>CM076998.1:92979487-94179487 GCA_039090855.1 Macrothele yani
TTAATCTGTCTATTATGGAATTTGATCCATTTCTGTGAGCTGTAAAATTGTTTTCATGGCAAAGTGAACAGTGCAGTATCAATTTTTAATATTTAATTTTGCTTAGAACTTGTGTTTTCCCATTCCTTAGTCACTTATTCAAGTCCCCCCCCTTGTTCAAATTTTTTTTTAATTCAAATCTGCTACGGTGTGCTCACTGTACAGAGAAAACAACTTCACAGGTAACAAAAAATGACAACTAATAGTTGAAGTTCTGATTTTGAAATTTTAATTTTTTCATAAACAAAAGAAAAAGTGCTTTTTCTTTTTGTCTGTGGATATAGCAAGAAGTAACAAAGCAATGAGAAACCATGCATTTTTCAGGCATGAAAGACTTCCGCGGAGACGCAGAAATCCGCTTTTTTCTGTTTCGTTTTTGGTGCTACCAATATTATTCCAAAAAATGCAATAAACATTTTAGGGGGGGGGGTATGCCTCCCTCTTGTGGAAAGCAAAATCGTAATGACTTTGAACGAAGTCATTAGAATTTCCATCCCTGGAAGAGGGAATGACGTCACCTGTTCCAGGGATGGAAATTCTGTGCCAAAGTGTGCCAAAACAAAAGTCTTGCGCCGTCTTGCTACAAAAGGCAGGTTTTGGGCCATTGGGCGCCAGAACCTCTGTTTCCCCTTCGGGACTTCGGTATAGTAAATTCTCCGTGCTCACTCTTGCGCTTGATGCTGAGTAAGTCCATGCGGTGGGAAGAACGATTCAGCGACTCCAAGTACTAGGAATTTTATGTAGTTACTATGAAAATCAACGACGGAAAGCATAGAGTGTGCTATGGAAATCGTAGGTCCGCTATGGACAACGGAAAACGCCCAGCATGCAACGGAAGTCGATAATCTCAGTGAAATAACGTTATTAAACATCTGTGTAAAGTTTATTTTCGTGTTTTCAAGATTCTAACACTTGCTAAATATTTTCGGGAATGTTTCTTGGGTGTTGAGAATGTCACGTCGTTTTCCGTTTGGGAATGTTTCTTGGGTGTTGAGAATGTCACGTCGTTTTCCGTTTCCTCATATTAAATTTTATCGACCAAGCTCCACCCCCCCCCCTTTTCTCTCTGCCTGATGTTATTTTTATTTTTGATGTTTTCTTGCCATGTTACTCGTTCTTAATATCTTTGGTAATAGTAAAAAGGAGCGACTTCGTTTTTTTTTTTTTTTAAAGAAATTTTTCTAATGAAATGCATGTTACCCTATTTTTAATACATACTTCTTCAAAACTAATCAATAGAGAGCAATCGTTTTTGCTCCTTTCCCTTTCATTAAACAAAATTAAATTTCTAGATCAGTATTTAATCCGTCCGTGGCGGAATCCTCGCCGTTTCCGTGTCCCATAAAATTGTTTCACGGCAGAGTGAGCAACGCAGTATCGATTTTTCATTTTTAATTTCCATAAAATTCGGTTTTTCCATTTCTTAGTTACTTCTTACTCATACATGATGTTATTTCGTGGATTCGCGGACTTCCGCTTTTTCTGTGGTCATTTGGGTCATTCTCGAGATCGATGTAAAACTGAAAAGAAGCTGTTTTTGGGGGGAAGGGAGGGGTCTTTTCCATCTGAGGACGGTATTTCATCTTTCAAAACTTTCGAAAAAGGAAGTTAAACGGAGTGAAGACCCCCCCCCCCCCAATCCTAATTTATTTTTCTTGCGATGTTTCTTCTGCCCAGTATTGTTATTAAATTTCATTTTAATGCATAAATCTTTGTATTTTAGCTTTAAAAACGGAGGGAAAATGTCCGAAAACGGAAGTCGGACGGAGCGAAGATTTCGTCGGCAATCGTAATCCCCGCTCGCGCTACATTTCCTCTACCCTGTGTTGTTGTTAAATGCCCGTAATTTTATTCTTTGGATGCAGTGATGTGCTCCAGTTTTATATTTACATAAATAAATTTCATTGAATCCCAAAACATGCACTTTTTAAGTTAAACAAATTCAGTGCCCTCTCAAAAATAACGAAGGCATTATTGAGTTGTTTTCCTGGCTCTCAAGTGGAAAATTCCTTTCGTATGATGGGGGATGTACTTGATAAAGAATCCATCAACATGAAAATTGAAACATTTTCATCTGTTCAAACTATGAAATATAAGCTACTGGATCACGATAAGGAATTTTTTTTGGAATTTTTAGCCTTGGAATTTTTTAAGAAAAACAATTATTTGCATGACCTTGTAAATAGAGATTTATGCCAAAATATGAAATCATATTCAGAATATAAGAAAGAATTAAAATATAAGGAAGAAGAAATGAAAAGAAGATGAAAGGAGCTAAATATCTCTAATAAGTTATGCAGCAAATTAAAATCAAATGAATTGGTTCAAGAGAAAGAAAACTGTAGCCGGCTAATTCATAAAAGAAATTTAGAACATGTTGTTAGACAGAAACAACTTAAGAAAATGGAATTTCATTAGTTGTGAATGACTTTTATTATTTATCTACAAAATGCCTAACGTTTTCGCAAGCATTTATCATATTTCTTCATTAATAATTTTGTGTCAAATTAAGAATGAACATTTATTCTTCATCAAACTTTTATTACTTATCAACAAATATGTCTGAAGTTTTTCAAACCTTCAAGATTTCATTTCCATACGACGTTGTTATTTTATAAAGACATTTGATTAATTTCCTCATTTGATTAAAGACATCGTTCTGTGCTAAGGTGAGTAATTTTCTATGCATATGACCTCATCAGCAATTTTCCCCATTACATTATATTGTACTATATATTTAATTTTCTTGAAACAAAATACATACATTAAATCTATTTAGTTGGCAGGCATGTAACCAATACCTAAATGTCATGGTTGTATACATTAGAGAGTGAAATGCAAGATTCAACAATTTGTTACCGCCCCCCCCTTTCCCACGCCTGGAAGTTCAGCTTTTTCTATCACTGTCCACTTTCATGCTGATTTTTAAGAGAAATTAAACTTTAAAAAGTTGATGCTATCATAGACTCCTGGACAGTAGGTTGCAAACTTCTGGAAATCTCCTTAAATGGACTTCCAAAGATCAGTATGAACCCTGTAGATGTCAAATAGGTTGCAAATTCCTGGAAAACTCCATAAATGGACTTAAAAATTGGTATGAATCCTGTAGATGTTAAGTAGATTGCACACTCCTGTAAAACTCCTTAAATGATCTTCCAAAAATCAGTATGAACCCTGTAGATGGCAAACAGGTTGTGAACTTCCAAAAACTTCTTAAATGGACTTGGATACTCCAATTTTCCTAATACCTGCCACATATGGATAGAAGTTTAAATATCTATGGCATAAAAATCAAGTTCCTGTTATTGCACTTTCTATGTATTTCAGAAATGATTTCTTCATGGCTTTCTGTGAAATGAGCAAAAAATCAGGTAGAAAAATGTGAAGTAGGAAATCTGCAAACATTTTCCATTCAGGGTTTCTATGTGAACAGCGTCTCACCCCATCTCCAACTTACACAACCTTTAAAAAAAAAAAAAAAAAAAAAATGTGGTAACCAAGGGAAAAGGTCAGATATTATGCATTCTTAAGGAGATAGTACACATTGTTAAAAATAATAATAATAATATATAAGGAAGCTATGGGATAGAAGACAGTTATGAATTTAATGAGGTGTGAATATCTGTGTAGTGTTCGCAATCAACTTTAATAAAGTATTGATATTATTGTTTGCTTTTGTGAATTAAATTTTTTCTTTAACTTATTTCATACCTGTATTTGTGTGTGCTTAGAAAATATGAGAAGTGTGTGAAAACAGCTGAAGAGTCAAATGACCAGTACAGTGAACTTGAACGACAAGACCTTCAGTGTCGGGAAAACCTCAAGCATTCCAAAGCAAAGGCTAAGCGATTAGTGAAAGATTTGGAAAAGGAAGAACAGAATGTAAGTACATGATTAGATAACATAAAAGCACATTTGAAAATCAAAAATAATTTTCATGATGTAAACAATTATTTTATTTTATTTATTTCTGCCGTTTCACACCAGATAAACTTATAAATGCTTTATTCCTCATAGTGTTAATAATTGAGAGTGTGTTGCCTAAGCAGAAGTTAATGAGTTTTATCCCATTCACATTTGAAAGCAAATGTTTTTCCAAATTTACAAGTTGCATCTTCAATTATCTTATTTGTCACTTTACAACTATTTCATTCAAGTTGAAGATGAAAGATTGATTATGATGGGGTTTCGCCAGTTTCTCCAAACTAATACTGTTTAGAATCAGTGCTATTCAATTGCCTGAGGTCATCTGATTCTTCTAGTTGATTGAGATCGCAAACCGAGCAGACCTTTGTGTATATACGTTTTTGTCATAAGTTTCAGCACTGTTTAACAAACATTTCTAGATATTGTAAGTAAACTTAAGAACGAAACACAGTGCTATTCACTTCTTGTATGTCTAGGTAGCCATTTTATTTTAGGAGACTGGTCTGCGCCAGTCCTTGGCATTTGTACGTATAGATTATATACACTGAAGTGCCAGAAAAACTGGTACACCAGTCTAATACTTGGTAGGTCCCCCAAAGGAGCGCAGGACAGCAGAAATATGACGGGGCATGGACTCCACTAGCTTCTGGAAATATGCTGTAAGCAACGCACACCATACGTCCTGCAGAGCGTTCCACAATTCGGGTGTATTCCGAGGTCTCGGATTCCTGTGTTGGATAGCGCGTTGCATGGCATCCCAAATGTGTTCTATCACGTTCAGATCTGGGGACTTGGGTGGGAATGGCAACATCCCAAACTCAGATGAATGCCCCTCTAACCATAATGTGGTGTCCCGACACTTGTGTGGAGGTGCATTGTCCTGTTGGAACAGGCCCAACCCATCAGCATGAATGCAGGACATGAACGGGTCTACTTCGTCAGAATGGATGCACACATAGTGTTAGCCGGTCACAGACGTTTGTAGACGTACCAGGGGTCCCAGTGAAGTCCAGCTAAATACCATTACGCACCCCCCCCAGCCGGTACAGTTCTCTGTTGACAGGCGAGATCCATGGCTTCATGGGGTTTGCGCCACACACAAATCCTTCCATCTGCCAGATACAGTTGGAAATGAGACTCGTCAGACCAGACTACTTGTTTCTAGTCATCAAGTGTCCAGTGGCGGTGTTGCCATGCCCAAGCGAGGCGCATAGCTCTGTGTCGTGCACCCATCAAGGGGACTTGAGTTGGGCGTCGGCTCCCAAAGCCCATGTCGTGCAGGGTTCATTGCACAGTCCGGACGCTGATGCTTGTTGAGGCTCCAGCATTGAATTCAGATGATACCTGCAAGAGTGTTGCATGCCTATCGTGTGAACCGATTCTTGACAGCCAATGATGGTCACGTTCACCCAATGTCTTTTTACGGCAACACTGGTATCGTAGGTTGGAGGTTTTGCCAGAATTCTTGTAGTCACGATACACCCTTGCAATGGTCGCCTGTGAAAATCCAAACTTCGTTTCTACCTCCGAAATACTATGGCCCATCTCATGAGCGCCAACTGTGACACTGGGCTGAAAATCGCTTAAATCATTATTGCTTGTCATTCTCATGCCGAAAACAGGTATGACAGCTGGTAAGGATGTCTTTCGCTTTATATACGCACTGGCGGACGCAACCGAGTACGCACATAGGTGACGTTGCTATGTATTTTGCATAAGCTCGTATGTACCAGTTTTTCTGGCACTTCAGTGTACAGTGGCTTGGCAGGAGTACTATCAGAAGGTGAAATGGTGCTCTAGGTTACAAACTTAGTGCGTTCTGCATATGATCCATGGAACTGTGCTCTTGGGTTGCCTGTCTTTCACTTTTTTCCAAAGTTGAAAATCAGCTCATGTGAAGTAATGGTGAAATTCAAAATGAGAAATGTTATTACAAATCTCTCTCTCTTTTTTTTTTTTTTTTTTTCGATCTAAATGTAATTTTTACAGGGTTTGCAGGATCCCTGAAATCCTGGAAAAGTCCTGGAATTTGATTTCCCTTTTTTCCAGTACTGGAAAGTCCTTGATTTTTCATATTTTTGTGAAAAGTCTTTTGAATAGTTTCTTGCAATTAAAAAAAAAATAAAAAAATTAAGAAAGTAGTCAAAATGTTTGGATTAATTCCTTCACTTTGTTTTAGCTTCCTGTTGCGTCTGCTGTCGAAGGTATCACATCCATCTATGCAGTGTTTCAGCTGGATTTTTTTCTTGTAGCAATTTGCCTATTTTGTCAGCAAAAGTTGTAGCAAAGTGCTATGCAGATTAGCCAGTTTATGGTTCTATTTTTTGCTCTATTTACGTATGAAAACACAAGCACGTTGCATTTCCTAAATAAAATTTTGTACTTCAAATAGAATTCAAGTATAAAGATAAATAGGCTTTTACACTTCTAATCTTTATAAAAATGCTTACATTTGCTGATGCATGCGGTTTGTGAAAATATATACAAAGATCAGAACTGAAAAAACCACAACAGTTGACACACCGACTGACCCAAAACGAAACGGTGCATGCTGAAAACACAGTTTCGGTTTGGGTTGGTTTGCAGCCACTGCACCAAGCAGCGGTGTATGCTGCTCCCACGGTTGGAGCGGTGGCAGCAGCAAGCCTAAAAAAAAAAACAAAAAAAAACCAGCTCTTTCCTTATTCATCGCAGCAAAGCCCGTGGGAAAGGTGCTCTCGAGGTTCATTGGTGCTTTTATGCAATAAAAGAAAAGACAATGGGGATGGAAAAAATGAAAACAGGGCAAAGCTGCGTGTGGCATCGATGGTGGAAAGAAAAAAAATGACAGGGAAGGATACCAGGTTGGCAAGGCAAAACTGTGATGACAACAAAAAAATTATGGGAATAAAAAAAAAACGCAAGGGCAAAGCAGGGGTGGGTGCAATGTAAAGATTAAAATTAGTGGTCGCCACTCGCCACGTGGCGACTGGATAAAATAAAATGTCCAGTAGAAAAAGTAACTTTAGTCGCCACGCTCGACAATTTCCCTTTTTTCATTGCTAAAGAATTCATTTGCATTTTTAAAACGCTCCTGTTATAGAAAATGTATTTTCAAATCATACAACTCGCGTGATGCGAAAAACAGCCCTTTCCTCAGCAAATAAGTGGGTACGATCTATTTATAGATTCACTCTTCAAGAATGGGGGCGGCTATTTGTTTTTCCACTTAAGTTGGTGCACAAAGTAACCATATCGGGAATGGACACCTGTGGCTTTAGATGGAACTGTGACATCACAACTCGTCTTCAGCAGCTCGTTTTTTAAAGTTTGGCTTCTCTAAAAATGCACGATTTTCCATTGCTTAGGCACTTTTTGTTTATCATCAAATAAAATGGGTAAGCATTTTCCCTTTTGTTTACAAAAAGAAATCAAAGGTAGAAAATCGGGACTTCACTTTCCGCACCGCGCGCCGTCTTTCATTCCACGCAGAGTCGTGTTTCCTTTGCACGTGTGGAGTTGGCTTTAAACAAAATAAGAAAAACTCTTGCCTGCCCCTTAATACAGTAAAATGTTACTAAGGAATGGTTAAACAAAAGTTTTTCAGCTAAATTATATATCAAAAATCAGTACTGTATTGTTCATTCTGCCGTGATAGTCATTTTTACGGGTCACGGAAAAGGCCGATTCCAAAATGGGCGGAATAAGTACCGATTTTGAAATTTAATTTATCTTTGAAAAAGCGGAAAAGAAAAAACACTTTCCGTATTGATTGGTTGGTTTCGAAGAAAAGGCTGTTAGAAATAACAAAAACTGCGCTTTGAACTAGAAAAAAACTTTTAAAATACGAAGTTGTTCTTTTACACTATTACTGAAGCTATTAAAAACGAGAAACATAATCAGAAAAAATATAACATAAGAATATAACCAGAAAGTGAAAAGAAAGTGCATCTTGGGGTAAGAAAAATTCGAAATTTAGAAAACTACGAAACATTTTCATCCGCGCGAAAACAATTTTCAGGCGTCGAACGGCATGAAAGATGCTCAAATTATATCGGACAAATGTCGCGACATTAAAAACAACCAATAAACAGTCCCAAAAATGTTTGATGAATGTTAGAATTTTGAAAACATGAAAATAAACTTTGAACAAATGATTGAATAACATTATTTCATAGAGTTTTTTATTTCCATAGTATATTTGACGTTTCCCGTATTCCGTAGTGACTATGGAGAATTCGTAGCATTTTGAAGATCTGAGGAGGTCAAACAGGAAAAAATGACAAATCATTAAAATTCTACCAAAACAGTGTTTTCTGAAGGGGAAAAAACCGACAACCAGATTTTTTATTTCCGTAGTATATTCGATGTTTCCCACGACGATTTTCGTAGTGACTGTGAAGAATTCGTAGCATTTGGAAGGTCTGAGGGGGGCAAACAGGAAAAGATGACAAATTCTTAAAATTCCACGAAAACAACGTTTTCTGAAGGGGAAAAAAACCTCGACAACCAGATTTTTTATTTCCGTAGTATGTTCGATGTTTCCCGTACTTTGCAGCGATCGACGATTTTCTTAGTGACTATGGGGAATTCGTAGTATTTGGAAGGTCTGTGGTGGGCATACAGGAAAAATGACAAATCATTAAAATTCTACCCAAACTAAACGTTTTCCGAAAAAAAAAAAAAAAAAAAAAAAGCTGACATTGGGTTCGAAAACCAGACAGAATCTGATGGAATCAGGATACTCTGCAAGTGTTCTTATTTCGTCATGACTATTTTTTCAACACCTGTGAAGGTTTATCAGTGTTTTTAATGTAATATTTATTAGAACAACCCAGGAAATTACTGAATATTTTCTCTTAGTGGTCAGGAACCATTGCGAGTCTGTAAAATAAAGGGACCAGGTTGGTATCACATTTCTCCCAATTTCAGCTGTACCACAAAATGATTCTGCTATAAGATATGAAATTCATTTTTGAAAGCTATACAATACAGCCAGTTTTCATTTTGACAGCAAGAACCTAACCAAAAATAAAGGAATGAAAAGAAAAATTTAACAGAATTGAAGCAGCTTCGAGACATAATGTCTGAACATTTTTGACCATCAATAGCTCACTAAAAACTGTTAGGGAAATTAATAACAAGCAATTTTTAGTACATGAAGGTCATAGCACAAATTGTTGAAATACTCAATACTGCTGACTGTTATGCCATGCAAGGCAGAAGTTAAGAGAATGCAAGCATTGTGGGCAACGTTCTTGATGGCAAGACAATGCTCATGCAAAGAATGACTTTAGAAAATTCAGCAAATTAAATAAAGTAAGCAAAAGTAAGTACTGCTTAAAAATTTTGACCCATCCACTGCTATCAATTTATAGTGGAGGGAATGAGGGATTTTTTTTTCTTTTTTTTGTGAACGTAGTGAGAGACCAAATAAAAAATGATTAAATTATCTTTCCAATAAAAACTGTCTAGAAAATTTGGTTGATGTGGTTGAAGAAAAATATAACTTTTAAGATTATATTTATTCATTTAATTGCACTGGATAATAGACAGTGTGCCTTTGTAACTACTAAGCTTAAATTTAACTATGTCTAAATAAATGAAAGGTATAAAGTGCAATGATAAAATGTGTATACAACACGAAATAGCTGTAAGGAAAGTGGCCACTAGATTTTGTCCACCCACTGGCCGATGGCCACTCGAAAAAATCACCAATTTTAATCTTTAGTGCAATGATAAGAAAAAGTATGACAGGAATAAAAAAACAAAGCAGGGTGGACAGGAAGATGGAAAGAAAAATTGACGGGAAGAAAACCAGGTTGTCGGCAGGTGTAGCAGCAATGACAGAATGAAAAAGTGATGACTTTTTAAAGAATGACCCAAAGGTGAAGTAGGGGTGGGTAGGATGACGAAAGAAAAACTGACAAGAAACATTTGCTTTTTGGCGATTCAGTGGGGTCTTCTTGTCACAAAATTACCATCTTTATCGCACGGTTCATACGCGTCCTGGAAAAGTCCTGGAAATGTCCTAAAATTCTGTTATATGTCCTGGAATTTTATCTTTTTGTCCCAGTGCTTTGTTATGTAGTTGAAGATTTTTCTGGTGATATAACTTATGTCTGACAAATTTCCCTCCCCACCCCCTGTAAAATGCAGGAGGCTGCTGGTTTTGTTGTCTGTAAGCAGTACTGAAGCTGCATTATTAGCACGTCTTTGGAATTAAAAAAAATAAAATCTTGCGCGCGTTATCACTTTATCTGGCCGTGTTATCACCATATCGCTGTAACTATATGTTCGATTTGTAAAATTCATTTTGTTTTCGGGAACTTGAAATGTGAGAATGATGGTCCTTTCATTCCATTTTTTTCCAGTGCTCAACTTTGCCACTAGAGGGCGTAAATATGGATCCTACAGAATTCAAAATACATTTTATTTCATATATTTGTTTCTAAATATCTGATTGAAAAAAATATTAATCCTTTTGATGCCGTTTATATTGAAGACTATTTTAGTTAGTCTCATTTTCAAGTAATGCATAGATTTTCCGCTAGGGACGTAAAGGTAAATCGCGGTTTTCCTGATATCTCCACTTCCAAAAGTCCGATTTGAAATATTCTTCCTGTATCAGATACAGTTTCTAGTGGGGAATGTTTTGAATATAATTTCTCATAGTGAGAATAATTGGCAGTGAGACACGTAACACACAAAACATTAGAATAATTCTTGATGACGACATATGCTTCAGTTACGTAAGAATTACAGGTGTTGGGACGACGTTTCGGTAGCAACTTCTACCTTCATCAGCCATAGAATGAAACACGTGTTATTAGCATCAGTTGTTGCCAGATTTCAAAATAGCTTTCCAAATGATAGGTATAGTAAAAGGTGCATCTGTATTACAGGTGTTAGGGGTAAGAAAGATTTCAATGCTTTCGCGGTACCTGAGGGCTTTTCGATTGCTGAACAGAGGAATGCGTTTAACATTTTGCCAATCGGAAATCGCGGACATATCGCTGATGGTTAAAATTGAAAGCAAGGTGGAAGGGTTTTCTTTCTCAACACCAGCGATATGTTCCACTAATCACCGGTTGATGCTTCGGTAAGTACTACCAATATAGTGGGTAATGCCTGTGGAAGTGGTGACAGGCCGCCCCGGTGGCACAGTGGTCTAAGGCGCTGGCCTCTGATCATTCGTCCGTAAGGGGTCCGGGTTCGAATCCCGGTCAGGCATGGATGTTGTGTTTGTCTAACGGCACTGGCTCTCTCCCTTCCCTGGAACCAGTGACCCTAAATTAGGGACGGGCGACTGCTTATAGCCCATTGAGTTGCTCACGGTGGTCGTTAAACCTCCAATAAAAAAAAAAAAAAAGAAGTGGTGACAGGGATAGAATAGACCCCTTGTAACTCTAGAGGTTTATTGGGATCTCTGTCTTTAAGGATAAGGTTAAGAAGATGTGGAGGTGGTTTAACAGCAATCCTGTAGCCAAGAGACTTGAAAATGGAGCAAACTTTGTGAGTGAAGGCCAGGCTGAAGGGCAAAGTGCCCACAAACTGATGAGTGGTGGAAAGTGCAGGCAAGAAAGTGGTAGATCTATTCTGTGATTCAAATTTCTTAATTATCCTATGTACTAATGTGCTAAGAGGGGTGGAATGTCATGCAATATGCCAATATTGATGATGTTCTAATATTCGTTTTGAAGAGCAGAAGGGCTGTTGCAAATAAGGTTAGCTGTGTGGATGTATGCCTTTAAAGCAGCCAATTTGTGTTTACCAAAGGTGCAGGAATGGTAAGGGATGATATTATGGGTGGCAGAAGGATTTCCTGTAAACAGGGAGACCAAGTGAGAAGTCTGAGTTGATGTTAACATCTAGAAAACTAATATTGTTGTTGACCTGTTCTCGAGACAAGAATCTTATATCAGGGAATTTCGAGGTTATAGAGGACATAAGTTCAAACAAAGAGTGTTTCTGGTGTGGCCAACTGATACGCCTTGTTTTTGTTGATAGTTTTTACAACTATCAACAAAAACAAGGCGTACCAATGGGCTCTCCTCTTTCCCCTTACTTGCTGAAATTTATTTGCAGAATATTGAAAATTAATCGTTGCCCCTTCCCTCTTAAAACCCTCCATTTGTTTATGGTTCCTTGATGACATCTTTATCATTTGGCCACACCAGAAACACACTCTGTTCGAACTTATGTCCTCTATAACTTCCAAATTCCCTCATATAAGATTCTCGTCTCAGGAACAGGTAGACAACAATATTAGTTTTCTGGATGTTAACATCAACATCAACCCAGACTTCTCACTTGGTCTCTCTGTTTACAGGAAACCTTCTGCCACCCATAACACCATCCCTTACCATTCCTGCACCTTTGATAAATACAAATTGGCTGCTTTAAAAGCATACATCCACACAGCTAACCTTATTTGCAACAGCCCTTCTGCTCTTCAAAACGAATATCAGAACATCATCAACATTGGCAAATTGCATGGCTTTCCACCCCTCTTAGCACATTAGTACCAAGGCTAATTAAGAAATTTGAATCACAGAATAGATCTACCACTTTATTGCCTGAACTTTCCACTCATCAGTTTGTGGGCACTTTGCCCTTCAGCCTGGCCTTCACTCACAAAGTTTGCTCCATTTTCAAGTCTCTTGGCTACAGGATTGCTGTTAAACCACCTCCACATCTTCTTAACCTTATCCTTAAAGACAGAGATCCCAATAGACCTGTAGAGTTACAAGGGGTCTACTCTATTCCTGTCACCACTTCCGCAGGCATTGCCCACTATATTGGTAGTACTTACCGAAGCATCAACCAGCGATTGGTGGAACATATTGTTGATGTTAAGAAAGGAAACCCTTCCACCTTGCTTTCAATTTTAACCATCAGCGATATGTCAACGATTTCCTATTGGCAAAATGTTAAACGCATTGCTCCGTTCAGCAATCGGAAAGCCCTCAGGTACCGCGAAAGCATTGCAATCTTTCTTACCCCTAACACCTGTAATACAGACGCACCTTTTAATGTACCTATCATTTGGAAAGCTATTTTGAAATCTGGCAA
The DNA here is from genome assembly GCA_039090855.1 of Macrothele yani. Lineage (NCBI taxonomy): Eukaryota > Metazoa > Arthropoda > Arachnida > Araneae > Macrothelidae > Macrothele > Macrothele yani. Next base: position 92,992,508 of record CM076998.1, read on the forward strand.
CAACTGATGCTAATACCACGTGTTTCATTCCATGGCTGACGAAGGTAGAAGTCGCTACCGAAACGTCGTCACAACACCTGTAATTCTTACGTAACTGAAGCGTGATATATCGTCATCAAGAATTATTCTAATAATTTCTCATTTTTGGTAAAGACTAGTTTGGCTACCAAGGGTCGTAAGTGTTCATTTCGGCCTTATTCTCTACAAAATCTGAGCTTCTGGAGACTCGATTGAAAAAGTCTTTCATGAACTGATACGGCTCACTTCAAATATTCTTTTGAGAATACCTTCTGCTTAAAATAGTGCACAGTTTTTCCACCAGGGGCGTAGACACATATCTTATTTTTGCCGATATTCCTGTTTCTAAGAGTCCGATTTTAAAAATTCTTTCTTTGTTGGAGAGCGTTTTCAATGTGAAGTGTTTCTCATATAATTTTTAATTTTTCTGAACGCACAAGTGTGCCACTAGAAGGCATAATTTCACATTTCCATTTACAGCAATGTCTGCACATTAAAAACAATTGAATTTTTTTTTTTTTTTTTTAATCAAATACTACAAACTATGGAATCTCTTTGTGTATTTTCTTCCCAAAATAATGATTTCGTCGCCAGGGAGCGCAAATGTTTAATCTGTTTTTCTCAATATCTATACTTCTAAATGTCCGATTTAAAAAATTCTTTTAACACCAGATAACATTTACCATATCACTTTGGGTTTGTATTTGAGGAAATTTGTATTTCACATTCTGCTGCTAGGTGGTGTTTGTGTACTTCTGTTTGCAGCTGTATCTCCGCTTCTAAAAACCCTATTGAGAAATTTCTTTTTCTACTGTATGCCGTTTTCTACAAATGGCATACAGTAGAAACAAGAAAGATGACACCGAATTTTCGGGTGTAATAAGCACGTCTTTTGAATCCGTTCTGATGCAAATTAAATTTATCAAAGCTATTCAAAGTCAATGGAACCGGTATGGAAAACAATAGTATCTACGGAAGAAAGAAGTTTTTCAATCGGGTTTTTAATCCCTCAGATATTACTGTAAACGGAATCGTGAGCTTATGAACTCTTAGAAACAGAGTTATCGACAAAAATAAGATCTGACTTCTACGTCTCTTGGTGGGAAAACCATGCATTATTTTAGGAAGAAAGTATTCACAAAAGGTTTATCCACATGAGCGTTATCGGTTCAAGAAAAAAATGTTAGTCAAGTTTTCAGGAGCCCAGATTTTGCTACAAATACATCAGAAGTAGAAATTAACACTTATGACCCCTGCTGGCCAAACCATTCTTTACCAAACATTAGAAATTACGTGAAAAATATTTTCCGCCAGGTCTTGTATGCGATACAGGAAAAATTTTTCAAATCGGAGTTTCAGGAGCTGAAAACGCAATTTACCATTGTGCGCCCAGCGGAAAGTCTATGATTTACTTGAAAATTTTTATTTTATAGGAAAAAACATTTTTGCATCAAAAACACTGTCCAACAAAAAAGGAATTTTTCAAATCGCACTTTTAGAACTAGAGATATTGACAAAAATAAGATATACATCTACGCCCCTGGCGTAGAAACCATGCATTATTTCAAGAAGAAAATGTTCCTAAAATGTTTGTCGACATGAGTAGTATCGGTCCACAAAAGACTTTTTTCAATCGAGATTTTAGAAGCTCATATTTTGCTGCAAATACATCAGAAGCGGAAATCAAGACTTACGCCACCTGGTGGCCAAACAATTTTTTACAAAAATTTGAAATTACGTGAAAACGATTTCCCACCAGGAGCTGTATCCGGCTCAGAAAGAATTTTTCAGATCGGAGATTTAGAAGCAGAGATATAGGGGAAAACACAATTTACCTTTACGCCCCTAGCGGAAAGTCTATGAATTACTTGAAAATTTTGAATTTATAGGAAAAACATGTCGCACTAGAAACACTATCAAACAAAGAAGGAATTTTTTAAATCGGACTCTTAAAAGTTGAGATATTGACAAAAATAAGACATACGTCTACGCCCCCTGGCGTAGAAACCGTGCACTATTATTAGAAGAAAAGTTTCTACAAAGTTTGTCGGCATGAGTAGTATCGGTCTACAAACGACATTATTTTCAATCGAGAATTTAGAAGCTCATATTTTGCTGTAAATACATCAGAAGCGAAATTAAGGTTTACGCCCTCGGGTGGCCAAACCATTTTTTTTTTTTTTTACAAAAATTAGAAATTATGTGCAAACGATTTCCCACCAGGAGCTGTATCCGGTGCAGAAAGAATTTTTCAGATCAGAGATTTAGAAGCAGAGATATAGGGGAACACGCAATTTACCTTTACGCCCCCTAGCGAAAAGTCTATGAATTACTTGAAAATTTTGAAATTATATGAAAAACATGTCACATGGAAAACACTATCCAACAAAGAAGGAATTTTTCAAATCGGACTCCTAGAAGTTGAGATATTGACAAAAATAAGATATACATCTACGCCCCTGGCGGAGAAACTGTGGAATATTTTAGGAAGAAAATATTCCGAAAAGGTTTATCGATGTGAGTGTCATCAGTCCACGAAAGAATTTTTTCAATCGATATATTAGAAGCTCAGATTTTATGGCAAATACATCAGAAGCGAAAATTAACACTTACGCCCCCTGATGGCCAAAGTATTCTTTACCAAAAATTTGAAATTATATGCAAAAGATTGTGCATCAGGAGATGTATCCGCTGAAAAATTTTTTTTTCAAGTCGGAGTTTTAGAAGAAGAGTTATCGGAAAAAATGCAATTTACTTTTACGCCCCGTAGCGGAAAATCTATGCGTAATTTGAAAAAGAAACTATATCCAAAATACTCTTCGACATAAATGGAATCGAAAGATAAAAGATTTCTTTCAATCAGATGTTTAGAAGCAATATGTGGAATAAAACATGTTTTTGAATTCGACATCATCTGCATTTACGCCCTCTAGCGGCAAAATTGTACATCGTAAAAAAAAAAAAAAAATGAAGGATCACCATTCGCATATTTCAAGCTTTCGAATCCAAAAATAATTTTTCAAATCTGACTAATAGTTGCAGAGATACCGTGAGTACGGACGGACAGACAAACCGATAACATAAGCACGATCTTTTTTTACAAAAGACGTGCTAAAAAAACAGTAAAGATGAGGAGTGAATGAAATTTTTGCTACAACAAGAAGATCCTCTTTAAATAATGCACAACTTTTGCCCTGGGGGCGTAAAGGTCGAAACCTTTTTCTTGCTATCTCTGCTTCTGGGAGACATATTTGAAAAGGTCTCTTTCCTTAACATAGCTTTTGCCATAAAGAATGGTTTTTTTTTTGCCTATTTTCAACTTTTTCATTGTGCAAAATTCTTCCGCTAAAAGGCATAGAGTTATATCGTGTTTCTCTCTATATCTCTTCTTTTAACTGTTCAATTTCAAAATATATGTCTGTCATACCTTTCTTCTGTTGTGAGAAACTTTCTGAGCACCATTTGTTAATTTTCATAACATACTTTTTAGCCACTGTTGGAAGTAAGTGGCTGGTATTTTATAAGTAGTTGAATTTTTGTGGCTTATTTTGACCTTTACTGAAATTTGTTAATGAATACTTTATATAAAAATTTGCCATAAAATCAGATTGCTTTCTAATATCAGAAACTTAAATCTAGTTGTTTCTTAGTATTTTCTGAACCAACTAATCACTTTTCATCTGCTATCATTAGTTTTCTAATCATACCCAGTTAAATTGCCTTGATCACTGAAGAATGTAGCTGTGCACGTAGTCCTTCGATTTAAGGGTTTCCCCCATTCTTCTCTTTCATAAAATTTTGGAAATTTGTGTGCATACTTTATTTGCTGCTGAGCACAAATTTAAAATATAGCTCGAGCATCAATATTCTGTTGAATATTTTTTCCCTAAATAAAATGTAACACAAATTCTTGCTACCATGTGTATTTGTTTAAGAAATAATAATCCCTTTGTTCCTTTGAAAAATTTTCAGATATTTCACCTTTCCTTATCCTTAAATTTCCCATATAAGCATTATTTCAAAATAATTAAATATAAATAGTGTTTTGTTTATTGATTGTGTGGTATATGAAAGCATTTCAAGAGTAATGCCACGTTTATGTTCTAACTACAGATTTTATACCTATACATTTTTGAGTTTTATGTTGTTGTTTTTATTTTATAATTTGCTTCAATAATTGAACTGAAGCCAAAGTAGAAAAATAAGTTTTTCTCAAAATTAGTATAGTATAATGTATATAAAAATCAAACCTGGTTACATTTTCAGTGGCAGTTTTGGTATTTCAGTGCTTATCTGTGATTCTGAGTTTCTTATTAGCTGCAGCAAACATCATTTTCAACATTCTGCATTCTGTATTAAGTTCGCTCAAGCATATAGGGAGTTGTTTGTTGTAGGTTACAGGTTGAACAGACTTATGGTTTCACTGTATTTTAAGTTAAAGTATTTAGATTGTATGTCCTGGAAAAGTCCTGAAATTCTGTGATTGAAGAAGTGTATGAACCATGTTATTTCGATTTGGCTAAAATGTGAGCGACAGCTCCTATGGAATGTGGAAATGTGATGTCATCTCATGTGATGCTGAAGGTATTTGAGTGCCATATTTCTAATGACCTTTGTTTGTGGTATAGTAGTTGTGTGCAGTTGGAGTCACAAGAGCATGTGGAAACCTTCCTGTGGGTCCCCGATGGCCCTTTCTTCTCGCATGCACTTCCCTCAGTGAAGGAGATTCAATTGATATCTGGCTTTCCTGTCTCCAATGTGCATGGGTATAGATGACTGGAATTGGGAATCTTCAATGCTATGGCAGCAAAATTTTTGTATTATTGTCATTGTGCTAAGTTCCAGATTGCTTCATATAAGCTTTATACAGAGCAATTTTTATACGGAGAAATTTTATCGCTTCATTAAAAATGTAGCGTAAACTGAAAAACACTGTGTAACAGCAGAGCCCATAGAACTTCATAAGAATTCTAAATGCTTAGTAAATTTCCCTACAATTTACAAAATATTAGAGCACTATGATTTTTAACAAACATTTATGCTCATTGAATTTTTTGATGAACTCCTGGAAATTGTGTGTGTGTGTGTGTGTGTGTGTGTGTGTGTGTGTGTGTGTGTGTGTGTGTGTGTGTGTGTGTGTGTGTGTGTGTGTGTGTGTGTGTGTGTGTGTGTGTGTGTTGTTGTTGTTGTTGTTGTTGTTGTTGTTTTGTTTGTTTTGCATCTTATTGCACTCAGTTTCCTAAAAATATGGAATCTTCAATGCCATGGCAAAATTTCTGACTTATTAGTAGAGATGGAAAATGTATATTTTCCCAGCTGAAATGTACATATGTATGTGTTCATTAAAGCTTCTGTTATTATTAAAGCATCTGCTGACTGCACAAGTTAGATTACAAGATTCAAAAATATTCAAGTAACAAATGTGTGTGCTTCAAAAAATTCCTTTTGTACATGGCAATGTGTTAATGCATTTTGCTTCTATTGAGTTCCATGGATTTTAAACTTCTCAAGCGGTGCTGCATTTAAGGTTAAATTTTGCTATACACTTTCATGGTTACTACTCAGATGATGGGTTTGTTCTTATATTAAAATGTGTAGGTTGTTCTGACTCTTTAAACATTTCTGCATGTGATTTTCTCAAATCAAATTTTATTTGATAAGATTATAATATACATGTTAGTTTTAAAAGAGACAAACATTTTTGATGCAAGTTATTATTAAATCTGTTTATTTGGCTTTTATTGTAAAATACAGGCATTTCAGCCTGTGTCCTCAAACTTCATGCTGTGGCTATTTCTATAAAATGTAAACATTCCATCCCAGCCGCCCCGGTGGCGCAGTGGTCTAAGGCGTTGGCCTCTGATCATTCGTCCGTAAGGGGTCCGGGTTCGAATCCCGGTCAGGCATGGATGTTGTGTTTGTCTTACGGCACTGGCTCTCTCCCTTCCCTGGAACCAGTGACCCTAAATTAGGGACGGGCGACTGCTTATAGCCCATTGAGTTGCTCACGGTGGTCGTTAAACCTTCAATAAAAAAAAAAAAAAAAAAAAAAATTCCATCCCATGTTCTCAAATTTGTACTACATGCGGTACCTATTTCTAAAAAGCATAGACATGCCAGCTTGTGTTCCCAAATCCATTCACCTTGCAGTGGTGATATTTGAACATCTGTCTTGCCACCTCAGTGGAGTTATAGTAGGATGGTGGGGAGGCACAAGAAAAATAGCACCAAATTTTATGGTGTAATGTGCACATCTTTTGAACCTTGCCTGACACAAATGAAAATTTTTCAAAGGTATTCATAGCCTGTGGAACCAGTTAGATTAAAAAATAAAAATCAACCAGATTTCTACAATCAATAAAACATCCAAAAACAGGAACAGCTACTTTCTCCCACTAGCGGCTGAAAAGTATGTTACGAAAATTAACAAATTGTGCACAAAAAATTTCTCATAGCAGAAGGAAGATATTAGAGAGAAAAGCCTTTTTAAATAGAACAGTTAGATGAAATATAGAGGGAAACACAATATAACTTAATGCCCTGCCCCCCTCCCCAGCAGCAGAATTTTGCATAATGAAAATGTTGAAAATATATAAAGAGTATTCTTCACAGCAAAAGCCATGCTAAGAAAATATAATTTTTTGAAATACATCTCCTGGAAGCAGAGATAGCAAGAAAAACGTTTTGACATTTATGCCTCTCAGTAGGAAAGCTGTACATTATTTAAAGATAATGTTCCCCATCTTTATTATAAAGAATGATATACACTAAAAAATTAATTTTTCAATATGGTTTTCAGAAGCAGAGATATAGCTGCAAACAGACAAACACCACCTAGTAACAGAACTGTAAACTACAAAAAAAAAAAAAAAAAAAACCATAAGCACAAACAAAGTGTTTTACAAGGTAAATGCTAGTGTTAAAAATAATTTTTTAATTGGATATTTACAAGCAGATATATCGATAAAAACAGATTAAATATTTGCGCCCCTAGCAGGGATATTGTGCCTGATTTTGGGAAGAAAATATGCACAAAATGTTTTTGTAGTTAGTAGGATCTGATTGTCTGACTGAAACAAATTTTTGTTCAGTCGGATCTTTAATCCCACAGATATTGCTGCAAATATGTAGTAAACGAAAATGTGAACTTACTCCCACTAGTGGTACTAGTGCATTAAGACAAATTGAAAATTATATGCAAAATAATTTCAACAGAAACACTGTGATAAAGAAAGAGTTTTTCAAATCAGACTCATAGAAGCAGAGATAGTGACAAAAATAAGATACATATCTACACCCCTGATGGGAAAACTATGCACTGTTTTAAGCAGAAGGTATTCTCATCGTGAGTGGTATTGGTCTACAAAATAATTTTTTAAATCAGGTTTCCAAAAGCACAGATTTCGCTGCAAGTACATCAAAAACAGAAATGTACACAAAAGATTTCGAGCTTTCCAATGCAAAAATAATTTTTGGAACTGAATTAATAGTTACAGAGATATGGTGTTCACAGACAGATGGATGGACAGACAAAATGATACTTATAAGCACATACTTTTTTTTTTTTTTACAAAAGACATGATAAAAAGCACTTTCCTCAAAGAGTTAAGGATCATTTTCCACTATTGTGCATTGAATATGAGTGAAAAACAGTGGTGAATTTTCATGTGCACTTTTGCAGTCATGTTTATTAGTGTTCTGTTTGATGTTTATTAATGTTCATTTTAAAGAGTGTGTTTGTGCTTAGTATGTGATCATTATATAGCCTGCTTATTTACTTCTTCATTATAATTCCAGTTTTTGACAGTTTTTTCATTGTGATTTTATTTCATTTTATAGTTAATAAATTTTCAAGGACAACCAGAAAAGTTGGAAAAGGAAATAGAAGAACTGACGGGGAAGAAAGAGAAATTTGAAAAGGAGAAAGTTGTTGCAGAAAAAAAGCTAGCTGAGGTAATTGGAAGTGTTTTACTCTCACTGTTGCAGTAACATGCAATTTCGTTTCTTTATTTCAGTCTTCTTTATGTGGAGCATATATTGTGACATGTATCCACATCAGGGGTGACTGTGAAATAAATGCCTCTTATAAAAACCAGAAAGTGTAGCATACCTGGGATTTCTAATGCAAAATGACTCTTGAATGGCTTTATTTTCCAACCCAAAGATCTGATCGCTGAATTTGTAGGTACCTGCAAGGCAATGAAAGCACACAGTACAACTGGTGCAATCACTGAGCTATGCAGTATTTAACAGGAAACTCATATGTAACACTGTTAACTCATATGTACATGCTGTTATGCACCATTATAGATTTCTATTACATAGACAGGCTTTGGTCTTTTCTAATCTCTTGAGCTAAGTAGCTGAATCTCTTAGCATCAAATTAAAATGAAGATCACAACACATGCTCTTTGTAATAGCCAATCAGCAGAGAGAAAATGAAAACTACTTACTGATTATGCAGATTGCAACTTGGAAATATCCTTTAGGAAAATAAAGCATGCTCAATACACAAACACAGAGCTGGTCGTCTTTCTACTCTGTCACATCAGATAGCAAGCAACTATGGAGAGGGAGCCATCTTCATCCCTCTTGCTCTTTCTCATCTTTGTTGATGGTATATTTGCCCTTAGGTATGAACACAGGGCAAAAGTTACACATCTCTTAAGTGCCACAGTCACCTGTATCCAAGTATTTCCTTTTTGATGCAGGAACACCTACAGGGTACTCATTTCTTCTGTCTCAGAAGCTCTGAAGAATTTTCCTCGTCATCTCTTTGGTTCTTTTGAATCATTTGCAGCAAATCTGTGTATGCCGTTCTGTCTTTAGCTTTCTTTCTCTTGGCTATCAGCTCTTTTTGCAGCCAAACAGCAGGGAAATGTAGCATAAATGCCATATCATGGCTACCCTCTTCTAAATCCAATGACAGACTGCCAACTCTCTCTTTGTTTCTAACAGAATGTGGTTTTCTGAGACACAAAGCTTTAACCAAGTGCTTAAAATGGGTATTTTATTACCAAAAGCATTTAACTTAATTTGCCTCTTGTTTTACCCACAGCTTTGTCGGCAATCGGCTGGCAACAGCATTTGTTCTAAAATGCACTGAATAATTGTAAAAAGCTTTTACCATCTAGACAAAGTAAAAGATTCTAACAATTTTCTTACACTTGTGTTTTTTGTTTTCCAGCCCACCCAAATGCAATGGCAGAATTTTGCAGACAAATTCTTATTAAGTGCTCTTCTCAATTTTGTACCTTTAATCACTTTAATTTGTTAAAGGGTCTGTAACTGTATATATGCACAAAACTGAGTTGTGTGTGTGTGTGTTGAAGGGGAAGGGGGAGTTTCTAAAAAATGAAATTTCTACATGTTTGAAAGATTAAGAGTTGTACTGTAGCTATCAAGTGCCACAAGAGCTTGTAAATTTACTTGTAATAGGTTTTTCTTGCAAATCAACTTGTATAGTGTAAACCAACCACTTCCAGTCGGTACACGAAAATAATGTAAATTTATTGCGGTCAACTCTCTTCTGGTTCCTTGGCAACTGAAACCCTAGATGATGATGCTGCTCCTGATTCAGAATCCTGTGCTCTTACAGTATCTCCACTTGATCAAGTTACTACCGCAGTTCTTGAAGCCTATGAAAATACCGAGTTTTAATCTATTACTGATTACCTTCGACCAGCTCATCCATCTCCTGAAGCTGTTGGGATCCTCCCTTTAGTTGAACTTGCTGTTGGTCCTTCAGGCTTGCCCACTGCCCCTGTTCCAACTTCCTTCCCGCCACTTGCAGCAGACCTCACTTCAGCTGACTTCCCCTTCTACTCTATGCTGTCTTCCGCTTGCGCTGGCGGGATTTTCCTAGTGGCATAGCCTATTACGATTAACCTGAGAACCATTTTGATATTTGGACACACAACTGTACCCAACGATATTTGCGGACATATCAGCGTTCTTGTCCTCAACGCCCTGAACTTCTTGACTTAGCGTTTCGATATTCTGATGATGTCTTTTTGCTACTGTAATAATGTTTGCTATCTTGATGATGATCATCATGAATATTTCACTGTTGAGGACGATGATCGTGTTTCTGGCTGCACAAACTTTTGGAACTTTCTGTTTACATTCCGCAGGCTGTACTTGCTATAAAAGACTCTGGAATTCCGCAATCTTTTCATAGCAAGTATTGTTGGGCATGTTGTTTTGGACAATTTCTTAGCTCATAGACTTTTGTCATATCATTTTGCTGTGGTGCTCCCAGCGTAGTTCTTACTACACATTCACACATTTGTATATATTTACCTCTATTTGTTTTCTCTGCTGATGTACCTATTTTAATTTCTTCCGTGCATGGTACCGCGTACCTCTCTCGAATGCTCATGTACTGATGATCTGTTGTTTGTTACTATTTTTTTTTATGATGGTCTTGTGTTTGGTGCTCTTTGGCCAAACATGGCCCTTGCACCATTAAAATCTACCCACCGACTAGTCAACGCTATTTTGCAGAATCTCCCTTTCACAATAAAAAAATTGGTTTCTGTTTGTTTGTCTGTATCCAATAAAGCAAATCACATGAGTTGCTCCACTTTCACTTGCCTCTCCTCTTTCTGTAGAATTCCTGTAAAGTTCTTTAATTTAATTTCTCTCACTGTTGTACCACAATCATGACCATGTTGTTCTAAGTGACTAATATAAATGTGTAACTTATATATTCAGAACTCATTCTTGTCTTGCTATCATTCTCCTCCACAAAGCATCTAACCAGGAGGGTGGGATAATGCTGGTTGTATGCTTTAAAGAAAGCAAGGCATAAAATACTGATGCTTATTGCCACATTTTTTGTACTTTTTTAAACTGTCATGAATTTACAATAATTGTTTGTTATATTTTGTATTTCAAAACTATTTTTGTCATTCTTAAAACTGACATATTAAATCCATGCGAGAAACCGTATGAATCACCTCTTTATAGTGAGTGAGAAAATAACTCACATATGAGCAAGTGTTCAACATTTTCTTAATTCTTCAAAATTATTATTAAATTTGCACTTTGAAATATTTTCTTCCATTTGATATTAAAATGCTTAAAAGTAATTGAAATTTAGAAAGCCACTGAGATATTATAAAAAAAAAAAAAAAGTCTTATCTGTTAATTGCTTGTCTCATGTGGTTCTTTTTCAGAATTGTTTGAAGCTTTAAAGTTGACTCGTATTTCTTAGCTGGTGACCTTAATTTTTGAGAACGAGGTTGTCAGATTACATGTTTTTGGATTTTACCAAAACTTTCTGTAGAAAATATCCACTGAAGCAGACAACATAAAAATGAATGTTAGTTGCAATGCACGTGATTTCAGAACAAGTGCAGAATTTGCTATCTAAACCAGGGGCTTTACTAATTCCAGCTGTCTGGAAAATTAGTCACTTCTTTTGATGGTGTAATGAAATTAAAAGAAAGATGTTAGAAGAGTGGGGACATTAATAGGAGGAAGTTTTTCTGCATCATTGTTAGAGTTTTTAAGAAAGATGGAAAGAAAATCAGCTTTTACACTCGTGAAATCAACAACAGAAACATGTGGACAGGTAAGATCCAAAATGGAGGAACAAAAATTTTGAACAACAGCTTCTGCCAAATACTGAAATGAATGATGACCATTCAGAAAGCTGTTTAAAAAAATTTATACTTCCCCTTACTTATTGAAGTTGACTTTTCTTTGATAAAATGTTTACATTTATTTTAGGCCTTAAAAAAGATAAAAAGCTGCAACTTTAACATACAATCATTCTTAGCATTTGGATGCCAGTGTATGTGTTACTGAATTCTTTGATCATGTGAAATCAAAGTGTTTTACTAGTATATGTGATTTTCAGGTGTTTATACATACTTGTATATTTAGTTTTTACCTTTACTAGGATCTGTGTTAAACGTGTCTAGCTTTTGTTAACCTTTTCAGGTTATGGCCTCACTGAAACAAGAAACCCAGAGTCTTCAAGAAGAGAAGGATAAATACGAAGCTGAGCTAATTGACTTGAAGAAAACTGTGAATGAAACTAAGTCAATAGTATGTTTCTTCATTTTAATGTTAATTTTTTTGGTGAATTCTGCATGATAATATTATTTCTGCACATGCATTTTGAACTTTATTTATAAAAAAGGATAATAATGTCAGTAATAGATAATCAATAAGGTATTTATTCTGTGCTATGTTTTCTTCTTAAATTCGTCTTCAAGCCACACACTGGTAGCACTGGTGTTAAGTATTTTCCTCTAACTTTAGAACCCATTGAATGCATGTTCACTCTGGATATCATTTCCTTCAATTCTCATATGCTTTTAGTTCAGAGACTCAAGGATGTTAAGGGAATTATTCCTGGCACACTTACCAAGGACCCGTACCACCTCTTGCACACTTTAAGGGATAATAGTAATTTCAGCTACAATCTATTTCCAACAACAAAGAGTTCCTACAAGATCTCCATGGTCACCCATTGTCGCAGAAATCTTGCATCGTATTGAAAATTCCATCATTGTCAAGTACCATCTTCTACCCACTGTCTGGCTTCAAGACATAGAAGACATATTTGTTGCCTGTCCTCATTTTTCTCCTGATTTACTTGAGATCATTTCAATAGTCGCTGAACCTTTCCCTTCTATTAGTCTTACTGTCCATGAAGAGTTCAACAATAACATTAATTTTCTGGATGATTGCCTTGAAAGGATTGGGAGTCAGGTTGAACATTCTGTTTCTCGTAAGCCAGCCCGCTACCAATGTAATACCCTGCACACTTTTGATGCCTACAACTTTTTAGCACTCACTTCTTTCTTTGCTCATGCCAATATCATCTGCAACAGCCCAGCACCTCCTGCCCTTGAATACAAGAATATTAAAACCTTTGCTGCTCACCATCATTTCCTAGTAGTTTGGTGAACAAACTCATTAAAAAGTATGGTCAAGAATTCCACTACTTTCTTCTTCAGAGGTTAACAGACAATTTCAATTTGCTGGATGTATTCCAGTTTTTGACCATTCTACCAACCACTTGAGTCAAATTTTAAAATTTTACAGTTATTTGATTGGTATCAAATCCAATCTTGCCAGTATGAAACTTATCCATCTGGACAAAGGTAAAGTCGAAGACCTCACTGTTCTTAGTGTGCACAAAAATTCCAGTTCAGTTGGTACCACAGTTTATATTGGCATCTTACTGGCTGAGCACAAAAAGGATGCTACCAAAGATAGAGCTAATTCTTCCTTGGCATTACTGACCCTCTCAGATAGTTCAGCAGTGCCTCTCTGAAAGAATAGGATAATTACAGAAGCCAAAATCTGTTGTTCAAAACGTGTGGATCCATGAAGTGATGAAATTTTTTTCTTCAGCCAACTTTCATCAAAGGATGTTTTCCCTGCCAAACACCACCCGCTACAACACAGGTTATAAAGCGCTCGAACGAGCAGTGGATGCAGGCGCCCACTACTGCAGAATGGTACCACCCACAGGTGTTGCGAATATTACATCACATAGTTACTATAAATAGCTAGCACGTGCGTGAAGAACAAGGTTCAGGCGTAATTTGTTTGGACATAATGTGGCTTGCAAAGGAAACATGAAGACGCCGGATTTGAAAGTCACCTTCCTGTATGAATTTAAACTGTGCCATTCTGCAGGAATTGCCACTAGAAACATTAATGAAGCGTTTGGAAAAAATACAGCCAACAAACGAACCATTTGGTGATTGAGATGTTTTGTGAATTTTCGAAGCAGAGATACCAACCTGCAAAATGAAGCATATGGTCATCGGCCTGTTGTTGTTTCTGACGATGTTGTTACTTGTGGTTGAAGCGGACCCCCAAAAAGCATGTCGTGAGATAGCGGCAGAGGTAGGTGTCCACCACACGACAGTTCGGCATTTGGCTGCACTGGGTAAGGTCAAAAACTGGACATGTGCCTGCCGTATGAGTTGAGAATTGCCAACAAGACTAGGCGTTTGGAAGTCTGCATGTCGCTGCTTGCCAGGAATAAAGAGGACCCTCTACTGCATCAAATCATCACCTGTAAGGAGACGTGGGCCCTTTATGATAATCGGAAACGATCTGCACAATGGTTAAGCAAGGCACAGCCTGCTGGATGGCATCCTAAGCCACACCTACACATCAAGAAGATGATGCTCCTTGTCTGGTGGTCCACAGCGGGGATAATTCATCGGAGTTTTTTGGCAAGAGGCTAAACCATCACTGCAGAAACAACCGGCTTTGGTCAACAGGCACGGTGTTCTTTTGCCTCAGGACAACGCCCACCCTCATGTTACACAATGAACGATGCTGACACTTAAGTGCCTTGGGCTATGAATCATCCTGCCTATTCCCCAGACTTGTCTCTGACAGACTATCATCTGTTTCGTTGCCTGGATCACTTCCTGTCCGGGAAACAGTTCACAACATACAACGAGGTTCAGCGTACAGTTCACGACTTCTTTGGATCCCAGCCACAAGACTTTTTTTGTTCTGGAATCATTGCCTTGCCAGACAGATGGCAACTATGTGTCGATGCCGAGGGGGATTATTATTTTGCCTAGGTAAGTTGTCCTACTTTTCAGACATTTTATTCGCACCAACCCAATATATAGAATTCTCTCTCACATACATACAGATGTGCCAACTCTCCGGATTTAGGAAATAGACTTCAGATATTCAGTTCCTTCCTCCCGCCCTATGGATGAATGTTAAATTCTCCTGATTTTCACCGAGAATTATCCTTTAGGATGGTCGAAATTCCATCAACCACCATAATTTCGAACCACCCGTGAAATCTTTTTCTTTCTGTGTCGATGCAAAGCGGCATTACAGTAATCAGTTTCATACTTTTCCTCTACTGCTATCTGCAAAAAGAAAGCTGCCTTGGTGGCGCAGTGATCTAAGTTCTAGCTTGTAACCAATCATCTGAGATGGGTCAGAAAAATTTTTTCTTTAAAAGAATTTCTCCCAGTCCGATATACTACGCCTTCAGCAAAGAGCTTACCCACTCTGGCACTAGAACGATGGGGAGGTTCAGTAATTGATTGACAAATGGGAGCTGCCCTGCCTTCTCCTTGAAGTTCAGTCTTTCAACCCCTCGCCTCAACAGAGCAGTGCACATTCTAAGTGATGATAAAGAGTTGAGTTGCAGTTAATTAATTTAAAAACAGAAGGGAGTAATTACAGTTGGCCTCGCCTTGTAATGAAAGGTGATGTTAGTATGATGCTTTTTGTCATCTTTGCCTTTGCATACAATCTAAAGAAGAAACAAAAAACAGTTGGCTGCTATTTTATTCCTAAAAAACAACAACATGCTTTCATTATTTTGCGGAATTGACGTAGCTGAAATAAAATTTCAGTAGAGGAAAGAGGTTTTGATTTTCATGCTGTTTTTTTTTTTTTTTTTTTCTGCTAGAACTTTTAGTTCTGTTGCTATGTCAATCTCTCTGTCACAACTGTTTTGTTAACTGACTGAGGTCATCCAAATTGCACTTGTTGGTAGAATAACTCTTTCTTTATACAAAGACACTACTCAACATGGTCTCCATCACTAGCGATGCATTTGCGCTATTGTTGAACCGAACTCTCGAATCCTCTTTGAAAAAATTCAGGTGTGACTGTTGTACCCACTTCTTCAAAGCCACTTTCACCTCACCTGTGTCATTAACTCGTTGTCCCTGGAGACTGTCCTTCATTGGACCGAGCAGGTGAAAGTCGGAGGGCACCAGATCTGGGCCCTCCGACTTTCACCTGATGGGGAACCATCGACCAGCCTAATTTGCTGATCGCCTGATTTGTTGCCAAAAATGTGTGTAGTCTTACATTATCATGGTGAATGTGGGTCCTCTTCATATTGTTGTTCCATCTCTTCCTCCTTATGGCTTCTCTAAGCTTCTTGAGTGTATCAATCAATGTACTGATCGCTGGTCGCGGTACGGCCATGTTCCAGAAAATGAAGGAGAATGATCCATAAAACAGTAACCATGACTTTCTGTTCTGATCGCTGGCTCTTGAACTTCTTAGGCCTTGGTGAAGAGGTGTTACACCGTTCCATGGATTTATTCTTTGTTTCCAGATCGTAAAGATGTGCCCACGTTTCATCCCATCACCAGATAAAAAAAAAAAAAAAAACGTGTCTTCATTGGCTTCAAACACTTCCAGCAGATGAGAGTAGACTTTCACCCTTCTCTCCTTCAAATCGGTTGTCAACTGTTGAGGTACCCACTTTGCACAGACTTTCCGATACCCTAAGTCTTCCACCATCTTCTGTGTGGTATTGTGACCTCAGTCCAGTTGTGTAACAAGCTCAGGTATTGTGACTCGTCTCTCTGCGCAAATCAGTTCATCCACTCGCTGATGATTCGTGTCAGTGGTCGCAGATGATGGTCTCCAACTGCGTGGTTTATCTTCAGTGCTGGTTTCCCCTTTTTTTGAACTTCTTCATCCATCTGTGCCAGGGCTCGATTTCGACCGGTAGTTAGTAGCAAATTGCTAGCAAGCAAATGCATTTTGCTAATGATAAAAAGTGGTTTTAGCAAAAGTTGCTGGTGGAAAATTTTTGAATGTTTTAATGTGAACTGTTAAGCGCCACTGCATTGTGCATGTGGAATATTTTAGAAACATACAAAAAAGGAACAACTGCTTTCTGGAAACGAATGTTTCTTAAAAAGTATAAACATTATAAAAACATTTTGGCACTAGTAGAAATATCTGGTATATTTCCCTTATCTACTTCTGCATGTGAGGTTGGGTTCAGTTTCATGAACAGGATCCATAGTGATTGGATGGGGCAGTTTGAACTTACAAACATTGAATGCTCTCATGAGTATTGAGGTTAAAGGTCTGTCCGAAAACAAGTTTGACCCCAGGCCTGCTGTTTTAAAGTGGTATGATGAAAAGACCCGAAACCCAGACCGTGAACCATATAGAAAATAACCTGAGATTCTGAATAATGTTCTTGAATTTTGCAAATAAAGTAAAATGAAAAAATGTTTTTAAATATTCACATTCAAATTAAATTGTTGGAATTAATCTGTCAGGTCATGAAAAGGTGAGTTATATCTAAATATTTGTAATCTCTTCAGCATTACAATGTGACAGTTACTGGAGTGAAATCAAAATTTGTCATGATTGACTAATGGAGGGGGACATGTTCAAGTTTCTTTTTTATAATGTTAATAACTTTCGCTAGTAGATAACACCATTTGCTAGTAAATAATAAGGCCATTAGCAAGTGTTGCTACTGATAAAAAAAAAAAACGAAATCAAGGCCTGATCTGACATCACTCTTGTCGATGGTGCCATCTCCGTAAACATTCTGTAACCTTCTGTGGATGTCGGACAGCCTGCACCCTTCCTTTGTCAAAAACTCAATGACACCACGTTGCTTCTGCTTGGAATCCATTATTTACCTACAATGAAGAAGAAGGGTTACTATAGAGGAAGAGTTACGCTACCAACTTGTGCAATTTGAATGACATCTGCCAGTTAATAAAAAAAATTATGCCAACTTTTGCATTACTTTCGATACAACCCTCGTATATATACAACCATTATCAATCCACTGATGGATGAAGGTCTCAACAAACCTCTTCCACAACTTTCTGTTTTGAGCCGGTCTCCTCCATGTCACTCAATTGTTGCTTTCAAATTTCATCCACTTATTTCCCACGTGATCATTTTCTGGGTCTTTTCTCGTTCCTTGGAGTTCAATCTAGTATTTCAGTTGTTCAGTGGTTGTCAGTTCTAGCAATATATTTCAAGGTTTGTACTTTGATCATGATGTCATCAACTTTTGTCATTTTCCTGAGTTCCTCTTGTTATTTTTCCTGGTTATACCAAGCATACATTCCTCCATCCTTCTTTCAGCAGTCTGCAGCCACTGAATATGTTTTTAGTTAAGATCCACATCTCTGCTTCATAAGTATGAACTGGAAGATGTGTTGATTAAACCCTTTTCTTTCAAGACATCGTGGTAAATTGCTTTTGAAAACTGTTCTGTCTTCCCAATGCTCTCCAACCAAGTTTTATACACATATTAATTTCTTTTCTCCCTCACTTGATATCTGTTGTTCAAGGTAAATGTTGATATCAGTAACTTCTATATTTGCTCTATTAACTGCCAGATTTTTAGTTATTGTAAAAAGCATTGTACATCAATTTTGTATTCTTTAAGTTCATTTTTAAGCCCACTTCTTTACTCTTGGCAGCAAGTTCATGGACCATATTTTGCAGCACTTTGGGGGAGGGGGACACGCATGCGTATAGGTGTGTGTGAACCTGAATTGCTTCAATTCTAAACAGTGATGAATTGAAGTAGCTGAACTGTGGTGTGTCTCCTGTATTTACGTAATCTGCTAAATGCTACAAAGATAGGAAAAGCTTTAAGATATAAAACTGAAGGGGGACTCCCAAGGTCTCTCATCATATTTTTAGTTTTGTTTCCTGGTTCTAGGTATCTATTTTTTCTTTCTTTTTTCTTCTTCTCCAGTTTAATATATCATCCACACAAACTAAAACAAAAGCGTGTAACAACCTTCAGTTACATGCTCTTTTTATAGTTATTAACCAAACTTAATGACAGTCCTTTAAATTTTTATAGTTTTTATTTTTATTGATTTTAATGGTTATATAAAGTTTTAAACATTTGTGTGTGTGAGTGTGTGTGTGTGTGAGAGAGAGAGAGTGAGTGAAGAGAGAGAGAGAGAGAGAGAGAGAGAGAGAGAGAGAGAGAGAGAGAGAGAGAGAGAGAAATTGATTTGTGTAGTGGCTACCAGTGTTCATTGATTTAAATCATAAATAAAAATCATTGCTTTAAATCACAAACAGAAATCTTCAAATCGCCATTAGGTATTGCAAAGGTTGAATACTCAGGCTTCACGCAACAGTATACAATAAACACAGAAATTGAGTGAAAAACACACAGCCATCATGTATATAAATATTTTATTTATATACGTGACTGTGTTTTTCACTCAATTTCTATGTTTATTGTTCAGTAAAACCATCTTAATGGACACTCCCGAATAGCGGACACCTCCATTTAACGGACAGTTTTGTAATCCCCTGTCCCGAAGTATAGACAGTTTTGTGTATTTACCTCTGAATATCGGACACTCCAAATAGTGGACAGTGATTTCGGTCGAAAAAGCAGAAAATGCGTCCACTGAAGTAAGGCAGGGGTAAAGGTATGCAAAATTTTATTGGAATGCCAAGTCCTCTGCACTGAAAACATTCCTAGCTATTGTTTGCCATCTCTTTTGCATTAATGCTGTCCATGCCATCACTTGGGTAACCTCCACAATCGGAAACATTAAACAGCAGTGCGTTAGTCGTTGTTTCCACAAGGCTGGGTTTGTTTTGGCAGGCAAAGAAGATGGAGTATGCACTTTCAATACAGAAGAAGAGGATCTGTGCTTGATTTCTAAACTGATGACATGTTTGAACTGTGAGGGAAATGCAAAATATTTTATTACAGTTGATAATGCACTGTGTTTTGAACAGACAACGGATGATTTGTAAGATTACATTTCTTCACACACACACCCATCCAGAATGACATGGTCAATGAAACAGTGGAAGGAGCTGCAGAAGAGGCAGTGGACACAGTTGTAGAAGGGGTGTGTGACATTAAGAACTTCACAGCTGTGGCAAAATATAGTGAAAAACTTCATAATTTTTTTTATTAGCAAAAGTGATTCTAAGGGACTGGCACTTTTGATGAATTTGAAAATTCATATTGAAAAAGAGGCTGTAAACAGCAAAAGAAAAATGCAAACCCTTTTGTCAGATTTTTTTGTATGCAAGAATGCTAACTGATAAATTGATGAATTAGCTGTAAGTACCTTTAGAAAGTTTTAGAACATTTGTTAATCAGAAATATGCATTGAATTACGTATATACATATATACGCAAATTGCATTTTTCCTCATGTTTGAAAAGCTCAAAAATATTTAAATTACCATAAATCATCATCATCATCATTGTCAACCATTATCAATCCACTGCTGGACGAAGGTCTCCCCAAGTTTCCTCCACAACGGTCTGTCTTGTGCCAGTCTCCTCCATGTCACTCCCGCATATTTACGAATTTCATCCACCCATCTCCCATGTGGTCTTCTTCTGGGTCTTTTCCTGTCCCTTGGAATCCAATCTAAAATTTCGGCTGTCCATCTATGGTCTGTCCTTCTGGCAGTATGTCCAGCCCATTGCCATTTCAAGGATTTAACTCTGATCATGATGTCTTCCACTCTCGTCATTTTTCGAATCCATGAGTTCCTCTTCTTATCTCTCCTGGTTATACCAAGCATGCACCTGTCCATGATTCTTTGAGTTGTCTGCAGCCTTTGTATGTCTCTTTTAGTTAAGGTCCACGTCTCTGCACCATACGTAAGCACTGGAAGGATGCATTGATCAAACACTTTTCTTTTAAGACATAATGGCATATTGCTCTTGAAAATTATGCTGTTTCTTCCAAAAGCTCTCCAGGCAAGTTTTGTACGCCGATTAATTTCTTCATCAATGTGACCCTCACTTGATATCTGCTGTCCAAGATAAACATACGTATCTGTTATCTCCAGTTTTTCTCCATCAATCGATAAATCTTCATTTCTTGTAAAAGCATTGAACATCACTTTTGTCTTCTGAAAGTTCATTTTTAATCCCACTTCTTTACTCTTGTCAGCAAGTTCTTGTATCATACTCTGCAGCTCTGATGGGCTAGCTGCAAAAATGACTAAATCATCAGCAAAACGAAGGTGGGTTAGATAATCTCCATTAATCTTTATCCCTTTGTTTTCCCAGTTCAGTGATTGAAAGACATTTTCCAATGTGGCATTAAAGAGCTTCGGAGATATGGGTGTCACCTTGTCTCACTCCCTTTCCAATTTTTATGTGTGTTGTATTTTCAAACAGCCGAATCTTTGCACTTGCATTTTCATAGATGTTATTAATAATATTAATGTATGCATCTTCAATACCGCAGGATTTCAGAGCCGTGGTAACTGCTGATGGTTTCACCGAATCAAAGGCTTTTTCATAATCGATAAAAGCCATGCACAATGGAAGTTCATATTCCCTCGCTCTTTCAATTAGTTCTCTCAGTACGTGGATATGATCTATTGTGCTGTAGCCACTCCTGAATCCAGCTTGTTCTCTCGGTTGAGCCATGTCCAGTGTTACCTTCAAGCGGTGTGAAAGAACTTTAGTGAAGATTTTATAAACCACTGATAGGAGGCTGATAGGTCTGTAGTTCCTGAGATCCTCAATGTCACCTTTTTTATGTAGCAGGATCATTGTAGCATTGTTCCAATCCTCAGGAATCTTCCCTTCATTAAGGCATCGAGTGAAAATTTGGGCGAGTACTGTTTCAATTTCTCCACTTGCTTCTTGTATGATGTTTATAGTAATTCCATCTTCTCCTGGAGCTTTCCCCGCTTCATGTTCTTGATTGCATGTGCAACTTCTGCTGGGAGGACTGGAAGAACTCTGGTACCTTTCATGATGTCTGGAGTACATGTATCATCCCTTTCATATAATTTGGAGTAGAAATCTTTCACTCTTGTCAAAATTTCTGCCTCTATTTCTTGTTATAGAACCATCTTCTTTTCTCAGAGCCATAATCTGTTTTCTTCCCTTACTGAGATGTCCCTTTGCTATCTTAAGGCTTTGGTTGTTTTCAATTGCTTTTCTCACTAGCTCACAGTTGAATTTCCTTGCGTCTTCAGTGATACTTTTTCGTGTTGTCTTGCATAGCTCTATATATTCCACTTTGGAAGTCACATCTTCTTTAGTTGTCCTCATCTCTCTTCTTTTTTGCATCAACATTTTGGTTTTTCCTGATAATTTGTTTACATGCAACTTGTTCTTAGACCCAGCTAATTTTGTTGCTGTTTCCATTAGAGCTTTGGTTACTTTTCTGTTAACTTCCGAAAATATCCACTTCTTCCGATGTTAGGCCTTCTAAAGCAGAGAATCTGTTCTTCAGTTCCAACTTGAAAGTATTATGGTGTTTTTAAGGTTGGTTATGTCAATACATTTTGTTTGTCTTATAAGCTTGCCATGTTCCAGTTTAGTGTTGAGGTGCATCTTACATCTCACCAATCTATGGTCACTACCTGTGTTGAACTTGTTCAGCACACTGCAGTCTTCGATGACAATTTTTTGTTACACATAATAAAATCAATTTCACTTGTCGTCCCAATTGGATGTCTCCATGTCCATTTCCTGTGTGGCTTTTTCTTGAAGAAGGGAGTTCAAGATGAAAAACCCTTCTGCCTCTGCAAACTCAACGAGAGTATTTCCACGCTGGTTTCTGTTGCCGTGACCGAATTTACCTACTGAAGTTTCATTCTGTTGCCGTTGCCCTATTTTTGCATTGAAATCTCCCATAATTATCTTCAAGTGCTGCTTACCTTTATTATTTAGATGACGAATTTCCTCATAAAATTCTTCAATTTCTTCTTCAGGATGACTTGTGGTAGGTGCATAAGTTTGAATAATCTGAGCCTGGTATCTTCTCGATAGTTGGATAACGAGTCGTGCAGCTCTGTCAGAGGAACTTTCAACTTCTACCACTTTATCCTTCAGTTTCTTGTTTATTATAAATCCAACACCACTAGTTCTGCCAGTATCTGTCCCACGATAATAGAAGAGATGTCCACTTTTCAGTTCAATGAGATCTTCTCCTTTTCTCCTTACCTCACTTAGCCCGACGATGTCCCACTTGATCCTTTGTAGTTCCTCTTCCAATTCAAGAAGCCTTGAATCAGAAGATAGGGAGCGTCCGTTATAGATAGCCAAGGTCAGCATCAAATGGCAGCCTAGTCCGGTCCTCCGGGGATTCTTAGCACCCTCTGCCTTCATGTCGCACTGGCCGCTGCCTTGGCCAGGTACATTCCAGCTGCCGGAGACTGAGGGCCAAGATTTAAGTTGTAGAGTCATTTTGGAGGTGTTTGGCCATAACTCACCACGCTGGCCAAGCGGGTTGGTGAGTGTGGGATAGCATTTCCTCTGATCCCGATGGTATAGTTATACCGCTATTGGCGGTCGTCAGAGCCCCTTTAGTGGGAAGACAGGATGCACCACGAGAAGGCGGGGTTGACATTTGTCAAGGAGAGGCTGTGATGTTACGCATCACCTGACCTTACATCCCTACCATAAATACATACATATATTCAGTTTCGTGTACAGTATTACTAATGTGATTTCGGAATTTATTACTGCATAAATATGTACATATAAAGTACTTGTATTTGATGTAACCTTATTTTTTAACAAAAAGAAAGAAAAAAACAAGTTAGTAAAATCATGCAATGCATTGATTATAATACACTTTCCAACATACCAGAAATTATTACTCAAGTTATGAGGATAATGACTGTGGAATAAATCTCGCTCCTGTGTTCTGACCTTTGACCCCATATCGATGATATTCAACAGAACCGGTTCAATATACCTCAAGAATAACATACTAAAGTTTTGTCGCAATAGAAGCAGTTATACGGAAGTTATGAGAATAATGGCTGTGGAATAATACTTGCTTTTGTGCAATGACCTTTGTCCCCATTTCATTGATATTCAACAGAAACGGTTCACTATACCTCCGGAACAACATGATAACGTTTTGTCGCAATCGAAACATTTTTAGGTAAGTTATGATGCACAAAAGCAATGGAATGGATCCCACTCCAGTGTCCTGACCTTTGACCCCATTTCGCCCATTTTAAATAGGGTTCGTGCCCAGGTGGTTCCCTACCACATGCTACAATTTCATCGAAATCGAACCATATTTACGCATGTTATGACGCATAAAGGCAATGGAATGGATCCCGCTTTTATGCCCTGACCTTTGACCCCATTTCGCCCATTTTCAATAGGTTTCGTCCCCAAGTGGTTCCTTACCAAATACTAAAAATTCATCGAAATCGAACCATTTTTACGCACGTTATGTCGCATACTCAACGGAACAAATCCCGCTCTTATGTCCTGCCTGACCTTTGACCCCATTTCGTCCATTTTCAATAGGGTTCGTGCTCAGGTGGTTCCCTACCACGTACTAAAATTTCATCGAAATCGAACCATATTTACGCATGTTATGACGCATAAAGGCAATGAAATGGATCCTGCTTTTATGTCCTTACCTTTGACCCCATTCCGCTCATTTTCAATAGGGTTCATCCCCAGGTGGTTCCTTACCAAATACTAAAATTTCATCGAAATTGAACCATTTTTACGCAAGTTATGACTCATAAGGGCAACAGAGCAAATCCCGCTCTTATGTCCTGCCTGACCTTTGACCCCATTTCGCCAATTTTCAATAGGGTTCGTTTCCAGTGGTTCCCTACCACATACTAAAATTTCATCGAACTCGAACCATATTTACGCATGTTATGACGCATAAAGGCAATGAAATGGATCCCACTTTTATGTCCTGACCTTTGACCCCATTCCGCCCATTTTCCATAGGTTTTGTTCCCAGGTGGTTCCTTACCACATACTAAAATTTCATTGAAATCGAACCATTTTTACGCAAGTTATGATGCATAAAGGCAATGGAATGGATCCTGCTCCTATGTCCTGACCTTCGACCCCATTCCGCCCATTTTCAATAGGTTTCGTTCCCAGGTGGTTCTTTACCACATACTAAAACTTCATTGAAATCGAACCATTTTTACGCAAGTTATGATGCATAAAGGCAATGGAATGGATCCCGCTCCTATGTCCTGACCTTTGACCCCATTTCATTTATTTTCAATAGAGATCGTCCCCAGGGTGTTCCCTACCACATACTAAAATTCCATCAAAATCGAACCATTTTTACGCAAGTTATAACGCATAAGAGCAATGGAATGAATTCCGCTCCTATGTCCTGACCTTTGACCCTGTTTCGCCCACTTTCAATAGGGTTCGTCCCCAGGTGGTCCCCTACCACATACTAAAATCTCGTCGAAATCGAACCATTTTCACATGAGTTATCGTGCGGACGGACGGACGGACAAAGCTGGAGCATATACGCTTCTTCAACCTACGGTTCGAAAGTGTAAAAAAAGATGGCCATAAAGTTTGCATTGCGCGATGGCTTGGGCAGATACGCGTGTAGCTCCCAACAGCGGACTGATCATCTAGTCCGGAGGTGTCCGCTATTCAGAAATTTTACTCTATTGTAAAGTCCATTAAAAAATAAAATTGCACAGTCTGTTCAAATTTTCATTTTTTTAAGATAATAATCTGAGATGCTATTTTGAAATAGTAATGTAATAACAGCGCTAAATTTAGGTAATAAATTTATCATTATTATTAGTTAAACAAAATCAACTTCATGCTGAAACTAAATAAAACAAATTATTATTATTATTATTATTATTATTATTATTAGCCATTTTGTTGTAAATGTGTTTTTTTCCATAAATAATTTTTCTTTATGCCAATTCTTAATGGTGACCATAAAGGCATAAGCTAATTCTAAAACTTCAAAAGTGAGATTTGTCCCTTTCCCACGAGATTATAAAGTCCCAGGACCACTAATCTCCTTCTATGGTCGCTTAATCAGTATTTGTTGTCAGATACGCTTCAAGACTGAATGTAATACTCAGCATTGATAGTAATTTGTGAAGGAATGGTATGCTGGTAGATTACACCATTGTGATCAAAGAAAATTTATCATCATCACCTTCCCAGCTGATTTCGTTTGGCGGACTTTTTTTGGAGGAGACAAACCTGTGTGTTTCCAGACACTTGTTGCGTGCTTCATGAGGAGGTTAAAATAATGGACCCGTGTTTCATTGGCAATTATTACTGTGTTTAGAAAGTTTGGATCCCTTGCAATCATTTGTCTCCGCTCGTGACACATCTGAACTCTGGCTAACAATTGTTTTCTCGTCAGGTGATGAGGCACCCATCTAGAACACACACACTGCAGCAGTAATTTGTCACATAGAATGCGGAATGCTGATGTTTTTGAAATATTAGTTGATACCGCTGTCTTCATGCGTCATTCGTCAATCTTCGTGCAGGGTTGCCCTAACAGTGTTAACAATACGCTCCATAACAACACTTTCAGGTCTTTAAGCGAGTTCTGCCAACAAACACCCTTTTTTTTAATCATGGTGCCATCTAAAAATCGTTGACTCACCCAAACATTTATTTATCTTTGTAAGCATTTTTCATTAAACCAACTGTTTCTGGAGCTGTTTTATCCAAATGATAAGAAAATTATATCGCTCAACGCATTTCACTTCTTAACTCTGAATCACTCACCTCCATAAGGGCTGCCAGACCTGCCCCAATTGCGCCACCCCGCGCCAAAACATTGTTCTTGTGCCATTCTGCTAACAAAAATCGTGATTTTGACGAAATCTGCTCCAATTTTGCGCCAAACGTTAAAATTTACCAGCCATCAATATTTTAGCTTAATCTTACGACATTCAAAATCGATTCAGCGGCTAATTCGTACGTGATATTCTTCTGCGGATTCATGGAGTCCCCCCCCCCTTTTTCTCATTTTCGAGATCGATGCAAAAGTGAAGAAATTTTCAGGGTATTAGCTGGGGTGGGGGATCGTATTCCATGGGGACATTGTTTTGTCCTTTTAAACGTTCGGAAACGGAAGTTAAACGGAGCGCAGATTTTTCCCGTAATCATATTTTTTTTCTCGCGCGATGTAGCTTCTGTTCAGTATTGTTGTTAAATATAATTTCAGCTTGAAATTGTTCGTTGGCAACGATTTCCGAAAACAGAAGTTAGGCCGCTCGAAAATTTCCCCATAATTTTCGGCCACGAGATTCTTACGCTGATTCGAGGAATTCTGTCTTTTTATTATCATCTGGATCATTTAAGAGATCGATGCACAACTGAACTGAAATTTTGGAAGGACTGATGGGGGGGGGGTTACGGAATTTCGTCCTTTGAAAACGGAAAGTAGACGGAGGTAAGATTTCTCTCGTAATCGTAATTTTTTTCTCGCGATGTTTCCTCTACCCAGTATCGTTAGATATCATTTTATTCCATAAATATTTGTATTTCAGCTTGAAAATGTTGGAGAAATTTCCGAAAACAGAAGTCGGACGGAGCAAATATTTCTTCCGTAATTGTAGCCCCGTTGGGGAAATTTCCCCCACGGGGCTACAATTGGTAAGGAACCACCTGAGAGGGTGGGGAAAATTTCCAAAGACATAAGCAACGAAGTTTGGAAATTTGTAAGAATTGATGCATGGTGTTCAAAAAAAAAGTATTCATTCTCTGAAAATTACACCATTTATCTAAAATAGTGAAAGCTCTCTGATATCAGAATTCATGGTTCTCAGGCTGAAAGTTCTTAAAGCATGATGGATAAAATTGTCATCTGAAGGGGGGAAAAAAACAAAAAAAGAAAGAAAAGTAACAAAGAAAAATGGTAAGGGGAAACTATCAGCAGAAAAAAAGTAAACAGTGGATGCTGTGCAGTGGCAGAGTCAACAAAAGACAAATATGGCCGTGGAACTTGCTGAGAAGAAAGTAGGGTTTGCTTGCAAGAGGAAACCAGAGCTAATGTTCTAGCAAGTACAAGAACAAAATCAGGAAAAAAACTGTTTGAAGCTATGTCTTTCAAAACCACCCTATTTTGTTTGGAATTCACTAATTTTATAATTGTGAATACAGTGGTATAAAATAAATTACAGTGAACAATTCAGTTTTGTTCATACTGCGTAATATTCACACTTTCTCACTGTGCACTCACTGTGCGGTCTGATTTTTCACCAAAATAAAAAGTACAGCTTTGTTTTGTTTTTCTTCGTCAGTCTCATGTGTGTTAATTAAAATCACTCATGAACGCTATGGATAAATGAAAGGATTGTTTATATTGCATAACTTGTAATCAGTTATCAAGAATACTGTTCTTTTGGTTCTTACTTAAAGTCTGAATTTTGCCCCGTACGTTCAGGGAGCAGAATTTTTAGGAAGTTTTCTTTTTCTCATTTTGACCTACCTTGGGGAACATCTTCACCCTCACTTTTCTTTTTCCAAATGGAAGGTGCATTGAACCACTTACTAACTTGCAATCGTCTGCTTAATGTCCATGTCCATACATGCAAGAGCAGTGGCTCTTTCAGACAGCAACAACAAAAAAGTTATCAACTGATTCTACTACTACTGAAGAGGGGAAGGGGGCAATCCCATGCCAAAACATCACTGCGCAAGCATTAAGCGATGGAAGCAGCTTTTATCTAACCAACTTTACTAAATCTCATTGTTATCTTATAGTTTTGGTTCCAGTTGTAATTGTTCACAGCAATAACAAAAGTTTAACATTGATAATTACTGGATGAAAAACATTGTATGAAGAGTATCATGGCGCAAATGCTGAAAGGTGATTTTTTAATTTGATTATTAAATGTTACATTAGTTTTCCTTTTATATTGAAGGTACACTTTCCTTCAGAAAACCTTAGGAGTTTGCGATGCACATGCAAACCACATACGCGTGGCTTGCCAGTTGGTTGGTTTCAGAAATAATGTATTTTCATCTGAATGCCATGAATCTCGAAAAATATGCGGCTAAAAAACAACCAAATAACAAACAGTAAGTACATATTATTTATTCTTCCTAAGTATATTCGCAAGCGTTCAGTAACAATAGCAACAGTTCTTGGACATGGCAACATCCTATTCATGTTACAGCGAAACAAATGCATTCAGAAGAAAATCCCTGATATTAATGTGTTACGCTTAAAATATTGCAGGTCATGCAGTTTTCAATAAATCATGGGTAGTATAATTGTTTTCCCATTTATCTCACCGTAGGAATGACAGAAATGCTAATTAACAGTCGTAAGAGAAGCATTAAAATGTCAACAAACCTGAAATATAACATTTTTTCATAGTTCATAAAATAATGGTAATTCAGTATATAAACCTAACTTAAAGCACAGCATGGACTTAAAACAATTAAAAATACTATCATTAGCTGCTCCAAAACCTGAATTCTGCTCCAAAATGCAAATTTTCTCGCTCCAAAACCCACCGTTTCTGCTCCAAATTGCATATTTTCCTGCTCCAAGAATTGCTCCAAAACATGGTAGGGGCAATAACACCCCTGTCCATAGCTGTATGGTGAAATGCAGACGCGCCATAAACAACTGTGCGATAACAAAGCCAGAATCATCTGCCATGGCTAATAACTGTTGCCACAGGTACTTCCTTAATTCAGTTAGTCATCTACATGGTTATTTTCCCTCTTTGCATTGTTGCCATCTCAAAAAAAAATACTCTAAGTTTTTATGAAACAGTCTTTGTATATGAACTATTTATTGTTGAAAGTATACATTAAGACCACAAAAATCTGTTTTAGGACTTCTTAAATTTGTACTTGTTAACAAAACATGCTTGCAGTGATATCATCATCATCATCATCGTCAACCATTATCAATCCACTGCTGGACGAAGGTCTTCCCAAGTTTCCTCCACAACGGTCTGTCTTGTGCCAGTCTCCTCCATGTCACTCCCGCATACTTTCGAATTTCATCCACCCATCTCCCGTGTGGTCTTCTTCTGGGTCTTTTCCTGTCCCTTGGAATCCAATCTAAAATTTTGGCTGTCCATCGATGTCTGTCCTTCTGGTAGTATGTACAGCCCATTGTCATTTCAGGGATTTCACTCTGATCATGATGTCTTCCACTCTTGTCATTTTTCGGATCCACGAGTTCTTCTTCTTATCTCTCCTGGTTACACCAAGCATGCACCTGTCCATGATTCTTTGAGTTGTCTGCAGCCTTTGTATGTCTCTTTTAGTTAAGGTCCACGTCTCTGCATCATACGTAAGCACTGGAAGGATGCATTGATGAAACACTTTTCTTTTAAGACATAATGGCATATTGCTCTTGAAAATTATTCTGTTTCTTCCAAAAGCTCTCCAGGCAAGTTTTGTACGCCGATTAATATCTCCATCAATGTGACCCTCACTTGATATCTGCTGTCCAAGATAAACATACATGTCTGTTATCTCCAGCTTTTCTCCATCAATCGATAAATCTTCATTTCTTGTAAAAAGCATTGAACATCACTTTTGTCTTTTCAAAGTTCATTTTTAATCCCACTTCTTTACTCTTGTCAGCAAGTTCCTGGATCATACTCTGCAGCTCTGATCGGGTAGTTGCAAAAATGACTACGTCATCAGCAAAACGAAGGTGGGTTAGATAATCTCCATTAATCTTTATCCCTTTGTTTTCCCAGTTCAGTGATTGAAAGACATTTTCCAATGTGGCATTAAAGAGCTTCGGAGATATGGTGTCACCTTGTCTCACTGCCTTTCCAATTTTTATGTGTGTTGTATTTTCAAACAGCCGAGTCTTTGCACTTGCATTTTCATAGATGTTATTAATAATATTAATGTATGCATCTTCAATACCGCAGGATTTCAGAGCCATTGTAACTGCTGATGGTTTCACCGAATCAAAGGCTTTTTCATAATCGATAAAAGCCATGCACAATGGAAGTTCATATTCCCTTGCTCTTTCAATTAGTTCTCTCAGTACGTGGATATGATCTATTGTGCTGTAGCCAGTCCTGAATCCAGCTTGTTCTCTCGGTTGAGCCATGTCCAGTGTTACCTTCAAACGGTGTGAAAGAACTTAAGTGAAGATTTTATAAACCACTGATAGGAGGCTGCTAGGTCTGTAGTTCCTGAGATCCTCAATGTCACCTTTTTTATGTAGCAAGTTCATTGTAGCGTTGTTCCAGTCCTCAGGAATCTTCCCTTCATTAAGGCATGGAGTAAAAATTTGGGCGAGTACTGTTTCGATTTCTCCACTTGCTTCTTGTATGATGTCTACAGTAATTCCATCTTCTCCTGGAGCTTTTCCCCGCTTCATGTTCTTGATTGCATGTGCAACTTCTGCTGGGAGGACTGGAAGAACTCTGGTACTGGTACCTTTCATGATGTCTGGAGTACATGTATCATCCCTTTCATATAATTTGGAGTAGAAATCTTTCACTCTTGTCAAAATTTCGCCTCTATTTCTTGTTACAGAGCCATCTTCTTTTCTCAGTGCCATAATCTGTTTTCTTCCCTTACTGAGATGTCCCTTTGCTATCTTTAGGCTTTGGTTGTTTTCAATTGCTTTCCTCACTAGTTCACAGTTGAATTTCCTTACGTCTTCAGTCTGGAAGTCGCATCTTCTTTAGTTGTCCTCATCTCTCTTCTTTTTTGCATCAACATTTTGGTTTTTTCTTATAATTTGTTCACATGCAACTTGTTCTTAGACCCAGCTAATTTTGTTGCTGTTTCCTTAAGAGCTTTGGTTACTTATCTGTTAACTTCAGAAATATCCACTTCTTCCTATGTTAGGCTTTCTAAAGCAGAGAATCTGTTCTTCAGTTCCAACTTGAAGGTATTATCAGACATACCAACTCTCCGGGTTTAGGCCGGTAATGCCGGATTTTATGACACTTCCCGGAATTCCGGATTAGAAAATGATATTGCCTGATTCCATCTTAATATCCGTAGCGTAAATTAAAAAGTAATGAGAAAAGCTCGAAATTCTCCAAGGCATCGGATAACTTCGATGATTACCGTAGCGTAAATTAAAAAGTAACGAGGGGAAATGTTCGAAGTTCTCCAAGGCATTGGTTCATTAGTGGAGAAGCGACCTTTCCCTTCTGAGTCAGCAGCCAGCAGTTTTGCTCTGCCGTTGGCAGCGATGTTTACTCTTTTGTCCGGTAATGAACTGTGGCGCTGCACGCACGGAGTAGGAGCGGGCTTGGCCTTGGCGCGCACCGTACGTACCGACGCAGATTTCTATCGTAAGCGCGTGGTAGTGTTTTGGTTTGTTTCATGTACTTCGTCTGTCTTAACAGGAATTTCTGAGAATTTTTTGTGCATGCGTTTAATCAAGCGATGGCTGGTAGAAAATATCAGTCTGTTTTTAAGAAGTATATGACAGATTATCCGTGTATAATCAAATCAAGAAACCGCCAACGATTTGCCTTTTGCTCTATTTGTAGGTGTGATTTTTTCGTTGTCCACAAGGGCAAAGGAGATATCGTTAATCACATTCTTACGCAAAAACACGTGGCCAATTCTAAGTGCGTGGAAAATAACAAAACATTAAATTTTGCTCGAGATAGTTCATCTTCTGATGCGATTATCCATGCTGAGTGCTTGGTTACTTCATTCCTCGTGTAACATAACTTACTTTTAAGCTGTGCTGACCATGCAAGTGTGCTTTGTAAGAAAATGTTCCCAGATAGTAACATTTAAAAAACATATGCATGTGTGACAGGACAAAAACATTGTGCGTTGTTGCCGAAATGGGGAAATCTTTTACGGATTTCTGCTTAATTTTACGGATAGAGGTCTTTTTTAACATATTTTTTAATATTTAGATTGCTCAATCGAAATATTTCAACCCCCTGCAACCATCCACTTAGATTTTCTAACAGACCTTATGAGCGCTGTGTCACACGATGTCATCTTTGACTCGCTGGCTTTGTGACATCGTGCGGTAGCTCTCTCCACGGGAGTGTGCTCAAGTGATGTGCCGACCAGAGTTCACCAAAATGCGTAATTGCGCGTTTAGTATGCATCGAAATTTTACCAACGCGTAAAAATACGGATCAGGAATTTTTCTCGATGCGTAAAAATATGCGTCGGGAACTTTTTTTCTCGCGCGTAAAACTACGCATCGAATAATTTTACCAATTCATAAAAATGCGCATTGGGACGGTACAGAAACGGAAGTAAACGAAACAAAGGTTTTCTCCGTAATCAATAATTTTTTTCCTGTGATGCTGCCTTTGTCCAGTATTTTTGTTATATATCATTTTATTCCATAAATATTTGTATTTCAGTTTAAAAATGGAGGAAAAATTTCCAAAATCGGAAATTCGACGGCAAAAATGTTTCGCTTTAGGCATGAGAGTCCGACGGCTTCGAGGAATTTCTCCTTTTCCGTCTTAATTTGAGTTATCCTCCAGATCGATGCATAACTTAACATAATTTTTTTTAATTTTTGTTAACAGAAATTGTTTTACATTTTTTATATACCTTAACGTAACATTAGTGCTTCAAATTATGTCCATTGATATTTCAAACATACGAAAATAAGCTTGCAGGATTTTTCTCTTCTTAAGGTTGGCAAGTCTGTATTATGGTGTTTTTTAAGGTTGGTTATGCCAATGCATTTTGTTTGTCTTATGAGCTTACCGCGTTCGAGTTTAGTGTTGAGGTGCATCTTACATCTCACCAATCTATGGTCACTACCTGTGTTGAACTTGTTTAGCACACTGCAGTCTTCTATGACGAATTTTTTGTTACACATAATAAAATCAATTTCACGTTTCGTCCCATTTGGATGTCTCCATGTCCATTTCCTGTGTGGCTTTTTCTTGAAAAAGGAGTTCAAGATGAAAAACCCTTCTGCCTCTGCAAACTCAACAAGAGTATTTCCACGCTGGTTTCTGTTGCTGTGACCGAATTTACCTACTGAAGTTTCATTCTGTTGCCGTTGCCCTATTTTTGCATTGAAATCTTCCATAATTATCTTCAAGTGCTGCTTACCTTTATTATTTAGATGACGAATTTCCTCATAAAATTCTTTAATTTCTTCTTCAGGATGACTTGTGGTGGGTGCATAAGTTTGAATAATCTGAGCCTGGTATCTTCTCGAGAGTTGGATAACGAGTCGTGCAGCTCGGTCAGAGGAACTTTCAACTTCTACAACTTTATCCTTCAGTTTCTTGTTTATTATAAATCCAACACCACTAGTTCTGCCAGTATCTGTCCGACGACAGTAGAAGAGATGTCCACTTTTTAGTTCAATGAGATCTCCTTTTCTCCTTACCTCACTTAGCCCGATGATGTCCCACTTGATCCTTTGTAGTTCCTCTTCCAATTCAAGAAGCCTTGAATCAGAAGATAGGGAGCGTCCATTATGCATAGCCAAGAACAGCATCAGATGGCAGCCTAGTCCAGTCCTCCTGGGATTCTTAGCACCCTTTGCCTTCATGTCGCACTGGCCACTGCCTTGGCCAGGTACATTCCAGCTGCCGGAGACTTGCAGTGATATACACATGTGTATGTACTTTTAACATTTTTACAATACTTATTTCGTGAATTTGTACAAATTTTATAATTGCTGTGACCTTGTTGTACATATGTAATTTTGATCTAATCACTTGAACTGATATTGAGAACTGTGAGCACATAAATGTTATTTAAGTAGATATTAAGCTTTTTCTTTATTCTGCATAGAATATAAAGTTTCTGATTGATTCCTGTGTTCCAGATTGTAATGTTTTCATCATTGCAGCTGTGGTTTATTAAGTTCCCTTTTTCTTTTTTAGATGGACATCGCTCAGTCTGAATTAGACATCTATGTCAGCAATGAGAACAATGCGCAGAATAGGTTGAATGACATGCTGATGAATATTGAAAAATGCTTGAAGGATAGGCAAGAAAAAGAAAGGTAAAAGAGCTTTGTATTTTTTTAAATACTTTATTTTTATGGTTCTTTGTATCATTGGAATTTAATTACAGGTCATATAGAAGTTGTGATTAACCTATCTATGTTCAGAACCATCTGCAATGGCGACCATTAGACAAAACCAAATAAAACTTAGCACAAATACTTAAAAGAACACGAAGGGACAGAAGAGAGAGGGTGACTAAGAGAGAGAGAGAGAGAGAGAGAGAGAGAGAGAGAGAGAGAGAGAGAGAGAGAGAGAGATGAGGAAGGGGGCTCAAAAATCACAGTAAGTAGAAAATTCAGTGTTGCTAATGTCAAAAGGGGCAACATTTGCATTTTGCATACTTTCTATTTTTTGATCCTGATGGATATAAAAGCAAGGTGCAAGGCTTTTCGTAATTCTTTTATGGACACGATTGTCCTGTACGCACATGTCTTGTTCGTGAAGCTGTAGTACTGGAATGGTGAAAATACTGCTGCAGCACTACACAAATATGGATACTACAAGACACTGCGAGAAAGTCCACTGACACCACGTGCACTTTGAAGTAAGGTTTGTCATGGTGGTCCCTGATAATTAAACCAGGGAGAAGGTGCAATCCTATACATCCACAAGAGATATGGTGTTGTTACTGCAGTGATAGAAAAATTGCTTGGTAATGCTATAGCTTCACATGCATTGCATGTACAGTATCAAGGAGCAGTGGTACTCCCAGGAATTCCTGTTGGGGAGAAGGTGTGTGTGTGTTTATGTAAGAGAGAGAGAGAGAGAGTAGAGAGTAGAGAGAGAGAGAGAGAGAGAGAGAGAGAGAGAGAGAGAGAGCATAGTATGTACAGGGGCTGGACAAAATGTGAAAACCTAGTAAAAGAAGCTTTTATTTACCTAATAGGGTGTGGAACCACCTTTAACATTCAAAACCACCTGAATCCTCCTTGGAATGGACACATACAAATCCTGTGGTTAGTGGGATGTTACACCATTCTTCATACAGAAACTGCTCCAGGTCCTTGACAGATGCAGGAGGAGGAAAACAGGATCTTACTCTGTTTTCCAACACAGACCATTGTGGCTCGATGATGTTTTAAGTTTGGTGATTGGGGAGGCCAAAGGAAGGTGTGAAAGTTTGTCTTCATGTTCCTCAAACCATGATTGGACATTCTGAGCTCTGTGAATTGGGGTGTTATCATCTTGATAGATGACATCCCCTGCAGGAAACTGTGCCTATGCCATTGGTTGGACTTGGTCGGCCAAAATGGTTTCATATGCTCTGCCAATCATTCGTCCTTTCTAGGTGATCGGAGAACCTAATGAAAACCACGATATGACTGTCTAGAGCATGACAGAACCACCACCATGCTGCACTGTTGGGAGCAAACAGTCTGGATTGTATACTTCTGATGGTGTTCTCCACACATAAACACGTCTTGTGGTGGGGAATAGTGTGAATGTGAATTCATCTCACCACATTACACGCTTCCATGCATCGGCAATCCACATTGTATGCTCCTGGCACCACTGCTGTCGCTGTTGTGCTTTCACATGGAGTCACCAGAGGTTTTGCAATTGCAGCTCTGCCATGAATATCTTGTTTATGCAGTTCCCTACACACTGTTTTCGTTGATACTGGGCTCTGGAGATGCAGATTGAGCTCCACACTTATTTTCGGTGCTGTGTTCTTCTTTTACGGGTAATAATCCCCTTTCATGCTCTCCTGTCTGTATCAGTCAGGGTCATTTTCTGGCCACTCTTGTGTTTTGCAGACAAGATTTTGCCACCAACATGGTATGCTGTCATGACACTAGACACTAACCTGGTGACAGTTGTCACGGAGGCACCAACTACCGGCAATTAGCCCTCTTTCGAAGTCCGTTAGGTCACTCATGTTGTCGTTACCCTGAAAGAAATTTTGCAACAAGACACTTTAAATGCACTTAAGCAGGACCTCGAGGTCCTAAACAAAGCTATATTACAACCAAAAAGTGGTGGATACGTTTGCATATTGCTACATACGCAGCTGCATTAAAAGTCACGTCTCTGGGCATGGTGTTCACATTATTCTGTCCAACCCGTGTATACGCATTAGATAGATAGATAGATGAAAGAGTTGACATGTGTCGTTCTTAATCTCTTGAGGGTGGGCTTAAGCCCCAAAGCCCAAACTTGATACTGGTGCACCAGTGTCAAGCAGTCAGATTTGCATTATGCAGTTGTGTATGGAAAATTTTGTGGATGTTTACGTAGTGTTGTGCTGCTATCCCTATAAACTTATCCACAACCAACAATTGCAAACTGGCAGCACAGACATCTGACTGATAATTTACTTTGACTTTCTTGGCATGCATGAAGGTACACAAAGCTTCTCCTTTGAACACCTTGTGGCCTCATTTTCATTTCAGTGGAAGTGCGATCACTTAAAAAGTGTTGTTTATGGGTAACAAAAAAAAAAAAAACTGCATTTATGTCAACAAATTCCCTTACATTCACCAAAGGCTACCATCAGAGTTGCAGAATATAGATGTACGCTGTACGCGGATAGTTTCCAAATTATTAGCAGATTTTGCAGATAGTTTTTGCTTGTAGGTTAAAAAAAAAAAAAAAATTATTTACGGCAATTAAAACACTCAGCGCTTTACTCAGATTAATATATTTAATTCTATTTTAACGTGAGAATGTTCAGCTATTTTTCACATCTTCCGATAGTGAGTTCTTTTTTTTTTTACAGACGCTTCCGGCCTCTTGATTTTATCAAGATCTGTTCTCAATATATAGGAACTGTAAGAAAAGTTTTGTTTACATAGAAAGATTTTAAATTTTGTTGCCAGGTTCCTCTTGCAGTTGCCAGTTATTTAATTAAAATCTTTTCCTTATGTATTTTATAAGTCTACTATTTTTGAATTAAGTTGTTGAAAATGCTATTTATAATTTTTGAAGGTTCATTAACGGAACTACTTTCCTAGATATAAAAACTTTCTTTAATTGGTCTTTTTATGAAGTTCATTGTCCAGTATTTTAAAGTTTTGGCCTTAAGGTCCATTTTACACACATTTCTGCGCATTCAGTCGTAATATCTCTTGTCCTCTCTGAAATCTGTAATGTTCTAATAATTATTAATTGTCATATTAATTTTTCTTAATCTTATTTATTGTTATCGTGATTCGTGGGTTTTCAGCAAGTTTACTATTTCAATGGTTGTGCACGCAGATATATTTTATTTTTATACAACTCTGGCTACCATATGCGTATATAGAGGGTTTATGGCAACATTTGTTATTGGCCCATTTTTCTTGTAAGAAAATTGTGTAAATTGCACTACTCAAAGCATTTTGCACACAATTTGTCATTTCACAACTGCAGCAAAGACTCTGTCTTATTGCAGTTATTTTTATGCAAGATGGCACAACTGCTCACATCTGATGGTCTGTACAGAAGTTGCTTCAATAAACTTTCACAGAGGATGGAACTTTGTCATTCTGAACATCATGGCTACCTCATTCACCAGACATTAACCCCTTTGATGGGATCACATAAAAAGCACAGTGTATCATGGCAAAGTTCTCTGTGCAGATTTGAAGGACAGAATGGTACATGGGCAAAACATCACCTAGAACAGATGCTTCTGCCACTGAGAACACTGTTTTTCAGATTCAGCTTTTCATCCATCAGGATGGCAGACACATTGAACAATGCATATGATTTTCTATAACAGCTCTTGTAGCCTGGGTGCTTTCAAAAGATACCTTGCATTAAATTATGCTCCAGTAGCTCTCTGTGTTAAAGAACTACCTTTTAGTCTCTCTGTTTTAACGTTTGAGAAGAAACACAGTACATTTATAAATTGAGCATCACATATTATTGACTGCAGTTTATATGCCACTTGCACACCCATACAGATAACAAAATTGCTGTTTCTCAGATTTGCTGTGGTAGATGTGTAATGTGAATCAAATTGCTGTCAGTAGAGCAAAGATAATTGTTCTTATGTGGTTTGACTATGTTGAAAGAATTAGTGGCGAGATACTAAGCTAATTTATTCAGCCCAAGTGTCAGGAAAGAAACAGAGGCAGGTGAAGGAAATCACGGGAAGACCACATTCAGGAATGTCTGCAAGAGAAAAAGATAATGAGTACAAAGTACAAAACATCTTGTATGAGATGTGTGATGAATGTCAGGCTTGTACTGTGTTCCAAGATCACTGTTAATGGAGATGTTTAATATAACAACAGTTAGTAAAATCTAGTGCCATCAGGTACTTTAATTTGGCAGATGTGCTTTCTTTGAGGAGCTAACCTGTGAACTCAGAAAACAGCTTAATCATATATATGTAAGGTATGTATTATATTTTAGTTTTAATTCTGTTCTTTGATGTCCAAGTAGCTCCTCACCATGCGGTACTGGTCTGAAAGCTGGTGGAACATTTCGGTTTAAAGATGTGTAAACACAGACATATCTGTCAAACAAATGTAGCATTCAGTGAGATGATATTTAGGTTCCCTCCAAACAGTAGGTACAGTGAATAGCATAGAATGCCTTTTCTTAGTGAGCCATGCCCTAAGATCCATGACACACGCTAAACAACAAATATGAGAAGCTCATGTTTCATATTGATTATTGATTTTGCTTTCTTATGACAGAAGGCCACGATTTTCCCTTGACTGTGTTAAAGGTGAAATGACTACAAATGTTGTGAAATATGTTACTGTTGCTCATATGCCGGCTTAACAATTTGAAAGACAAAGCTCATGAGGATGAATAAGATTACATACATATCACTAAGCTGATCTCTGAGATTCAGAGGTGAGCTCCAAAAAGAAATACAAACTACCACATATTTTTACTCACTGTTGCTGTATCAAACCTCTCCCTTTACAGCGATCTTGACATACAACTCAGGGCTTCACTGATATCCATTACACGCCATACACAATATATTTTATACTTCATACTCATAATCTTTTTCTCATGCAGACACTCCTGAATCTGATCCACCCATGGCTTCCTTGGCCTTCCTCTGCCTTTCCTTCCTGCCACTTGGGCTAAAAAGATTTTCTTAGTAAGCATCTCATCACTCATTCTTTCAACATGGCCAAACCACCAAAGCATATTAGTCTCCACCTTGCTAACAACATTTTGCTTCACAACACACAACTGCAACCTATCTTCATTCCTCACACAATCAGACCGTGTCTTGCCACAAACCCCCTATAGGTAACACATTTCTCCAGCACACAAACAACTCCTATGTTTCTTCTGTAGCACCCAGGTTTCAGTACCATACATCAGAGTAGGAACAACAGGGATCGCATTCCTCCTAAAATTCCTAAAATTCCTAATATTTTGTGACCCTCCTTAAATTCCTAAAATTATACCTAAAATTTTCTATTCATCCTAAAATTTTCGTAAGCTTATTTATTAAAAACACAACCGTTATTAACGCCAATAAATTTACCATTACGCAGGGTGCGCACGTGTGCTTGAAAACCTGGAAAGTCCTGGAAAATCATGATTACGTTTTCAAGGCCTGGAATATTCTGGAAAAACGGTGTTTTTTTTAATGCCGTCTTGAAAAGCCTTGAAATTTGAAATTAGTGCTTAAAAAATGCTCTTTTAGGAAATCGTGTTACTGTTACCCCTTCATTTTTAAAGTTCCTTTTCTCTGTTCTCAAAGAAACCACCGGCAGCGGTTTCCGATGTGCACCAAATCCTAATTTGGCTGGGGGGAAAAAAAGAAAAAAAAAGGCACTACTTCCAGTGCAATAAAATTGGATGATTACTAGTAGGTCGAAGGGGAGCTTGATGTCCGTCCGACAATTGAGAACAGAAAGGGAAAGAAGAGGCATTTAGCATTTGCAGGGGGTCGCGTATGTACCAAGTCAGCTGGCATCCACCAGTGAGGAGTATGCCTGAACAACACATTCATCTTCTTCTTGTTTATGTGCATGCCACCCTCCCTCCCCTCAAGAGACTTCCACTACGTATGATAAAAAATAAGAAAACTATCTTTGCGAATTTTTGACGAAAGTGGCTGAAATTTTTACATTCACTGTAATTGGATTACAGAAGCTCACTTCCAAAATTCCAATTGAATCGGTTGAAAACTTTAAAGTTAGCATTGGTAATTTTTATTATTAACAAGTATGTGTGCCTCTTTGGACAGAGTGAGCCTCCAGCAGAAAGGGTGTTACCACAGCAACGGTTGATTGACAGCTGGGAGCGCTGATCTGAAGCCCTTGGTTGGGAAGAAAGCAAACACCTGTTTATCACTTCCACAGCACAAAAGGACTAGGAGAATATTTTCAGAAATCCATTTTTCTGAATTTTGAAAATAACACAGTAAAATTTTTACAGTAGTTAAGATACATCACAATAAAGTTCTAGTGCAAATTTCGCCAAATTCCGTTAGGAACTTTAACAGATGCAAAAAAAAAAAAAAAAAAAAAAAAACGTTTCATAATCGGATTGAAAAAAAGAAACAGTAATTATAAATTACGGGAAAAGCAAGTGAATTACTTTTTTTAGATGCCATGGTTTATTTAAACAGAGTGATCCTTAAATTTTTTTCTGTGATGATATGGACTCTATTTGAATTACAAACACGTTTTTATTCAGACGTCTGAGTTACTGTTTTAATAAAAAAATCATCTATAATTAAAAAGTTTTCAATGGATTTAAGCAATATTCAGCAGATAATCAAACGTATTTTAGTAAATTGCAACATCATGACGTAAATTTGGTAATTTAATTTTGTCGAAAATTGGGGAGCATTTTTTTTTTACAGTTTCTATTATAGTTAAAGTGAAGGAGGAAGGGTGCAACTTGACAGTTCAGTGAGCTGCAGGTGGTGATTTATGGC
Source organism: Macrothele yani (assembly GCA_039090855.1). Lineage (NCBI taxonomy): Eukaryota > Metazoa > Arthropoda > Arachnida > Araneae > Macrothelidae > Macrothele > Macrothele yani. The sequence goes on from CM076998.1 coordinate 93,033,824, forward strand.
GATGTGCCAAATGAAAAGAAGCCATTCCATCAGGTCATTCCAAAGGTTGTGTGTGTGTGGACGCGTCCTCCTGCTGTTTGATCTTAATTGGAATGTTTTTGTGCATGGGGGTCGAGAGAAATATCCGTTTCAGCTTTACAGCTTTCACGGCTCTTTTTTTTTTTTCTTGGTAATAAATAAAAATCATAGTTGCTGCATTCACCATTGATCCATGTTTGCATTTCTTGAATATAAACAGCAGACAATCAGAAACATAGTGTTGGGCGGGTCTTGATGATCTTCATTTTGCATATGCTGAATTCAGTTCTGTGGGAATAAGGAATGACTTATACTGTGAATATATACAAAACTACATATTTTTGAGCTGAAAAATAGGTCTACTTGTACACAGTAGCTAAAGTGTGAACTCAGATGAAGACAATCAGACATACGGACGTCTGATTCCATAAAAAAGCAAAAACATGTTTTTAAACGTTATAAAGGAAAACGGATTTTTGAAACGCATGACTTGATGATCTTAATTTCTGAAAGTTTCTTTTTCCACATCCTTTTTTTTTTCAATTACAATACACTGTAACAGGATACTGTGTGTTATATCACTTAGAGATATGGCAGATTTTCGGTTGCTGATATCCGCGATCGTAAGCGGTAGTTGCATTGCGATTGTTGATGATGACAAGATAAATACTGGAGTGATGTAAAATGTTGCATAAACTAAAAAAATAAAAAAAATAAAGCCCTCCTCCCCACCCCGAACTTTTATGCGGTCATCATAGCTGATCAACCATTTCATTCCATGAACATCAGCACATTTCAATCATTTGAACATTGGGGGTATCTGAAGGAATTCAGCCGTGCTTAAGCGCCCTAGCGCAACGAAAACATGCTAATTTTGGACAGTTCTATTCCCTTCCCCTCTACCATCCCTAATAATTGAGAGTGCATACATTGAGATTGTTTCAAATATTCTATTTATGAGCTAGTTTTCGCGCTGTTTGTTATGCTTTTATTTTCGAAGAAAGAGAGGGAAAATAAGGAAAAGCAGCTAGAGAAAAAAGAAAAGCTGAGTTTGATGACAAAATAAAAGAAAATGATGCAGAAATAAATAGGCTTAAAAAAGATAAAGAAGCCTCCCTAGCAGTAATTCAAGAGGGAACAGAAAGAATGAGAAAAGCTGTAGAAAAACAAAATACTGTTGAAATAGCAGTTGCCTCTAACTTGATCATACAAGGTTCAGCTGAAATAAAGAAAACTGAAAGTAAATTAGTTGTGGTGGAAGCAGAAAAAGATAGGCTAATCAGGAAAAGGTTAAAACAATAATATGAAAAAAGTAATTCAGTGAACAATTGTACATAGTTCTTGGTTTTCAATTACCTTTTTAGGATATTATAGTTTAATGTGAAACCTGAAAACTTTACTGTGAAAATCGTGAATTGCTTCTGGTTCAACAGCATATTAATGTTCAAAGTGAAACTTGAATGTGGTAAATATACTTGAATATGATAATAACACGTGAAAAGATAAGAACTGAATATTAGAAGTAAATCATACTTAAACTTTAGACATTAGACGTTATGCAAAAAATTTGGGTGTGAACTTCGACCATATATACTAATGGACTGCGCATTGGCAATAGCTGCATCAAAGCCGCCATGGCTCAAACATTGGGCACGTCATCATCAGACTCCAAATTTCGTGTACAAATGCTGTTATGATTACTAATTTACGCTTCAGAACTTCAGTGTTTTCGGTGTATTATGTGAATGCACCTCATATATAATGAAAACTCTTCAGGTAAGTTTACTTATGAGCTATATACATGCATGATCGTGTTGTTTACATTTTGTGATTTATAATGTGATGAAATTTGCGAAGAATTTGGAACATGCATTCCATTTTTTTTTCTTAAGTTACTATATTTTTATATCAATAGCTGCAAGTTTCTGGTTAAGTAATTGAACTTTATTGACTTAGGTATTTAATTCGTTTCTTACCCATGAAAAATCATAGAACTTCCTTTACTATATCGGTCAGAGCAACCATAAGCACAGCAGGTGTAACCCATCTTTTTGACTGTTGTCATGTGATTTTATGTTGGAGCCAGAAATTTTGATGTCATGCGCAGTCTATCAGTATATATGGTTGAAGGGTGTGAAGCAAACTCTTTACAATGTATACAAAGTTGTTTTACTAGATGTATACAAATATACATCTAGTTTTTATTGAAATACACTCCTAAAATTTTCCTAAAATTTTTCTAAAAATTCCTAAAATTCCTAAAATTCTTACCTAAAATTTTCCAGAAGTATGCTATGATCCCTGGAACAACTACACTTTCATACACAGCTATGCGGGACTCTCTAGAGAACCCATCATTCCTGTGAAAACCTCCCAGAGCAGCTATGACTTTCAATGAAGAATTCACTCGCCTACTAATTTCACCATCCAATTTGTTCTCTCTGTCAAACATGCTTCCTAAATACACAAGCTCACTCACCTGGTCAATCACTGTGCCATTTATACTTACATTACATTCAGTGCTACCAGTTCCTCTCTCAAAGACCTTAACTTTGGGGTTTCCCGTATTTATACTCAGTTTGAATTTCATGCAAACTTCATACATCTGGGACATCATACTCCCCAAATCACTGTTGCTCTCTGCCAACAGGACTGTGTCATCAGCATACAGCAATCTGCACACACAGATATCACCAAGACATGAACCACTATTATCTATTTTGGCATCATGCATGCACGCATCTATAAATATATTAAACAGCCATGGTGACATTACACAGCCTTGTCTGACTCCACCAATAGAAAACCATTTTGATAAAACACCATTCACTCGTACACAAGCTCTACTACCAGCATACATGGCTTTTACACTATTAAGTAGATTCCCAGTAACACCATATTCATTCAATACCTTCCACAAAAGTGTCTTATTTACTCGCTCGAAAGCTTTCTGTAAATCTATGAAGGCAGCAAAAGCTTTCTTACCAACAGCCAGATATGTTTCAATCATCACGCGTAATGATTTGCTTAAAATTAGACTGTAATATTCTCTAACTTGTGGTTAAGTTTTAACAGTCTGAGGATAAGACAGGGTCTTCTGGCAGCCGCCTGCTCTGGGTTGGACGATGTAAATCTCTAAAATGTTGAATGTAGATATTGCTAGCTTCTCTCTCAGCAACCTTTTGGAATGCTGAATTTACATATTGCTAGCTTCTGCCTATGGAACTGTTCTTTAAAGAGGAGGCAACATGAGTCTCAGTGCATGTGTGTATCTCTCATTGCCTTGTTCACTCTCTGGACGAGAGTTGGAGCTGTGATGCTGTGGATGGAACTCGGGGCCTTCTGCACTCCTTTACTGGTGCTGCATGTGTTGCCTCTGATGTGAAAAGTTGTGTCTTTCTCAGCGATGATACCATGAACGTTTTAAGGATTACGAACTTTGTACATCTTATCAGCAAAGTTACTCGGAGAGACATTGGCAGCAGCTCTCGTTGATAATAATGTGTGGAGTTTGGCTGTCAATGGTGAATCAAATAATGGATTTTCGTCAGTGTAAACTTGACCCTCTCTGGCTTTCAAGTAGATTAACTACAAAGGTTCTTATACAGTGTTCCTGACCCTCCCTGGCTTTCAAGCTACAAGTGTTTGTGTGCAGTATTCCAGTGGACTGGATATACAAGTGATTTCTCAGTTCCCCTTGGATTATCCAAAGTGATTCTAATAATCTCTGAAACCAAGTAACCCCTTCTAATATATATCTGCTCTCTCTCTTTGAGCAGAGTTTGCCAAAATGCGTAGTTACAAATCTAGTACGCGTCGAACCTTTGACAATGCATAAAGTAAAAATACTGATTGAAAAACGCATAAAGTACACATCAATGCGATAAAATACGTATTGGAATGGTATTTTGTCTTTCAAAAACGGAAGTAAACGAAATAAAGATTTTTCCGTAATCGTAATTTCATTTTCTTGCGATGTTGCCCCCTGTCCAGTACTGTTGTTACATATCATTTTATTCCATAAATGTTTGTATTTCAGCTTGAAAATGGAGAAAGAATTTCTGAAAACAGAAATTTGACAGCACAAAGATTCCCCTGTAATCTTTAGGAATAAGGGTGCCATGGCTTCGAGAAATTTCTCCTTTTCTGTTATAATTTCGGTTATCCTCAAGATCGATGCATAACTGAACAGAAATTTTGGGGCAATTGGTAGTGGTGGAAAATATTTTCCGCCTGAAACTTTCTAAACTTTCGACAACGGAAGTTAGACGCAGTGAAGATTTCTCTTGTAATCCTAATTTTATTTTTCATGCGATATTCCCTCTGCCTAGTAGTGTAGTTAAATATCATTTTACTTCACAAATACTTGCATTTCAACTTGAAAATTTCCGAAAACAGAAATCAGATGTAGCCAAGATTTCCCTCTAATTGTAATTTTTTTCCCAATGATGTTTCGAACATGTATCCTGTGTTCTTAAATGTTCCCCTGAAAAATGTTTGCATTTCAACTTAAAAGAGGACGGAGGGATGGGGGAGAAGCGGGGGGGGGGGGGTGAAAGTGATGAAGCTGAAAAAGTTGTAAGAATTGATGCACAAGTATTCATCTTCTCAAAGTTACATTATTTATCTTTTATCTAAAATAGTAAAAGCTAACATGCATTCATGGTCCTCAAACTGAAAGTTCTTTCAGCATGATAGATAAAATTGTTGTCCAAGGGCATAAAAAAAGCAGGAAGGCAAAGATATCAGCAAAATGAATATTTAAGCACTGGATGCTGTGTAGCTGCAGAGTCAACAAAAGACAAATGTGGCTGTGGAACTTGCTGAGAAGAGAGCAAGGCTTGGTCACAAGAGGAAACTTGAGATGATATTCTAGTAAGTAAAACAAAACAAGAAAAAACAGTGTTTGAAGTAGTGTCCTTTAAAACTTATTTTGTTTTGCATTGTAATTTTATATTGTAAATACATTGATAAGCTCCAGTTAAATATTTACATAAATAAATTACCATGAACAATTCTGTCTTGCAGATGCTGGTTTATATACACACTTTTTCATGCATTCTGATTTTTCACCTGGCTAAAATGTTTTTTTCATTCGTCAGTCTCATGTACAATTAGAAAATGAAGAATGCTTTGATAAAAATGTTGTTTTCTGGGTTGCATTGACATCAAAGTTGGAAACTCATTATTTTTTTTTTTTTTATTTATTTATTTATTTTTTGATGAAAATGATACAAAGAATTTCCATGGATAATTTTAAATGAAAAGAGATTAGAAAAGTATTTTGAAAAAGGTTTGCAGAGAAAACAAATTTATGGGTGTAATGACAACTAAAGAACCACCTTGACGATATGCATCTAGAGATTCTAACCAGACTTTTTACTGAAGGATGCGAGTTGTTTGAAAAAGACAGACAAGTTTCATGTAATATGGGCTTTGCTGCAGCCACAAAGAAATGGAAAAAAAAACAACAGTAGATCCAACGTATGATTAAAACGAACATAGTTTATTAGATATTTTTAGATGTCTATAAGAATCTCAAAAGTGCAATGTATTCACTTCTTGAACACATTGCTAATTGCATGTGGTCATTACAAAACATGATAAATTTAATATTTTAAAATATGAATATTGTATTTATTACTAAAACAAGAAATAAAGCAAATCCAAATTCTAAATACATTGAGTGGTAGTGAAATATTTTTTATATGAAAAAATCTGGATTGATTTTGCATGATTGCCCAGAATTTTTGTAAGTTTTTTTATTTCATCTGTTAATTTTTCTGAAATACTCCCTACTTAAAAATTACACCCTAAATTTTTTCAAAGGAGTAAAAATACTTCAAATATTGTTTTTGGTGAACTCTGTCTCTGACATGTGTTGAACATTTAATTTATTTATTTATTGTGACAAAAGAATAATTCAAACAGGTGTGAAATCATGGTTCCAGTCTACAAACAAATAGAAGGGGTTAATGTCAGGTTTTGACTGCTGTTTAAGAGTGTGCTGCCTTGTTTTCTTTTGTTGCTTCCCTTACCTTACTTATTGTTCCTCAGGTGGGTCGTAATTAGTAGGGTGGTGTGGTATAACTGGCAACCTGAGCCAGAAGTGGCCCTTGCAACATGAAAGCAGAAAACAAACCTTTTTCATTAAAAAAAATGCACTCTTTGTTGTTGTTGTTGTTGTTGATGTTTATTTTCCTTTGTTAGCGGTAATAATTGGCATGCATAAGGTTTGGAAGCAGACATTACACTGAGATAAACTGTTTACAGAGCAAAACAAGAATTTCTGCACTACAGAAAAAAATACTTGATTACAAAAAATCCTTTTGTAAATATTTCATTAAAAAGAATCCTTTTGTAAAAATATACTTCAAACACAAATAAAAAATGAGCATTATTTAAAAACTGCAGGTGGATGATAGAAGGAAGGAAAATAAGAGAATATCTGTCAATCTGGAATAAAAATTTATCACATATACAGTATATCATCATCATCATCATCATCATCATTGTCAACCATTATCAATCCACTGCTGGACGAAGGTCTCCCCAAGTTTCCTCCACAACGGTCTGTCTTGTGCCAGTCTCCTCCATGTCACTCCCGCATATTTACGAATTTCATCCACCCATCTCCCATGTGGTCTTTTTCTGGGTCTTTTCCTGTCCCTTGGAATCCAATCTAAAATTTCGGCTGTCCATCTATGGTCTGTCCTTCTGGCAGTATGTCCAGCCCATTGCCATTTCAGGGATTTAACTCTGATCATGATGTCTTCCACTCTCGTCATTTTTCGGATCCACGAGTTCCTCTTCTTATCTCTCCTGGTTATACCAAGCATGCACCTCTCCATGCTTCTTTGAGTTGTCTGCAGCCTTTGTATGTCTCTTTTAGTTAAGGTCCACGTCTCTGCACCATACGTAAGCACTGGAAGGATGCATTGATCAAACACTTTTCTTTTAAGACATAATGGCATATTGCTCTTGAAAATTATGCTGTTTCTACCAAAAGCTCTCCAGGCAAGTTTTGTACGCCGATTAATTTCTTCATCAATGTGACCCTCACTTGATATCTGCTGTCCAAGATAAACATACGTATCTGTTATCTCCAGTTTTTCTCCATCAATCGATAAATCTTCATTTCTTGTAAAAGCATTGAACATCACTTTTGTCTTCTGAAAGTTCATTTTTAATCCCACTTCTTTACTCTTGTCAGCAAGTTCCTGGATCATACTCTGCAGCTCTGATGGGGTAGTTGCAAAAATGACTACGTCATCAGCAAAACGAAGGTGGGTTAGATAATCTCCATTAATCTTTATCCCTTTGTTTTCCCAGTTCAGTGATTGAAAGACATTTTCCAATGTGGCATTAAAGAGCTTCGGAGATATGGTGTCACCTTGTCTCACTCCCTTTCCAATTTTTATGTGTGTTGTATTTTCAAACAGCCGAATCTTTGCACTTGCATTTTCATAGATGTTATTAATAATATTAATGTATGCATCTTCAATACCGCAGGATTTCAGAGCCGTGGTAACTGCTGATGGTTTCACCGAATCAAAGGCTTTTTCATAATCGATAAAAGCCATGCACAATGGAAGTTCATATTCCCTCGCTCTTTCAATTAGTTCTCTCAGTACGTGGATATGATCTATTGTGCTGTAGCCACTCCTATATATGAGGTAGGATCCAAAAGTTCGGGGACTTGACATATAGTTCCTTACTTTGAATACTTTAAAACACCGATGCACAACCACCTTCAAAATAATTCCCTTGGGCGACGATGCACTTTTGCCAGTGCTCGTAAAGCTTCTGGAAGCACTGCTGAAAGCCATGTTTTGCAACCCCTCGTAATGCCTCCTGCGTTGCTGGTTTTGCCTCATTTGTTCACACAAAACGACATCCCTGCATATTTTGTTTCATCAGTGGAAAGAGGTAAAAATTTCAGGGGGCTAAGTCTTGTGAATAGGCGAAATATGGAAGCACATTAGTACGATTTCCGGCGAGAAACTTTGTGACCAGTAGGGACCGATGTGCAGGCACATTGTCGTGAAGAGAAGGTGCCATTGTCCACTTCGCCACACCTCCATCCGTTTGTGACGGATTAACTCCCGTAAGTGACATAAAATGTCCAGATAATGTTCCTTGTTAACTGTTGTGCCCCCAGGAATAAATTTGGAATGGACAATGCCGTGAGAATCAAAAACACTTCCAGCATGACTTTCCCTTTGCTGCGATTCTGCCTGAATTTCTTTGATCGCGGTGAAGATGGTGTTTTCCATATTGAAGAAGCCTGCTTTGGCTGAATATCAAACAAGTAGCACCATGTTTCATCCCCTGTGATGATGTTATCCCAAAACGTAGGATTGCTATCGGCTTTGTTGATTAATCCGCCTGATATCCACATCCATTCATCCTTTTGCTCGGAGGTGAAAAGGCGAGGGGCAATGTGCTGATGCATGTTAAGATCCTCTGTCAAAATGCGCTGCCACATGGTCTCCGATAAGCTAGTTGCCCTAGCGATTTCCTCAATGGTTTGGCAACGATCCTGACAAGCACACTGCACCTCCATCATAATGTTTTCCTGACTCCGTGCAGTCACAGATCGACCACAGCACTCACTATCTGCCATGGATTCTTGGCCCTCTTTGAAAGGCCAATACCATTTATACACCTTCGATCTCGCCATTGTAGAGTGACTGTACACCTTCGATCTCGCCATTGTAGAGTGACTGTACACCTTCGATCTAACCATCGTAGAGTGACCGTACACCTTCGATCTAACCACCGTAGAGTGACTGTACACCTTCGATCTAACCATCGTAGAGTGACTGTACACCTTCGATCTAACCATCGTAGAGTGACCGTACACCTTCGATCTAGCCATGGTAGAGTGACTGTACACCTTCGATCTAACCATCGTAGAGTGACCGTACACCTTCGATCTAACCATCGCAGAGTGACTGTACACCTTCGATCTAACCATCGTAGAGTGACTGTACACCTTCGATCTAACCATCGTAGAGTGACCGTACACCTTCGATCTAGCCATGGTAGAGTGACCGTACACCTTCGATCTAACCATCGTAGAGTGACTGTACACCTTCGATCTAACCACCATAGAGTGACCGTACACCTTCGATCTAGCCATGGTAGGGTGACCATACACCTTCGATCACACCATCGTAAAGTGACCATACACCTTCGAAGGTATTTCTAAGGTCTCTGCAGATGTTTTACCCAAATGCTGACAAAATTTAATGTTACAATGTTGCTCTTCAAAATCGCTGTTTCTCACATTGCAGAAGACAGATGACTAACCACAGAAGCAAACGTCTGTGCGTGCATTCTAATCACTTTCCACGGGCCAAACCATTCTGACTATGGAGGGGAGGGATGTCGGGACGTATTTCAGACACCGTAACTTTAACTACATGCTTGCGTTGTCACTGGTAAGCGCTGTCCCCAAACTTTTGGATCCTACTCCATTTATATGCATAGCATTTTTATTAAGATATCATGCTTCTTGTTTTTTTTTTGTTGTTGTTTTTTCATAAGAAGCATAAAATGGGATCTAATGCAGAAATGATGTCAAGAATCTGCAGAACCATTTTTTTTACAAATTAACATTTAGACCAAAAAAATATATATATAAAAATATCAGATTCGCGACACTTTTTACTTAAATTTACGGAAAGCACAATCCCCTGAGGTTATTGTAAGTTTATTTCTTTACAGATTATGTATCCAAATGCATGATTTTTAGAATTCATGAAGAAATCACTAACTTCTTAAAACTACCAAATGAATTAGTTAGGTAAGATGCTGTTTTATTATTTTAAATCAGTACTTAACACAGCTGAAATCAATTTATTGTTTATTGCTATTCTTGTGTGTACAGAGGGTGAGTCGAAAGTTTTGCAATATTTGGATCACTTTATGTCTTCATATGTACCTTTACGGCGAAAACTGACTAGCATTCAAAGTATAGGCCATCGTGTTGCACCGTATTTAGCCATCTGTCTGCCAGTTCTTCTATTCTGCGGAAGTACCAATTCTTGTCTTTCGAGGCGGAGAACTCCTTCACCGCAGCTGCCACCTCTTCCTGGTTGTTGAAGTGCTGCCTGTGAAGGAAGTGGGTCATGGACCGGAACAAGTAATAATCTGATGGGGTAAGATCCGGACTATATGGTGGGTGGGGCATCAGTTTGATGCCCTCAAGTTCCTGAAGTTTTGCCTGAGTTGTTCGCGCGCGTTATGAGGCAGATCGTTGTCCTGCTATAGGAGAGCGTGCTTTCTGTTTATCTGTGCCTGGAACTTCTCCCTCCAAAATGGCATACATCCGCTCCAGCTGTTCAGAGTAAAGGTTAGTGTAAGTGATCCGACCATCTGGAACAAATTCATGATAGATTATTCCCTCGAAATTCCACCAGACACAGAGCATCACCTTGTGCTCCAAGTGCTCACGTGTGGCAACAGGTTCAACCACTGCTGTTGTGTGTTAGGATTATGGAAACAGACCCACTTTTCATCACACGCAACAATTCTTTTGATGAAATTTACATCGTGTGGGTTTTCTAGAAATTTCGTGCACACTTCCACTCGGTGGTTTGCTTCAGCTGGCGTCAGTTCGTGAGGGACAATGCAACAGCCCATGTAGACCTTGCCGAGGTCCTGAAGGTGACGAACCACGGTGGTTTGTGATATGCCCAGCTCGCCTGATAATCTCCGAGTGCTGGTTGTCGGATTTGCCTCTACGGCCTGGCGCACGACCTTCGAATCCATGGTTCGCAGCCTACCTGACCTTGGCTGATCGTCGGAGTTTCTGTCACCTGCACGAAATTTCTTGAACCATATGGTTGCGGTGCTGTGGTCCATGGAACCTTCCCCTTTCTCATGACAAATGTTTCGTGTTGCTTGAGCAGCATTATGGCCAAGTTCAAACTCATAAAGCAAAAGTTCCCTAATTAGCCGGTTGTGTCTGTTCATCTTTTAGGCGTCCCAACCACAGACAGAATGACAACATGCTATGCATTTCACAGCAATGACTACCACTTTATATCCCTTTCGAATGACTGCATTGTATGACTTGAACTAGTTTAAACACATGACATACCCGGTGCAGTGCATGCATTTATGCAAATATTGCAAAACTTTTGACTCGTCCTCTGTAGTATGTAGTTCCTATTGAAATTTTCAAAGATTGTATAATGATTGCGTTTTTTTTTTCTTTTTTCTTTTTGAAGGATAATAAAAGAGGCCCAGAAAAGAATTCCAGAAACTAAAAGCAACCTAGAAAATTGCAGGCTGAAATTGTCAAAAATTATTGAAGAGGAAGCAAAAATAACATCAGAGGTATGCAATTACAAACAAGATTGCTTGATTTTTATCTAGTAATCATTTTGACTTTTGTGAAGTTTTTGAGTTGAATATTAGTGTGTTTTAAATCACAAATCACTATGACTTTTTTTCTGGCGCAACATGCTGGAACGGCATCTGTCTTAACACAAAATTTTTGGTTTTCAGTTTTGGAATAATTATTTAATTAAAATACTGGTAATAACCAAAACATGTAATTACTGTAACATGTGAGGGAGAGAAATCACAGCAATTAACCCTTTGCATCCGATAATTTTCTAAGTTGTACGCAGAAAATTTTGTTTCGTGTTCATAATATGTGGCTGTACAACCCTTGACATGTACCTGTACTTCAACCTTCCTCTTAGGTTTCTGCTTTCTTTACTGAATATCTATGAACCTTTGTACAGCAATGTATTATATATAAAGGGTGAACAAGAGATCAGAACGTTTTACAAAATACCTACAACTTCAAGGAAAAGAAAAACCTAAGAAACTCTTATAATTTAACTGAAATGAATTTTGCAAACCATTGCTGTATCTTCCGGCAAATGTAAAAGAGGATTTTCTCAGACAAATTTGATAATCACTCCAGTTAAGTCTTCTCTTTGAGTCACAGCAGTAACCTTGCTGTTATTCATAAAAATTATTGAGCTTCCACTAACCCAGTTTGATCCTTATATTATTTTCGATCGTGGATCCTTCAAGGACACTATTCAGCAGTTGATGCGAAAAGCAAGGAGTGAACAAGAACGGTAGAAATATACCAACCTTTAACGTTCCTTCCTGAACTCAGTTGAACAAAACCTGCACAGTATTTTAGGATCAAAATTCAGTTCCCTTCTCTGTTCCTCAGTGTAATGTAAAATTTAACTATAATATCTCAAAGGATAGTTAAATTTAACTTTGTGCAAATTTAACAATCATTGTAGGTTATGATGATAGATTTTAATTTCATCATTTGTTATGTATTATAAAACTGGTATGGAATGCTGTTTAGTTTTTTCTTTTTCAATTATAATGTATAATGTATCATATAAAGACCTAGAGAACAATAAAACGATGTTCAAGCTATATATATATATATATATATGTGTGTAATAAAATACAAATACAGAACACTTAACCCACTTACCTCATCAAATGAAATGCGATATCCAAGAAAAAGTATCAAAAATAACAAATTATATCGAAGAATCAGCTGATTCTTCAATATAATTTGTTATTGAATCAGCTGATTCTTCGATATAATTTGTTATTTTTGATACTTTTTCTTGGATATCGCATTTCATTTGATGAGGTAAGTGGGTTAAGTGTTCTGTATTTGTATTTTATAACGTATATTTGAGCACAGTTCGGTCTGCTGCATCGCGCGTCTGGGTGTGTGCTTGTGTTTCTTTGTAATATTTTTTGCAATTTTCGATGTCATTTTTGTGTGTATGGTACACGCAGTCTTTTCGTTTGGAGTTTTAATGTGAATCTCTCTCTCTCTCTCTCTCTCTCTCTCTCTCACACACACACACACACACACACACACACACAAATGATTAGGAACACCTACCTAATAACATATGTTGGGTCACCCTTGGCCTTTGAAGCAGCCTCGATTTGATGTAACATGTATCCAACGAAGTGTTGACATTGTTCTACAAGTATGTTCAGCCAAACGGATGTAATAGCATCGGTCAAATGCTGAATTTTCAGTGGAGGAAGATCTCTGTTGCAAATAGCCCTCTCATTCTACAGGAGTTTAACTGGATTAGCTCTTGAGATCATGGGAGCCATTTTAGCAATTTGAAGTCACTGTCACACTCCTGGAACCATTGTGTGATGATCCAATCCTTGTGACATGGCACATTTATCCTGCTGGAAGTAGTCCTCTCAGTCAGGAAATGCCATGCAAGTGTACGGATGTGCCTTGTCTGCAATAATGCTAATATACCCCATGCTATCCAAATGCTGTTCCAGTGGTATTAAGGAACCCAATGTTATCTATGAAAACAGACCCCATACCATTACAGTACTAGCTTGTACTGTTACCACTAGGCTGCTAAGATCTATCAATTTGTGTGGCTGGTGCCATATTTTGGGTTGTTTATTAGCCTGTATTAACTGAAAAGGTGATATATTAGACTAGGCAATCTTTTCTAGTCCTTGAGCATCCAGCTTGGCTGCTTTCACTGCAGACGAATTTGCCAGTTTTGGGGTGTCTGCAGTTATTGCCCATCTGTGTCGATTTGCAGCAGGAGGTGGTGTATGCTGAAATTCTCCTCTTTGTACTTTTGTTGTACTGCATGGTTACCAGATGCAATCATGCAGTACAACAAAAAATACCAAAAACCTCTTCATACGATCCTCTCCAGCTGCTGTTGCTCTCAAACATTGACCAGTCGTTTCCGCTCTCAAGAAAACCTCTGACTGGTTGCATTTTTGTTTATGCACCACACAGTTATCATGGTAAATGTGAAATGATTTTAAGATACTAATATCTTAAAGACTGTTTAACCTGGAAATTTTAAGAAGCTGTCATTTGAAAGTTCAGTTTATTATCTTTCCAGGTAAATCATTGATAACATTGTCATTAACATCACTCTCACAGAAGAAATGAAAAGAGCATCTGTGCTCTGTGCTCTCTGCTCTCAGTGTCACGAAAACCCCAAAGGAAATTGCCGAGTTTCGCGGGTTCTCTTTGTCTTTTGTTTACAAGATCAAGAGCAAGGTAAGGTCAGCAATGCAGAGGACTCTGACAACATCCCTACCAAACGTAAGAAACATGATGATCAAAACATACCATCAGGATGGCTGAAACATCACCAAGATGCAAGGGATAATGGACAACGTCCCCAAAAATTCATTGAATGAAAAATTCCGAATTTCAGCTTGATTTTCCGATTTTTCGAATTTTCTTTAAATCTTCCGATTTTTGGACATTCAAGGGGAAAAGGTTCTAAAATTTCACCCTTGCGTGTTTTTATTAAAATTCACCCTCCAAAAGTACATTTTCTTTTACGGTAAAGGAGAGAAAATTGTGCAAATCTGTTGGAGCGAAGCAAGGGAAAAAGAAATTCATAAAGCGTAGCTCTCTGAGCTGGGGGGGGGGGGGTTGTAACTTTCATGACATCATGCAAGAGAGAATTTTGCTCCGAAAGTGGGGGAGAGAGAACTGGATGCTGGTGACTTTATCAGCGTGTGCCAGTATAAGACTCAGAGAGCACATACGATTTGTTGTAATCCGTCACATGGAAGGATTCCAACCACTGCATGCATTTTTCAGGTTAAATTTGGAGACTTGTGTGAAGCGTAAGAAGCAAAGAGCTTAGGCAAGGTCCTTTCAGTATTGTACTTTTTGCAGCAGTGACATAAACATCTCCCATGGTGGAAACATTGATATAGTGACTCATGTGAAGTCAGCTAAACTTAAAACAAGCAGTTTGCTCTGCAAAATAACCAAAGGATAGAAAAAGCCTTCCTACCTGAAAGCAATGTTGGCATGATTAATGCTGAGTGTTTGTTTCATGTTTGATTGAACACAACTTGCCCATTAGTTGTGCTGTTCATGCAGGCCCATTGTTTGGGAAGACGTTTCCTAAATATTGCAAAGAACTATCGCTGTGCTCGTACTAAAGCAACATCTATTGTGAAAACAATGGCTGTTTCTGAAAGTGAAGACTTAGTGAAAAAGCTTAGGCAAGGTCCTTTCAGTATTGCTGTAGATGTTGGTAATGACAGTAGTGCAAAGCTGTACCCAATTGTTGTTACTTACTGCAACAGCAAGTCATCAAAAATAAAAAAAATGGTCTGTAACGTAAGAGACCTCTCGAGGCCGGGAGCATGTGCCTCACAGAGCAAACAACGTGAGAAATACTTTGACAATATCAGGTAAAATACCTTATATATTATGTATAGTTTAATTAAAAGCATGTTTATAACATAAGACAACCTATAAGGTTGTCTCATGAATTGCATTTTTCGTAAAAATTTGTGTTTAGGCTATGCCAGTGTTGGAAGGGGCTGCAATTGGAGAAAATATTGGAAATCTTGTCGTTGATGTTTTGAAATCAAAGGAGATTTCATTGTCTAATTGTGTGGCACTGTGCTGTGATAATGCCTTAGTAATGGTTTTCTAAGAAATGTTGCTACCCCTAATTTGTGTCCTAAAAAAAAAAAAAAAAATCATGTTTGCCATTCAAAATAGATGAAATGCTTGTGGATATCTTCTATTACTTGGAAAAAGTTCAAAGAGAAAGTAGAAGCTTAGAGACCTACAAAGGATGCATGACACTGAAGTTCAGAAAATCCTTAAGCATGTTTGTACACGCTGGCTTTCAGTTGGAAAGTGCTTGCAATGTTTGATTGGACAGTGGGAACCACTGGTTCCTTTTTCAAAGATGAAGTCATGGGAAGCAAAAAATTACCCACATCTCTGGATACCTACTGCATTCCAAAAAGAAATGCTGCTTCGGGTGTGTCTCCCAGCAGTGAGAAAAGCTTGGCAGTTAAGAAGAGCAAAATTTATTCCAACAAAACAAGCTGAAAAAAAAAAGACCAAATGATGAAGCAGTAGGATCTTCATACAGAAACCCCCAAAAAACTGCTTTTTCTCGGGAAGAAAGGATCTTTTATTTTTTAACAGGAGATATAAATAAAGGCTTCTGCTTGTTTCTCGTGCATACTGTTCCAGTATTTGAAATACAAACAAAAACAATGTAACCCTGGAACAGGCAGCACTGTGTATGCATGTTCAGCAGGCTTTACTGATGAATTTTCTGAAAGATATACTTTCAAAATTTGTGAAGCCTGCAGTAATCAGTGTCCATTACCCCTCTCAGTGAATACCATTCTCGAGAAAATCAAAGAGAGGACAATGATTTAATTACTGGCTATGCAGCATCGAAGGCTGTTGAGAGCATCCAACAAGGTGACAAGTGCGTTTTTTTTTCAGTGTTGTGAGAAAATGTTTTGCCTCAGCATGTGACTATATTCGCTACAAATTTCCACGGGAAAGTCCAGTTTTGGTAAATGCTAAATAACACATTTAGCAAACATTGAAAATGCAATCTTTTCCAGTTTGAAGTTTTCCGTAGAAAAATTCCCTGTCGTGCTGCTCAAGAAAGAAAGTGAAACAGTTGATGAAGTGATTGATGCTCTTCAGTCCGAATTCTGTGCACTTCAGATGGAAAATTTATCCCAAAGTATATTTGAAGAAGAGCGGGCTGATTTACAATGGACTGCAGTAGGCCAAACGAAAAATGAAACTGGTCAGCCAAAATTCAACAGGGTCTCAAAAGTGATGTTGTCTATTCTCTGTATTCTGCACAGCAATGTGGAATGTGAGAGAGTTTTTAGTGTTGTCAGGAAAACAAGAACAGAATTCAGGAGTTCATTGTCAGATGACGTGTTGGAAAACATGCTCATTGTTAAGTCACGGTAGTCAAGACACTGCTTTGAAACAATGTTTGACAACAACTTTCTCTCCAGAGCTGAAGCTTCTACTTCTACTTATGTAACAATTCAGTAGACTGCTTGCAGGACTAAGCAGTGTGACTCTTTCAGATTTGAAGAGTGTATAAAAAAAAAAACTGCTTCGTATTTTTAGAAAATTCGTATCTGTAGCTGCAGTCAATTTCTAAAAAAATTGCAAATCAGTGTTATACTTTGTACAAGTTCACAAAAAAGTTATTAAATTTACTGAGAATTTTGTTTAATCTATTTTACTGATTTAAATTTATCAATTAATTATGGTAAAAGCTATATTATGCATTTGTAAATTGTAATGCATAACATGCAAAATAATGTGTAAATTATAATGTATATTAAAACTGTAGTGTTGAATTGTAACCATAAATCATGTCTCTCTTGTCGATATTCATCCAGGAAATTTCCTAATTTTTGTTCTGAGAAGTTGGCAGGTATACAACCACAATGACCTCTGTTACAGCTCCTATGTTCTTATATTCCATTTCTTTTAAATCGGCGGCTCAGGGTCACCAGCTCCCTCCCTACCATCGCTTGTAACCATGATAACCATGATAAGGTCTCGGGGGATCGAGACACTAAACTCGTCCCCCCCCCCCCCACTTCACTTTAGGTTGGAGATCGATGTGTGTAGGTGTTGTGGGTTTCTTCCTTTTTTTACGAGAGATTATTCTTCCATTATTGTCAACATGACCAGTTCTGATATAAGAAAACAATCGAAGATCATATACAGTGTGTACAGCTATTTTAATGAGCTAGTAACATCCAAACCGGATGCAACAATTGAAGAATTGTTTATCCAAACTCAAAGGGCAACCACCGAGGCGTGTGGTGTGTCCCACCGAACAGTACAACGGATTTGTGCCGAAGCAGATACAACTGCTACTGCCAGCCTTGTAGAAATGGGGCCATCAGTTGAGTCCGGGTACAAAAAAGTGGCCACCGGAGAACTGGACAGATTAGAATTTCAGTGCCATAAAATTATTCTACATAAACAAATTTTGTGTGGTTATATTCCCCACTACTTGAGCAACTATTGTTCGTAAAATATATTTTTTTAATATTTCATTTTCAGTAAAAAATTTAGACATTTCCATGATTTTCGGGCCAAAGAAAAAGCGAACTGGCCACAAAATTTTTAAGGGACCGACCGTATAAAAAGTTTGCATTTTTGAACTTCACTTTTAGTTGGTAAAGTTCGATGAACACTTACCGCACGTGGGGCTTGGCTTTCAATCCATATTTCCGTTACGTGGATGCGGCACGGGATTTTTCATTTGGCCACGGGTCTGCTTCTTCTTTTTTTTTTTTTTTTTTTTCTCCGTTGGAATTTATTTTGTCTCATCACCAAATGAGTTTTTCCTTTGCTGCATCCTCATTTACTTCAATATTTATTCATACCCGAGTACTTTCGGTACTACTACTATACCGTCTTCGAGGGGACATTTTTGCTCCAACTAGCACGGACCGTGTCAGCTGGGCATTTCGGTGGTTCTCGCGGGCTGCTTCTGTCATCTGCTATCGCTTCTTCTTGGGCGTTGTGGCGCCATCTCTTGTTGGTCAGTGATCTCCTTTTTCGAACTTTTTCTTTTTTATGCTCAATTTTAATTAAATTTCTCCAGCTGTTTCTCAAATTATTAGGGTCATTGTGGTTGCAAACTTTTGTCCTATTTTTTTCAATCATTACCGACTCTGCTATTCTGAGGTGTTTTTCGGATTTACAGCTTTTAATGATTTTTATATTTTCGAATTTTGGATATTTTTGGTTATCCAGACAGTATTGAATCAGTGCTGTTTTTTCTTCTTTTTTCTGCCAGTTTTTTATGTGTTGTTTTAATCTGTGTTTAAGCTTATTTTTGGTACTTCCTATATAAGCCATTGGAGGATTTTCAGTAATAGGAATTGAATAAATACCTGCTTTTTCTAACATTCTTATTTTATCATTATTTTTGTTACTATATTTTTGATGGTATTTACTTTTCCTCCAATTTGAATGTTATGCTTTTTACAAATATTATTAATTTCATTGGTAGTGCCTTTAATGTAAGGAAAACCATTTAAATATTTGATTTCTTTTTTAATTACTACAGCATTATTTTTTTATTTTCTTTATTACTTCTGTGTCCCATTTTTTTATTAAATGGTTAGGATAACCAAAGCTGCATGCAATTTTTTTTATGAATTTGATTTCTTCATTGATGAACTGACTATTTTCAGAATGCGTATATGCTCTTTTAATTAAGGTTTTTATACTATTGCATTTTTGAGGATATGGATGTGTGCTGAATTGTATGGGATTAGGACCGGAACAAATGAACTTTTCCGATAAACTCTGTATAGTAACTTATCTGTGGATTTGATAACATGTACATCCAAAAAGGCTATTGCATTATTTTTTTCCATTTCAACCGTGAGTTCTATAGTTGGATATAATGCGCTGTAACGTTTTGTTAATTTTTTTAATTCTTCTTCGTTCAGTTTTGATAGAATGAAAATGTCATCTACGTATCGACAGTACACTTCTGGTTTTCTTCCATATGATGTAGGACATTTTCTTCAATTTCGTTCATCACAACCTCAGCATATAGAGTTGATAATGGTGAGCCCATTGGGCCTCCTGAATTTTGTTTGAATATTTTGTTCTTGTATGTAAAAATATTATTTTCATATAAATAAACTAAAACTTTTTTTGAATTCTTGAATTTGTGTGTTATTTAAAATTTTAAGATTTTGCAACTTCTTAATGATGATTTCAATAGCTTCTGGAACTGGAGTGCTTGGATATAATGCTTTAACATCCATGCTTGCCATGTTTAAGTCCATTAGGCCAGTTTTTACATTTTTAATTTTCTCTATAAACTCATATGTGTTCTTGATGGTGAACTTGTTGTTCATGAAAAATGGTGCTAGGAATTTGTAAATGTTTTTCTCTAATGTTATCAAAGGTGAGTTTTTTTTTTTGAAACTATCAGTCTCATTGGAGCACCATCTTTGTGCGTTTTTATCTTTGCAACGATACGTGGTATGCCTGCTCCCATTGGTGGAAACGAGCGTTTGATTTCATCAGGTAATGTGCTATGATTTCTTATATCCGCTAAGAATTTAATTTGATTATCAGTTGGGTCTTTCTTAATTTCAGTACAATTTAATCCATCAATTGCTTCTGTCATTTTTTGTTCAGAAGCAATTGATGGATTAAATTGTACTGAAATTAGAAAGACAACTGATAATCAAATTAAATTCTTAGCGGAATATAAGAAAATCATAGCACATTACCTGATGAATCAAACGCTCGTTTCCACCAATGGGAGCAGGCATACCACTGTGGGTTGCAAAGATAAAAGCGCACAAGATGTCCAATGAGACTGATAGTTTCAAAAAAAAACTCACCTTTGACAACATTAGAGAAAAACATTTACAAATTCCTAGCACCATTTTCATGAACAACAAGTTCTACCATCAAGAACACATATGAGTTTATAGAGAAAATTAAAAATGTAAAACTGGCCTAATAGACTTAAACATGGCAAGCATGGATGTTAAAGCATTATATCAAGCACTCCAGTTCAGAATATTGAAAATCATCATTAAGAAGTTGCAAATCTTAAAATTTTAAATAACACACAAATTCAAGAATTCAAAAAAGTTTTAGTTTATTTATATGAAAATAATATTTTTTTACATACAAGAACAAAATATTCAAACAAAATTTAATGGAAAGCTCACCATTATCAACTCTATATGCTGAGGTTGTGATGAAGCGAAATTGAAAAAAATGTCACACATCATATGGAAGAAACCAGAATTACTGCTCGATAAATCGTAGATGACATTTTCATTCTATCAAAACTGAAGCGAAGAAGAATTAAAAAAATTAACAAAGCGTTACAGCATTATATCAACTATAGAACTCACGGTTGAAAATGGAAAAAAATAATGCAATAGCGGATGTACATGTTATCAAATCCACAGATAAATTACTATACAGAGTTTATCGGAAAAATTCATTTGTTCGGTCTAATCCCATACAATTCAGCACATCCATATCCTCAAAAATGCAATAGTATAAAAACCTTAATTAAAAGAGCATATACGCATTCTGAAAATAGTCAGTTCATCAATGAAGAAATCAAATTCATAAAAAAAATTGCATGCAGCTTTTTATCTAACCATTTAATAAAAAATGGGATTACAAAGTAAGAAGAAAATAAAAAAAATAATGCTGTAGTAATAAAAAAGAAATCAAATATTTAAATAGTTTCCTTACATTAAAGGCACTACCAATGAAATTAATAATATTTGTAAAAAAGCATAACATTCAAATTGGAGGAAATAAATACCATCAAAAATATAGTAACAAAAAATAATGATAAAATAAGAATGTTAGAAAAAGCAGGTATTTATTCAATTCCTATTACTGAAAATCCTCAATAATATAGGAAGTACCAAAATAAGCTTAAACACAGATTAAAACAACACATAAACTGGCAGAAAAAGAGAAAAAAACAGCACTGATTCAATACTGTCTGGATAACCAAAAATATCCAAAATTCGAAAATATAAAAAATCATTAAAAGCTGTAAATCGAAAAACACCTCAGAATAGGAGTCGGTAATGATTGAAAATAGGACAAGTTTAACAATGACCCTAATAATTTGAGAAACAGCTGGAAAATTTAATTAAAATTGAGCATAAAAAGAAAGTTGAAAAAGGAGATCACTGACCAACAGAGATGGCGCCACCGCAAGAAAAGCGATAACAGATGACAGAAGCAGCGAAGAACGCGAAATGCCCAGCTGATCGGTCCGAACAAAATGTCCCCTCGAGAGACTATAGTAGTATGAATAAATATTGAAGTAAATGAGGATGCAGCAAAGGAAAAACTCATTTGGTGATGAGACAAAATAAATTCCAACGAGAAAAAAAAAAAAAAGAAGAAGCAGACCGTGGCCAATGAAAAATCCGTGCACATCCACGTAGCGAAGAAATATGGATTGAAAGCCAAGCCCACGTGCGTATGAAAGTGTTCATCGAACTTTTACCAACTAAAGTGAAGTTCAAAATGCAAATGCGATTAATGCACGTTAAATAATTAACCTCCAATATCGGAAGTAAATTGAAACGTATAAAAAGTGCGTTCTGGACTGCTCCTTGGCTACGTCTCCCGAGATTGGTTGTCTGACACACATAAAATTTCCGTAATTTCGTATCTTCTTATTTGCGATATTTTTCAAGGTTTATAAACTACAGCTAAGCAAATTCTCTGTGGGTATGTGCAAACCCAGGAAACTTGGAGGGGTGCTTATAAAACCTAAAATATGAAATAAAAAAGAATTTCTGGTCCGACGGGAGATTTTCAGCGTTTTTACAAGCTACAACTCAACACATTATCTGAGGGCATGTGCCTACTCAGAAAACCTGGGGGGGGATACTAAAAGCGTAAAATACAGGGTGTCCGAGAATTATTGGACGCATTACAAAATTATTTAAAACAAAACATTAAACAGATAGAACTGACTGTACTAACTTAAAATGTAACTACACAAGTTAATAAATTTAGATGTGAGATCCCTTGGTTGCTCATAGTATGTCCAAGTCATACTCCATTTCATGCCATGTATTGGCAAGCATCTGAGGAGTTATGGAATTAATAGCAGCTGTGATACGCTGCTTCAGTTCCTGCAAATCAGCACAAAGCATCTGATAGACACAGTCCTTCACATAACCCCACATGAAATAATCCAATGGAGTTAGATTTGGAGAGCGAGGAAGCCACAGAATGGGACCATCACGCCCAGTCCATCTGTTCGGGAATGCTCATTTAGGCACTTACGTACACACATTGACCAATGTGGAGGTGAGCCGTCTTGTTGGAAAGCGACGTCATATCTTTTGATCTGCAGTATAGTGAAATTTTCTAGCATATTCAAGTAAATGTCACCATTTATGGTTTCTTTGCAGAAGAAGAAAGGGCCAATCACTTCTCTTTTTGATAGGGTGCACCACACATTAACTTTTGGAGAATCACGTTCCAGTTCAATAGCAGCATGAGGCGGTTCACTGCCCCATATCCTACAGTTGTGACGATTCACAATACCTGATACATGAAATGTGGATTCGTCACTAAAAATTACTGTACTGATAAATTTTTTGTCGTTTTCCACACGATTCAGCATATCCACAGCGAAATCGTATCGCAGAGTGTGATCATTTACATGCATCTTTTGCACTATTTGAATTTTATAAGCATGAAACTTTTTTCTTGTGCAAAATATCGTGAAATGTCGATTTCGGAATGCACAGTTCTCTGCTTGCTTTACGAACGGATTTCCTGGGGCTTCGTTGGAAACCTTCTTTAACTTGGTCAACCATCTCACCGCTGACGCTAGGCCTACCGGCTCCTCCATGATGTTCCACATTGCCAGTTTCTTTAAACTGTTTCATCCACCGCTTAATTAAATTCGTTGACGGAGGATTACAACCATACTCTAAATAGTACCTGCCGTCTTTTTACTTTAATGACAGACTTTAATTCCGCAAGCCATAACACACACATCGCCTTCTGCTGTATGGATGACATGACTACTGATTGTGCATTTCTCATACATTCCTCATCAGGCCACACCTAGCGCCATCTATCGGATTCTGGGAATAACAATTCTGCAAAACAAAAATATAGAAACCGTGTTAGTAATATGTGACATAGAAAAACAGACAATGCTGATAGTTTTTTTTTAGTACATGATTTTGTAATGTGTCCAATAATTCTCGGACACCCTGTATAAAGAATTTCTGGTCCGATCGGGAGATTTTCAGCATTTATAAGGTACAACTCAACAACAAATTATTATCTGAGGGCATGTTATGCTGCCTCAAGAAACCTGGGGGGGCAAAATTGTAAAATATTAAGAATTTCTGGTTCGAACGGGAGATTTTCAGCATTTACAAGCTACAACTCGACACATTATCTGAGGGCATGTGTGTGTGTGTGGGGGGGGGGGGGGGTAATTTCAAAAGTGTAAAATATAAAGAATTTCTGGTTCGATCGGGAGATTTTCAGCATTTACAACCAGTAATACTTTATGTTTTATATTTTAGGTATTACCTCCCCCCCCAGCCCCATTTTCTGAGTCAGCAGATGCCCTCAGAGAGTTTGTTGAGACCCCTCCCTTCCCAGGTTTCCTGAGTTTTAGCACATGCCCTCAAATTTTTTTTTTTTTTTTTATTGGAGGTTCAGCGGCCCCAGTGAGCAACTCAATGGGCTATAAGCAGTCGCCCATCAATCTTGTCATTGGTTCCAGTGAGAACCAATGCTGTATGACAAACACAACATCCATGCCTCACCGGGATTCGAACCCGAACCCCTTTCAGACGAACGATTAGAGGCCACACTTAGACCACTGAGCCACTAGGGCGGCTCAGATAATTTGCAGACTTGTAATTTGTAAACCCTGAAATATTTTGTTGAGTTGTAGATCATAAACATTTTTTTATAAAAAAAAATACATTAATTATCGCAATTAAAAAAAGACGAAATTACGGAAACTTTATATGACTCAGATAACCAACCTCTGGGGGTCGTGGCCACGAAGCGGTCAAAAAAAGAAATTTTTATACGGCCCCTTAAAATTTAAGTGGCCAATTCTCCAACACCCGTTTGAGTCACCCAAGAAAAATGTACCACGAGCAAAACGTGTGACGGAGCTTGATGATTTTAATAAAAACATCGTGTGTCAGACTGTTCAGGAGTTCTACGACTGAGGAGAATACTCAACGTGTCAAAAAATTAGAGAAATTTTGCTTCAGAAAATGGAATTTTCTGGGAGTAAAAAATCAGCGTGGATCATTTTGAAAGAACTTGGATTTCAGTACAGAAAATGTAATAATGGACGCAGGTTTCTCATGGAAAGAGCTGATATTGTGTCTGCACGTATTAGTTTTCTGAGAAAAATGCACATATAAGAAAAGAACCTTCTACTCGACCTATTATATACATCTTGATGAGACTTGGGTGAATCAAAATCATTCAAAAAAATATATATATGGCAAGATTCAAAGAGGAACGGAGGCTTTAATTTATTTTACATGTGCTGTAAGTTTAACTTTGGCAGCACAAACAAACACCTGCCGTGCATTGCCTTGTATTGCTTTTTGCCTGTAAAAACGGCTGACAATTTCCAGAAGGAAAACTGGTTTTGTCAGTGAGCAAACGGAGGTTGTTCTTACTCAAGCTTATCCTAAACTAAAGTGAGTTTGCCATCTTGAGTCCCCCTCCACGGTACACACTACCATGGTTACGAGCCAGGGCAGGGAGGGAGCTGGTGACCTTGAACCACCGATTTAAAAGAAACGGAGTATAAGAGAGGTCAGTTCGTGGGCCAGGCCATACAGGAAAGACATCTGACAAAGGAAAAAAAAACTGCTCAACAAAGTGAAGCACCCCAAAAAGTGCTGAGATTCTTCTCAGATGAGAAGAATTTTGACCAGGACCAGAAGGTCAATAGAAGGAACAACAAGTGGTTGTATAAGAGCCTTGATGACGTGTCCAGGGTCATGCATACAAAATTTCCTACCACTGTCATGGTCCTTGGGGTCATCTCCAGCAAGGGAGATGTCATGCCTACTCTCTTCTTTAAGAAGGTCAATGCAGACATGTACATTAAGGTGCTGAAAGATGTAGTAAAGCCCTGGATGGACACCATTGCTGACAGAAGGCTTTACATCTTTCAACAGAACTCTGTCTCATCCCACAAGGCCAAAGTGAGTCAGAAATAGCTTGAAGAGAATGTGCCCTACCACTGATCTCCAGATGTTTGGACCCCTAGTTCCCCCGACTTGAGTCGCTTGGATTACTGTATGTGGTGTGTAGTTGAGAGACCAATAAGCATCCCCATAACTCCCTTGGCTCCATCAGGCATGCTATCGCCAACGTCATGACCCACGTGAACAAGGCCTGCAACCGATTCCGCTCAACGGTGAAGGCTGTCATCACTGCCAACTGCAGGTTCATTGAATAATTACGAAGTGTGTTTATGCATCAACTATTGTACAAAATTGTACTTCAATAAAACATGTATTCATGTTTCAGTTATTTTATTATATACATAAATTTTCCACATTTCCGTGATAACCCTGTACATCTTCGATACAGTTGTTCTTGCATCAGCAGAAAGGTCTACTGTTTCTGAGACGCTGACACCTGCCCACTATCACACCTCTTTAAAAGTTGCTTAAATCACTAGTCTTTCCCAGATTGCCACTATCTATGTTCTGTACACGTCTGAATACTTTGCAGTGAGCTGTTCATAACACTATCTCAACATCATAGTTGTTTGCACAACTGTAGGTGGCTACTTCAGTGTGAGTAGTTATTTTATTGAAGGAGGAAATAGGATTTTGCTTTGGGTTAAGTTCAACATGATATTTTGTTTGTTGCAGATGTATTGGAGCACAGGGACCATGTGAAGAACATGACTTATAGTAAGCTTTTGATCCTACAGGAAGGTATAATAATTTTAATGCAGTAGATTTTGTGGTCATACTAGGACTGCAGCATTCAGTTTAAATTGATAAACAAATGAGACTAGGTACTGTTAATTACTAATTATCTGTTACTCACTTGAATTGATTTTAAAATATTCCCTGCATATTTTTTTTTCTTTTAGGTAAGAAATAAGAGGCAAAAATTAGAAGAAGCAAGAAGTGCTATGCATGCTAACAGAAATCGTGGCAAAGTTCTATCAGCATTGATGGAGCAGAAAGCATCTGGTCAACTCCCAGGTGTATTTGGAAGATTGGTTAGTTTCCCCTCCTCTCCTTTTCTCCAGCCCCCTTTTTTTTCTTGATGTTCACAAACCACATCTCCCTACAATTTTTAATACACTTTGTGAAATTATAATTTTTTTTTCTTTGTTGCACTGTATTGAACATACCAGAAAAACTTAAATTTCTGAACTATTGTTAACATAAATAGCTGACATTAAAAAGCACCTAGTAAATGATAAATTTTCCGATAAAACAGTACAATATATGACAAATTTATTTCGGTTTACTTACCTTAAATGTTTTTATTTCTTGCTTAATGTTTTCTTGATTCAGGTGAGCCTCAGTTGTCTCCTGACATTTAGCACTGCTGACTTCTGTCCATCAGGACTGTTGCTTGCTCAATCCACTGGTTGTTGTAATAGGTGTCATTTAAACTAAGTTGCTGTAGTACAATACAAATTGTTAAAGTTCTTTTTGAAAGTATCATTTGGTAGTTAGTGTTACATCCCCAGAGATGCCATTTACTACGGACTAGACAAAACCCGTCAGAATTGAAAGTAAGTTGTTTTTTTTTTTTTTAAATAAAGTCATATGAAACAACAAATGTAAACTTTATTTGATTGATGAATTAATTCAACCACTTCAGTAAAGACAATAGATTTTTTTTTTGTGACAAGATTTAACGACCACTGTGAGCAACTCAGTGGGCTATAAGCAGTCGCCCATCCCTAATTTAGGGTCACTGGTTCCAGGGAAGGAAGAGAGCCAGTGGTGTAAGACAAACACAACATCCATGCGTCATCAGGATTCGAACCCGGACCCTTCACGAACGACTGTTCATAAGCCGACGCTTGGGCTATAAGCAGTCGCCCATCCCTAATTTAGGGTCCCTGGTTTCAGGGAAGAGAGAGAGAGAGAGAGAGAGAGAGAGAGAGAGCCAGTGCCGTAAGACAAACACAACATCCATGCCTCACCATGATTCGAACCCGGTGACAAAACCCGTCAAAATCAACAATTATTGTGGAATAACTTTTTTTACGGGTCTTTTAGAGGTTATTTTTAATGAAAGTTGGTTGTCAAATTTTCGAACTCCAAAGCCTAGTTCGTCATCAGGACTATGTCACTGGAGTAGTTGCTGCCACTCAATTGGAAGAGACCTTCCGCAATTATCGTTAATTGTGGTACTTCTTCTTCTTGCTATTTCGATCCCTTCTTCTAGTTTTCTCTTTACTAAGTTTGACTGGTGGGCGATTATTTTCACTGAGTCCCAATTTATGGAGTGTCCACTTGCTTGTACATGTCTGTCTAGCCCTGTTTTGTTCCCAATGTTCCTAATAGCTGCTTGGTGTTCTTTCATTCGGACCTTAATACTTCTCCCTGTTTCTCCTATATAGCTGAGTCCGCAGTTACAGTCGATGCAGTAAATTACTCCTTCTTGCAATTGGATGTCCAATTCTTTCTGCTTTAAAGCTGGCAGGAATTTCTTTATTTTGTTATTAAGATCTGGAGCTAGCCTGATATTATATTTTGC
The DNA here is from genome assembly GCA_039090855.1 of Macrothele yani. Classification (NCBI taxonomy): domain Eukaryota; kingdom Metazoa; phylum Arthropoda; class Arachnida; order Araneae; family Macrothelidae; genus Macrothele; species Macrothele yani. Next base: position 93,061,965 of record CM076998.1, read on the forward strand.
TCCGATCCTTTTCAGTTTCTCGAAAAGTCCCTTGTGGTACGTAATTTTGCTGGTGAATTTGAAGTTGGTTTTTTCCTGCTTCTTTTTTGGCACTTGTTTAAATATTTTCTCAACATATGGGGAGGGGTAATTGTTTTCTGCCAACATTTCCTTTAGTTCTTCTTTGTGAAGATCTTTTTGAGAAGCTGAAGAGACCAGGATTTCAATTTTTTCCAAAAATTGTCTCGCTGTATTCGATTTAATATAATCAGGGTGGAATGAGCAGAAGTCTAACATCTTCCCTGTGTTGGTGGGTTTTCTAAAAAGCTGAGTGAATATTTTCCCTTCTCTTGAGGTCAAGGTTAAATCCAGGTAATTGATGCTATGGTCTTTTTCCTGTTCCAGGGTGTACTTCAAGGTATTCTCTAGTAAGTTAAATTCTTCCAGAATCTGAGAGGGTAGAGATTGGTCCACAGTATCTACTATAATTAGGACATCATCCATGTACCTTACATAGAGAGCAAACAAGGAGGGTTGTATAAGGATTTTTGCCTCTAGTTTACTTATATAATAATTTGCTAGCAGAGGTGCTAGTGGAGAACCCATTGCAAGTCCTGAAGTTTGCCTGTAATATTTCTTTCCAAACTGGAAGAAATTATTCTTGAAGGAAAATAGGAGCAGTTCATATATGCCAAGTAGTATTTCTCTATTGTGATTATGGAATACTATTTTTTCCATAAGGTCATCTGCAATGAATTCCAGTAGGAGGTCCAGGTTAATGTTGGTATACATAGAGACTATATCCAGGCTTGCCATTACTGGATGAATTAATTCTGGCAAGTTGTCCAGTTTTCTTTTTAGCTGCATGGAATTTTTTTTAGTAGGTAGGGAGGAGAAGGGAAAATATCTCTGAGGTGACCAAGCAAATAATAATTAATGTTGGAGATTGGCGAATTTCTAGTGTCTATTATAGGTCTTATTGGATGGCCTTCTTTGTGAACTTTTATCGTACCATAGATCTGTGGAATTCTTGACTGAATTTTGGAGAAGTTTTTGAAGAGCTCATTAAGCTGTTTTTTATTGAGAAAATATTTAAACAAGTGCCAAAAAAGAAGCAGGAAAAAACCAACTTCAAATTCACCAGCAAAATTACGTACCACAAGGGACTTTTCGAGAAACTGAAAAGGATCGGAGCAAAATATAATATCAGGCTAGCTCCAGATCTTAATAACAAAATAAAGAAATTCCTGCCAGCTTTAAAGCAGAAAGAATTGGACATCCAATTGCAAGAAGGAGTAATTTACTGCATCGACTGTAACTGCGGACTCAGCTATATAGGAGAAACAGGGAGAAGTATTAAGGTCCGAATGAAAGAACACCAAGCAGCTATTAGGAACATTGGGAACAAAACAGGGCTAGACAGACATGTACAAGCAAGTGGACACTCCATAAATTGTGACTCAGTGAAAATAATCGCCCACCAGTCAAACTTAGTAAAGAGAAAACTAGAAGAAGGGATCGAAATAGCAAGAAGAAGAAGTACCACAATTAACGATAATTGCGGAAGGTCTCTTCCAATTGAGTGGCAGCAACTACTCCAGTGACATAGTCCTGATGACGAACTAGGCTTTAGTTCGAAAATTTGACAAACCAACTTTCATTAAAAATAACCTCTAAAAGACCCGTAAAAAAAGTTATTCCACAATCACTATGAATAGAGGTGCCATAAATGCATTTACAACTAGGATCAACAATTAGTTTTTTTTTTTTTTTTTTTTGTGTGTGTGTGTGTGTGTGTGTGAAAAGAATTAACTTATATGAAACATTTATTTACATAATGGGAAATGTCTTACTTACGTGAATAAACTGGATCAAATGAATGTTAAATTGTATATATACATCACACAGTCCAATGGCACAACACAATCAGGTCTTTGGGTGTTCACTGTTCCGATAAGAACTTTCAAACAAATTCCTGCTAGTGTTGTTTTGCACAACGGTTCGCTGAGAAGAGAGACTTCGGACTTTGGACTATCCGAGTCCCTCCATACTTCCGCCTTCAAAAGTGCGTGAGTCAACTGCACACTTCTCCCATTGACTTTACATGGGAACTTTGCCGCCCCACAACACCCGAACTATTGCCCCAATCTCATTTTCTCTTTGACTGGCACATCTACATGGTAAGACCTTTATTTTGATACCTCAACCATATGTTTACGTTCAGCCGTTCTCTCACAACTGGTGTTACAGTAAAAAACCTTATGGAATTAATATATGGATTCTCCGTAGTTTCTACGGTTAACAACCACATACTACGGACTACTCATTTAATTAATTCTTCTACAGTGAATTTAGTATAATACAATTTCTTTTCATTGCCAATTACTACGAATAGATGCAATAAAAGCTTTGAGGCTGGGTTCAGAGCAGATGCTTCCACAAGGCTTAGTGCATCTGCATCGTTGTGACCCCCTGACTACCCGTTCAGATAATTGAGCTGCCATCTGTGTGCTCTGAAAGAAGTACCCTGACCCACACGACGGCATTCCAGGTTACCAACGTCACCGTCAGACTTGCACCTCACGCAGCTCTTCACTTGCAGTGGTTGCACGTAAGAATACTATAACTTTCAAATCAGGAAACAGGGAAAATGTGCTAGCGGTTAATGTCACGTGCAGTGCATAGTCACATCTTGGCTCGGTTGGAATTTTGTTGTTTGGACGTGAACAGATATAATTACTAATTATGGATAACTGTAATTTAAAGCCACTAGCTAAAAAGATGAAGAATTGCCAAAGATTAAAGGATTATTATTCAAACGAATTTCCATGCCTGAAGCAGCCGAAACTATCCCTAAATTAAGCACAGGCGAGGTGATCCTTGTGTGGAATCATTGACTGCCTGTTGATAATCCTGGATTAACAAAAGCGCTCATAATGTTGGTTGATTTCAGTGCAAACGATGTCTCCCATCCTGAAGAAATAGCAATTTTCATATGTTTAAGTAGTTTTAAAAGTTCGAATGTTTTAAGGTATGGAATTAGAATTAATTATATAAATAAAGTTTTTAATGGTTAATTTTAACTGGGAAATATATTATTTTAATAACAAATAACTAATAGCATTAGGCCCCTCTCGGGGTGGGAACACGTGTATGCCGAGATAACAACGTGCTACATGTGTTAAGGTTTTGGAGGTAAAATTTGTTACCTCAAACGCTGATAATTCATAAAACAGAAGTTCACGAACCATTTCAGCAACTTCTGAAAAACAGAAAACCAAATTAATACACATGAAGGACTGCTTTTCTTACATGGCAGATATAGCTGTAACTCAACACATACAGATATCATGAATGGAATACGGGATTACACCATACAATATAAATTTCGAAGATTACAATCAGTTTCTGGTGTAAATATGACAAGGATGGTAGGTCAGATAGTATCCGAAAACTTGAAAATTTTCGGATACCTTCTGACCTACCATCCTTGTCATATTTACACCAAAAACGGATTGTTATCTTCAAAATTTGTACATACAGATATCTCGGTATATAGGTTCGGGGAACCTGGGAGGGTGAAGAAGTCACCGACACTCTATGCTTGTATCTATATTTACATATGTCTCACCTAAGTAAATGTTTATTATTATTATTATTATTAGATTGTAGAAGTTTACACACTAACAGCATACTGATCAAATTTAGTAAAAAAAAAAAAAAAAAAAGGTTTGTTAATGTCTTTTCACTCAAGACTTTGTTTCAGGGAGGGTGATTAAAGATTTGTTTCATGTATATACATAGGGTGACCTTGGTGCTATTGATGAGAAATATGATGTTGCCATTTCTACTGCATGTGGACCACTGGACAATATTGTTACTGATACGATGAGTACTGCGCAGAAGTGTGTGGAGTTCCTTAAAAGAAATAATGTTGGTTATGCAACCTTTATTGCATTGGATAAAGTAAGTCTGTGTGTTTGTATTCATGTATTTGTCCACCTAATTTATATTGTGTGTGTATGTGTGTATGTATGTATGTGTACCGAGGGCAATAAATTTGTGATACCAGTCTCTATGAAATTAAGCAGCTTACCATATTCAGAGATGCCAACAACTACCATATTCAGAGATCCAACATTTCCGTAGTTTCTACGGAAAAAGCTCTTGTAATACGGAAAACCATGATATTTCTACGGAAAATTAACGGAAGTTATTAATTTTTATTTTGCTTGTTCCCCTTCCCAACGCAACGGCAGCCACTTGACGATCCGTCATGCATGCGATGCTGCCTGCACTTCCAGTTCTGCCTCTCGAAGCTGCTCGGATCTTAGCGCGAGCGAGTGGCTGGCACTCGACTCGATAAGTGTGGCCTTGCGCTGAGTCATTCTAAGTGAAAACCCTCCCTCCCCAGCATGCAACATTCTGGGAACGTTGAGCGTAGCTCGCTTTGGGGGTGGACGTGGGCGGAGTTCGGCCTGAAGCTCTTTCGCAGTGCAGCGGCAAGCTGTTGAAAATCGTTTGGTGCAGAACGTGGGTGTCATTGCCTGGCATCGGAGTTTGTTTTTTTTTAATCGTGCGTCGACCATTCTAAGTGAAAACCCTCCCTCCCCAGCATGCAACATTCTGGGAACGTTGAGCGTAGCTCGCTTTGGGGGTGGACGTGGGCGGAGTTCGGCCTGAAGCTCTTTCGCAGTGCAGCGGCAAGCTGTTGAAAATCGTTTGGTGCAGAACGTGGGTGTCATTGCCTGGCATCGGAGTTTGTTTTTTTTAATCGTGCGTCGACCATTCATGTCAGTAATTAACATTTCAACGTTTTTTTTTTTTTCTTGCGTTTCAGAAAAGTATGCTTGGATTTTATTGCAGAGTTCGCCAAAATGCGTAATTACGCGTCTAGTACCATCGAAATTTTACCAAGGCGTAAAAATATGCATCGGAAATTTTTCGCGACGCTTAGAAATACACGTCGTGAAGCGCGTAAAGTACTCATCAACACATAAATATACACAACGAGAAACGCGTAAAATACACATCGAGAAATGCGTACAACTATACATTGAAGAATTTTTACCAACACGTAAAACTACGCATCGGGACAGCATTTCGCCTTTCAAAAACAGAAGTGAACGAAATAAAGATTTCTTCCGTAATCGTAATTTCGTTTTCCTGCGATGTTGCCTCTGTCCAGTATTGTTGTTATACATAATTTTATTCCATAAATCCTTCTATTTCATTTTCAAAATGAAGGGGAAATTTCCGAAAACGGAAATTCGACGGTGCAAAAATTCCCGTGTAATCTTTGGCTTCGAGGAATTTCTGCTTTTTCGTCGTAATTTGGGTTATCTTCGAGATCGTTGCATAATTGAAAAAATTTTTTGGGGCAATTGGTAGTGGTGAAGGATGCTTTCTGCCTGAAACTTTCGAAAACGTTAATTTCGTCTTTCAAAACTTTCGGAAACAGTGAACATTTCTCCCGTAATCGTAATTTTATTTTTCATGCGCGATGTTTCCTCTGCCTAGTATTGTTGTTAAATTTCATTTTTATTTTGTAAATATTTGTATTTCACCTTGAATATGGAAGGGAAGTGTCCGAAAACGGAAATCGGACGTAGCAAAGGTTTCTCCCGTAACTGTCATTTCCCCCCCCCCCAACAATGTTCCAAACGTGTATCCTGTGTTCTTACATGTTCCCCCAAAAAAGGTTTGCATTTCAGCTTGATAAAGGGGGAGAGTCCGAAAACGAAAGTGACAAAGCTTAAAAATTTGTAAGAATTGATGCATGATATTCAAAAGCATTCATATTCTCCAAGTTACACTACCTTTTATCTAAAATAGTGAAAGCTATCATGCATTCATGGCCCTCAAACTGAAAGTTCTTTCAGCATGATGGATAAAATTGTCGTGGCATCCAAGGGGTTTGTGAAGCCTACTGTCGTAGCTGATGGTGATGTTGAGCTTAATTTTTCAAATAACAGTTTTTCAAAAAAGAAAAATCAGGAAGGGCACAACTGGTAATTGGAGTAAAAACAAGAATGTATTAAAGCGAAATCATTTTGAACAAAAATGAACTTTCTAAGTTCTATACATCTGTCGGAAAATTTCACATTGAAGAATGTTCTTATATTCAAGAAAAGATACTGATCTATGATGAATTCTTAAAACATGCAGAAGTAGTAGATCCTTCACTTAGAGCCATAACATCATTTACTTCTGTATTACACATAGTCAAACGCCTTCCATTTATAATAACTGAAAATGAACTTGATATACTGGAAGCGGAATTCCTTGTTATCAAGCTGACAAATTAGAGATCATAGCAGTAACAGATAGAATAGATAGATGTCACTTGGTCAGAAATCTCAAAATTAATAGGAGGTAATGTAGCGGTTAAGTATACTATTCTCTCGAAAGTAATGTTTGCAATACTTGTAGTTCCACACTCGAATGCTGTGAGTAAGAGAGATTTTAGTTTAGTGCAGAAAAATCAAGCCCGTTTCCAACCTAATTTAGGTTTAGAAACTGTAGAAGCACTTCTTATTGCAGAAATGAATATGTTCTCCTCTGGGCAAGTGTGCTATGAAAAAAGATTTTCTGCTGAGGAACTCAAATCTTCAAAACACTGTACAGCGAAATCACTAAAGAAAGCTGTTTAATCAATTGTTTGTTGTGTAAAAGAAATGTATCAGTCATGGTGTATATTATTTTCCATGTGAAAAATTTGGAATATTTTGATACATATTTTCATGTATATAAATGAATAAGTAAGTAAAAAAAATGCTAAATTAAATTAGTTGTTTTCCTCGGTTAAAATTATTCTTTTTGGTATGACTACTGAAAAATGGCCAAAACTGCTGAAAATTTGTACGAGTACTACTGAAAATATCTGAAACAGGTTGGCATCTCTGAATATTCCCTGTTACTGGAGTATCAGCTGCAGATTTAAAACAGGGCAATTTTTAGAACAAAGTGAATAAAACAGCTTGTGTTTCATTCGCATATGTATGTGTACATTATGTATTTCTTAGAAGCTTCTGATTCTGTCCATTACTGTGCACATTATGTATTTCTTAGAATGTATTTCTTTCTGCTGTGCATTACTGACTTAAAAAAGGGTTGAAACTAATATAGTAGGTAAGAATGGGCTAAGTTTCGGGCAAAATACTTTCTATAGTTTTTTCAGCAGTACTCCAGTTTGAATTAATTTAGAGGTTTAACCCTCTGTACCTTTGCCACACTTCTGCTAGGCTGCATAAGTGTTGAAAATACTAGGTTCTGCAATTGTCCAAAAGAAACTAAAGCCAAACATCAGTTGTAATACCATCAAAGTTTCAGTTTTCTGTCTTTTGAAAAAAAAAAAAAAAAAAAAAAAAAAGCTCAAATTTAGAACTTTTGTAGTTTTCCAAACTCAAGTTAAACTTCAGAAAATTCTACATTCAGCAGAGTTATCTAACTGGCAAATAATTAAAATGTGTATTACTGCCACATAGAGATGAAGTGATCCACTAAGAAAAGAAAATATTTGTCATGCTTGATTTTAGGCCTCCGCAAAAGGCAATTTTTCATTCTGTCTTCAAGAAACAGAAAATACGGGAAATACGGGGCGATTTAATTTTCAAGTTTTATGAAATGATGTTACATATTGAACAATAAGTCATGCAATCCTGGCTATTTTGATTGCCGTGTTAATAATTCTGATGTTTTGCCCTTTCTTGATCTGAACTGATGTAACAAATATTGTCTGCCTGGAAGGAGAGGAAGAAATTCCAGCAGACAAGACAAAAAAGTATAAGAAATATCTTAAACATGCATATACCTATCTGATAATTTTTCCAATTCATCTGCTAGAAACTGAAATACGTTGAAATGATAACATAAGTATCTTGTCTTTGCAATGCATCTTTCAGGTACCTTTTTTCACCCTGCTATTATTTAAGCTTTAAAAAGTACCATGCTGCAATAAATGAATAAAAGTAGTGATGGTCTTTTGAGTTCAAAAGTCATTTTATTTATTCTGCTCAAAGCCTGTGCTGTATCTGCTCTTTTATGATCCTAGAATAAACACTGAACATACACTAAGGTGGAAAAAAAAAAAAAAAAAAACTGGGAACGGTGCTACCATTTACATTACATGCCACCACTCCCATGTGGTGAATGATATCCTCTGCAAATGATGTATATATACATGCAGATATCTTCGCAAGTTCAAGTAGTAGCATTCGCAGGTTTCAAATGGCAGGCTATCAAGATTTAAGCGATTTCAAACATAATATGATAGTCGGCGCCCTGGAGATGGGTCACTCCATTTTGGAAATTGCCACGAAATTTGGATTTACCGGGTCAACAATTTCAAGGGTGTACCTGGACTATACAAACTCAGAGAAAAAATCCAGTGTGCTAGACCGGGTGGCTGTAAAAAGCTCTGGACAACCATGGACAGCAGCGTCTGGCATGCATCATAACATCTGCCGGGCATGCAGCATTGCCGCAAATCAGAGCACAATTCAATGCTGGGGCCAGTAGTAGCATCAGCTTTTGGGTAGTGCTACATTACCTGCATTCTGTGGGGTTGTGGAGCTGACGGCTCACCAGTGTGCCTTTGCTGACCTGATGACACAAGGCTGTGCGCGTCGCCTAGGCTCGAGAATACTGCCACTAGATGCAAAATGATTGGAAACATGTGGCCTAGTCCGACGAATCAGGGTACCAACTGTTTTGGGTAAATGACCGACTCCGGTGTAGCAACAACCCCATGAGGCAATATATTTCTCATGCCTACTAGGGACAGTACAGGCTAGTGGTGGATCTGTCATGGTGTGGGGTGTTTTCAGCTGGCATGCATTAGGACCCCTCATCCGTTGCAGACCGCCCTGACTGGTGGAGGCTACATAACCATCCGTGGGATCATTTGCACTCTTTCATGTGATGCGACCTCTTTCAAGACATCAGTACGCCACCACACACATCCACAGTAGCCTGATTATGGCTGGAGAAACATTCCATGGAGTTTGGCATCCTTACTTGGTCCCCCTGGTTCGACAGATTTCATTGTTACAGAACACATTGGTGATGCTGTTCAACATGCTGTCAATGCCCAGAATCCTCCGCCGGTGATTATTATGGAATTGCGGGATGCTCTTCAGGAAGCATGGTGTGCACTGTCTCCATAGTACTACTGAGAGCTCTTGGAGTCCATACCTCTTCACGTTGCTGCAGTTATCTAATCATGAGGCTAACCAATGCAGTATTAGAGAGGCATTATTGTTTTTGACACTTCAGTGTACATACATAGGAAAGTGGAGGCTACTTAATGTGATCGTATCAGGTTGCTGCATGTGTTTTGGTAATAATAGCCAAATGATACAACATTTACCAATAAGAAAAACAAATCAGTAGAAATATATTTACCAACATAAATTGGCAATCCTATTACTGATAAATTTCGATCCATATTGATATACTCCTATTACTGATAAATTTCGATCCATATTGATATACACTGAGAAGACAGAAATAATGGGCTAGCTCATTCCTGGGCAAAGTGCACACCCCTCTCACTAGTGAATGAATGCACCACTTGGCAGATATGTAGGTAAGAAGACATCACTTGTTCACATAGATGGTAATTTGATGTCAGTACAGATAAGCATGATGAGTTAACAAAGTTTGGCAGATAGAAGATGGTTGGTGCCTGATGCATGGGACACTCTATTATGCAGGTGGTACAGGAATTGCAGTATCCCTGTTTGACAGTATCAAGAGTGTATTGTGAAATGCTGTTTCTGAAGTAACGTCGAATTATGGACATCACTGTGAGCAAGAAAAGGTGATAGATGAATGTGGCCATCGAAATCTGTCCTGCATAGTTGCAACCAACTGGAGAGTGAGTGTGGCATGAATGACCAGCAGCTTCAATGACGGAAGGTACCAGGAATGTTTCCACCAGGACCAACAAGTGATCATTAGCCACAATAGTTTATGGAAACGCCTGACCCACCCAAGTCCTACTGCTAACATGACATCACTGGACTCAACTGGGAGGAAGAGCATTGGCACTGGACTAAGACAATTGGAGATAGGTCTCCTGGTGCAATGAGTCCTGTTTTCAGTTGTTGCTTTTCCCCCACAAATAAAAGGGTGTGGATCTGTCAGAAACCACCAAAAGAGATGGGCTTGGCATGTCAACAATGAACTGTTCAGGCTGGTAGAGGCTTCATTAAGATCTGGGGTGTCTTCAGCTGGCACACATTGGAACCACTGGTATATCTAGACATATTTCTGAATGATACATGTCCATCCTTGCAGACCATCTGCATCCATTCGTGGTCTTCATGCACCCACAGTACAATGGATTCTTCCAGCATTTGCAATGTGCCTTCCCACAGAGAAGTGGTGAATAGAACGTGGTTAGTAGAGCCTCCTGCAGAAGTTCCTACAATGGAATGGCCTTCCTGTTCACCACACATGAATCCTGTGGAAAATCTTTGGGTTACTGTGGAAAGTCTTTTCGAGCTTTAGATCCTCCTCCCACGAATGTGACAGAATTATGGACAGCAGTGCAGTAAGCATGGGTGGAGACACTTCTGGAAAGCTTTCATGATCGAATGGAGTCAATGCCTTGTGGTGGTCAAGTGCCCTTACTTGTGCGAAAGGTAGACTTAACCATTATTAGGTAGGTGTCCCATGATTTCTGTCCACTCAGTGTATATGTTCTTTACTAGTACAAAATAAACACATTTTGATTGCTGTATTTTCTCACTGAAGTCAAAACATGAATTTCTCCAATGCATAAAAATAATTTTTCTACCTCAAATAATAAGCTGCAAGGAAACATTCATTGCCCTGAAATGTACAGGCTGAGCAAAAAGTTCCCAAGCTCTAAATTCAGGATTTTTTCATGCTGTATACAATTGCATCCATTTACCTCATTGCTAGTGTGTGTTATCTATGGGGTTCTTAGAATATATTTTTGTCTTATAGAAGGTGCTGAAATTAATCCCTGCCTTGCTTTGAGTCTTATGTTCTGAGATACGTACTTTATCACTGAAGGGGGAGATTTTGTTATGCTGCATCATGTCTGATTTCGAAGTCTCCTGGTCAGATAAATTACCTGCATACACTTTTTCTTTCAAGGGTATTGTAGATGCCAGATCCCTTCTCAAATGATGTGATTGGCAAAGAAACATGGTAGGAGTTTCATTGATTTTCTTGCAGTGTGGCATGTCGCTCTGTCGTGCTGAAACCATGAGAAACAGTCATGTTCTTTCAGAAGATGACCCACAATCTTAAAGAATACCTGGTAAACATTAGAATTGCCAGTGATGTGAAAAAGTGTAGTTCCACTATTCTCAGTCAAGATACAGCACAGCACCAACCAATCTCCTGAGAACGTAATGGAACTTCATGCTGGATATGAGGATTTGCCACTGACCAGTGTTGTGTGTTTTGTGAGTTTGCATGTCTACTCAAATGAAAGCAGGCTTTATCTGTAAAAAACAATAATGTCAAAAATGCTATTTCTTCATGTAAAATTTTGAAACCAGCTGCAGTAACGCACCCTGTTATCCTTATCATGCCATTTCAGCTTGTGAATCAGTTTCACTCAATACGCAGGGGGACCCAAATTTTTAGTAGCTATGCAAGCAGAACCATAAGAAAGTTGAAACTGTTTTGACAAATGAAGGGATTTTTGGTGACTGTTAACAATGCTGCTGAACATCATTAAAATCTTCAGGTGTTAATCTCTGCGGCTGGCCACTTCTGGATTGGTCATAAATGCTACCTGTTTCATGAAATCAACAGATAAAGTTTTACTAAATGCTCTTTTCTGTAGAAGTCTTTGCAGAAATGCACTGCACATAAGACTTGGTGCAAAATAAACTTCTTACAAATTTACTCTTCACTCGCACTTGAGTCCCACCCTGTGCCTACTTAGCGATGAAATGCATTACACAACTCTCACAGAATCACAGCCAAGTTTCAGTTACACTTTCTGTTTTGATATGATGTCAAATGACTTTTACACTTGAGCCATGAAGGGTTTTTTTTTTTAACATTTTTTTTTTTTTTTTGAAAAATTGCTCTAAACACAAAAATAAACAAATTTCACAATAACGGGCAGATTTCACAAAAATCGGCAAAATTTTACAAAAAAAAAAAAAAATGGGTATTATCATTAAAAAACTAGATCTGCCTCTGACATTGAGCTGAGTATTAAAAATCTTGTGAAATCAGTCTTTTGACAAAAAATCTTATGTAATCAGTCTGTTGACAAAAATTATAAACAGAAAAATTGTGTCCACCTCTCCATATGACACTAATAAAAAAAAGGGTGGGGGTACTTAAGCAATGGCCATGGCCTTATGGTTCTAGTTAATGCATTATTGCTACCTGAAACAAGTGGAATAAAAGTAAAATTGAAAATGAAAACAACAGCTGGTCTGACAGGTGACTAGAAAAAAATATATATAAAAAATAAATAAAAATAAATAGAAAAGCAAGGAGAATAGTGACTCTTAAAATTCTGGAATTTTTGTTCATCCCTTGTGTGTGTTTAATGTTATAGCAGTGCAGTAACTTCTTTTAATCAATACGTTCTTTTTAATCAATATGCTTTTCTGTGATGTGTGTATAATATGTATATGTACATATTTTTCTTTTCAGATGGGAAAGTGGATTCCTTATGCTCAACAAAAGATAACAACGTGAGTTTTTTTGTAGTGTTTGATTTTCACCTCCTGTTAAGTGATATCACAGTTAATTACTATTTATTATATTTTCCTCATGCTTTTGTTCATTCTCATCCACATTGTGACATTGTATAGGATTATCAGTTCAAAAGTTTAGAAAGCATTTGTGGAAGCTGTGGATAGTAAACATTTTCCCAACTCACACTTGCTGTAAAATTTGTTGATTGCATTCTTAACCATGACTAGCACATCATTTTAACAAATTAGTATAATGAATTCGTGCAACTGTTATGAAACTACATGATTATCTGCACATTCTAAATGAACTGAGTATCATAATTTTTTGGCTGATTATTTTTATTATTTAGTTGTCATAAACGGGTAAAATCATATTCTTTTTCATTAATAAGCCTTTCTGCATTGTAAATTAATACAGCAAATACTTGACATGTGCTGTCAATTTGTTCCCAAGGTTTCCACTCAATTTTTAAAACCGTTTAAGTTGAATAGTACAATGTATTTTGATGTGCGTGTTCATTTCAAAGGGCTATTATTAAAACTAAAAAGGTTCTGCTTATGAAAAGAAACTTTGAGAAAATGAGACTTTATTCAGTATCCTATCAAGTACATAAATACAGTGATGGAAAGTTTGCGCCAAACTGCTACAAATTACGAAAAAAAATTAATATTTGGCCCAACTGCACCGAAACGGTAATCCACGGTAAAAACTACCAAGCAAAAAAAATGTTTTCACGGCTAAATATGCTGTTTTAAACGGCAAATCGAATGACGCTTTTTTAAGGTCAAAGCGTAATTTGGTTAAATGTAGAACAACGCTTAATCAACACATATCACCAATCTCAACATTTTAGAATGTTTTTCACCTACCTTCTAATTCGTTGTTTATTCGGCATAAGTGACGAATAGGTTTTACAATGTAAGTGGAGCTTATGGAGAAGGAGTTTTGTAATCATGTGGTATGTAGAAGAAACGATGCTGTATGTTATGAAATCCTGTTGAAGATTGTTTACAGATGGTTTGGTGGTCTTCCAGAGATTGTTTATATGTTGTTCCTGCTCTTTGGAGTGGCGCAGTTATTTCGTTCCGGACGAGGTGTGCAATTACATAAATACAGCGTAAGGCAGTGTTTAAGCTGCGGTCGCTATTTTCGCGAAATGCGATGAGTTAATCTAAAATGCGAGAAAAAAATTAGTGTCTGTCGCAAAATTGTGCCCGCCGTTTAAATATTAACCCGTCAGCGGATTCTACTCAGGCTATTCTATTTTTGTGGAAACTAAAGTTTTCAAAATTCTGGCAGCAATTTGTACTCCGCTAATGTTATTTTCTTAATCCTTTTAATGTATGTTCCTACCGTGTTCCTACAGCACCTGTTGGCTCTATCACTCCCCACCCCTACATACACTCTAGAGCGCTCCATAAAGGGTGGGTTAGGCTGGCAGGGTAAGATAGAGGCTAAAGGGATTAGACCCCTTCCCCCATTCAAGTCAACTGCGATGTCTACGGCTTCATTCCCACCCCCAAGGACACAAACAACCCCTGCATTTGTGACCAGAGTGACATTTCAAACTTCTATTCTATAGAGAAGGAACACGTGTTAGGAAAGATAAGTGCAAGCTAAAGGTTTGCTCTCGCCACCCAAAGTGCCGTCCACAGGGATCGCATTCCTCCTAAAATTCCTAATATTTTGTGACCCTCCTTAAATTCCTAAAATTATACCTAAAATTTGCTATTCATCCTAAAATTTTCGTAAGCTTATTTATTAAAAACACAACCGTTATTAACGCCAATAAATTTACCATTACGCAGGGTGCGCACGCGTGCTTGAAAACCTGGAAAGTCCTGGAAAATCATGATTACGTTTTCAAGGCCTGGAATATCCTGGAAAAACGGTGTTTTTTTTAATGCCGTCTTGAAAAGCCTTGAAATTTGAAATTAGTGCTTAAAAAATGCCCTTTTAGGAAATCGTGTTACTGTTACCCCTTCATTTTTTAAAGTTCCTTTTCTCTGTTCTCAAAGAAACCACCGGCAGCGGTTTCCGATGTGCACCAAATCCTAATTTGGCTGGGGGGAAAAAAAGAAAAAAAGGCACTACTTTCAGTGCAATAAAATTGGATGATTACTAGTAGGTCGAAGGGGAGCTTGATGTCCGTCCGACAATTGAGAACAGAAGGGGAAAGAAGAGGCATTTAGCATTTGCAGGGGGTCGCATATGTACCAAGTCAGCTGGCATCCACCAGTGAGGAGTGTGCCTGAACAACACATTCATCTTCTTGTTTATGTGCATGCCACCCTCCCTCCCCTCAAGAGACTTCCACTACTTATGATAAAAAATAAGAAAACTAT
Organism: Macrothele yani; assembly: GCA_039090855.1. NCBI lineage: Eukaryota > Metazoa > Arthropoda > Arachnida > Araneae > Macrothelidae > Macrothele > Macrothele yani. Next base: position 93,076,994 of record CM076998.1, read on the forward strand.
CTTTGCGAATTTTTCACGAAAGTGGCTGAAATTTTTACATTCACTGTAATTGGATTACAGAAGCTCACTTCCAAGATTCCAGTTGAATCGGTTTAAAACTTTAAAAGTTAGCATTGGTAATTTTTATTATGGACAAGTATGTGTGCCTCTTTGGACAGAGTGAGCCTCCAGCAGAAAGGGTGTTACCATAGCAACGGTTGATTGACAGCTGGGAGCGCTGATCTGAAGCCCTTGGTTGGGAAGAAAGCAAACACCTGTTTATCACTTCCACAGCACAAAAGGACTAGGAGAATATTTTCAGAAATCAATTTTTCTGAATTTTTGAAAATAACACAGTAAAATTTTTACAGTAGTTAAGATACATCACAATAAAGTTCTAGTGCAAATTTCGCCAAATTCCGTTAGGAACTTTAGCAGATGCAAAAAAAAAAAACAAAAAAAAACCAGTTCAGTGAGCTGCAGGTGGTGATTTATGGCGATGTGCCAAATGAAAAGAAGCCATTCCATCAGGTAATTCCAAAGGTTGTGTTGTGTGGACGCGTCCTCCTGCTGTTTGATCTTAATTGGAATGTTTTTGTGCATGGGGGGGGTCGAGAGAAATATCCGTTTCAGCTTTATAGCCTTCACGGCTCTTTTTTTTTTTTTTCTTGGTAATAAATAAAAATCATAGTTGCTGCATTCACCATTGATCCATGTTTGCATTTCTTGAATATAAACAGCAGACAATCAGAAACATAGTGTTGGGCGGGTCTTGATGATCTTCATTTTGCATATGCTGAATTCAGTTCTGTGGGAATAAGGAATGACTTATACTGTGAATATATACAAAACTACATATTTTTGAGCTGAAAAAATAGGTCTACTTGTACACAGTAGCTAAAGTGTGAACTCAGATGAAGACAATCAGACATACGGACGTCTGATTCCATAAAAAAAAATCAACATAGTTTTTTTATTTACACTACAGGTAAAAAAGCAAAAACATGTTTTTAAACGTTATAAAGGAAAACGGATTTTTGAAACGCATGACTTGATGATCTTAATTTCTGAAAGTTTCTTTTTTCCACATCCTTTTTTTTCAATTACAATACACTGTAACAGGATACTGTGTGTTATATCACTTAGAGATATGGCAGATTTTCGGTTGCTGATATCCGCGATCGTAAGCGGTAGTTGCATTGCGATTGTTGATGATGACAAGATAAATACTGGAGTGATGTAAAATGTTGCATAAACTAAAAAAATAAACAAAATAAAGCCCTCCCCCCACCCCGAACTTTTATGCGGTCATCATAGCTGATCAACCATTTCATTCCATGAACATCAGCACATTTCAATCATTTGAACATTGGGGGTATCTGAAGGAATTCAGCCGTGCTTAAGCGCCCTAGCGCAACGAAAACATGCTAATTTTGGACAGTTCTATTCCCTTCCCCTCTACCATCCCTAATAATTGAGAGTGCATACATTGAGAGTGTTTCAAATATTCTATTTATGAGCTAGTTTTCGCGCTGTTTGTTATGCTTTTATTTTCGAAGAAAGAGAGGGAAAATAAGGAAAAGCAGCTAGAGAAAAAAGAAAAGCTGAGTTTGATGACAAAATAAAAGAAAATGATGCAGAAATAAATAGGCTTAAAAAAGATAAAGAAGCCTCCCTAGCAGTAATTCAAGAGGGAACAGAAAGAATGAGAAAAGCTGTAGAAAAACAAAATACTGTTGAAATAGCAGTTGCCTCTAACTTGATCATACAAGGTTCAGCTGAAATAAAGAAAACTGAAAGTAAATTAGTTGTGGTGGAAGCAGAAAAAGATAGGCTAATCAGGAAAAGGTTAAAACAATAATATGAAAAAAGTAATTCAGTGAACAATTGTACATAGTTCTTGGTTTTCAATTACCTTTTTAGGATATTATAGTTTAATGTGAAACCTGAAAACTTTACTGTGAAAATCGTGAATTGCTTCTGGTTCAACAGCATATTAATGTTCAAAGTGAAACTTGAATGTGGTAAATATACTTGAATATGATAATAACACGTGAAAAGATAAGAACTGAACATTAGAAGTAAATCATACTTAAACTTTAGACATTAGACGTTATGCAAAAAATTTGGGTGTGAACTTCGACCATATATACTAATGGACTGCGCATTGGCAATAGCTGCATCAAAGCCGCCATGGCTCAAACATTGGGCACGTCATCATCAGACTCCAAATTTCGTGTACAAATGCTGTTATGATTACTAATTTACGCTGCAGAACTTCAGTGTTTTCGGTGTATTATGTGAATGCACCTCATATATAATGAAAACTCTTCAGGTAAGTTTACTTATGAGCTATATACATGCATGATCGTGTTGTTTACATTTTGTGATTTATAATGTGATGAACATTTGCGAAGAATTTGGAACATGCATTCCATTTTTTTTTTCTTAAGTTACTATATTTTTATATCAATAGCTGCAAGTTTCTGGTTAAGTAATTGAACTTTATTGACTTAGGTATTTAATTCGTTTCTTACCCATGAAAAATCATAGAACTTTCTTTACTATTTCGGTCAGAGCAACCATAAGCACAGCAGGTGTAACCCATCTTTTTGACTGTTGTCATGTGATTTTATGTTGGAGCCAGAAATTTTGATGTCATGCGCAGTCTATCAGTATATATGGTTGAAGGGTGTGAAGCAAACTCTTTACAATGTATACAAAGTTGTTTTACTAGATGTATACAAATATACATCTAGTTTTTATTGAAATACACTCCTAAAATTTTCCTAAAATTTTTCTAAAAATTCCTAAAATTCCTAAAATTCTTACCTAAAATTTTCCAGAAGTATGCTATGATCCCTGCGTCCATCATACAACGTGCCGCATTACAATGGATAAATTCATTATTAAGAAACGCAAAGATCGTGAAGACAGTGCCAATAAAACAACTGAAAAGTAATGTGAGTTTAAAAAAAAAGTAAAACTACTACTGAATCTAATATACCTTCCGAGCAACTTGTGCGAAAATAGTGCTCTCTTTACAAATGGGTGCAAGTTAACTCGAGGGATAAAATACCATATTTGAACTGCGAATTGTACATTGCAGCAAGAAAAAGCAATGTCCTGGCAAGTGATAAAGGTAAGTGAAAATTCCCAACTTCCAATTATTTTCATATATTATGTTTTTGCGCATGGCTGCTAACCAATAACAAAAATTTCCTACACGGAAGAAGTTCGATTGAAGCATCAGACATTTAGGGCAATTAAAACATCAAACAATTTAGGTTGTTTGATGTTTTAATCAAAACAATAACACGTGTCAACTTTCCATCGCACATGACAGAGACAACGCAACGCGTATGCGTAAATTGCAGAAGATTTTTTTTTTTTAATTAATTTCAGTTGTTACCGAAACCACGGTTTCCCAGCTGGAGAAAAAACCTCAGGAAATAATTGCGTAAACAACTGCTAAAAGCGCGCTTGTCACCGTAAGATACTGGAAGCGAAGCACACACAAGACCAAAATAGGAAAAATAAAGAAAGAATCCCGGCAATCACGATCCCCATAAATGTAAACACAGACTCAACAGTCTGTCAGGCAAGTAAAATTTCACCACGTGGTTTGTCATCACATCTTTTACAAGCTAGAAGGGGATAGAGGTTACCGGGGGGGGGGGGGGGGATACGTACCGAAAACAGTTGTCGAATATAATTAACAATCACAAGGGGTAGGAGGTCATTCTTTTTTTTTTTTCGTTGTTTTCCAGAAGTACTGAAAAAGTTAAAAAATAAATATATGAAAGAAATAGCATTATCTATTGTAATTAATCTTGAGTGTTCACTGTTAAAAAATTCCCTATTCGAAAAATATTTAACACTGCTATGTTAAGGACTCAAAACAGACAGTTCTGTCTTCTGCAAAAATAGCATGAATTCCATGAAAGCTGAAAGACCGATTGCGAAACAAGTTCTTGCCCACGATTGGCAGAAATGACATGGAAGAGGTAGGAGCGGGTGGAGGAAGGTCCCAGGGCAAAACAAAACAACGAGGAAGCGGCAAATTACGCTCCGTAATTTGCCCATCCCCTCTTCTATAAGTGAGGAAATGTGAATTCTTTAACATTTGCAAGTAAATTAATGTGTGAAATACACATATACTCACACTGCAATCATTGTAGGACTAACACTATTTTCATAGCACATTCTTTTTTCTTTTTTTTTCCAATTCGCGGTATGAACCATGCCACGTGCGCTTTGTCTTTGTTTGCTATTAAAAAATAAATATTTATAAGGCTCAAATGGTAATATTTTATTATACTGTTTTTAAAATATTTGGTTTGAGGAATATACTGTTACTATTAATAAAAAATTAAATTTAACTTACCTTAAAACCACGTGATTTTAGAATACTTACTTAGATTGAGTAGGGTTATTGATGCTTAAAGACGTTTTTTATTAATTTACATGTATCTACTTTTTTATATGTATATATTACTAATAATATTAGTCATTATTTAATAAATGTTAACCTAAAATATGGGTAGATGGGGTACACAGTAAGTTCAATCACGAAAACAGCTTATAATGTCGTAACCCGGGTTTTCGGTGCGTCTCTTGACACCAATTAAATTTTTATTAATAGTAACAGTATATTCCTCGAACCAAATATCATGTTGTTTCCAGTGTAATAAAATATTACCATTTGAGCCTTCGAAATATTTATTTTTTAATATCAAACAAAGACAATTTGATTTCAAACAGGCATTTCAGATGTGGACTAATATGAAAGGCAGAAGAATTTCTGGGGACAAACCATTTAAACAATTATAGAAAGGTTAAAATATTGTAACCTCTAAATGGCAATAAATTGTAAAAAATATGTTTTTATTCTTTTGTGATTAGCATTTCTTACTTATTCAATTTCTACTGATCATTAATCAAATCATTCATGCAAAAACAATGTAACTCCCAAAATCAAATTTCAGATTTGGATTTTATGCTTATTTAATCATGATTTTAGAAAAAAAAAAACCCTTATCCTATTAGCTGTACATCAACTTACACTGCCCAATACAGTTTTCTTTTAAATGTGTTAGTACCTTCCAAGCTAGTTTTCCACTGCTGTCCAAGGCATTGTCAGAGTGAACAATTCATTTGATATTACAATTTTCTGAGTGACAAAAGTGGCTAACTTTCTTTAGCATTTTGCTGCAACTTTTTTCCCCATTTTAGCATTTTTGCTGCAGCATTTTTTGAGCCAGCTTAAACCCTGGCGTAAGGTCTGTCATTAGCTATTTCGTTGACGCAAAGGACGACTGAAAATGGCTCTCCTGTGGCAGGATACGATGGTTCTGTTTCTAAAGGATTCATAGGTATTCAGAGATGCCAACTTTTACGGATTTTCCGTATTTTGTACGGATTTTCCGTATTTTGTACGGATTTTCACTTCGTCTTACTGTTTTACGAAAGTTACCCAAAAAACTACGGAAAAGACCATACAAGATCCCTGCACGTAATTTTCTATTTTTTCCGTCTTTTGGTCGAAAAAACACCCTTTACAGATAGTCCTTATACGCCTTCGATATTCTGACTTCCCCCTCCAACGGGGAATCACGTGACAAACAGCTTCTCGTGCGCTGTTTGTCACGTGATTCCCCATGCAGCCATTTAAGAGTGTTGTGCGCAAAAGCTAAGAGGGAGCTCAGTTCAGCGTCTTTTGCGAACTCTTTACATTGATTACATGTGGTTTTGTGCTTGTGAAAATTCCAGTGCAGATGTTTTTAAGCCTTTCCACTGGACTGTTGGGTGATGCCCGACATTATGAAATCGCCGAATAGCTCGTGTGGCGGGTGTCACTCGCCGCGCTGATGACGTCTCTACAACTCGTATGTCGGGGCTAGTGAGACATCTCTTTTTCGTCGAATAGTTTGGGTGTCACTCGCCACGTCGATGACGCCTCTACAGCTGATATATCAGGCTTGTGGAACATTTCTTTTTCACCGAATATCTTGGGTGTCACGCTCCATGCCGATGATGCCTCTATAGCTAGCATGTCAGCGTTCTCGAGACATTTATTTTTCGCCGAATAGCTCGGGTGTCATCCGCCGCACCGATGACGCCTCTATAGCTCGAATGTCGGCGCTCGTGAGACATTAAAAAAAAAGAAAGAAATTAAACGAGGGCTGAGTGAGTATGGGTGAAAAGTTATTCTAGTGGAAAGGGTTTATTTAGATTAAAATGAAATGAAACGTAGCAGTGAAACAGCCGTGACAACAAAAAAGAACAAAGTCAGATAAAACTTAACTTATTGTGAAGTCTATCGTGATATACACCGAAGAGCAATTGAATTAGAAATACCTGTCTAGTAATGTGTAGCACCACCTTTCGCCCTGATGACGGCAGCGATTCGTCTCGGCATGGACTCAACAAGACACCGGAAGTGTTGGGTAGCCATACGGATCCACTACCCCTGAACAAGCTCCCACAGTTCACGAAGATTTGATGGGAGGGGTCAGAGCCTCGAAAATCTCTCTCGGTGGCATCCCAGATGTGTTCGATGGGATTTAGGTCAGGTGACCTGGCCTGGCCAAGGAAGCGAGGTCACATCCGTGAAGTGTTCATCCAACCATTCGGATACAATTCGGGAGCGATGGCACGGTGCATTGTCTTGTTGCAGGATGAGGTCCCCAGTGGGATGTTGAAGACGCACAAATGGGAGCAAATGGTGGTCCAGGATATCCCGGTAACGTTGACCTGTGAGGGACGATGTCACACGTACCAGGGATCCCATTTCAGTCCGTGTAAACAGTCCCCAGACGAAAATGCCACCCCCACCAACTTGAAGAGTACCCTGCTGGCAAGAAAGATCCATCGCTTCACGTGGTTTGCGCCGTACTCGTATCCTGCCATCCGCATGTACCAACGTGAATCTCGACTCATCAGTCCAGGCAATATTTTTCCACATGTCCAGGGTCCAGTGGCGATGTTCCCGTGCCCATGCTAATTTTTGCACCCTGTGATGTGCGGTCAGCAGTAGGGATGGTTTTACTGGATTCGATGTACTCACGGTGCACCCGTGACACAGTGGCTCGTGAAAATTCCAGTGCCTGCACGACTACTGAGATGAAGTAACCCATTCGTCGGGCCCCGGCAATTTGCCCACGATCAGATCCTTCGTCTTACCCATACTGCGTCCGACTCTTATTGATTCCCATCGCATCACTCCTTATATTGTCGGATCGCTGCATATGTCATGTCGTTTCTGTTTACATGGCCGCCCACAGCACAACATTTGCATAATGCCAGCTGTCTCTAATTCAATTGCTCTTCAGTGTATATAGTGAAGAATGGCCTTTTTATGAAGCATCTAAAGTTTTGCCAAATCACGTTTTATAAGCCATGTGGCTGCGATTTTAGTGTAGCGCAGGGTGGCCGCGATGGTTGTTAGGCATCATGCGGAGAGCAAGAAGCACAAAATCATGTCAAGAGACTAAATGGAGAAGTGAGTAAAATTTAAAAAAAGTAATATAAAAAAACAACTTCTGACAGCTTATAAAGAATCCTGGAAAAAAATATAAAGAGTGGATTAGTGCTGGAAAAATGCAGCAAAATAAGCGAAAAAGAGGAGAAATTGAATGTTCACAAGGTGATTTGAAACGGGAAGAAGCTGAACCTTTGCAGCAGTTGGATTCCTCTCAGAAAATAAATGTTAAACAATGCTGAGATGAACATTGAATGTGGCATAAGAAAAAAGAGACATGAGTGCAATAGAAAGTGGACAGGTACTATTAAAAGAAGCAAAACAAAACATTGCTAACTATCTTAAAAAGTTAAAAAAAAATAGAAGTGAACAATTAAATATTGAGGAAAGCAGCAAAAAATACATTTTTTGTAAAATAAATGAGTAATAATAGAAGCCTGCTATGGTTACAAATTTTTTTGATCTATTTGAAAACTAAAATGTTTGCATATGCGTGTGTGTGTATTTCAATGCAAGATGTTTTAAATTTGAGTAAAGTGCATCTAGATCCAATACATTTTTCTTAAGAGTTTCTTCTATCTGCTAATATTTTACCTGCTCCAAAAAAATGTTTACTTACACCAAAAATGTATTTTTTCTGTTCCAAAAATGAATTTTGTTGCTCCAAATATGTATTTCACCTGCTCCAAGAACACATTTTGCTGCTCCCAAAATTTACTTTACCTGCTCCAAAAATGCATTTTGTTGCTCCAAAAATGATTTTGCAACTTTCCATCACTGATAAATGCAAAAACATTTGTAATTGTGAGAAAACTAATTCGTACTGTACTATACATTCATTATGAACACATATACATACATGCAAATTGTTTAATGTGTTCTCAGACTGTGCTGATGTTAATGGTGTCTTGCAGTACTTTTCCAATAATGTCTGTACTGTAGCTCCTTTTTTCTTGTCATAAATCAATTTATAGCATGAAATAGTATTATACCCTACTCCGAATACTTTTGCAAGGTGTTCAGTGTCAGGATTCTAGGCCTTTAAGCCAACCAGTTCTTCATAAGTTATTTTAAAGTACGCTGCCATTTGCTTTTATTCGCAAATTGTTTTGGTGGTTTAACTTGTTATTTTTCTGAAATCTCGTCTTTTTGTTCTTCTCCTGAAGCTCCATCAATGCTTTGTTGCTGAATTTTTTTATGACTTTGCAACAATTCAGTAAAGTGATTTTCTTCTGAATTTATTTTTCATATTCTGGTCATTTCCATGAGATCTCAAATTGTACCTGCTTGTTTTTGTAAATCCAGAAGCATCTTGAACAGTGGGCGGTGTTAGTGAGAGGTGGGTGTGCCTCCTCAGGGCACTCCATGAGCAACAATGGCACACAGAACAGCAACAAGGGCCTCTGTGAATCTTGTAGAGGTACCAGCTACTTCTGTGTGACATTGGTAAAAAGACCCCCAATCCCTGGGGTTTGTTCCAGAATCCTTAGGTTGAATGACCAACTGGAACCGTCAGCTGTGGGCTAATCCCCCACACTGATATACCTACCTGATTAAAAAGACACAAAGACAGAATAAATTAAAGGACTCTAGTGTGGGATATGGTGGATCTACCACACTTGAGAAGGATGGTCCACCACGGAAACGATAGGAAAATGGCAAAAGGAGTATGAGAAAGAGATCTTGGCTGTGTGAGTGTAAGATTGGTGTACGGAATACTAGAGGTATAAATTGCAAGGTGAATGAGGTGATTGAAGAAATGAATAAGTATAGATCGGATGTTCTGTGTGTAAGTGACACTGAAAAGAAAGAAATTGAGACAGAAGAAGTGAATGGAACGGTGAGTGTGTGGTCTGGAGTATTGGATGGTGTGAGAGGACAGGCTAGTGTAGGTGCGATTTTAAGTGAAAAGTTGAACAACTTGATTCACTAAAGCTGCATAAGTGAGATAATTCTTTGGATTCATTTGAAAGTGGAACTCCAGAGAATAGTAATTGTTGTAGTGTATGCTCCTTGTGGCTCGGAACCTTCTGATAGGAAAGAATATTTCTGGAATGAGCTAAAAGCTGTTTTGAGCCAGTTTGGTGCTAAAGAAAAAGTTATTACAGCAGGAGATTTCAATGCTAGAGTGGGTGTGCAGACTGCAATTTCAGACTGTTCTGTGTAAGTTTACTTATCCTTGTGTGAATGATAATGGTGAAAGATTAATTGAACTCTGTATTGAGAATGGTTTGTGTGTATCTAATACTTTTTTCAACCACAAGTATATCCACGCATATATTTGGGAATATTGTACTCTTGGTCGAAAGAGTGTGATAGATTTTGTTGCCTACAATCAGTGTCTAAAACACTTAGTTGTTGACACTCATGTGATGAGAGGCGTGGATGTTGGTTCTGATCATTACTTGGTAGTATCATGAGTGAAATTGAATGTTGGTTGGAGGAAAAGGAATAGGAAGAGGCCCAGCATGGAAAGAATAAAGGTTGAAAGTCTCCCTGAAGATCATCAGCGTTATTCTGACGTACTCAGAGAATGACTGAAGGAGCTGAAGTCTTGTGAGAGGGATGTAGAAAAGAAGTAGGAATGTTTTAAGAACTGCATAGATGCCAACTAGTACGGATTTTCCGTAATTTTACGGATTTTTGGTTGCTGTTACGGAAGTACGGAAGCACCGCTGAAATTACAGAAAATCGCCATTTGATTTAATTTTCTGGGAGAGAAAGCAAATTTTCATCAACTTAAAAATTTTTGATGGTTCTTCAAGTTTTTCTGGGGAAAACAAATTAAATGCTACATTCAGGGCTGCCAGACCGGCGCCAATTGCGCCAGCCCGCGCCAAAACATTGTTCTTGCGCCATTCTGCTAAAAAAATCGCCATTTCGACGAAATCTGCGCCAATTTTGCGTCAAAAGTTAAAATTTACTGGTCATTGATATTTTAGCGTTATCTTACGACATTCCAAATCGATTCAGCGGTGAATTCGTACGTGAGATTCTTCCGCAGATTCGCGGAGTCCCCTCCGGTTTTTTTTTTTTTTTTTTTTTTCGAGATCGATGCAAAAGTGAAAAAATTTTCGGGATATCAGTTGGGGGGGGGGGGGGGTCGTATTCCGTCTGGGGACGTTGTTTTGTCTTTTTAAGCGTTCGGAAACGGAAGTGCAGATTTTTCCCGTAATCGTATTTTTTTCTTTCGCGATGTTGCTTCTGTTCAGTACTGTTAAATTTAATTTCATTGCTTAATTTCAGCTTGAAATTGTAGGCAACGATTTCCGAAAACGAAAGTTAGGCCGACCAAAAATTTCCCCGTAATCTTCGGCGACGAGATTCTCACGCAGATTCGAGGAATTCCGTCTTTTTTTGCTTTTTTCGTTATCATTTGGACCATGTACGAAATTGATGCATAACTGAACTTAAATTTTGGGAGGATTGGTGGCGGCGGCTGGGGGGGGGGGGGGGGGGGGGGTTCTCCGTCGCAGGACGGAATTTCATCCTTCGAAAACGGAAAGTAGACGGAGATAAGATTTCTCTGGTAACCATAATTTTTTTCTCGCGATGTTTCCTCTACTCAATATTGTTAGATATCATTTTATTCCATAAATATTTGTATTTTAGCTTGAAAATGTTGGATAAATTTCCAAAAACTGAAGGCTTGAAAAACCGTTATTTCAAGCCATGTTTCCTGATTCAGCGATCGCAAAAAAATATTCGTGTGGAAGAACCAAGGCTACTGCACTAATTCAGCACATGGCCAGTGTTTCTACAAGTAACAATGTATCTGAAGTTAAAAAAATCCCTTTTCTCTATCTACGGACGGAAGTAATGATGCTCAAGCAAATAAACTGTATCCCATTACAATAACATATTTTGACGAAAAAATAGGGAAAAATTTAACTGTTTTGTTATCATTGGTTGAATCAAGTAATACAGGTGAAGGAATATTCAACGTTTTGAACAATGAGTTTGTTAAAAAAAATATCTCATGGAGCAACTGTGTGTCATTTTCCTGTAACAATGCTAACACTATCATAGGTCAAGTAAAAGGTGTTGTTTCTCACATAAAGAAGGTTCAGCCTGCAATCATAGTGCAGCGATGTTCATGCCATTTAGTAAATTTAGCTGCACAGAAATCTGCTACTCAACTGAAAGGATTTAATGTTGAGCAGTTTCTGATATAGCTGTACTTTTTTGGAGAAAAGTTCAAAGAGGGAAACAATCTAAAACTGAGTCAAGCTGTTTGTGGTACTAGACCACACAAAATTCTAAAGCATGTCAATACTAGCTGGTTATCACTTTTGGAATCCATTGACAGAATTTTAGAACAGTGAGAGGCTCTAGAACATTATTTTAGTGACAATGAAGAAGCTAATTCATAGTATAAGAACCTTGCAAGTATGATTGGAAATCCTTCATCTAAACTTTATTGTCTTTTTTTTATCTGCTACTCTTACTTTGTTTACATCTGTTAAGGTGTTCTTGTAGCAGGAAGCTCCGCTTGTGCATGTATTTAAAAGAAAACTTCATAGTCTGTTATCTTAATTGCTTGTACGATTTATCAAGCCATCGGCATTTGATGTGACAGCAACATCTCTTGCAGATGGACATTTTGAAAGAAGGAGAAATCAAAAAGAAAACTGTGATCTCGTAATTGGGTCAAAAGCGAGATCTTATGTAGGCACAACTGCAGATCTGAGTGAAGACACAGTGGCTACTTTTTATTCTGAGGTAAGGGAATTTTACAAGGCAGGCTGCAATTACATTTTAAGAAAATTTCCACTTAATGATGAATTTCTGAGTCATGCTGAAATTGCAGATGTAGCATTAAGGCAAAGTGTTTCTTTTGCATCAGTCCAATATATGTGTTCCCTGTTTCCAGTTTTTAAACCAGAAGAATCTGACAAGGTGGAATCTGAATTTACTCACTACCAGTTTGAAAATTTTAACTGTGCTGTTACTTCTGGGAGAATGGATGAAGTGTGGCACAGAATTTCTTTAATGAAAAATAAAAGTGACCAGTTAAAGTATGAGTCATTAAGCAAAATTATGAAAATGATTTTAATAGTCCCTCATAGCAATGCAAGTACAGAAAGAATTTTCAGTATTGTGAAAAAAAAAACATGAATGATTCAGACCTAATTTAAGTAGTCATGTGCTGTCTTCTTTATTAGTAGAAAAAATAAACAGCATTGCACACAGTGAACTATGCTATCAGAAGAAGTTTTCGCAAATTGAACTAAGGAAGGCCAAAATGGCAACTACAGCCAGTTTATCATAATCATTTGGCAACATTCCAAGGAATAATTTTTCTTCATGTCTGGAGGTAATTTATTATATTTTTCTGGTAGACAGTATTTTAAATTTTCCCACTAGCAAATTATTTTTTATTGTATTATTATTATTATTATTATTATTATTATTATTATTATTATTATTATTATTATTATTATTTTGTTAATAGTTCTGACAGATTAAAATTTGTTGCAGTGTTAATACCCAAATTTGCCGCTGTAGACTGGATTACTGAAAAAAAATTGTTACTGAAAATTACTGAAAAATGAACATGTTGGTTACTGAAAACTACTTTTAGAGGTTGGCATCTATGGAACTGTGTTGTCACTGCTGATGAAGATGTCTGTGACACCACAATAGTGGGTAGCAATAGAGCTGATGCTTGGTAGAATAGCTTGAGATTGAAGAGGCAGTAAAGAGAAAGAAGGAAGCCCATTTGGGGATGTTGCAAGGTAGTTTCTGTGGATGAATATTGCAGTAAGAAGTGTGAGGCAGCTAAGCTGGTTTGCCAGAGTAAGGCATAAGATAGGAAGGAGCAGGTGGAAAGGCATGAATTGGCTTTTTGGAAAGATAGAAAAACTTTCTGGAAGTACATGAGACTCAGAAAGTTGTGTGAAAAATAGGATCAGGGAAATGATATGGGAGCCCAATAAGTTAAGTGAAAGATGAGGTGAATACTTCTGTGAGTTATTAGATCAAGAAAGCAAAGATGATTCTAAGGCAGAAGCAGATGATGTCACAGTGAAAGATGGAAGCATAGGAGGGATCTGAAGAGAAGAGGTGTGTAAAGCTCTAAAATCTCTTCAGAATGGTAAAGCTCCAAGGTGTTGATGGCATAACTGCTGAGATGTTGAAATATGGTTGCTACTCTATAACTCACTGGTTAACTGAAATTTGCCAGTTGTGCTGGAAGTTAGGAAGGGTCCCTCGGGATTGTAAGAATGCCATCATTGTTCTCTTGTGTAAGGCAAAGGGTGATCAGACTGACTGCAAGAACTCTTAGCCTTCCTTATCAAATTACCCAAGTTCCTTTCTCATCTTTGATTACCCAGGGCACACGTAGAAGCCCCCTATCGTTGTATTGGCCTACTGAGTGTGCCAGAAAAAGTGTTTGGTAACGTCATTATTGAAAAAGTATGAGGTCTTACATCAGAGAAAGTGTGGGATGTTCGGAGTGGTTTTATGCCTGGTAAAGGCTGCACTACCCAAATTTTTGCATTATGCATGATGATCGTAAATTATCTGTCTTTTGGTAAGAAAGTTTTTGTTGCCCTCATAGATTTAGAGAAAGCTTTCGCCCATGTAAATAGGATACTTTTGTGGAGGGTTTTGAATAAATATGGTGTTACTGGGAATGTACTTAATAGTGTAAAAGCAATGTGTGCTGGCAGTAGAGCTTGTGTACGAGTGAATGGTGTTTACTCAAATTGGTTTTCTATTGGTGCAAGGGCCAGACAAGGTTGTTATTGAAAAAGCATATCAAGTATATAACCATGGCTGTTTAATATACTTATGGATGAATGCATGCATGATGCCAAAATGGACAATACTGGTTTATGTGTTGGTAATATCCATGTGTGCAGATTGCTGTATGCTGACGACACAATGTTGTTGGCAAAGAGCAAAAGTGAGTTGCAGAGTATGTCGTCCCGGATGTATGAAGTTTACATGAAATTCAAACTGAGTATAAATAAGGAAAAAAACAAAGTTATGTGTTTTAAGTGAAGAACTATTAGCACTGAATGTAATATCAAATTTGTATGACAGTGATTGATCAGGTGAACGAGCTTGTGTATTTAGAAAGCATGTTTGACAGAGAGAACAAATTAAATGGTGAAATTAGTAGGCGAGTGAATTTTTCATTGAAAGTTATAGCTAGGAGTTTTAGGAAGACGCTTTAACGTCTGTAAATTCTGTTTTACACGTTCTGTAACGTGGATACAGTCTGTGGTGGTGCATTAACTTATTCTATTAAAATATAAATCAGTTAGAAGTCCTAAAGATGTTACTTACGGAAGTGCGTGTTCAGTAGTTATTGGGCCTCTTTGTCCAAAGTTGCATCTTGCTTCAATATGGTCAGTTGTTAGGGTTAGTTCGAGAGCCATTTCGTTATAAGTTGTACCCTACTTCGGATATGTCCAGATGTTAGGGTTAGTACCGTTCTGGCTGTGTCAACATCATATTGAATGGGCAACGGTTTCCAGATAATAATTAAAGATTATTGAGTTAAGAGTTACTATTTACATACAACTTGAAGTTCCACGTCGTACTTGGCCTTTAGGACTATCTCGTCAATGCTGCACTCTCTTGGAAATGATGAGGAAATCTTCAAAGTTTGGTCAGGTTCATAAAAAAATTAAAAGCTTTAAAAGGTTCAAGTTAAATTCGTTATATACACCACCTCATACCGTCCAGTCTCAATCACCGGACGCGCGTTTCACCTAAGCTCTACCCTGGCGTTTTCAACGGAGACTTCACACTTTCTGTCGAAGTCTGCTATCTGAAAGTCTCGTGTCCACAGTGCGCATGTTCCCCATTTAACCCATTGCCAACGCCATCTAGTGTCAGGTCACATCAACTTTATCTTCATCTACGTCATTCTCACTCTTCCTTTTTCGGAAATTCTCACGTCATTCTCACTCTTCCTTTTTCGGAAAAAGGAAGAGTGAGAATGACGTAGATGAAGATAAAGTTGATGTGACCTGACACTAGATGGCGTTGGCAATGGGTTAAATGGGGAACATGCGCACTGTGGACACGAGACTTTCAGATAGCAGACTTCGACAGAGGGTGTGAAGTCTCCGTTGAAAACGCCAGGGTAGAGCCTAGGTGAAACGCGTGTCCGGTGATTGAGACTGTGGACGGTATGAGGAGGTGTATATAACGATTTTAACTTGAACCTTTACAGCTTTTAAATTTTTTATGAACCTGACCAAACTTTGAAGATTTCCTCAGCATTTCCAAGAGAGTGCAGCATTGACGAGATAGCCCTAAAGGCCAAGTACGATGTGGAACTTCAAGTTGTATGTAAATAGTAACTCTTAACTCAATAATCTTTAATTATTATCTGGAAACCGTTGCCCATTCAATATGATGTTGACACAGCCAGAACGGAACTAACCCTAACATCTGGACATATCCGAAGTAGGGTACAACTTATAACGAAATGGCTCTCGAACTAACCCTAACAACTGACCATATTGAAGCAAGATACAACTTTGGACAAAGAGGCTCAATAACTACTGATGTTGGACTGAACACGCACTTCCGTAAGTAACATCTTTAGGACTTCTAACTGATTTATATTTTAATAGAATAAGTTAATGCACCACCACAGACTGTATCCACGTTACAGAACGTGTAGAACAGAATTTACAGACATTAAAGCGTCTTCCTGAAGAACCTTGTGGTCACGTAATTGTATGTGAACTTTATGATAGAATCACATGAGATATACTGCTTTAGGAGGTTTTCACAAGAATGATGGGTTCTCAAGAAAGGCCTGCATGGCTGTGTATGAAAGTATAATTGTTCCTACTCTGATGCATGGCCCTGAAACCTGGGTACTACAGAAGAAACAGGAGTTGTTTGTGTGCTGGAGAAATGTGTTACTTATGGGAAGTTTGTGGCAAGAGACACATTCTGATTGT
Source organism: Macrothele yani (assembly GCA_039090855.1). Classification (NCBI taxonomy): domain Eukaryota; kingdom Metazoa; phylum Arthropoda; class Arachnida; order Araneae; family Macrothelidae; genus Macrothele; species Macrothele yani. Next base: position 93,093,392 of record CM076998.1, read on the forward strand.
GTGAAGAATGAAAATGTGTTGCAGTTGTGTAATGTGAAGCAAAATGTTGTTTAGCAAGGTGGAGACTTATGGAATTGTGGGATGCTCTTCAAGGCATCCAAGCTAAAATCTGACCTCAAAATAGAAAGAAAAGCTGAATTGCAAGTGTGTTAGTGAGGGGGATTGGGAACTTTTGGTCTGGGATATCTATAAGTTGCACTGCATGATGCCATACATCATTTTAAAGCTCTCATCAATTGCCAGTTACTCCCCCTTGGGAAGGTCAAAATTGAGCCAAATTTCCCTACGGCACACCGTTTTCATAGCATCAAAAAAGCATCATATTTAACAGAAAGTTCTCATAATTTATGCAGATTTCAATGAAATATTGTTAAATTTATGTAAAATGTGAAATAATGTTTGATGATAGTTTAGGAAAAAATGGAAGCAACAATTAAATTAACAATCATTGCATCACTTCATGGGACAGCATGCTGCACAATCAGATTTCACCAATGGTTTTGACTACTTCCATTGCCCATTTTTGTTACATCCAAATTTTTTACTTGAAATTTACTTTACTGTTGTCGGGAAACATACATAGCATCAAAAAGATTAAAAGCATTGCTTCCTGTATTACTGTAAATCACTCTGATGAGTAGTCCCCAGTAAACTCACCGCACCAAAACACTAGGTTTCTGAGACTGAAGAAAAACATTAATCTAAGTGTTGAATTGCTTTGTATATTGATATCATTATTTATGTAACTTCTTAAGTATTTAAGAAATGAAGCTATATTCTGTAAAAATTATCTTTCTTATTTTATAGTCCAGAAAATGTGCCTCGGTTGTTTGATCTGGTTCGTGTCAATGACGAGAGAGTTCTTCCTGCATTTTACTTTGCTCTGAGAGACACCTTGGTTGCTAATAACTTGGAACAGGCTACCAGAATTGGTTTACAGGGAAGAACACGATATCGGGTTGTTACTGTTAAAGGAGAACTTATTGATTTATCAGGTAAATGATATGCCAGATCTTTTGATTATGAGTTATTAGAAAAACAAATGGATTACCCTGTAAGCATATACGTTATCATGTTTTTTATGATGAATCCTTTTTCATTTGACTATGAATTAATAATTTTTTTTGTTGGTGTAAATTTTTTCTTTTGTAATCGATCTTGAATGAAATAGTTACAGAAGTCTGATTTTTGCATTTTGGTCTAGCTCAAAAAATTTGGGACATTTTTGCTGCTCAGAATCAAGGGATAAATGAATTTTAAATTGGAAGAGTAGAAAGGACAAAAAAAAAAAAAAAAAAAGGGGGCAGATTGTGGATACAAAAATCATATCAGTTGTGAAAATTGGTCCCATTATTTCCAGAACACAAATAAAATATCCAAGGTTACCATTAAACTGATTTTGTTACCAAGCTAAACCGGTAAGTATTAGCAGAACAAGAAATGTATTAGAAATCATCATCAGTTTATGTTTTAACTACTTTTAGAACTGCTTTTTGTTGATAGCTTTCACAAAATAAAATCAGAACTGATTTAAAGAAGTTTTAGAAATAGTTTAAACATGAATAAATAATTATTTGCACTTGAGAATAATTGTCAATGTTTTACTGGAAATAAAAGGGGAAAAATTAACAGTATAGCTGATAAGTTTATTATGAAGAAACAAGAAAAATGCATATGAAGTGTACAATGGCAGCAGGGTTACTACAGTAACCCTGCTGCCATTGTACACTTCATATGCATTTTTACTATATGCATTTTTACATGCATTTTTACTATCCATGCTTCATATGCATTTTTACTAGAATGATGGCAGGTGCAGACTTCAAACTGGCCATGCACAGTTTGAAGTCTGCACCTGCCATCATTCTCACCTATTACCCTGTCGAATGATGTTGTGTGTTAGAGCATTGTGAACAAGTAGCTTGTGGGCATCATGTTTTGTCTAAAATTGGGAAAACCTGCCTCGGAAATGTTTGAAATGTTGCAAATGGCATTTGGAGGAGAAGCTGTAAGCCATTCAAAATCTTTCAGTGGTTTAAGATATTTGAAGAAAATTTAACGTAGATTCAAGATTACCCTTGTTCTGGATGCCCATCAACTTCAAGAATGGATGATTCCATCACCTGTGTAAATGAAGTAATCTGAGGTAACATATAAGCACCCAGACTTTTTATAAAGAGTTTTTTGTGTGGTTGGCCACATGAACATAGTTTTGGGAAGTGATGATGGTCCCAACAGGTACAAAGGCACTCTGAGGTGGCCTATGTAAACATGCTCCAGAATATTATACTGTCTCCACCAGCCTATAACACCTTGACTTCACACTTGAGGTCTTGGGTGATCTGCACTACACATGCACCCTCCTGTTGGCATGTTGTAGATGGACCCTTGATTTGTTGAGCCAAGTTACCTGTTTCCAGTTTTCCACGCTCCACTGGCAAATTTGCTTTGCCTGCTGCAACCTTATTGCCTAAAAACATGATGTTAACGAGTGTACTTCCAGGGTTCCTACACCTTGTGGAATTTAAGGTCTCCCTTATTTCCCCTAGTACTCCCAGAAGAGTCCTTAAATTCAATTTTGATTCCTGGAAATTATGGTACTTTTGACTTTTGTTGATATCTTTCATTGGTCATTTAGCAATCAGGTGGGGAACTTCTCCATTTCGTTTTTATTTCATCAAAAATCACACTTTCCATTCCTCTGCTGGAAGCTATTTTGCATTTATATTTCCCAGCTGACATGCACTCTGTCCTCTTCTGATTGGGCGAGCAACAGGAGCTTTTGGATAAACTTTGTCACATGCCTTGGTATTGCTTTGGAGAAGACCCAGGCAATCCAAATGCTACGGATTCTCTAGCTGTTATGGAAATTGTTGGTCTGCTATGTACAGGGTGATTCAAAAGTCCCCGAACTCTGAATTCAAATATTTCTACCACGAATACAGTGATGTATAACTATTTTTACATACTGTTATATTGACACTCATACTTACAGGTAATGAAAACCACTTTACAATAGATGCTGGAATTGCCCACCATTCTATTGAAGACAAATTCACCCGACGACACATGTTGGCGGACACTCTTTTCAGCGTGTTGGCTGATATGTCCCTCATGGCTATAATAATGTTGCTTCGCAGGTCCTGTACCGTCTTAGGGTTGTTGCGGTAAACTGTCTTTCAGGTCTGTAGGACTCAAGTCTGGTGAGCCAGGCGGCCAAAGTTTCTTTGAGATTAATCGATCGTGGAAGAACTCACTGAGCTTCTCCATTGTGTCGTTTGATGTGTAGCACGTTGCTCCATCTTGTTGAAACCAACAGTAACGTTCGTGTTATTCCAGCATCGCTACAAATTGATGGATGATGTCTGCATACACAGCAGAATTTACAGTTGTTTTGAAAAAAAAAATGGTCCTACAATTCGCCGTCTAGACATGGCGCACCACACTCCAACTTTCTGACAATGAAGTCCAACCTCATGCAATGCGTGTGGATTCTCCGCAGCCCATGTGCGAGTGTTTTGGCTGTTGACATATCCATCCAAATGAAACCATGCCTCGTCACTGAAAAAAGTGTTGTTAAGCTAATTAGTCACATTGTTTCACGTGAAACTCTTAAACCATTGGCAGTAAAGGCAATGCGCTTTTCCGAGTCCAAAGGACGTAGCTCTTGCACTACTCAAATTCTGTACGACTGTAGCTTTAGACGTTTAGTAGCCCTCTGGCAGGCTGAATACAATGCCCCTAACTCTTGAGACAGCTGCCAAAGTGATTTCCGGGGAGAGCGTTGCAGCGAAACATGAATTTTCTCCAGAAATGTGGTCATCACCACGGACGGACACTTTTAGGCTTATCCTGAACACTGCCTTTCTCGCGAAACCGGTTCACAAAGTCATACACAGTTGTTTTCCCTGGTATAGGAGCATCAGGAAACTTCCTTTGAAAGAGCTGGATGCAACGTTGGTAAGATTTTTCCACAAAATAAACTTCTACAAAACTGACTCTCTGTTCTTGCGTGAGACTCAAGGCTGACTGAACGTCACTGCTTGCCGGCGCCTGCATAAGCGTAGTGTCACGTGGTGCTGTCACATGGCTCAGCTCGTTCCCCAAGGTCACACACAACAGCCACAAGCAGCAATACTCGGATATCTTTTATGGTTTTTCTGCAAATATGTTTTAAAATATAGAGTTCGGGGACTCTATATTTTAAAACATATTTGCACCCTGTAGGAAACCGAATATACTACAGAAATGAAAAAATCTCAGTGAAATAATGTTATTCAACACCTTTGTGAATTTTTTTGTGTTTCTAACATTTATCAAACATTTTGGGTGTTGTTTATTAGATGTTTTTAATATTGTGACATTTCTTGGTGCTTTATATATATATATATATATATATACACACTGGCATGCAAATATTAAGGATGAGATGGTTTTTCGAATGAAACGTCGTGCAGAAGGGCTCCACATCGACTCAAATCATACCATAAGATCCCCAAGATGTAAGAATATGGGACAAGTGAGCAAAACCGTCCAAACAAAGAATCCAAAAGATACAAAGGCACTTTATTGAAAAGGTAGCTTCGAGCACAACTGGACAGAAAGACAGAAACGTCCACGTGACAGGCGGCTGCCAAAAAAACTCCAGTCTTTAGTAGGGGGATATGATCACCCCTGACTGCGTTGCAGGATTTACAACGTCTGTCCATGCTGAGAACGAGGTTGTCAAGGAGCTGTTGAGGCATCGCGGCCCATTCCTCTTGTAGCGCCAATCGCAGCTGTGAAATCGTTGCTGGCGGCTGGTGACGTGCTGCCAAGCATCTCCCGAGAAGGCCCCACACATGTTCGATTGGATTTAGGTCCGGGGACCTTGCGGGCTAATCCATGCATTAAATATCTTCACTCTCCAACAGCTCTGTGACAGCCACTGTACGATGAGGTGCATTGTGATCCATGAAGAGGAACTCAGGACCCACAGCACCTCTAAACAGACGCACGTGAGGCAGGAGAACTTCGGTACAATAGCGGACACCAGTGACTGAACCTCTTTGGAAGATGTGGAGGTCAGTATGGCTACCAAACATGATACCGCCCCAAACGAGAACTCTGCCACCTCCAAACCAGTCCCTTTCGATGATGTTGGAGGTGTGATTGTGTGTTCCCTGCTCTCTCCAGATGTGTATACGTCCAGAATCGCTCGTCAGACTAAATGGGCTCTCATCCGTAAAGAGAACTCGATCCCATTGCTGATGTGTCCAGTTCTTGTGTTCCTGGCACCACAGAAACCATCGTCTTCGATGAGCATGATAACGGACGTCCAGTTGTCTGTTGCATGTGCCTTGCGATTTCTCCCGCTGTCTGCCGTCTGTCTCTTCTCGCCTGTAGGACAATATACCGGTCATCCGCCGCCGTGGTTGCTCGTGGACGACCACTGCTAAACTCTCGGACAGCTGTTCCTGTCGTTTGAAATGCTCTCCAAGCTCGTGAAACAATGCTGTGAGCGATCCCGAACTCCTCGGCCATACTAGTCACACTTCTACCTTCCAACTTCCCAATGATGCGACCTCGGGTAAAGTCATCCAGATGAGGTCTACTGGATTGCCTGTTGGCCATATCACACAGTGGCAGCAACTCTACGTCGTTCAAACTGATGTACACCGTGCAGTAGCTTTCACCGAATTGCTGAGCGTACACCGCCCGTGTGCTTTATACTCTCCCGACCCCCGCACACACGTCATACTGCATATATGTGCATGCCCTAACGTACCGGACCCTAGTCTATCTCCTGAGTGGTCTTTCGGTCCGTTCTGCCTGCTCTTTCCGCTGTTATGCTTATTTCTCCTCTTCGTCCTTAATTTTTGCACACCAGTGTATATATATATATATCATCATCATCATCATTGTCAACCATTATCAATCCACTGCTGGACGAAGGTCTCCCAAGTTTCCTCCATATATATATTCGAATTTCATCCACCCATCTCCCATGGTCTTCTTCTGGGTCTATGTCCCTTGGGATCCAATCTAAAATTTCGGCTGTCCATCGATGATCTGTCCTTCTGGCAGTATGTGTGCCATTTCTGCTCTGATCATGATGTCTTCCACTCTTGTCATTTTTCAAAGTTCCTCTTCTTATCTCTCCTGGTTACACCAAGTATGCACCTCTCCATGCTGCTTTGAGTTGTCTGCAGCCTTTGTATGTCTCTTTTAGTTAAGGTCCACGTCTCTGCACCATACGTAAGCACTAGAAGGATGCATTGATCAAACACTTTTCTTTTAAGACATAATGGCATATTGCTCTTGAAAATTATGCTGTTTCTTCCAAAAGCTCTCCAGGCAAGTTTTGTACGCCGATTAATTTCTTCATCAATGTGACCTCATGATATCTGCTGTCAAGATAAACGTACGTATCTGTTATCTCAAGCTTTTCTCCATCAATCGATAAATCTTCATTTCTTGTAAAAGCATTGAACATCACTTTTGTCTTCTGAAAGTTCATTTTTAATCCCACTTCTTTACTCTTGTCAGCAAGTTCCTGGATCATACTCTGCAGCTCTGATGGGCTAGTTGCAAAAATGACTACGTCATCAGCAAAACGAAGGTGGGTTAGATAATCTCCATTAATCTTTATCCCCTTGTTTTCCCAGCTCAGTGACCGAAAAACACCCTCCAATGTGGCATTAAAGAGCTTCGGAGATATGGTGTCACCTTGTCTCACTCCCTTCCAATTTTTATCAAACAGCCTAATCTTTGCACTTGCATTTCATAGATGTTATTAATAATATTAATGTATGCATCTTCAATACCGCAGGTTTTCAGAGCCATTGTAACTGCTGATGGTTTCACCGAATCAAAGGCTTTTTCATAATCGATAAAAGCCATGCACAATGGAAGTTCATATTCCCTCGCTCTTTCAATTAGTTCTCTCAGCACATGGATATGATCTATTGTGCTGTAGCCACTCCTGAATCCAGCTTGTTCTCTCGGTTGAGCCACGTCCAGTGTTACCTTCAAGCGGTGTGAAAGAACTTTAGTGAAGATTTTATAAACTACTGATAGGAGGCTGATAGGTCTGTAGTTTCCGAGATCCTCAATGTCACCTTTCTTATGTAGCAGGATCATTGTAGCGGTGTTCCAATCCTCAGGAATCTTTCCTTCATTAAGGCATCGAGTGCATTTCTCCACTTGCTTCTTGTATGACGTCTACAGTAATTCCATCTTCTCCTGGAGCTTCCCCCGCTTCATGTTCTTGATTGCATGTGCAACTTCTGCTGGAAGGACTGGAGGAACTCTGGTACTGATAGACGTCTTTAGTGCACTGGCCAAAAATGTTTGGAACCGCCAGAAATTATTGTTCTATCAGGAATGAGAATGTTATGTGATTAGAATTTTTTGATCAAGCTGCAATTTCTCTTCGTCATTATATTCTAATTCTTATTTTTTATATATTTTTCTAGACATGTTCCTCGTTTTCTAATATCCTCGGCAATAGTAAAAAAGAGTGACTTCATATTTTTTAAGAATTTTTCTAATGCAATCAATGCATGGTGCCCTATTTCTAACAGTATCTTTTTTCAAAATCAATCAACAGAGCAACACTTTTGCCTCTTCCCCTTGCAAAATGAAATTAAATATCAAAAGTGGTATTTAATCTGTCTGCGATAAAAACTGAGCCATCCTTGTTACCTGTAAAATTGTTTTCACAGCAGAGTGAACAATGCATTACCAATTTTTATATTTATTTTCGCTTAAAACGTGTATTTTGCAATTCCTTAGTCACTTCTTGCTATATCAAGGTGCAATGCAAGCATTGTTTTTCTTTTGTTCAAAGTGAAATTAATGTGCTAACTATGCAGAAAAAGCAGCTTTACAGGGAACAAGAGATGGCAACAAAGAGCAGAAATTCTGATTTTGAACTTTTTTATTTATTTATTTATTTATTTATGTTTTTTTTTTGGGGGGGGGGTAGAAACAAAACATAAAGGAAACTGCTTGCTTCTTTTTGTCTGTTGATACAGAAAGAAGTGATTAAGAAATGGAAAAGTTTGCCTTTTTTCAGAGAAATTGAACTTTTAGAAGTTCTGATGGTGTCATCTAATCATGGAAAATAGATCTTTTAATTCCTTAAAAGGACTGTCAATAATCAGTACAAATCCTGTACTTGATGTGGGTGTTAGTGCCATAGTCCAGTCATACCATCGTACTGCAAATGGTCTTTACATAAACCTTTGTTGGTGCTCTGTCAATGAATGATGGTATTATCTTCTTAACTGTGGCCCTCTGTTCCAGTGTAATGGTAGGGAAAGACAGTGCTCGTCTTGAACATGAAAAACCTGTTTGCTGCCACATTTTCCCCTACCTGCTGCTGGTTTTGATGAGTTCCTGGTACAGATGTGCAACCATCACAATTGGAACTCCAGACATTCTTTGGTCGCAGAGATGGAGCACCACCATATCGTTCTTGGATTGACTACCTGCCCACGATTCAACTCACTCAGGTTGTCATGTTTACCCATCATCATAGTCTTAGCTATCCTATTCACCATGTAGGTATCAGACTTATTTCTAGCATGCAGGGAGTTTTTGGCTGTCCCCATTATTGGGTTGGAGTAGGGCAGGCATAGCTGCCAAGTTTTATGGTTTGCCCGTAAAATTTATGGAAACTCTACTTACATACTTGCCTTGTTTTACGGTTACTTTACGGGTGACATATTTTACAGAATTTTTTTTTTTTTTTTTTTTTTCGGAATGGATTAAGTAAGGTCATGTATGTAATATATACTACCTAAACATTTTCAAAGAAAGAATAATTATCTCAAAGGAGTACAGCACCTGCATGTTTCTGATTGCTCTGATCATAATTTCTTCCAACCAAACTTTGTAAGATTAAGATTAGCGATAATACAAAAAGAAATAGAAATAGAAAGAGGGGGGGAGTGCTTTTTTAAAGGTATTTTAGCATACTGACACACAAATTTAAGTTAAAAACCATATGTAACTTAAAGTAAAAAGTCACTACAATATATTGCTTATAGCTATAATTTCGGGGGTTACAAATGAATTATTTTTTTCGAATATTTACCCTAATGACTGTGTACTTAATTATATTTTGACTGTTTTTAATCGTTATAAGCGAGAAACAGTGCCAAACATTTTATTTGCATTTGAAATCGATATATGATTATAAATCGGTTTTTAATCAGTATGCTCGATACATTTCATCAGTACGTTCAATACATTAGTCAGTCTGACATATCGATTAAACGTTCACTGAACTTTTTTTTTACGTATTTCAATCCCAGAAGACCATAGCGCCTGCATGTTTACCTGATCATGTTTACTCCTGTAACCAACTCTTTTCTCGCTGCCTAAAGGAAAGGACACGGTAAAAAAAGAATTATTGGGATTGGCAACAACTTCTAATTGGGGAAGGGGGTGGGGGGGGGGTTAAGATATCAGTATCGCATATAAAATTTAGAATTGCCTTTTTTAAAGGTATTCTAATATGTTCACAAAAGTTTTAAGGTTAAAACCTCTTAAAAATAAAAATTTGCTGCAATATAACAATTTCACAATTATCAATGAAATTTGTATCTGTGTATGTAGCCTAATGATAACATACTAATGAGATAATTATGTATCAATTGCAATACAGCATTAAAATAATGCCAAATATCTTAATTATGGCTAATGAAATCCATCAAAATTGACAAATCATTTGCTTAAAAAATCAGCTATTAGTTTTACGGATTTCAATTCTTGAAAGTTTGGCAGGTCTGGGCAGGTTTGATGATAGGTGTGATGTGTATGATAATGCTTTCAGTGCACATGTCTGCCCAAACCTGTTTCATTTGAAATGATCTTAAATGCAGTTTTATGATCTGCTACTTTCTCGAGCTGCCTTCCCATTTGCCCCACATAGTGTGTAACCATTTTCACATTTTATCTTGTAGATGACCCCCTTCCTGTAACCGAATGTTATCTTCTTTTTGCTTTATGTTAGTGATCTTGGAGTCCATTTGAACTATGCCCTGAAAGTTGAACAGTCTCTTTAAGTGGTTTTTGAAATTTTTTTATTTTTTATTAAAGATATTTATGATTTGTAGGTAAGGATAACCATTTTTTTTAGTGATCACCTTAAATCTTTTGGTGCATTTTTTATATCCTTCAAAAATTTAGCAAATTTATTTTTACTGTAAAAGTGATGTCACATATTTTTTAATGTAATTTGGATTATTTGAATGACAGTTTAAAATTTTATTATTGGTGGTAAGGTTTTTTATGTATTGGTATAACAATTTTCCTTTCATTTGCCATTAATGTAAGGATGAGATAATTTAGCTGATTTTTATTTTTGCATATGTTTGTCTGTAAAAATAAAATTTCAATATTTAAATTTTTGGATTTTTGGTAAATGTACACTCATTGTCATAAAAATGCGCACACCAGAAAAAATCGTGTGATTAACACGAAACTCGGCGAATAGCTACGGGAGGGCAGACATGCAAATGATTAAAGTTTCATGCGATTCCTGCATGCCCATGCGTCCAAGACCGGCACTGCAATTGCAATCCTTGTGGCTTATAAAGCGCCGCACATTTGTGCCGAAGTGCATGATAAGAGTCAGGTGAGATTCCTAAATGATAGACATGCTAAGGAACTGCTGTATATGTGCATATGGGCAACTGACAGAGTTTGAGCAAGGCTGTATCATTGAGATAAGAGAGCCAGGGTGGCAGGCGTGCCGAATCGGCCTCCATTTGGGCCGGTTGGACAGTACGGTGTGATCGTGTTGGAAGCGATGGACACGGAAAGGCACCCAGGCACGGCGGACTGGCTCTGGACGACCCAGACACACTACCAGCAGATAGGTCCAAAGGATTGTGAGAGCAGCACGCACAGATGCAACGACATCCTTGTCCAATACTCAGAGACATGTGGCTGCTGTACAAGAGAATCCTGTGTCACCCAGAACCATGTCCTGGCAGAGGCGAATCTGCACTCTTGGCAGCCCTTATATTTTCTGCCATTAACGCCTGACCACCGGCATCGATTGCAGTGGTGTCCGCAGCGAGCAACGTGGAATGCTACCGACTGGCAACATATAGTGTTCAGTGATGAATCCTGCTTCTGTATGAGAACGGACGACCACCATGTCAGAATGTGGAGAACTGCAAGGTAGTGCTTCAATCCCAGCCTTACTGTACAGTGGCACACATCCCAACTGCAGGCGTGGTGGTCTGGGGAGCCATAGCATATGACAGCTGGACTTCCCTCAGTGATCCGAGTGACGCTGACAGCCGAGCGCTACGTACAGGAGATCTTGCTGCCCCATGTGCTGCCTTTCCTGGTGGGGTAGCCCGGAGCCATTTCCCAACAAGATAATGCCCATCCACACATGGCTAGGGTTTCCCAGGACTTTCTACGTCATGCTTCGACGCTTCTGTGGCCTGCCAGATCGCCTGATCTCTCACCCATCGAGCATATGTGAGACCAGATGGGATGCCAGCATTCTCCATGTTCCAGTGTTCATGATTTAGAGGATGAGTTGCAGGAAGTGTGGGCCAATCTGTCCCAAGATAACATACAGTGTCTCTTTGACTCCATGCCTGACCATATCACTGCATGTATCCAAGCACGAGGTGGTCCAATGCGGTACTAATGCTGACCGGAATGTGTACCGTATGTTCGTGGGAAATCATCCTGCTGCTGTGATATTGTAATCACTTCTGTCCTTGGTATGTACCATCTCGCTACTAAAATCTTATTTCAATCCGATGCCTCCTTCTTGATGTGCGGATTTTTATGACAATGAGTGTACTTCAAGTCACTTATTGGTCGATTAGGGATGAGATTAAATTCACATGTATCGTGGTTTGTGCTGCATGCTAACACTTGTGACCCAAGTATTTTAGCACAATGTACTTTTGTAAATACTGAAATGTTGTTTCAGCTGCATGATTAATGCATATCGCATTGAAATTTTTCAAATGTTCTTTCCTTATGCCGAATGAACATTCAATTTCTTAGGAACAATGAGTGGTGGTGGAGGAAGGGTTTCAAGAGGAAGAATGGGCCAGTCTGTGGTGTCTAATGATATTAATCCCCGTGAAATGGATAACATGGTGAGGCAGCTTGATGAAATGGCCAGATCAGCTTCCAATCTTAGAGAAATGAAAACTGGCCTGGAAGATAAGATTGCTGAATTTCAAAAGGAGCTTCCCATCCTGGAACATTCACTGAAGAAGTATGAAATGGAATTTAAGGTGAGTAAATTGTATGTTGAAATCAATATTTTTTCTCTCACAGCTGAACTATGTGCCATGTGTAAAATTACATATATATATATATATATATCATCATCATCATCACCATCATTGTCAACCATTATCAATCCACTGCTGGACGAAGGTCTTCCCAAGTTTCCTCCACAACGGTCTGTCTTGTGCCAGTCTCCTCCATGTCACTCCCACATACTTTAGAATTTCATCCACCCATCTCCCACGTGGTCTTCTTCTGGGTCTTTTCCTGTCCCTTGGAATCCAATCTAAAATTTTGGCTGTCCATCGATGGTCTGTCCTTCTGGCAGTATGCCCAGCCCATTGCCATTTCAGGGATTTAACTCTGATCATGATGTCTTCCACTCTTGTCATTTTTCGGATCCACGAGTTCCTCTTCTTATCTCTCCTGGTTACACCAAGTATGCACCTCTCCATGCTCTTTGAGTTGTCTGCAGCCTTTGTATGTCTCTTTTAGTTAAGGTCCACGTCTCTGCATCATACGTAAGCACTGGAAGGATGCATTGGTCAAACACTTTTCTTTTAAGACATAATGGCATATAGCTCTTGAAAACTATGCTGTTTCTTCCAAAAGCTCTCCAGGCAACTTTTGTACACCGATTAATTTCTTCATCAATGTGACCCTCACTTGATATCTGCTGTACAAGATAAACGCACATGTCTGTTATCTCCAGCTTTTCTCCATCAATCGATAAATCTTCATTTCTTGTAAAAGCATTGAACATCACTTTTGTCTTCTGCAAAAGTTCTTTTTTAATTTCACTTCTTTACTCGTGTCAGCAAGTTCCTGGATCATACTCTGCAGCTCTGATAGGGTAGTTGCAAAAATGACTATGTCATCAGCAAAACGAAGGTGGGTTAGATAATCTCCATTCATCCTTTATCCCTTTGTTTTCCCAGTTCAGTGATTGAAAAACATTTTCCAATGTGGCATTAAAGAGCTTCGGAGATATGGTGTTACCTTGACTCACTCCCTTTCCAATTTTTATGTGTGTTGTATTTTCAAACAGCCGAATCTTTGCGTTTGCATTTTCATAGATGTTATTAATAATAATTAATGTATGCATCTTCAATACTGCAGGATTTCAGAGCCATTGTAACTGCTGATGGTTTCACCGAATCAAAGGCTTTTTCATAATCGATAAAAGCCATGCACAATGGAAGTTCATATTCCTCGCTCTTTCAATTTGTTCTCTGCAGTACGTGGATATGATCTATTGTGCTGTAGTCACTCCTGAAATCCAGCTTGTTCTCTCGGTTGAGCCATGTCCAGTGTTACCTTCAAGCAGTGTGAAAGAACTTTAGTGAAGATTTTATAAACCACTGATAGGAGGCTGACAGGTCTGTAGTTCCTGAGATCCTCAATGTCACCTTTTTTATGTAGCAGGATCATTGTAGCAATGTTCTAATCCTCAGGAATCTTCCCTTCATTAAGGCATCGAGTGAAAACTTGGACGAGTACTGTTTCGATTTCTCCACTTGCTTCTTGTATGATGTCTACAGTAATTCCATCTTCTCCTGGAGCACATTGCATACGTGCAACTTCTGCTGGGAGGACTGGAAGAACTCTGGTACTGATACCTTTCATGATGTTTGGAGTACATGTATCATCCCTTTCATATAATTTGGAGTAGAAATCTTTCACTCTTGTCAAAATTTCGCCTCTATTTCTTGTTACAGAACCATCTTCTTTTTCAGTGCCATAATCTGTTTTCTTCCCTTACTGAGATGTCCCTTTGCTATCTTTAGGCTTTGGTTGTTTTCAATTGCTTTCCTCACTAGTTCACAGTTGAATTTCCTTACATCTTCAGTGATACTTTTTCGTACTGTCTTGCATAGCTCTATATATTCCACTTTGGAAGTCACATCTTCTTTAGTTGTCCTCATCTCTCTTCTTTTTTGCATCAACATTTTGGTTTTTTCCTGATAATTTGTTCACATGCAACTTGTTCTTAGACCCAGCAAATTTTGTGGCTGTTTCCATAAGAGCTTTGGTTACTTTTCTGTTAACTTCAGAAATATCCACTTCTTCCGATGTTAGGCCTTTCTAAAGCAGAGAATCTGTTCTTCAGTTCCAACTTTGAAAGGTATTATGGTGTTTTTTAAGGTTGGTTATGTCAATAAATTTTGTTTGTCTTATGAGCTTGCCATGTTCGAGTTTAGTGTTGAGGTGCATCTTACATCTCACCAATCTATGGTCACTACCTGTGTTGAACTTGTTTAGCACACTGCAGTCTTCTATGACGAATTTTTGTTACACATAATAAAATTAATTTCACTTCTTGTCCCATTTGGATGTCTCCATGTCCATTTCCTGTGTGGCTTTTTCTTGAAAAAGGAGTTCAAGATGAAAAACCCTTCTGCCTCTGCAAACTCAATGAGAGTATTTTTATGCTGGTTTCTGTTGCTGTGACCAAATTTACCTACTGAAGTTTCATTCTGTTGCTGTTGCCCTATTTTTGCATTGAAATCTCCCATAATTATCTTCAAGTGCTGCTTACCTTTATTATTTAGATGACGAAATTTCCTCATAAAATTCTTCAATTTCTTCTTCAGGATGACTTGTGGTGGGTGCATAAGTTTGAATAATCTGAGCCTTGTATCTTCTCGAGAGTTGGATAACGAGTCGTGCAGCTCTGTCAGAGGAACTTTCAACTTCTACAACTTTATCCTTCAGTTTCTTGTTTATTATAAATCCAACACCACTAGTTCTGCCAGTATCTGTCCCACGATAGTAGAAGAGATGTCCACTTTTCAGTTCAATGAGATCTTCCTTTTCTCCTTACCTCACTTAGCCCGACGGTATCCTACTTGATCCTTTGTGGTTCCTCTTCCAATTCAAGAAGCCTTGAATCAGAAGATAGAGAGCGTCCATTATACGTAGCCAAGGTCAGCATCAGATGGCAGCCTAGTCCGGTTCTCCATGGATTCTTAGCACCCTCTGCCTTCATGTCGCACTGGCTGCTGCCTTGGCCAGGTACATTCCAGCTGCCGGAGACTGAGGGCCAAGATTTAAGTTGTGGAATCATTTTGGAGGGGTTTGGCCATAACTCACCACGCTGGCCATGCGGGTTGGTGAGTGTGGGATAGCATTTCCTCTAATCCCGATGGTATAGTTATACCGCTATTGGCGGTCGTCAGAGCCCCTTTAGTGGGAAACAGGATGCACCACGAGAAGGCGGGGTTGACAATTTGTCAAGGAGAGGCTGTGATGTTACGCATCACCTGACCTTACATCCCATATATATATATATATATCACTATATACTCTGAGATTCAGAGGTTAGTGCTATAAAGATATCTACGGTCCTATTTTAAAACTGATGGAACTAAATTTTACTTACTTTTGATGTATTAAATGTAAGCATTTACAGGGATCTTAGCACACATAGACTCCACTGACCATCATATGTCAAAAAAGAAAACCTTTTGTGCTTCATTCATCACTAGGATAGCTATACTAAAAATAGTCTTCTGCAATACCCAGGTTTCACTGCTAAACATTAGATAAGATTCTGACTTAATCTATACAAAACCGTCTGGAACCTGATTTCAAGGACCCATCAGTCTTGTGAAAGATCTATTAAATGCGACTGGACTTTCAAAGTGTAAATGCCTTTATACTGATTTCCCCATGTAATCTGGAGAGTTTTAATTCTGCTCAAACATTCTTCTTAAATACAAAACACGGCCAGGTAGTCTTAACTCTGTTTTAGACTGATCTTGCATTCTGTACCAAAAGTTCCTTGTTCAAAAACTGTAAATTTAGGTTTTCCCTTATTTGCTGTAGTAAGGCCCTCCATTAACAAGCCCCACCCTCACTGGTTCCACAAAATCACTTGTTGACTGGACATTTCTAAGGGGTCAGCCATTTATCTCCTTAATGGGATGTTTGGTAGTTACAGTGAACTCGCTTATAATTAGAAGCTTGTGACCGTAGGAAAGAGTTAAATCCTGGTGCTTCGCTAAATCAGTTTTGGGGTGAAAATTCTAGGTTTTAAATATGCATATGTTTGACGATACTTTATGTACCTTTTCTCTGTATCCAGATATAGTAGATTCCGAGCTTAATTGGGAGACATCAGGGTTAAGCATTGGTTTGGCCCAATTAAGTGACAATTATGCAGAGCTTTATCCCAAACAGCAATTTGGGATCTTCTGCAAGAATTGTCCCAACTATACGGCTACCCTAATTTGGGGTCTACTGTATGTCGTAACAGAATGGCTAAGCATTGTTCCATTTTCTAGCACTTTAATGATAACTATTTGGTGTATCAAAAGTTCTACCCATTTTCTGTAATAGATGCTAAATTGCAGTGATTATGCACTTTCATTATCTTGCGCCAAACTGCTGAAAATTACTTTGAATATTTGCAAACTAACTGTTTAAACGGCATATCCACAGCCAAAATTGAAGAAGCGATAAAAAATTCTTTACGGCAAAAAATTTTTTAAACATCGAATCGAATGACGCTTTTTTTAAGCTGTCTAAGTTGTAATTTGGTGCAAACGACGCTTAATCAACATGTATCTTTCCGCCAATCCCAAAATTTCTGAATCGTTATAAATTAACCAACCTTTCCTAATTCGTTTAATTCGGCAAAGTAAAATTTACGATTTCTGGATGTAGGAAATTAAATTGTTTTTGCTTATGGAGGAAGAGTTTTGTTGTAATCACGTGGTATGTAGGAGAAACGATGCTGTACGTTATGGAATCCTGATTAAGATTGTTTCTATAGTTTGGTGGTTATGTCGGAGTGCTGTGCACAGCTTGAGATTCTCTTTAATCTTCTTCCCTGCTCTTTGGGATAGTGCAGCTATTTCATTCCGGAGAGGTGCGCAATTAGCATAAATACAGCGTAAGGTCAGTCATTAGCCTTTCGTTGACGTGGAGGCGACTGAAATTGGCTCTCCCGTGGCTAGGATACAATGGTTCTGTTTCTAAAGGATTCATAGGTATTCAGAGATGCCATATTGCGGATTTTTTAAACTCCATCTTATGGTTTTACGGAATGTAACCTGAAAAAACTATGGAAAAGCCATCGCTAGAAACCCACGCAATTTCTAATTTTTTTACCGTCTTTTGGAAGTTGAGAAAATGCACTTTACAGTTTTTGCGCCTTGATGTTCTGAGCCAACGGAGGCGGAGTTTGTCACATGATTCTCGACAGCCATTTGAGAGTACCATTCGCAAAAGTTGTTTTCAGCGCCTTTTATTTTTTTATCATTGATTCTCCTTTTACTTGTCACACAGGTAGATACGTTTTAACCCTTTCCACTCTACTGTCGGGCGATACCCGTGTGAGTCAAAATCTCACCCGCCACTCCGATGACGCCTTTGCTAGCTCGCATATCAGGGCTTTATACGAATATATATATATATATATATATATAAAACGTCATATATATATATATATATATATATATGCCGATGACACCTCTATGGCTCGCATATCACTAAGGTGTCCTCGAGGAATTTCATTTTCAAGGTTAGCTCGCGTGTAACACCCGTGTTATATAGCTTGCGGATAACTACCAGATTATATTTCTAAAAGCTCGGATGGAACTAAAATTTTACTTTTTTGATGTAGGTTAAATGTCATCCGCCACATCTCTGACAGGGATCTATAGCACACGTATGAACTCCACTGACATTTCATCAATATGTCTCACACAATGATGCTTCTATATGTCGCTTCATGTTGGCGTTCGCGAGACACACAAACAACTTCTGTGTCTTCTGTCAATACCGCTGCGCTCATCACGCCTCTATAGCTCGTGGGTCGGGGCTTGTAAGAGACAATTACACTTTCGCCGAATATGTCAGGTGTCACCATCCATGCCAATGATGCTTCTATATCTCGCATGTTGTCGTTGTGAGACATTTCTTTCAAATGCGACTAATAGCTTTCAAAGTTAAATGGGTGTCATCCGCCTACTGATTTCCCCATCTATAGCTCGTTTTATTCGGAGCTTGCGAAACATTTCTTTTTCGCCGAAATACAAATAGCACGGCCAGGTGGCACAACCATGCCGATGGCCTCTTTAGACGGTGATCGTGAGACATTTCTTTTGTACCAAATAGGTCGGGTGTTACTCGCCACGCCGATGATGCCCTTATAGCTCCCCGTAAATTTAGGTTTTCACCGGATAAAGAAACATCTGTGTGTCACCCACCATGCCAATAACAAGCAGTATGTCGGCGCTCGCGAAGAATTTGGTTTTCCACAAATATCACTTGTTGCCACTGGACATTTCTCGGATAACTGAATCTATTTATTTCAATGCCGAATAGGTCGGTTGTCATCCGCCACGTGTAGAACGCCTCTTATAACTAGAAGCTTGCGAGGGAATTTTGTTTTCACTGAATAGCTCCGATGTCACCCTCCATGCCGATGACGCCTCTATGGCTGAATCAGTTTTGGGGTGAAAATTCCAACATGGAATAGCTCGCATGTCGGTGTCACCCTCAATGCCAATATGGCTCTATAGCTCGCATGTTGGCGCTCCAGATACAGACGATTCCGATTAATTGGCCGAATAGCTTGCGTATCGGGTGTGATTCTCTGTGGCCCATTATGCCTCTAGCTGCCCGCAATTATGCGAGACATTTCTTTATCGCCGAATAGCTTGCGTGTCGGGTGGGATCCTCTGTGCTGCAAGAATTACGCCTCTGCTCGTGGGTCGGGGCTACCCTAGCTAATTTCGCCAAATATTCGCACTTGTCGGGTGACACCCTCAACATATGGCCTCTAAGCTCGCATGTCAACGCTCGCGAAACATTTTTTTTTTTACCGAATAGGTTTCTAGCCGCCACTTTAATGATAACTCGTATTTGGGGCTGTATGCAGAAGTTTTCTACTGCAAGTTGTGGCCTCTACTGCAGAAAAAGAAAAAATTGAGAGTGATGTGAAAGTATGGGTGCCAAAAGTTCATTATGAGTGGAAACTGCTACAAATTACGAAAAAATTAAATATTTGCACCCAACTGCAGTGAAACGGCTATGACAACAAAAGAACGAAGTCAGATAAAATTATCGTCAACTGCATCGCAGTATGTATAGTAAAGAATGGCCTTTTAAACATATGAATCTGAATGACACGTTTTATAAGCCATGTGGCTGCGATTTTAGCCTGTCGCAAGGCGGCCGTGATAATCATGCAGAGAGCAAGAAGCACAAAGATCATGTCAAAAGATTACATGGAGATGTGAGTAAAATTAATGTAACCAAAAACCTTCTGACAGCTTATAAAGAATCCTTATCAAGAGCAGATTAGTACTGAAAAAATGCAGCAAAACAAGATTTTCAAAAAAGTAGGAAATTGAAATTGTTCAGGGTTCCCACTCAACCTGGAATTCTCAGGGAATTTTGTTGTTCCAAAAATCACGTGAAAATGTACCCCCCGATTTTGTACGTTTGTAAAAATCAATGGATACTTTATTTTTGCCAAAAAAACTGATATTGGTGGAATAACTTTTTTTACGGGTGCTGTGCAATTAGAGGTTATTGTTTATATGAAAGTTCCCTGTCAAATTTTGGGAACTAAAGCCTAGTTATTTCATCAGGACTATGTCACTGGAGTAGTTGCTGCCACTCATAAGGTCAGACCATCCGCAATTATCGTTGACATTGTGGTACTGAAAATGGCTTCTTCTTGCTATTTACGATCCCTTCTTCTAGTTTTCTCTTTACTAAGTTTGATTCGATAGGTATTTTCACTGAGATGCCCAACTTTATGGAGTGTCCACTTGCTTGTACTCCATCTAGCCCTGTTTTGTTCCCGGAATGTTCCTGAATAGCTGCTTGGAAAAGTTCTTTCATTCGCTAGACCTTAATTTCTACTTCTCCCTGTTTCTCCTATATAGCTGAGTCCGCAGTTACAGTCGATGCAGTAAATTACTCCTTCCTGCAATTGGATGTCCAATTCTTTCTGCTTTAAAGCTGGCAGGAATTTCTTTATTTTGTTATTAAGATCTGGAGCTAGCCTGATATTATATTTTGCTCCGATCCTTTTGATTCCCCATACAGTCCATTGTGAGTACGTACCATTTTGCTGGTGAAAAGTTAAGAGGGTTTTTCCTGCTTCTTTTTTGGCCAACTCTTTACATTGATCTGCAACATATGGGGAGGGCTAATTGTGCTTGTCAAAATTTCCTTTAATTCTTCTTTGTGAAGATCCCTTTTGAGAAGCTGAAGAGACCAGGATTTCAATTTTTCCAAACATTGTCCACAAAATTCGATTTAATATAATCACCGCCACTCCGAATGAGCAGAAGTCTAACATAGCTTCCCTGCATGTTGGTGGCTCCTAAAGCTGAGTGAATATTTTTTCTCTTGAGGTCAAAGGTTAAATCCAGGTAATTGATGCTATGGTCTTTTTCCTGTTCCAGGCTGTCACTTCAAGGTATTCTCTAAGTTAAATTCTTCCAGAATCTGAGAGGGTAGAGATTGGTCCACAGTATCTACTATAATTAGGACATCATCCGTGTACCTTACATAGAGAGCAAACACCCGTTGTATATCCTCTAGTTTACTTATATAATCGGAATTTGCTAGCAGAGGTGCTAGTGCGAGAACCCATTTGCAAGTCCTGAAGTTTTCGCCTGTAATATTTGGGTGTCATCCAAACTGGACATCTATTCTTGAAGCTCGAAAATAGGAGCAGTTCATATATGCCAAGTAGTATTTCTCTATTGTGATTATGGAATACTATGTCAGGTGTCATCCATGCCAATGAATTCCAGTAGGAGGTCCAGGTTAATGTTGGCGTATACATAGAGACTATATCCAGGCTTGCCATTACTGGATGAATTAATTCTGGCAAGTTGTCCAGTTTTCTTTTTAGCTGCATCACGCCTCTAGTAGCTCGTAGGGTCGAGGAGAAGGAAACATTTCTTTTCTGAGGTGACCAAGCAAATAATATTAACGTGTTGGAGAGTGGCACAATCCAGTGTCTATTATAGGTCTTCGCATGTCGGATGGCCTTCTTTGTGAGACATTTTATCGTACCATAGGTCTGTGGAATTCTTGACTGCCACGCCGATGATGCCCCTTTAGAGCTCATTAAGCTGTTTTTTATTTCACCGGATTAATTTCTTAAGAAACATCTGGGTGTCACCCACCATAGGATTACCGATTGAGTTCTTCATAATAAGGCTCGCAATGTCGGCTTCCATTTTATTGTAATACTTTGTTTTCACCAATAGCTCGCATCTGCTCTCAGTGCTACTACTTTATCATGCCACGCTTTGACGCCTTTTTTAAGGTCGGAATGTCGGCGCTTCTATTAAAATTGTAATCAATTTTACTGGCTTTTTTACAAATTTTGAGGCAGTCTGGGAATGTCTTTCCTTAAAGTAACTGCTGTATTTTCATCTTCTCTTTCTACCGAATTACTTAGCGAAGATGAAAATTTCGTTTTCACCAATAGCTCCAATGTCACCAGTAAAAGCCGATGAAGTGCCTCTATGGCTTAAAAATTCAAAGCCAAGTCGGCGCTCGCGAGGAGTTTCGTTTGTAGAAAAGAGTATTACAATAAAATGTCGGGTGTCGCCCTCAATGCCAATGATGGTAATCTATCAGCTCTTTAAGCAAATTAATGGCGCTCGCGAGACATTCTCAAAATCGCAGTCAAGAATAGCTTGCGTGTCGGGTGATAAAAATTCTCTGTGCTCATAATGTCTCTATAGCTCGCATTAATGTTGCACTCGCGAGACATTTTCCTTCTCCTCCCACCTACAAATAGCTTGCCATGTCGGGTGTGACCCTCTGTGCTCATTACGCCTCTATAGCTCGTGGGTCGGGGCTTGCGAGGCATTTCTTTTTCGCCAAATATTCGCACGTGTCGGATGACACCATAATCACAATGAGAAATACTACTTGGCTCGCATGTCACTTCGCAAAACATTTCTTTCCAGTTTGAAAGCCAAATAGGTTGGGTGTCAGCCGCCACCCTGATGATGCCTCTATAGCTCGCATGTCAAACGCTCGCAAAACATTATCTTTTTTGCCAAATGTAGGTTGGGTGTCAGCCGCCACCCTGATGATGCCTCTATAGCTGCGTATGTAAGGGCTGGCGAGCTAAAGCTGAGCTTTCACTGCTAAGTTGTGGCCTCTACTACAGAAAAGAAACCAACAAAGGGAGATGTTAGACTTCTGTGATTCCATGGGTGAAATAGTTATTTGAGTGGAAAGGGTTTAATTTAGATTAAAAAATTGAAATCGTAGCAGTGAAACAGCTATGACAACAAAAAGAACGAAGTCAGATAAAACTTATCGTCAAGTGCAGTATGTAAACAAGTAAAGAATGGCCTTTTTGCAGCATCGTAAAGTTTTGAAACTGAAAGGATCGGAGCGTTTTATAAGCCATGTGGCTGCCAGATCTTAATAACCTAAAGTTCCTGCAAGGCAGCTCGCAGATAATTGTAGGCGTCATGCGGGAGAGCAAGAAGCACAAAGATCATGTCAAAAGATTACATGGAGATGTGAGTAAAATTAATGTAACCAAAAAAATTGACAGCTTATACAAGAATCCTGGAAAAAATATCAAGAGCAGATTAGTACTGAAAAAATGCAGCAAAACAAGCAAAAGAAGAGTACCAGATAATTGGGATGTTCTTCCAATTGAGTTCCAACACTCCAGTGACCTGATGATTCTCAGGGAATTTGTTCGAAAATGGTTCCACAAAACTTTCATTAAAAATAACCTCCCCTTTTTTTGTAAAAATCACTATGAATAGAGGTGCCATAAATGCATTTGCCAACTAGGAAAAAAACTTGGATTTTCAAGATTTCCAACTTTTGCTTGCAATTACTGCCTGCCTAGAATTTGGTAGACCTTACTTTCAGTTATATTAAGTATTTCCTTTATTCTCTAAAAAAAGATGCAAAATTGAATTTTTAAAATTGCCAGTTATTAAGTTTTTGTTCAATTTCTGCAGGCAGGCAGTTATAACATGGAACAATTAGACACAATGCCTTCTGCTTGAAAAAACACTTCACAAAAGAACCAACCAAATGATGGATCAAAGTCCTTTGTCTGTTGGTTCTCTTGAAACATGTTTCTTTGAACAGAGCCATTTCATCATTAAGCTTAGCTGCATTGTGTTATAGAAAAACTGAAACTATTCAACTGACAGATTTTTTCTTTCATATGACCTGTTTCTATGGGAATATATTTGCAAATTTCGTGTGGGTAGTATTCACAAACGTTCACGGAACTTTGGTACAGAAAATAATGTGCACACTTAGTTGTTATTAATGAAAAGCAGGTAATTTTATAAAGACAAATTACGTAAAGAATTTACAAGTGTGTGCTTTGGTGAGAAAAATGAATAAAATGGAATGAAATGTAACAATTTATTGCAACATGCCACTCTGGAAAATTAAAAAAAAACACCTGGAGAACCTGAAAAAGTCAGGGAAAATTTTTTGTTACTTTGAGTGGGAACCCTGATGTTCACAAGGTGATTTGAAATGGAAGAAGCTGAACATTTGCAGCAGTTGGATTCCCTTATAAAATGTTAAACAATGCTGAGATGAACATTGAATGTGGCATAAAAAAAAAGACATGAGTGAAATAGAAAGTGGACAGATACTATTAAAAGAAGCAAAACAAAACATTGCTAACTATCTTAAAAAATTAGAAAAGAATAGAAGTGAGCAATTAAATATTGAGAAAAGCAGCGAAAAATTAAACATTTTTTGTAAAATAAATTATTAATAATAGAATCCTGCTGTGGTTACAAATTTTTTGATCTATTTGAAAACTAAAATGTTTGCATATGTGTGTGTGTATTTCAATGCAAGATGTTTTAAATTTGAGTAGGGTGCATCTATTTCCAAAATATTTTTTGCTTAAGAGTTTGTTCTATCTATTAATATTTTACCTGCTCTATAAAATGTTTTCTTACACCAAAAATTTATTTTATCTGCTCCAAAAATGCATTTTATTGCTCCAAAAACACATTTTGCTGCTCCAAAAATGTATTTTACCTGCTCTAAAAATATATTTTACCTGCTCCAAAAATGCATTTTGTTGCTCCAAAAATGTATTTTACCTGCTCCAAAAATGCATTATTCTGCTCCAAAAATGTATTTTACCTGCTCCAAAAATGCATTTTGCTGCTCCAAAAATGGTTTTGCAACTTTCCATCACTGAAATTGCAATTGGATTAGTTACGTCACAGATGACTGCGGTGCCGCATTTTCAGCCAATAAAGCTTGTAGCAGTAGAGCATATAGAGGCACTAGGTTTGTCCGAGTAAGTCATCCATAACGGAAATCACGGATGATGTAACATGGCATGCGATAAGGAGCACATTAGACATTGTTTACTGTGCAAGTTCGGTAAAAGCAGTACTGCAGCCGTGGCTTGCCTCAACTTCTGTCAAGTGTATGGGGAGGATGCAGTTGATGTAGCACATGTCCGTTGGTTTTGGAAATTCCTGGTCGGAGACAGAAACTGTAAAGATCATCCACGTCCTGGACGTCCATCCTTGGTTTCTAACGAGGATGTGGATCAAGCCATAAGAAATGACCCACGTCCAACCATTCAGGAATTAGCGGAAACGTTGTCGGTACAAAGAAAAACCATCAAAAGGCGGATGCATAGGCTTGGGTTCATCACGAAGTTTGATAACTGGGTTCTGCACAAGCTTTCTGCAAAGCAACAAGAGGAGAGAATCTGTACCTGTGTTTCTTTGCTTTCTCGTCACAAAAATGAACTGATTTTGGGACGAATTGTAACGGGTGATGAGAAATGGGTACTGTACTGTAATGTAAAGTGTCAAGGGACTGTGTGCCAAGGTGCGGAGCCTGCTCCGTCAACCTCAAAAGGAGGACTACATCCCAAAAGGTTTTGTTGAGTGTTTGGTGGGATGTCAGAGAATAATCCACTGGGAGGTGTTGGCACTTAACCGAATGATAAATGCTGACCTCTACTGCCAACAGTTGGACAGATTGCGAAAACAATTGACATTGAAGCGGCTAGCACTCGTCAATCACACAAGCGTGATTCTTCATCATGATAACGCCAGACCTCATGCTGCTTTAATCACTTGGCAAAAATTACTGGACTTTGGTCGGGAAGTGTTACCTCACCCGACGTATTCCCCTGACTTGGCGCCTATGGACTACCACTTTTTCCGATCATTACAGGACGCCCTCACTCTCCAAACCTTCGATGATGTGGATGATGTGAAAACAGCATTACATGACTTTTTACTCTAAAACAGAGGAGTTTTTCTGGCATGGAATTCACCTACTCATAGACAGATGGCAAGAGGTCATACATAATGATGGGAATTATGTGAAATCCTAGGTACATTATTTGCTGTGTTCTCCTTTCTTTGTAGCCTACAAAAACGGGTAGAACTTATGCATGCACCCAATACCTAGTTGTTTGGCATTTTGAAGAAAAACCACAATGCACAACCTGTGTGTGTGTGTATATATATCTGTAGTTGTTGTTTTGCGTTGTTCATGTCTGTGGGTGAAAGTATTCCATCCTGGGAATGGAATTCTGGCTTTCAAAAATCATAAATGTAAGTTATACAGAGCAAAAATTTATCTCCTTCTGTAATTTCTTTTTCTTGTGATATTCCTTCTGTTCTGTATTGTTGTTAAATGCCATTCCACCAGCCAGAAATGTTTGTTTTATATTTAAGCTCAAAAGAAGGGGAAAGCAAAAATTTCTGCTGTAGCCCCCTCCCCCTTCTTTTCTTGTGATCCATCTTTCATCATACTTCCCAACTTTTACAGATTTTTTAATATTTCGATTGCTCAATCAAAATATTTCAATCCCCTGCAACCATCCACTTAGATTTTCTACCGGACCTTACAAGCGCTGTGTTATGCGATGATGCCATCTTTGACTCACCGCGCCGGCTTCATGCGGAGCCATCAAGTATAACGATGGCTCCGCTTCGTGACGTTATGCAGTAGCTCTCTCTCCACGGGAGTGCTCAAGTGATGTACAGGCCAGAGTTCTCCAAAATGCGTAATTACGCGTCTAGTACGCATTGAAATTTCATCAACGCGTAAAAATATGCATCGAGAATTCTTCTCGACGTGTAAAAATACGCATCTAGAATTTTTCTCGGCGCATAGAACTATTCAGCATTGATGGATTTTACAAATTCATAAAAATACGCATCAGGACGGTATTTCATCTTTCAGAGACGGAAGTAAACGAAATAAAGATTTTTTTTCGTAATCGTAATTTTTTTTCCCTGTGATGTTGCCTCTTTCCAGTATTGTTGTTATATATCATTCTAGTCCATAAATATTTGTATTTCAGTCTGAAAACGGAAGGAAAATTTCCGAAAACGAAAATTTGACAGTGAAAAAAAATTGCTGTAATCTTTAGGCATGAGAGTGCGACAGCTTCAAGGGATTTCTCTTTTTCCCTTCATAATTTGGGTTAACCTCGAAATCGATGCATAACTGAACAAAAATTTTGGGGCAATTAGTAGTGGTGGAGGATATTTTCCGCCTGAAACTTTCTAAACTTTCGAAAGAGGAAGTTTCGTCTTTCAAAACTTTCGAAAATGGAAGTTAGATGCAGTGAAGACTTCTCTCGTAATCGTAATTATTTTATTTTTCACATCAATTTTCCTCTGCCTAGTATTGCTGTTAAATATCATATTATTTTATAAATATTTGTATTTCAACTTGAAAATGTAGGGAAAATATCCGAAAACGGAAATCGATATTAACAAAGATTTCCCCCGTAACTGTAATTTTTTCCCCCAACGATGATCAGAACATGTATCCTGTATTCTGGTAAATACCCCCACCCCCAAAGTTGTGCATAAAATGGTGTGTGTGTGTGGGGGGGGGGGGGTCCAAAAACGAAAGTGAAAAAGCTGAAAATTTTTAAAAAATTAATGCACAGTGTTCAAAAGTATTTATATTTTCAAAGTTGGGCTATTCATCTTTTATGTACAATAGTGAAAGCTGTCATGCATTCATGATGGATAAAATTGTCATCCAAGGGCATTGAGAAAAAATAACGATAATAAAGAAGTGGTAAGGGAAACAAAGATATCAGCAAATGAAAATTTTAGTTTAGTATTGAAACACAACAGGTTTGCAAGGCTAACATTGAACAAAATTAAGAGTTAACTTTGTGATTTTTCAAATTATTATTTTAAACATAGATAATACTAGTTTAGTTATTGTGGAATATGCAGATTTTTACTGCATATTTATTAATATAATTATGTTTTGTTTTGTGGTATATGGTGTTCACACAAAAGTTTTACTGATGCACATTTTCCAAAGTTGGCAAGCATGTTTCATTGTTAAATGTTATTTCTTTCCATTAATGAATGTATTTCTGGTTGAAAAAGGAGGTAAGTCGAAAGATTTTTCTTTCGCATTAGGAGCTTTGAAAACTACCAACAAATACATATTTTATTCCTGGCTGTGGAAATGCTGCTATAAATCACAGTGAAGCATGGCAGAAATTGACTGACCGTGACTCTTTTCAAGTGATGTGACATTAAAGTGATAATAAATGAATACATTCAGTTAAAAGAACATTTTAAAATATGATAGTGCTGTGAAATCCCTAAATATATTTTGATTGGGTTAAGATTTTGGGTATTTTGATATTATGATAAGGGACAAATTTAGGGTAAGACATGAAAAATTAAGAGTTTTGTCCATATAATAGTAGCACCATAATACACAGTTGAGTCACATTATTGTGACTACCTCCTACTTTTGACATCAACAGCCCATGTGACTCACTCCTACTTTTGACATCAACAGCCCATAGCCAATGAAAGAAGGCACATGTCGTGAGCTGGCTTGGAGGGTTCATAAGGTGTGCTGTAGGCAATCTGAAAACATATCACTTGTTGCTGTCATGGATAAAAGGAGCGATATATCAGATTTGCAAAAAGGGATGGTTATCGGCTTTCGGGCCAAGGGTGGCAGTATTTCTGACACAGTGCAGTTTGTGAACTGTTCGTGTGCTGCTGTGGTTAAAGTGTATCGTGATTGGAGAAATGGCACCATTGTGAATAAGCGATGTGGAAACTACGGAGCACCACGTGCCATTGATGTGACAGGTGAACGTCGGCTGCGAAGGTGCGTGAGGGCCGATCAACACGCTACACAGTAAAGCAACTCACTGGTCGAATGAAGCATGGGGCTACCGGAAGTGTGTCTAAAACGACAGTTCAGCGAACCCTGCTGCATATGTGGCTCTGATACAGACTAATGGTCGCTGCATGCTATACTAACGAAGGTGCATCAGCAGAAAAGGCTTACATTTGCATGGCAGTATTGGAATTAAACCTCCGCTGATTGGCAAAGAATTGCCTTCTCTGATGAGTCACGTTTCTGCTTCATCGAACGGAAGAACGATGGTGTATAAGGCGAGAAACATCATAGATCAAACACTCTTCAACCATTGCTAGCAGAACACAAGCTAGTGGGGGCAGCGTTATGGTCTTGGGAATGTTTTCATGGCATTCTCTGGGTCCACTCATACCTGTGGAAGGCACTATGGAATGAATTCATTATGAATCCATTCTTGCAGACCACGTACACTCATTCATGCTGATTGTCTTCCCTGGGACAGATGAGATCTCCCAGCATGACAATGTGACGTGTCACACAGCTAGAAATGTCCGAGAGTGGTTTGGAAGAACAGAATGAAGACTTCAAAGTACTTCCCTGGCCCCCTACTTCCCCATACACAAACCCAATTGAGCATCTGAGAGACCACCTCGATCGTGTTGTTCACTCTATGGATCCCTCACCGCGCACCCTCCAGCAGCTGTCAGATGCGCTTCAGTCAGCATGGCTCCACATACCTGTGAACACCTTCCAGCACCTTATTGAGTCACTTCCAGTCCGTCCAGCTGCTGTCCGCTCTGCACACGGCGGTTACTATGGATATTAGCTGGTGGTCACAATAATGTTACTCCATCGTATATATGTGTGTTTGTAACCACATGTATAAATATAATTGCATTAAAAAATTAATATAAAGAAGATGAATGCAAGCATAGTGCCCAATTTGTTGCAATTTAAAGTAGAGAGGATGAAGTGCTCTAAAACGAAAGAATTTTCAATTTTGGCTATGTCTCCTAGGTTTAACTCGTGTGTATATTTATGTTTGTACTGGTGAGCGTATATATCTGTATTTGCCAACACAATATCAATATTGAGTTGTAAATAGTAATATAATGGTATGGTGTTTATAAGCATCTGAATTTTATTTTTCTAATGCATTATTCCAGAATTATTATTAACTCTGCAGATGATTTGCTCTGGTGGAATTTGCCCTTACTTGTGTGTGTGTTATTTTGATGTGTAGGAATGTCCTCTAAGATTTTTTGTTTGTAATAAAGGTTTATATATTGTGTTGTATAAAAACAGTGCATATGTTTTTCTGGTATTTTAGAATTTCTAAGTTGGCAGTGGTATATGAAAACGAATTTACCTTTTTGTCCAGTATTTCTTTATTTGAAGCTCTAGAGTTGTGTTTTTATCTTTTCTTATTAGTGGCTTTAGTAGTTGTTTTTTGTTGTCTCCACTAGTTACAAATCATGGAATTTGAGCATAAATCCTGTTATTATTATTATTATTATTATTATTATTATTATTATTATTATTATTATTATTTACCCTCTGATTGTGTGTGTGTGTGTGTGTGTGTCAGATGGGTGATAAAAGATTGCCAAATGGTTATCCCGTTTTGTGGTACCAGGCCTCACACCAAAAGATAGATTGAGGAAGCAACATAGTAGAAGCTGAAGTTCATTCAGTGGATAGGAAGCAATGGAAAACGTTTATTGCTAACAAGAATTAATTTCCTTTTTAATGGTCAGGTGTGTTCTACTCTTATGCATGAAAACCCATACATGCACACCGGTATGACAAGATAATGGTATATAATGCTAAGAATGGTCCTTTTATGTTCATACTGACTAAAATCTGTATGCAGATTATGACTACCAGTGAGATTACTAAGCAGCTTATTTTGTCTGCTTTTATAGTTGTCATGGTTAAGTATTTTATGTACATAGCTTCAACTCTTTTGTGTTCATATTTTTATTGATTTATTTTTACTGCATGGATAACAAGTAAAAACCAAATTTTTCATGTTTTGCATGTTATATTCCATGCAAATCCATTGATCAAAACTCATGTCTTCAAGTTACTTAATAATGATAATTCTCATCTCCTTTCCATTCACATGAACATTAACTTGCCCTTGTGCAAGGTCTCTAGATTCAGCTGTAGTGAATGAGTTGAATCTCAACTGAGATATGCAAAAATAACACATCCATGGCCATACTTAGTTGATTACTGGGCAGCAACTGGTAATGGTCTTGGCAGAGTCATGCTGACTATGAAAATTTTGGTATTTGAAAATGTGCTGTAATAATAATCAGAACTTCAGTTTAGTAAATCACATAGTGGAGATCTTAAAAATGTACTTGTACTCCTAGGCTTTAAAAGAAATGGAAGTCACTGTGTCAAGTCAAATAGAAGACCAGAAGCTAAAGGTGAAAAATGCTGCACCTGATGAAACTAAAGTTGCCAGCATGAAAGCAAGTGTTCAGAAAGCTAAGAAAGGTAATTGTAATTATCTGATAAGAGAAACAGATAAGCATGCAGTAATCATGAAGAAATTATCATACTGTTCCTGAAACACCTAATTGTCATTGTAAGGGTTTTCTTTTTTCATGCATCTAAATGTTGATTATTTAAGGTATAGTATCCCCCCTCCCCAGAAAATTACTTTATTCTTCACTAATCTAGAGAGGCTAGGATGTAAAAGAGCTTTTCACTTTATTTCTAAAAATGCTGTGAGAGTTGTCCACTCCAGTCATACAAAAATAACTGAGAATACTAATGAATGATAAGAAAATAAGAGCTTAAAGATATTTGTTTTTATGCAATTTTTCATGCAAAAAAAAAAAATGGTACTTGAAAGTAAGAGTTGTGTAGATGTAAGCCTTCAATAGTCTAGTTTATTTATGTGTATTAAATGAAAATTCCATTTTCTGTGACAAACAATTTTATGTTATGCAGTTGTATATTTGTATCAATTACCAAAAACTCTACACCATTTATGTATTATAACATATAACTCACATGTCTAAAATTACCTTTACTGGTGTTTTTACCCCAGTCAATATATGCCAAGCTTTTGCACTCTCCTGGGAGACTTCATCTGGGTTTAATCCTCAGAGCTTAGAACCATCACATCTGATAATTAAGCGCAAACAAAGCTTCCCAGTGGAGTGTAAAAGCTCAGTATATATTGAGTGTTGTTTTTGTGGCATTAAAGGAAATTATGTGAATAGTATGTTAGAAATATCCTAAAATTCTGTTACATGTCCTGGAATTTTATACATTCCTGCCTTTTTGTCCCTGCATGATGTTTTGTAGTTGAGGAATTTTCTACTGACCTTTTGTCTGAGAAATTTCCCTCCCCACATCCTGCAAAATTCAAGTGGCTGCTGGTTTTCTTGTTTGTTAGCAGTACTGAAGCTGCGTTATTAGCACGTCTTTTGTAAATAAAAAAAAAAGATTGTGTGTATGTTTACACTTTGTCTGTCTGGCCGGGGACATCATATCCCTGCAAATATTAGTTTTATTTGTAAAATCATTTTTCGTATTGGGAAGCTATAAATGTGGTGAGAATGATGATCCTTTAATTCTGTCCCCCCCCCCTTAATGCACAATTTTTCTAGTGAGCATAAATGCAGATCCCGTCAAATTCAAAGTACATTTTATTTCTTACATTTGCTTCTAAATATCTGATTGAAAAAATTCATTTTCCTTTCAATGCCCTTTATATTGAAAACTGTTTTAGTTGCAGTCTCATTTTCAAGTAATGCATAGATTTTCCGCTAGGTGGCATAAAGGTAAATCACAATTTATCTGATATCCCCGATTCTAAAAGTCCAATTTGAAAAATTCTTCCTGCATCAGATACAGCTCCTGATGGGTAACGTTCTGCATATAATTTCTCATTTTTGGTAAAGAATGGTTTGGCCACCAGGGGTATAAGTGTTTATTTCGGCTTCTGATGTATTTATTTGCAACAAAATCTGAGCTTCTGGAAACTCAATTGAAAAAATTATTTTGTAAACCAATACCGCTCACCTCGTATAACCTTTTGAGAATACTTCCTGCTTAAAGTAATATATAGTTTTTCCACCAGGGGGCATAGATGCATTTCTTATTTTTGTCGATATATCTGCTTCTATGAGTCCAATTTGAAAGATTCTTTGTTGGAGAGCATTTTCGGTGCAAAATGTTTCTCATATGATTTCAAATTTTTCTTAACGCCCAAATGTGCCACTAGAGAGCTTAAGTTCACATTTCCGTTTACAGTAATATACTAAAAATCTGATTGAAAAAAACAACAACAACATTTTGATCAGATACTACTAAGTACATAAAAACTCCTTGTGTATATTTTCTTCCCAAAATAATGCACAATTTCACCATAGGGGGCACAAATATTTAATCTATTTTTCTCAATATCTGTACTTTTAAATGTCCGATTTAAAAAATTCGTTTAACACTGGATGCCATTTACCTCATGGAACATTTTAGGTTTTTATTTTGAAATTTGTAGTTCACAGTTCTGCCACTAGGCGGTGTTTGTGTACTTCTGTTTACACCTGTATCTCCGCTTCTAAAAACCCTTCTGAGAGATTTCTTTCTTTACTGTATGCTATTCGCTACAATAAAGATGGGGAGCTAATAAGATTTTTGCTACTGTAAGAAAATCTTCTTTAAATAATGCACAACTTTCCTCCTAGGGGCATAAAGGTCAAAACTTTTTTCTTGTTATCTCTGCATCCAAGAGACGTATTTGAAAATTTCTTTTTCCTTAGCATAGCTTTTGTCATGCAGAATACTTTTCACCTGTTTTCAACTTTTCCATTATGCAAAATTCTTCTCCTAGAAAGCATAGAGTTATATCATGATTCCTTCTGTATTTCTTCTTTTAACTGTTCAATTTGAAAATCTCTTTGTCTCTGATACCTTTCTTCTGCTGTGAGAAACTTTTTGTGCACCATTTTTTTTTTTTTTTTTTTTTGTAACATACTTTTTAGCTACTGGTGGAAGTAAGTAGCAGATTTTTTTTTTTTTTTTTTTGTGGCTTATTTTGACCTTTACGAAAATAATTTGCTAAGGAATACTTTATGGAAAAATTTGCTATAAAATCAGATTGCTTTCTAATATCAGAAACTTAAATGTAGGTATTTCTTTGTATTTTCTGAGCTAACTAATCACTTTCCATCTTCTATGATTAGTTTTCTAATCATGCCCAGTTAAATAATTGCCTTGATCACTGATGAATGCAGCTGTACTATGCATAGCCCTTGGATTTAAAGTTTCCCCATTATTCTCTTTCATTTCATTTTCGAAATTTGTGTGCATACTTTGTTTGCTGGTGAATACAAATTTAAAATATAGCTAAAGCTAATAATTAATGACTTCATGGCTTCCTCTAATTACTTCAATATTATAAATATTGAACAGGAATTATAGAGGATAAATTTTTAAGGTACTTTACTTTACCTCTCAATTTCGATCTAGGCTCTAGATCATCGTCAGGAGTTCTTGCGTCTTGCTACTTGTTTTTGCGTCTTATGTTTTTATTTATTCCGTAATTTGCATAATTGAAGTGGAAGTAGCAAGACGCAAGAGCACCTGATGATGATCTAGTGTCTAGATCGAAATTGAGAGGTAAAGTACCTTAAAAATTTATCCTCTATAATTTGCATTCAATATTTATAATATAACTAAAGCATCAACTTTTGAAGCTCAAACATCAATATTATGTTGAAAATTATTTCCCTAAATAAAATGTTGCACATATCCTTGCTCTCATGAGTATTTGTCTAAGAAATAATAATCCCTTTGTTCCTTTAAAAAAGTTCCAAATATTTCACCTTTCCTTATCCTTAAATTTCCAATGAAAGCATTTCAAGCGTAATGCCAAATTTATGTTCTAATGATAGATTTTATATCTATATGTTTTTGAGTTTGTTTTTTATTCCGTAATTTGCTTCAATAATTGAACTGAAGCCAAAGTAGAAAAATATTGTTTTCTCAAAATCAGTGTAGCATAATCATTATGTATATAAAAGTTTTGTAGAAATTAAACCTGATTACATTTTCAGTGACAATTTTGGTATTTCAGTATTTATCTGTGATTCTCAGTTTCTTATTAGCTACAGCAGACATAATTTTTAGCATTCTGTATTAAGTTTGCCCAAGCATGTAGGAAGTTGTTTGTTGTAGGTTACATGTTGAACAGATCTATGGTTTCACTATATTTTAAGTAAGAGCATTTGGATCGTATGTCCTGAAAAAAGGTCCAAAAGTCCTAGAAATACCTTGGAAAAGTCTTGGAATTTTGTGATTGAAAAAGTGTATGAGCCATGTATATTTATATCGTAATTAAAATCGTCTTTGTTTCTTACGTGTTCCAATTCCCTGCATTTTTATGTCTACCATTGCCTTGAGAAAGCCTCCCAGTGGAGTGCGAAAGCTTTACAAATCTTTGTACTTACTACCGGCGCAAAAATAAATGGATGTTATACGCTATTTGCGTCTCTTGAGTATTCACAGTGTGGTATATTTATAATTACATTACCATTGCTATATCCGGGCATGGAGTCATCAATATTTAAACTCTTCCGAATGACCCGATTAGTACTAGCGAGAGAAGCTGCAAACCTCGATTTCTTGATGTCCTGCAAGGAGAATAACGTCATACCGACGTTTCTACAATTTAAGTCAGTGCTGAATGACAACTGGTTCCAGTGACATGAAAATGAACTGCTCGAAAGAACACTGTCGCACATAGTGAGGGTAAAACGAATTCTGGTAATGAAATTGCATTCTAGAACTTTCAGACATTACCAGGCGTTAGAGATGATAGCTCCACCCATTTTATTTGATATACTTCTCCGAAAAGTCGGTTTCCTAATTTCAAGGGAAGAAAATATCCTGAGTAAGTAAGAAACATCATAAAAAACTACAGCTTCTTCGATCAACCCAGATTCGAACCAATAACTACAATGTCCCCTTCATAAATGAATCGGCAGTAAGAATGACGGAAGAACAAGTGAAAGTTTTTGGAGCGCGGACCAAAATATTGCCCTCCATCGAAGCCCAGAATAAAACAATTAATATCGGAAGTAGAAAGCATAATTTCCCAAGTTCCAGCAGAAGATCGTTATATGACCAGATGTTTAGCGATATCAAAATTAAAAGCCAGTGTTGCGAATTTTAAAAGTAGAAATATTGCGGAAGGGAACATTAAGAAAAGTAACACTCAGATAACGAAAAGTTTAGAGAACCTGCATAAATGATCCTAGAATATCGATTACCCTAACGGACAAGTCGAATCAGATTGCCATTATGAACAGGTCTGATTATATTAGTAAACTTAAAGAATTTGCGGATCAATCAGACTCAATTCTGCAGTCGAGGAATCCTCTACACAGCATAATACGGAAAGTTCGAGCTCTAGCCAGGGACAAATATCTACCGGAGACTATTAGGATGTCAGCGAAGCTTCCTCCAGGCCCTACAATTCCACCACTCTTTGGACGACTAAAGAACCATAAACCTGGATCTGCCCTCCGACCTATTGTAGCAAAGAACAAATCTCCTACGTATATACGCTGCTGGACAATTGCTAAGGACGGATCATAAACGGCTATATAGCGCATAAAAAAGTAAGTGTGGTTGGATGCCAAGTGAAATAAAATAATGTCAGAATGCCAGGATATTACAAGAAAGACAATTTATTGTGCTCTGAAATCCAGAAGGCTTTGGAATGTGTTCAAGGGACAAACAGGCCATTTTGTGCAGAATATGTAAACGTGAAAAAAATCCAATTACCGTCCGCATGCGTTCCGGCGTAAGATGTCAATACGAGATATGGCCACCATGGAGGGCGATGCAAGATTCCACACGTCCTGTCATGCTCTGCACAACATTATCAAGCAGCTGTTGGGGTAATTTATCCCATTCCTCTGTCAGTGCACGGATGAGGGTGTCATTGTTTATTGGAGGGCATTGGCGACCAGCAAGACTCCTCCCCAAAGCATCCCACACATTTTCAATGGGATTCAGATCTGGAGAACGTGCTGGCCATACGAGGCGTTGAATATCCTCGCTCTCAAGACACTCCTGGACAGCGACTGTTCGATGACATGTTGCGTTGTCGTCCATGAAAATGAATCTAGCCGCCCCGGTGGCGCAGTAGTCTAAGGCGCTGGCCTCTGATCATTCGTCCGAACGGGGTCCGGGTTCGAATCCCGGTGAGGCATAGATGTTGTGTTTGTCTTACGGCACTGGTTCTCTCCCTTCCCTGGAACCAGTGACCCTAAATTAGGGACGGGCGACTGCTTATAGCCCATTGAGTTGCTCACGGTAGTCGTTAAAACTCCAATCAAAAAAAAAAAAAAAAAATGAATATCACCGACAGCACCACGGAACATGCGAACATGAAGTAGCAGAACATCATTAATGTATTGTTGGCCAGTCATAGTCCCAGTTGGAAGCACATAGAGGGACGTACGGCCATTGTTCATGATGCCAGCCCATACCATGACACTACATGTCGGATATCAGTCCCTTTCCTGTATGTTTGCTGGACAATATGCAGTACCACTATCACGCCAGATCAGTTGTCGTCGACAATCAGACGATAGACTATCTACTCTCATCTGAGAAGAGGACAGCAGACCAGTCGTTATCAGTCCAATTGCGATGTTGATGGCACCAATGCAAACGGGCGGTACGGTGACGTCTGGACAATGGGATGCACACAACAGGACGGCGGGCGTATAGTCCTCCTTCATGCAAACGTCTGGCGACAGTTTTTCGGGAGATCCGCTTGCCAGTAGCAGCCATAAACTGATTTGCCACCTCACTAGCTGTGCTGCGCCGGTGTCTTTTTGTTGATAGCACTATGTACCGATCTTCTGCAGGTGTCGTACTGCGAACACGACCTCCCCGTGACGTTTGCTACACTCTCCATTTGTTTGAAATGATTTCCAAAGCCTTGAAACAACACTGTGGCTGACGTCAAACTCCCTGGCAACATCTGTTATTTTTCTCCCTTCTTCAATCTTCCAATAATACGGCCATGCGTAAAATCATCTAGGTGATGTCGGGAAGACATACTGAAAATTGCAAGTTCGTCAATTGATTCTTTCCCTTTCAACTTTGCGTTTGAACAACAACGGTCAATACGCGTCAAATCCTTTATATCTCTTATCAGCGCTATGACGTTACGAACAAGTTCGGCAATCCAAAATTTGCATACGCACAACACGTCTTACTGTATCCCGCACTTATGCTAATTTCCACATTTTCCTGCCTTCCATTTTATGGTTGCTATCGTTGCTATTGTCATCCGTCCTTAGCAATTGTCCGGCAGTGTATTAGAAAAATCACTAGCCAAATTCTTATCTGAACGATTAAAAAACTCTGATTACGTAATCAAGTCAACAAAAGAATTTGTGGAGCACACAAGAAACTTGAATATACTTGATAGTGATATAATGGGAAGTTTCGACATGGTATCTTTTTATCCATCTATACCTGTACCAGAAGCTGTTGCAAACCTAGAGGAAATAATCGACACCTCCCGTGAATTCACACCAACTCAAACAAAGATAATTGTCGGTGCCTTAAATTTGGTTACTAACCACAACTATTTCAAGTTGGATGGAAGCATCTACAAACAAACAAAAGGAGCACCGATGGGTTCACCTCTATCTTCAGTCCTTGCCGAAGCAGTACTTAGACCGCTAGAAGATTTGATCTTTCTAAATTGTATCAAGAAACCCCGAGTGTGGATGCGTTCTGCTGACGACATATTCTTCATATGGGAACACGGAGCAGATGAATTAAATGATTTCATGCACAAGATAAACAAACTACACAATATGATAAAGTTCACCATGGAGCTTGAAGTAGATGGAGCGTTTAATTATCTTGACGTCATGCTCAGGAGAAACAGAACATCCAGCTTCGATTTTGACGTTTATTATAAACCAACCGCAATACCGAACCTTGTTCCTCCTGATTCATACTGTCCAAAAGAGTACAAACTTTCTGCGTTTAGAGCATGACTCTATAGAACATATAACGCATGCAAACCCAACTACCTAAATAATAAGGAAATTGGTAATTTTTATAGCAAAGGTCTAAAGGCTGGATATAAGAAAGATGACATAGACAGAATACATAGAACTGTAAGAGATTGTGTAATGTCAGCAGTAACAAAATCCCCTAGTAAGACGGTGAGATTCACAGGATCCATCACATATGTTCCAGGCTTTACATATTGGTTAAAGAATTTATTACGTAAATACAACATACTGATAGCACTGAAGTCCCGACTCCGTTATCACATATGATATCAAGTTGCAAGGATATACAGTGTGAGAAAGAAAAGGCAGGTGTGTACGCTATACCGTTAGTATACCCTGAAAACACGGAAAAGGTATATATTGGAATGACAAAGCGAT
The DNA here is from genome assembly GCA_039090855.1 of Macrothele yani. Lineage (NCBI taxonomy): Eukaryota > Metazoa > Arthropoda > Arachnida > Araneae > Macrothelidae > Macrothele > Macrothele yani. Next base: position 93,132,241 of record CM076998.1, read on the forward strand.
CCTTGGACACTAGGTGTAAAGAGCACGTGTGAAGTGTCAACCAGGACATGGCAGCAAAATCTTTCTCATCAACGGATAGATGCCTTTCAATCATTAAATGTAATGAAAAATAATAATGATAATAATTGGTTAGTATAGCTTTTACCAAGCACAAACCCAATTGTACATCCCACACTTTCTCAGTTGGGAGGCCTCGTACCTTATCAATAATGATCATTCCTAACACTTTCTGTGGCACACTCAGCAAGGCTGAAATGTGATGGTTCTAATGTACATTCTGACCACCTTCTCCCTTAGACTGAGGAACAATTACAGCATCCGTCCAATCCTGAGAAAGAAAAAAAAAAAGAAAAGAAAAGCTTGAAAAAAGATTTTTTTTTACTTTCAAACTATGTTTTAGATTCAGAAATAATGTTTTAAATGCAAATATTCATTTATGCTATCTTGCAAGAAAATTATGCATCAACAAAATTGGAAAATGTACAGAATCAGGGTTCGTACGGTCCTTAAAAGTCCTTAAAAACTCCTTAATTTCCATTTGCCTTTTTAAGGGCCCTTAAAAAGTCCTTAAGAACTCCTTAATTTCCATTTGCCGTTTTAAGGGCCCTTAAAAAGTCCTTAAGAACTCCTTAATTTCCATTTGCCGTTTTAAGGGCCCTTAAAGTCCTTAAGAACTCCTTAATTTCTGTTCTGTTTTAAAGGGCTCTTAAAGAGTCCTTGAAAACACCGTAATTATATTATATTCGGTCGTTAAAAAAGGTCGTAATTTTTTTTTTTTAACCAAAAAAATGCGCGTATTACACAGGCCAGCTGGTTTCATTGGTTAGCGTACTGATGATGGTTTTACGTCACTAGATCCACTAGATCGCATGTCGCAGAAGTTTACCCATGTTCTGTATTGCTTTTGGCAGTTTGCCAACCAGCTACCTTCAAATCCCTTTGTTTTAGATTAGATTTATTACTGGCTTCTTGATTTCTTTGTGCAGTGTCAGTGCATTTAAGATCGTTATCTTCTGTTATTTATTAGAGAATGTGGTACTAAGTAAAGAGCTTAGAGCTTCTGTCTTTTCAGCTAGACAGAAATATGTTCAATATTTAGATACTGAAAAAAAAAAAAATGTGCCGAGCAACATCTGGGAGGAAACGTAAATTGATTGAGGAGGAATTGCAAATGCTTAGTACGAAAAAACTGAAAGTAGAAAAAAATATTGCCGAATTAGAGGAAACGTGCAGATGATCTTGCCGCCCAAGGGGAATTGATGAGAGGTATGAACTGCTTCCTTCAATCAAATAGTTTTCGAAAATTAATAAAGGAAAAAAATGAATTGGCAGAAATTACCATGTCAGTAGTTGCAAAAAAGGAGCTGAAAAAAATGATTTCATTGTAGGCCTACATCTTTTGTTTGACCTCAAAAAAGTGAATATGTACATAATATAATTTCCTTGCAGTCATTGTTAAATTGCATTACTGTTTTTAGCATGTCTTTTGTAAAAAAAGATCGTGCTTATGTTATTGGTTTGTCCGTCTGTCAGTCCGCCCGACTGTAACCACGAAATCTCTGCAACTATTAGTCCGATTTGAGAAATTCTTCTTGCTTTGGGAAGCTTGAAATATGCGAATGATGATCCTTTATTTCGTTTTTTTTTTTTTTTTTTACAATGTGCAATTTTGCCGCTAGAGGGCATAAATGCAGATGTGTCAAATTCAAAAATACGTTTTTTTCCACATATTTGCTTCTAAACATCCGATTGAAAAAATTATTTTATCTTTCAATTCCATTTATGTCGAAGAGTATTTTAGATACAGTTACATTTTTAAATTACGCATAGATTTTCCGCTAGGGGGCATAAAAGTAAATTACATTTTTCCAGATAATTCTTCTTCCAAAACTCCGAATTGAAATTTTTTTCTTCAGCGGATACACCTCCGGATAGAAAGTCTTTTGTATATAATTTCTAATTTTTGGTAAAGCATACTTTGGTCACCAGGGGGCGTAAGGATTAATGTTTGCTTCTGATGTATTTGCCATAAAATCTGAGCTTCTAAAATATCGTTTGAAAAACTTATTTCTTGGACTGATGCCACTCACATTGATAAACCTTTTCGGAACATTTTCTTTTTAAAATATTCCACAGTTTCTCCGCCAGGGGCGTAGATGTATATCTTATTTTTGTGAATATCTCTACTTCTAAGAGTCTGATTTGAAAAATTCCTTCTTTGTTGAATAGTGTTTTCAGTGTGACATGTTTTTCATATAATTTAAAAATTTTCGAGTAATTCATAAACTTTCCGCTAGGGGGCGTAAAGGTAAATTGCTTTCCCCTATATCTCTGCTTCTAAATCTCCGATTTGAAAAATTCTTTCTGCACTGAATACAGCTCCTGGTGGAAAATCGTTTGCACATAATTTCTAATTTTTGTAAAAAATGGTTTGGCCACCAGGTGGCATAAGTCTTAATTTCCACTTCTGATGTATTTGCAGCAAAATATGAGCTTCTAAAATCTCGATTGCAAAAAAAGTCATTTGTTGACTGATACTACTCATGTCAACAAACCTTTTAGGAACATTTTCTTCTTGAAATAATGCATGGTTTCTTGGTCAGGGGGCGTAGATGTACATCTTATTTTTGTCAATATCTCTACTTCTAGTAGTCCGATTTGAAAAATTCCTTCTTTGTTGGATAGTGTTTCCGATGCGAAATGTTTTCCCTGTAAATTCAAAATTTTCAAGTAAATCATAGACTTTTCCGCTAGGGTGCACAAAGGTAAATTGCGTTTTCTGCGTTATTTCTGCTCTAAAACTCCGATTTGAAAAATTCTTCCTGGATCGCATACAAGACCTGATGGAAAATATTTTTCACATAATTTCTAATGTTTGGTAAAGAATGGCTTGACCACCAGGGGGCACAAGTGTTAATTTCTGCTTCTGATGTATTTGAATTAAAATCTGGGCTCCTGAAAACTTGACTAATTTTTTTTTCTTGGATCGATACCGCTCATATGGATAAACCTTTTGAGAGTACTTTCTTCCTAAAATAATGCATGGTTTTCCCACCAGGGGACGTAAAGTCACATCTTATTTTTGTCAATATCTCTGTTTCTAAGAGTTAATAAGCTCATGATTCCGTTTACAGCAATATCTGAGGGATTAAAATCCCGATTGAAAAACTTCTTTCTTCCATTAGATACTATTGTTTTCCATACCGGTTCCATTGCCTTTGGATAGCTTTGATAAATTTAATTTGCGTCAGAACGGATTGAGAAGACGTGCTTAGTACACCTGAAAATTCGGTGTCATCTTTCTTGTTTTAGTTAAAGAGCAAAAAAGATGTATAATGGAAGTAAACATTCTGAAGGAAATTTCATAGGTGTCTTGTTGTTACTGCAGTTTGTTTCAGCTTTTACACCTATACACTATTGCCAAATGTTTAAAATCAACCTGCATTAAGTGTATGGAAGAAGTTACTACAAGTGCCACAGCTGTAAAATTTAAAAAAAAAAAAAAAAAAAAATGCGACAGTTACACAAGCAAAAATGTGTTATTCATCCAAATCTACAAAAACCAAATTTTTCTCCAGATTTGGGAATTCGGAAGCTGTGTAGTAAATAAAAAAATAAATAAATAAATACTTAAAAGAAAGTGATGCTTCACTGTTCAGTTTTGATTCTTTGAATTCTGCCAATGTAGTTTTGAAATTTATGCAAGCATTTTTATTGAACTTAGGGCTTTCAATTCCGATGATATGATTTAAGTTACGATGAACTTGTGTGTTTCGATCTGATTTAGATAGTGTGTTTACTTGCTTCATTAACCTAAAACAGTTCTAACAAGCTGTGCTGCATTTTTATAAAAGTGTTATTTTTCCAGCTGCGGCACTTGTAGTGATGCCACCCACAGAATTAATGCATTTAGTTTCTTAGCCTGTGTCCGTACATATTTGTAAAAGTAATTCTAATGGAAGGAATTAAGTTATTGAATGGAAAGGTAAAGATGCCAAAATTTTTAAAGACTGACAATTACAGCCGTATGAAATTCTAAGCTGTATTTGTAATACTGTTTTTGTTAAAATGAATTTGTAAATTAATAAAAAAATATAAATTCAGATAAACTTTGAAGGAAAAACAAATGCAAATTTAAAAAGTTTCCGAAACCACAAAGATGGGCCTATAATCACAATTAATGGGTGAAAATTTGTTGAAAATTGAAATTCCAAAGTAAATACATTTTATGCTTCACACCACAATACGAAGAAACAGAGTGTTAGTTCTGTAAATGCAAAGATATGCTTCAGGACAAATAATGGATCCAGCATTACCAGTAAGTAATGTATATAAAGAACTTTTAAGTTAGTTGGTTTTTCTGTTGGAGTGTTTAGGTTTATTTTAGTAGAACTAATTTGAATTCATATATTTGTGCAATGGAATATTCATTAGTTTCAACAAAATTGATTTATTGTGTTAAAATGACTTATGTTGTAATAGTTAACTCACGTTTTGTATATTGTGTATATTTGCATGCAGTGATTATGAAGTCCTTAAAAAATATTTAAAGGTCCTTAAAAATAGCCTGAAGGTCCTTAAGAACTCCTTAATTTCCATTTTCAAAAAAGAGTATGAACCCTGAGAATGTATTAGTCGTCCTTATACCTGTTTGATACGAAAATAATTGTATAGATCTTTTGGAAACAGAAAATGTCATGACTTTCCATTGATACAATATCCCCCTAATAGAAAGCTCAGTTGTAGCAAATTATTTGTTTTTATTAAAAAAAAATGTGCCCTTGATTGTTCATTATTTATGCTATGTTAAAGAGGTAAGGGTATTGCAAACTATTAATTTGTAACATCAAACAGAAGTCATCGTTCTTTCCATGTTTATAAGCAAGTCACAAAAATTCATATCGGCCACCACCGAAAATCGAACCCAGGGTCTTCCAGTTACGCACCGGACATGCTACCACTACACCACAGCTGCCTCGAATTCTCCAGACTCATATACGACTAACTGCCAAGCCACTTGGCAGGTTGCTTCTTGGAGCCCCGCACAATGCTGGGGATTCACCAAAGATGGTAAACAGCAACTGAACAAATAACTAGGAGGAGAATGAATAATTAATACAGACAAGTGACGTGGATTAGGAACATCAACAGAAGTCATCAAGCGATGACTTCTGTTTGAAAACTTCTGTATGACTTCTGTTTGATGTTCCTAATCCACATGTTTTAAAAACTTCTGTTAACAGAAGTCATTGCTTGATGACTTCTGTTTGATGTTCCTAATCCACATCACTTGTCTGTATTAATTATTCATGCGCCTCCTAGTTATTTGTTCAGTTGCTGCTTACCATCTTTGGTGGATCCCCAGCATTGTGCGGGGCTCCAAGAATCAACCTGCCAAGTGGCTTGGCAGTTAGTCGTATGTGAGTCTGGAGGGATTTGAGGCTGCTGTGGTCCAGTGGTAGCATGTCTGGCGCATAACTGGAAGACCCTGGGTTCGATTCCCGGTGGCGACCGATGAGAATTTTTCCATGACTCACTTATAAACCTGAAAGAGTGATGACTTCTGTTTGATGTTCCTAATCTGCATCAGTTGTCTGTATTAATTATTAATTTGTAATTTATCAGTTGCTCCAAAGTTTTCATTTTCTGAAAGAGGAGAGAATTAAGTCTTTCACTACACTAAACCTGATTCTGACATTTTAAACCATTACTGTCCCTTACTGTCTTTTTTCTAGGTTATACTGGATCAGGTAATAAAGACCCCCACCCCCTCCTCCCAGATTAAGTTGCACATTCCTTGGAATTATTGTATGCATCAGTCAGAGGTTGGCTTAACAGTGATTTTCCTGTCACCATGACAATTGTGACAGTTCCACGAAATTAATAGTGACTGTAAATGGTGACAAAATTGTCATTTACAACAGCAGTGGCTGAGCTGTAAAGAAGCCAGAACTGTAGGTCACAAATTTACTTGTAATAGTGATGAAATCACCATTTGTGATGGATACAATATGAAGTAGAAACAGAGCAGCAAATTATTGTGGCAGAAGCTGAGCACAAAGTGGGGAAGAGAAAAAAAAGAAGTATTGTTCCGCTATTTTGCAAAACTACACTAGCTCTAATGAAGTAATACTAATTGGTTTCTGATACACCACTTTAATTAATATATAAAGAATAAAACAAATCCGCTTTTGGGGCATAATAATTTATTAGACAAATGCAAACTTTCACTGTCAACGGATAGCTTCTTCAGGCAACGGAACTTAGACAGGTAAACAGATAACATTCTGATTCTATTTACCTGTCTAACCATTGCCTGAAAAAGCTGTCCATCGACAGTGAAAGCTTGCATTTATTTAATAAATTATTACACCCAAAAAGCTGATTTGTTTTATTCTACACTAGCTCTTTAATCCCCAAATGTCCCCATCATTTTCTCTGACAGGTTTGAGATGATAGCCATCTCACCCAGATCATCTTGAGCAGTCAACAAACACCATTAGGGTCAAACTCCCCTGCAAAGGTGAGATTTATTTTAGAACACAATGGTCACCATTGTCAAAACTGTGTTACCTTAACAATGTTATTTTGGAACTGTTGTTCTCACTCAACCTGGAAAACAGGGAACACTGGAATTCTCAGGGAATGTGAAAATGGTTCCAAAAATCATTGAAAACTCAGGGAAAATTACCCCCCTTTTTTTTTGTAAAAATCAATGGATACTTTATTTTGCCAAAAAAGCTTATTTTTTCAAGATTTCAAACCTTTGCTTGCAATTACTGCCAGCCTAGAACTTGGTATATTACTTTCAGTTATATTAAGTATTTTCTTTATTCTCTAAAAAAAGATTGAAAATTGAATTTTTAAAATTGCCAGTTATTAAGCTTTTGTTCAATTTCTGCAGGCAGTTGTTATAACATGGAACAATTAGGCACAATGGCTCCTGCTTGAAGAAACACTTCACAAGAGAACCAACCAAATGATGGATCAAAGTCCTTTGCCTGTTGGTTCTCTTGAAACATGTTTCTTTGAACAGAGCCATTCCATCATTAAGCTTAGCTGCATTGTGTTATAGAAAAACTGAAACTATTCAACTGATATATTTTTTCTTACATATGACCTGTTTCTATGGGAATGTATTTGCAAATTCCGTGTGGGTAGTATTCACAAAAGTTCACAGAACTTTGGTACAGAAAATAATGTGCACAGTTAGGTGTTATTAATGAAAAGCAGGTAATTTTATAAAGACAAATTACGTAAAGAATTTACAAGTGTGTGCTTTGGTGAGAAAAATGATTGGAATGGAATGAAATGAAATGCAACAATGCTTTGCAACATGCCACTCTGGAAAACTTTAAAAACCACCTGGAGTACCTGGAAAAGTCAGGGAATTTTTATTACTTTTGAGTGGGGACCCTGTGCTACTTTTAGTCACTGGTCTTAATGGTGACAATGATTTTTCAGTAATGGTGACATAGATAATTTCCGGTCCATCTGTAGTGCACATGTGCATATTTCCAAAGTGGCTTAGTTGCATTAGTCATGGTTGGTATAAAATGGAAGTGTTTGGTTCTTGAAATGAAAAAGTGACTAAACTGCTGGATGGGGCGAGAAGGGTCCCATTTTTTCATAGGATTGTGGAATATTATTAAGTATTTCTTGTGGAAGCTCTGTAACTTCAGGTATGAAAAACTTACATGGATCAGTGTATCAGAATATTGATGATGCTTTATTCAAATATCTGAGTATGCTAAGCCAAAACATCCCAATTAATGGTTCTTTTCTAAAGTAAAAGGCCGTGGATTTTGCTGAATATTTGAGAAAGCGTGGTTTTAAATCAGGTCACCAATGGCTACGATTATTTTAAGATTGGCATGGTATTGTTGTCATAGTGATATGTGGAAAGAATGCTTTAGTCAGTGACTGTAGTCATCGATTTTCTGAAATCTCAAGAAGGTTTAGTAAAACAATATAAACCTTCAGATGTGTGTAGTGCAGATGAAATGGATAATATTCAAAAATACTTTAAATGATGAAATATTTTAACTGAAAAGAGAAATATGAAGGTAGTGTAAACACTCTGTCTCTCTAAAGTGAGGTTATCACCATTACTCACCTCTATGTAGTGGCACCGAAGAGTGGAAAATTGAGGCTATCAGAATCTCAGAAGAATCCTCATTGCTTTTTAAGGGCTGCAAAAAAATTATCAATTTCATACTCTTCAGATAAGGCTTAGATAGAGCAGCATTGTTTGAAACATGTTGATTAGTAGCTACACTGGTTTCCATAAATAAAGCAACAAATGGAAAAATTATGATAACTCAAAAAGTATGCAACCGATCCGGATAAAATTTAGTGGTAAGCATTATCAAACCAAATGCAACAACGACAAAAAAAACCCCAAAAAAACATAAGAACATGTGATACAAAGCATTTACATTTTGTATAAGTGATGCAAATATGAAAATACAGAAATATAGGTATCAAGATGAAATAGGAAAAGGCACTTCAATACAGAGTGTGGTTAGCCCGAACAGCAAAACAGGCCTGACAGCGATGTTCCATGCTGTTAATTATGGTGTCGAGTAGTTCCGTGGGTATCTGCGTCCATTGCTTGAGCAAAGCAGTGTGGAGCCCCTGCAGGGTTTGGGGAGGGGGCCGGAGTCCAGCCACATACCTCCCAAAAGCATCCCAGACATGCTTAATGGGATTCAGATCAGGAGAGCGCGCTGGCCACTCCATACCGGACTGTAGTCTCCTGTTCCCGGTACTAGTGCACGAAGCCAGCTATGTGAGGGCGGATGTTATCCTCCTGCAGTACAAATGTATCGCCAATCGCGGCTGCATACAGACAAACAATAGGGTCCAGGATGTTGTCTCTATACCTCTGAGCATTGAGGTTTCCACGTGGCAATACATAGAGATAGATGCGGCCGCCTAATGATATGCCTGCCCACACCAGAACACCTACCACCGCCACCACAGGTGTCCCTTTCCTGGATATTAGAGAGAAGATAGTGAGTACCTGCCTCTCTCCAGTTGTAAACTCAGTGAGAATCACTCTGTAAACAGTATTACAACTCATCAGTGAACAGAACGGACCTCTACTGATTTTGTGTCCAGTTCACATGCATTCGGCATCAATTGAAATGTTCCCTCCGGGGGTGGGGGTGGGAGGATGGCATGCATAATACCTGTTGCCAAGCATACACTCCTCCTGCATGTAATCTTCTGTATACCGTCGAAGCTGATACCATATATCTGGTGGCTGGCGCAAGCACAAATCTGAGATGAGTTAGTGTAGCCGTCCTGTTGTGCCGTGCCGAAAGCCACAAATACTGGTAATCCGCGGGAGGCGTTGCCCTTGGCCTACCTTCTCTGTACCTTCGGAAAGCTGCACCCATTGCTTGGAACTGCTGCCACATCCTACTGACCACAAAACGATCAACGTTGAGCCATCTTGCGATGTCCGCCTGCCGTTGCCCTGCTTCGAATCTGCCTATCGCTCTGTAGTGTAACTCTGCTGGTAAATGTCATCTTGAAGCCACGTTAACAAAATTGCTATCCCGAAATCTTGTCATTCACCATGCACATGAATTGGCAATTCCCTCCAAAACAGCTGGTTTTTAAGCTCTTGCGCATTTGCATAAAGTGCTACTAGCGCCACTGATTTGCCTTTCGTACATCAATGCTGTATGCCTTCGCCTGTAGTATATGCAAATCTCGTGCAATTTGAACTATATTTTGCCCGGTTATTGCAATTTTTCGGTTTGTTGTTTAATTTATGGAAACTAGTGTATTTAATTTTCTCACGCAGTTAGGGTTTAAATCTTTGGCTTACTTTAACTTAGAGCAGACAGAATTCTACAGCTGCTATTGAAAAAAAAAGTGTGTTAAAAATGTTTTATAGAATAGTTTTTAGTATGCTTCGGTTTCTAGTGATAGTTTGTGCATGTCATATTTAATTTACAAACAGATGTGTATAACTATTGTATATTTTTATTCCCTTTTCTGATGTCAATTTCTTATAGGCTATTCAAAGGCAGTTGAAGCTGCATCAAAAATTGAAGCAAAAGTTCAAAAGTGAGTTCAGTGCTTTCTTTAGATAGCTTTGTGTTTATACATTAGTAGTGCAATGTTATATCAGACTATATTTATTACTAAAATGATTCTGAATTAGAGTGTAAGAATCCCCTGTCTCCTCCTTTTCTCTCGTTTAGGTTTCCTCTAATAATTTAAGCTGTAGCATTTCTGTCGAAGAGCATAATGAAATCTCTTTTAATCAGCATAATCTAAAAAAAAATTTCCCCTCTTAGCACCCCAGTACTTTTTAATTTCTTCCTTTTCTTTAAAATTACTGAGAAAGTATTCATGTTAGGGAAAGTGGATAGCTTTGGCTTTGTGTTTATGCATTAGTAGTGCAAATGCTATGTCAGACTATATTGATCACCAAAATAATTTGGAATTAGGAGATGTAAGAACCCCCTCCCTCTTTAAGCTGTAGCATTTCTGTTGAAGAGAGTAATAAAATATCTTTTGACAAGCATAATCTAAGCAGTTTTTCCTGCCTCATAGCACCCCAGCAGATTTTTATTTTTTATTTTCCTTTATAAAACTGAGAAAGTATTCATGTTAGTGAAAGTCAGAAAGAAAGAAAGAAAATATTTTTCTTTTGTCTAATATTATAAGGCATTAATATATATATATATATATATATATATATATATATATATATATATATATATATATATTTTTTGAAGATTACACTCATCACCTGAACATGTTCAATTTCTGAAATCTTATAAGTGTTTCACAATTTTTCATATGGTCAAAAGATGAGGAATCGCCTTTGCCCTCTTTTGATTCATTTTATGCTGCTTAGTACATTCCTAAAACTTGCTTAGCTAATTGTAATGTCACTACATTTTGTCTTGAAAATTCCTGAAACGTTCTGGAATTTTATGTTGTACTGGAAATGTCCTGGAATTTTATCCATTCCTGTTCTAAATTTATCCATTCCTGATATTTTTTAGTTCAGGATAATTTTAGTCTCGTAACTTATGCATAATTTAAATTTTTGAACTCAGTGTCCAGAAATTCCGGTTTTTGTGGATTTTTAACCATTTTAAATTTCTTGTTTATTTCTTGCTGTAATACATTTCCTGTTTAGTCATACTTAGATTGTTTACAGGTGATCAAGACCTAGGTCAGGTCAGAAGTGTTTCTGTGTTTCTTTAATTTCTATACATAACTGCAGCATGCTAACAACTTTATTATCTACTATTCCTATTTACCTCCATTACAGACATTCCATGTGCTATAAATTCTTCATAGTCACTATAGGAGTCATTGGTCTGCTGCAAAGTACAGGAAACATTGAAATAATTTTTGGTAATAATAAATAAAAGTGACTTAATAGTTTTTATGAATTATTTCTAATGAAATGCATGTTTTCTGATTTCTAACATCTTCAAAACTAATCAGTAGAGCAAGCATGTTTACTCCCTTCCTCTTTTTTTTAAAGTGAAAATAAATTTCAAAATCGGTATTTAGTCTGTCTGTGTAAAATCTGAGCCATTTCCATGATCCGTAAAATTGTTTTCACGGTTGAGTGAGCAATGCAGTACTGATTTTGTTATTTAATTTTGCTTAAAACCTTTAAATTTGTTGAAAAATGCTACTATGAAGGAAAAATGACTAGGAATGTAAGAGGTGATGGATATTTAAAGTTCTGATTTCGAACTTACAATAAGTTTTCGGAATTGCAAGGTCATTTGTCACAGTAATTTTGACAAGGTTCTGTATTTTAACCAATCGATCCCAATTGCCAGTTATCAGCATACAAAATCAAATCACTTTAGCTGCAAGCACCAGGAAACATTGGTGGCATCTGGAGAAGAATAGAAAATGGAGGAAATGTGGTTGCATTCAATTTGCACCATCTGCAAAAGTTTATTAATGGCTTTGTTGGTGCTAGACTATTATAAACTCAAAAGAGCATACATGAGATTCTTCCGATTTTTCGGCATCCTTTTGGTCATCCTCGAGGTCATTGCAAAAATGAAGCGAAATTTTTCAGAATTTTTTTTTTTTTTGGGGGGGGGGGGGGTCGTCGTTCTATAGAAAAATCCTTGAAAAAGCGGAATTTCACGATTCCACTTTTTTTGTGGAGTAAAAGAACTAAGCGCTTTCTAGGTGAAAGCGTTGTTTTTGGAGCAGGCGCTGGGGGGCAAGAAGAAATGTTGGAGGGTAGAGTCAGGAGCTCAATTCGTTTACTGCTGTCAACAATGGATGGGATGTCAGTCACTTGAGCATCGCAACGCGATGGGTGGAAGCTCCGCCTACTTCGTGCATTAGGGAAACTGCCGCAGCCCACGAGGAGAACAGCTATTCAGTGTCTTGTGGGTAATCGCCACTCTGCATTCTATCCGTGACGTCATCGCCAGGAACTCTCCCTCTTGTAATTTGCGATGTATCCGAATGCGTTCCCGCTTTTCTGAGATCGTTCGAAAATCGAAGTTCTCGTGAAACCTCTTTATACAAAGGACGCACAGAAATTACGGAATCTCCGTAATTATTACGGATTTCCCCGGGATTACGGGTGACTAACAAAAAATTATGGATATTCAGATTTTTGCTGTTATTAAGAAAGTTTTAATGGTTTTGTAAATTATATTAATTCAACATTTGTCGAAAACATTACGTGGTTTCAGAAATTATTAACTATATGTCAACAAAATAGTTTCCATATCATCTACTGTTTTGCACGTTACTAGAAATTCGAGCACGGGAAAAAACGTCCATATAATAAAAAAATTTATTTCAACTTGTCACTAATATTCCTTTTTGATGTTCCTTATAATAGTTTAGAATTTTATTATGAAGATTACAAATTTATATGAAAAAATGTTTTTATATGTGCAGTCATACGCATCATAAGTTGTCAAAGTCCTCCAGTACGTAGAGACAATATGTATTAAATGATTAACATTATTCCAGTTTTTTAACTCATGATTCACGAAATTAATACAATAGAAAAGAACTTTCGAACCTTTTGATTATGATGTGTTGAATCAGTGATAAGCCATCTTGTTATCGAAGAAGGCACGATTTTTCTTTCCTGTGGTATCAGCTTCCAAGTTGAGCTTCGATCTTGTAATTTCTTATTATAGATGATGGTTGCATGTTTCATTTTCCGTGGCTCGATATCCCAAACTAGTTTCAATTCCTTCTTTTTGGAATCATCTTCAGTGTGTATTATGATCTACTTCTCATACACGTTGTATTTCGGCCACTTACATCGATTTTACTGGCGGCGTCCGACATTTCACGGCAGTTATAGCATGCGCAAGAGTACAACCCGTGAAATGTCGGACGCCACCAGTAAAATCGATGTAAGTGGCCGAAATACAACGTGTATGAGAAGTAGATCATAATACCCACTGAAGATGATTCCAAAAGAAGGAATTGAAACTAGTTTGGGATATCGAGCCACGGAAAATGAAACATGCAACCATCATCTATAATAAGAAATTATAAGATCGAAGTTCAACTTGGAAGCTGATACCACAGGAAAGAAAAATTGTGCCTTCTTCAATAACAAGATGGCTTATTACTGATTCAACGCATCATAATCAAAGGTTCGAAAGTTCTTTTCTATTGTATTAATTTCGTGAATCATGAGTTAAAAAACTGGAATAATATTAATCATTTATTACATATTGTCTCTACGTACTGGAGGACTTTGACAACTTATGATGCATTTGACTGCACATATAAAAACATTTTTTCATATAAATTTGTAATCTTCATAATAAAATTCTAAACTATTATAAGGAACATCAAAAAGGAATATTAGTGACAAGTTGAAATAAAATTTTTTATTATATGGACGTTTTTTCCCGTGCTCGAATTTCTAGTAACGTGCGAAACAGTAGATGATATGGAAACTATTTTGTTGACATATAGTTAATAAAGGTTTTGTAAATAATCGATGTAAAAGCCTCTGAACAAAGTTAGTAACACAGCCCTTTGTATCTTTTTTTTTTTTTTTTTTTTTATGGGGTGGCGGAATTTGTTTTGCTTGTTTGAAAATGTGAACAAAAGAAAGCACGGCGCCAGGATTGCGTAAGCCCGTCGTGCTTCTTTTGCCGTGACCTGTTATTACGTTGCCTCGGCGTGCTTCTTTCGCTGTGGCCCGGGTTACATCAGCCTGAAGCATCTGGATAAAGTTCGTGACGCAGCTTTGTTTTCCTAAAATCCCCCCCCCCTCCCCAAGAGAAGGAATTTGTTTTGCTTGTTTGAAAGCCAAGTGGAAAGGAAGCACAGCGCCGTGCCGGGATTGCGTTTGCCGTGATCCAGAATTACGTTGGCTCGGACGTGCTTCTTTCGCTGTGGCCCGGACTTGCGTCAGCCCAATGCTTCTGAACCAAGTTCGTGACGCACCTCTTTATTTTGTTTTGTTTTTCCTAAGGAGGAGGAAAGCGTTTTGCTTGTTTGAAAACTTAGCGGAAAGAAAGCATGGCGCCTGGCCAGTATTACGTCGGCCCGAAGCCTCTAAACAAAGTTCGGGACGCAGCTTTCCGTTTTTTGTTTGTTTTTCATTCTGAGGAGGAGGAATTGGTTTTGCTTGTTTGAAAGCTAAGTGGAAAAGAAGCACGGCGCCACGCCGGAATTACGTAGGCCTGGCGTGCTTCTTTTGCAGTGATCCGGAATTACGTTGGCTCGGACGTGCTTCTTTCGCTGTGGCCCGGAATTGCGTCGGCCCGATGCCTCTGAACCAAGTTCGTGATGCACCTCTTTGTTTTTTTCTAAGGAGGAGGAATGTGTTTTGCTTGTTTGAAAACTTAGTGGAAAGAAAACACGGCGCCCGGCTAGGATAACATCGGTCCGAAGCTTCTGAACAAAGTTCGTGGCGCAACCCTGTTTCTTTCCTTTCTTTCTTTTTTTCCTAAGGAAAAATGTGTTTTGCATGTTTGAAAGTTAAGTGGGGAAAAGCACGGCTTCGGGCCAGTATTGCGTTGGCCCAAAGCCTCTAAACGAAGTTCGTGACGCAGCTTTCTGTTGTTGTTTTTTTCTTTCTGAGGAGGAGGAATTTGTTTTGCTTGTTTGAAAGCTAAGTGGAAATAATGTGTAATGAGCGGCCCAAAAACAAGAATGCGGCAGAGCAAATCTCTCCCCTTGCTTGACATTGATGGAGATTCATGTCACCATATTCACAATGCAAGTAAAAAATTTTGCAAACCATTTTAATCTTACATTGAGAAATACTTTATTGACTTTTTAAATGGTCTGCAGATCAACATGAAGCCCTTCCTGAAATTTGTGAAATTATAGGGCTAAAATTCACTGAAATTAAGAACATGTGCAACACAGGTGGTTGTCATTCTACCATGTGGCATTAAACAGTTTACATATCCATGATGCCCTTTTGCTCCTGTATTATGGATTTGTTCAGCCTAATGAAAGACCAATATACAGGGATGTCATAAACAAAATATGTAAAGAAAGAAAAAGTTAAAATTCCAGGAGCTTTGGAAGAAATTACGGGGGAAAAAATCTAACAGAAGATGGAAGAAAATGAAAATCTAGAATTGTTGCACAATTATTTGAAAGCTCAAAGAAAACCTTGCTTATATTAAATTTTTATGTTGCAGCTCTACCTCTTTTGAAAAATATGTATGCTTATTTCAAACAAAGGAGCCATTAATTCATAAAGTTTTTGATGAGTAGAAGCAACTATTCTTGGATTTCTTAGCTTGTTTCTTAAAACAAGAGATACTGAAAGGCAAACTTGTGAAAGATTTGATAAGGCAAACCTGTGGAAGATTCTTGGATCAGGAACATTATTTTGGAAAGCAAATCAAATGACATTGTGGGGAAATGTTTTTAAGCCAGGCTGCTGAAGCTTATATTCAGCGTGCAAAATACATGCAAAAGACACTACCATTATGTAGTGATCTTTTAATGTACATATCAGCTATTGAGCCTTCTACAAGGGACATAATCTAACTTTAAAAAGACTGAAAAACTTCCACAGTTCTTTTCAAATCTATTGAATTCAGAGGAAATGGAAAGCTATGCTCTAGAAATTCACCAGTATCAGTTTGATTCACAACTTCCATCTCCTGTTGATGAAGTTGGAAACTTTGTAAAAATTGATGCATGGTGGGCAAAGGTGTTTAACCTCTACTTAGTACACTATGTTATCTAAAATAGTAAAAGCCTTGATATCATGCTTTCATGGTCCACAGGTTGAAAGTTATTTCAACATGATGGCTGAAATCATAGATATAAAATCAGGAAGAATGAACATTGAAACCTATTCAGCTATACAAACAGTGTAGTATGAACTTAAAGCACAGGGTAAGTTTGCTGTTAGTTTCTTCAGTAAAGAAAATTTTTTGCAAGAAGCAGTTGATGCCAACCTCTGCCAAAATCTTAGGGCATCAAAAACAAGTTATACTAAAGATATTGAGAGGAAAAGAAAAGGAATTATCAGCAAAAAGAAAAAGTTAGCAATGGATGCTGTTCAGCTGCAGAGTCAATGTAAAATAAATATGGCCGTGCAGCTTGCTGAGAAGAAAGCCAGGCTTGCTCAGAAGAGGAAATTCGAATTGTTGTGCAAGCAAGTACAACAAAAAAGGGCAAGATGTCTTTGAAGCAACCTGTTTAAAAACCATAACTTCTAGTCATGTTTTTTTTTTTACATTTGTACATATTCAAATACATATTCCAATTATCATTTAGTAAGAATCTGTGAATTTAACTTATTTCCACACACATGACTCTTGAGACACATTTCATTTCTGAAAAATTTGGTAAATTAGAGTGCTACTTAGCCAACAAGACTGACTTATCTCTTGTACTATGATGTTTGACCAAAACTAATCTGTGGATATATGTTTCTAATTCTTGCAAGTTTCTAATTGCTTGACTAAATGCACAAATTCCTAGACAAATACTTTTCACCTCAGGATTTAGCTAGTAAAGATTTACATATGTACGTTTTAAATCTGATTTTTTAAAATATTTCATTTTATTTTGTTCTTGATTCCCTACTTTTCTATTGTGAATATAATAATGTGCTTCAATTTAATATTTACTTACATAATTTACAGAAAATAATTCCATATGGCTTGTGCAAACTTAAATATTGTATATGCTGTATTTGAATTTGCTCACACCGTGCGTTCGTGTGTCCCAATTTTCCACCCAGTTAAAAAGTTCAGCTTTTTTTGTCATCAGCCGGTCTCATGTATAAAAGAGGATGATAAAAGAATTGTTAAAGCCATGGATAAACTTCAAGATTTTTTTATTAAATTTTCATAAGAATACTGTGGAACTGAAGTCAATGGAATTGTATTTAAAAAATAAGTTTGCATTTTTGAACTTCACTTTTAGTTGGTAAAGTTCGATGAACACTTACCGCACGTGGGGCTTGGCTTTCAATCCATATTTCCGTTACGTGGATGCGGCACGGGATTTTTCATTTGGCCACGGGTCTGCTTCTTCTTTTTTTTTTTTTTTTTCTCCGTTGGAATTTATTTTGTCTCATCACCAAATGAGTTTTTCCTTTGCTGCATCCTCATTTACTTCAATATTTATTCATACCCGAGTACTTTCGGTACTACTACTATACCGTCTTCGAGGGGACATTTTGCTCCAACTAGCACGGACCGTGTCAGCTGGGCATTTCGGTGGTTCTCGCGGGCTGCTTCTGTCATCTGCTATCGCTTCTTCTTGGGCGTTGTGGCGCCATCTCTTGTTGGTCAGTGATCTCCTTTTCGAACTTTTTCTTTTTTTGCTCAATTTTAATTAAATTTCTCCAGCTGTTTCTCAAATTATTAGGGTCATTGTGGTTGCAAACTTTTGTCCTATTTTTTCAATCATTACCGACTCTGCTATTCTGAGGTGTTTTTCGGATTTACAGCTTTTAATGATTTTTTTATATTTTCGAATTTTGGATATTTTTGGTTATCCAGACAGTATTGAATCAGTGCTGTTTTTTCTTCTTTTTTCTGCCAGTTTTTTATGTGTTGTTTTTATCTGTGTTTAAGCTTATTTTTGGTACTTCCTATATAAGCCATTGGAGGATTTTCAGTAATAGGAATTGAATAAATACCTGCTTTTTCTAACATTCTTATTTTATCATTATTTTTTGTTACTATATTTTTGATGGTATTTACTTTTCCTCCAATTTGAATGTTATGCTTTTTACAAATATTATTAATTTCATTGGTAGTGCCTTTAATGTAAGGAAAACCATTTAAATATTTGATTTCTTTTTTAATTACTACAGCATTATTTTTTTTTATTTTCTTTATTACTTCTGTGTCCCATTTTTTTATTAAATGGTTAGGATAACCAAAGCTGCTTGCAATTTTTTTTATGAATTTGATTTCTTCATTGATGAACTGACTATTTTCAGAATGCGTATATGCTCTTTTAATTAAGGTTTTTATACTATTGCATTTTTGAGGATATGGATGTGCTGAATTGTATGGGATTAGGACCGGAACAAATGAACTTTTCCGATAAACTCTGTATAGTAACTTATCTGTGGATTTGATAACATGTACATCCAAAAAGGCTATTGCATTATTTTTTTCCATTTCAACCGTGAGTTCTATAGTTGGATATAATGCGCTGTAACGTTTTGTTAATTTTTTTAATTCTTCTTCGTTCAGTTTTGATAGAATGAAAATGTCATCTACGTATCGACAGTACACTTCTGGTTTTTCTTCCATATGATGTAGGACATTTTCTTCAATTTCGTTCATCACAACCTCAGCATATAGAGTTGATAATGGTGAGCCCATTGGGCCTCTGAATTTTGTTTGAATATTTTGTTCTTGTATGTAAAAATATTATTTTCATATAAATAAACTAAAACTTTTTTGAATTCTTGAATTTGTGTGTTATTTAAAATTTTAAGATTTTGCAACTTCTTAATGATGATTTCAATAGCTTCTGGAACTGGAGTGCTTGGATATAATGCTTTAACATCCATGCTTGCCATGTTTAAGTCCATTAGGCCAGTTTTTACATTTTAATTTTCTCTATAAACTCATATGTGTTCTTGATGGTGAACTTGTTGTTCATGAAAAAAGGGTGCTAGGAATTTGTAAATGTTTTTCTCTAATGTTATCAAAGGTGAGTTTTTTTTTGAGACTATCAGTCTCATTGGAGCACCATCTTTGTGCGTTTTTATCTTTGCAACGATACGTGGTATGCCTGCTCCCATTGGTGGAAACGGCGTTTGATTTCATCAGGTAATGTGCTATGATTTCTTATATCCGCTAAGAATTTAATTTGATTATCAGTTGGGTCTTTCTTAATTTCAGTACAATTTAATCCATCAATTGCTTCTGTCATTTTTTGTTCAAATTCATCAGTGTTGAGAATAATGATTTGGCCGGATTTATCTGCTTCACAAAATTTGATATATGGGTCATTTTTCAATTCCAATAGTTGTTTTTTTTTCATATTTTAATTTTTTCTCTATATAGAAGTTTTTGTTGTTTTTGGCATTATATTCTTTTAGAATAACTCTATATAATTTGTTCTCTACTTCAGTTTTATTCTCTGCGCCTGGTATATTTTTGAGAATATCTTCGAGGCAAGGGATGATTTCTTCAGTTTTAGGGGAGGCCTTGTGGAAAGGCAAATTTTTTCCCTTTTTGTAAAATTGCTTTTTGTGTAAAGCTTAAATTCTTATCAGACCGATTTTCATATACATTATATTCATTTATGGGTTCTTTATTTAATTTTTGTTCATCAAATAGTGCATTTAATTTTTTATCTACCGTAACGCTATTGGAGTTGGCTTCTTTGTTAGCAATTTCGTTAATTTCGATGAACGTAGTATCCAAAATGCGATCTTTCCAAGTGCCATCAAATTGTGCATATTTTGAGTTCCTTATCAGCTTCCATAATTCATAAACTTGAGCATTAAGTCTGAATATTTGTTTTCTTTTAGCTATAATTTCGTTACTAAGTCGTTTTTGTTGACATCGAAGCAGGATGTAATAATCCTTCTTACTTGTTGGCTTGTTCTTAAGTCTCAAAAATTTGGAAAGATTGTTAGCAATTTCGTTAATTTCGATGAACGTAGTATCCAAAATGCACTTGGAAAGATCGCATTTTGGATACTACGTTCATCGAAATTAACGAAATTGCTAACAAAGAAGCCAACTCCAATAGCGTTACGGTAGATAAAAAATTAAATGCACTATTTGATGAACAAAAATTAAATAAAAGAACCCATAAATGAATATAATGTATATGAAAATCGGTCTGATAAGAATTTAAGCTTTACACAAAAGCAATTTTACAAAAGGGAAAAATTTGCCTTTCCACAAGGCCTCCCTAAAACTGAAGAAATCATCCCTTGCCTCGAAGATATTCTCAAAAAATATACCAGGCGCAGAGAATAAAACTGAAGTAGAGAACAAATTATATAGAGTTATTCTAAAAGAATATAATGCCAAAAACAACAAAAACTTCTATATAGAGAAAAAATTAAAATATGAAAAAAAACAACTATTGGAATTGAAAAATGACCCATATATCAAATTTTGTGAAGCAGATAAATCCGGCCAAATCATTATTCTCAACACTGATGAATTTGAACAAAAAATGACAGAAGCAATTGATGGATTAAATTGTACTGAAATTAAGAAAGACCCAACTGATAATCAAATTAAATTCTTAGCGGATATAAGAAATCATAGCACATTACCTGATGAAATCAAACGCTCGTTTCCACCAATGGGAGCAGGCATACCACGTATCGTTGCAAAGATAAAAACGCACAAAGATGGTGCTCCAATGAGACTGATAGTCTCAAAAAAACTCACCTTTGATAACATTAGAGAAAAACATTTACAAATTCCTAGCACCCTTTTCATGAACAACAAGTTCACCATCAAGAACACATATGAGTTTATAGAGAAAATTAAAAATGTAAAAACTGGCTAATGGACTTAAACATGGCAAGCATGGATGTTAAAGCATTATATCCAAGCACTCCAGTTCCAGAAGCTATTGAAATCATCATTAAGAAGTTGCAAAATCTTAAAATTTTAAATAACACACAAATTCAAGAATTCAAAAAAGTTTTAGTTTATTTATATGAAAATAATATTTTTACATACAAGAACAAAATATTCAAACAAAATTCAGGAGGCCCAATGGGCTCACCATTATCAACTCTATATGCTGAGGTTGTGATGAACGAAATTGAAGAAAATGTCCTACATCATATGGAAGAAAAACCAGAAGTGTACTGTCGATACGTAGATGACATTTTCATTCTATCAAAACTGAACGAAGAAGAATTAAAAAAATTAACAAAACGTTACAGCGCATTATATCCAACTATAGAACTCACGGTTGAAATGGAAAAAAATAATGCAATAGCCTTTTTGGATGTACATGTTATCAAATCCACAGATAAGTTACTATACAGAGTTTATCGGAAAAGTTCATTTGTTCCGGTCCTAATCCCATACAATTCAGCACATCCATATCCTCAAAAATGCAATAGTATAAAAACCTTAATTAAAAGAGCATATACGCATTCTGAAAATAGTCAGTTCATCAATGAAGAAATCAAATTCATAAAAAAAATTGCAAGCAGCTTTAGTTATCTAACCATTTAATAAAAAAATGGGACACAGAAGTAATAAAGAAAATAAAAAAAAATAATGCTGTAGTAATTAAAAGAAATCAAATATTTAAATGGTTTTCCTTACATTAAAGGCACTACCAATGAAATTAATAATATTTGTAAAAAGCATAACATTCAAATTGGAGGAAAAGTAAATACCATCAAAAATATAGTAACAAAAAATAATGATAAAATAAGAATGTTAGAAAAAGCAGGTATTTATTCAATTCCTATTACTGAAAATCCTCCAATGGCTTATATAGGAAGTACCAAAAATAAGCTTAAACACAGATAAAAACAACACATAAAAAACTGGCAGAAAAAGAAGAAAAACAGCACTGATTCAATACTGTCTGGATAACCAAAAATATCCAAAATTCGAAAATATAAAAATCATTAAAAGCTGTAAATCCGAAAAACACCTCAGAATAGCAGAGTCGGTAATGATTGAAAAAAATAGGACAAAAGTTTGCAACCACAATGACCCTAATAATTTGAGAAACAGCTGGAGAAATTTAATTAAAATTGAGCAAAAAAAGAAAAAGTTCGAAAAAGGAGATCACTGACCAACAAGAGATGGCGCTACAACGCCCAAGAAGAAGCGATAGCAGATGACAGAAGCAGCCCGCGAGAACCACCGAAATGCCCAGCTGACACGGTCCGTGCTAGTTGGAGCAAAATGTCCCCTCGAAGACGGTATAGTAGTAGTACCGAAAGTACTCGGGTATGAATAAATATTGAAGTAAATGAGGATGCAGCAAAGGAAAAACTCATTTGGTGATGAGACAAAATAAATTCCAACGGAGAAAAAAAAAAAAAAAAGAAGAAGCAGACCCGTGGCCAAATGAAAATCCGTGCCGCATCCACGTAACGGAAATATGGATTGAAAGCCAAGCCCCACGTGCGGTAAGTGTTCATCGAACTTTACCAACTAAAAGTGAAGTTCAAAAATGCAAATGCATTAATGCACGTTAAATAATTAACCTCCAATATCGGAAGTAAATTGAAACTTTGAAGCACACGAATTATTCTTTCAAGTGGTTAGATCAAAGGCAGTTTAGGCCTCACGATGCACTATCGCAATCTCTTTTCGAACCGTGAATTAACAACAATCACCAAATTCAAACGTCTTAAAATCAAATGTATGAAATTTGAAGTTCAAGAACGTTTTCTTGTAACTTGCAGAGATTTTGGATTTATCCCCAAATTTTTGAGACTTAAGAACAAGCCAACAAGTAAGAAGGATTATTACATCCTGCTTCGATGTCAACAAAAACGACTTAGTAACGAAATTATAGCTAAAAGAAAACAAATATTCAGACTTAATGCTCAAGTTTATGAATTATGGAAGCTGATAAGGAACTCAAAATATGCACAATTTGATGGCACTTGGAAAGATCGCATTTTGGATACTACGTTCATCGAAATTAACGAAATTGCTAACAAAGAAGCCAACTCCAATAGCGTTACGGTAGATAAAAAATTAAATGCACTATTTGATGAACAAAAATTAAATAAAGAACCCATAAATGAATATAATGTATATGAAAATCGGTCTGATAAGAATTTAAGCTTTACACAAAAAGCAATTTTACAAAAAGGGAAAAAATTTGCCTTTCCACAAGGCCTCCCTAAAACTGAAGAAATCATCCCTTGCCTCGAAGATATTCTCAAAAATATACCAGGCGCAGAGAATAAAACTGAAGTAGAGAACAAATTATATAGAGTTATTCTAAAAGAATATAATGCCAAAAACAACAAAAACTTCTATATAGAGAAAAAATTAAAATATGAAAAAAAACAACTATTGGAATTGAAAAATGACCCATATATCAAATTTTGTGAAGCAGATAAATCCGGCCAAATCATTATTCTCAACACTGATGAATTTGAACAAAAAATGACAGAAGCAATTGATGGATTAAATTGTACTGAAATTAAGAAAGACCCAACTGATAATCAAATTAAATTCTTAGCGGATATAAGAAATCATAGCACATTACCTGATGAAATCAAACGCTCGTTTCCACCAATGGGAGCAGGCATACCACGTATCGTTGCAAAGATAAAAACGCACAAAGATGGTGCTCCAATGAGACTGATAGTCTCAAAAAAAAACTCACCTTTGATAACATTAGAGAAAAACATTTACAAATTCCTAGCACCCTTTTTCATGAACAACAAGTTCACCATCAAGAACACATATGAGTTTATAGAGAAAATTAAAAATGTAAAAACTGGCCTAATGGACTTAAACATGGCAAGCATGGATGTTAAAGCATTATATCCAAGCACTCCAGTTCCAGAAGCTATTGAAATCATCATTAAGAAGTTGCAAAATCTTAAAATTTTAAATAACACACAAATTCAAGAATTCAAAAAAGTTTTAGTTTATTTATATGAAAATAATATTTTTACATACAAGAACAAAATATTCAAACAAAATTCAGGAGGCCCAATGGGCTCACCATTATCAACTCTATATGCTGAGGTTGTGATGAGACGAAATTGAAGAAAATGTCCTACATCATATGGAAGAAAAACCAGAAGTGTACTGTCGATACGTAGATGACATTTTCATTCTATCAAAACTGAACGAAGAAGAATTAAAAAAAAATTAACAAAACGTTACAGCGCATTATATCCAACTATAGAACTCACGGTTGAAATGGAAAAAAATAATGCAATAGCCTTTTTGGATGTACATGTTATCAAATCCACAGATAAGTTACTATACAGAGTTTATCGGAAAAGTTCATTTATTCCGGTCCTAATCCCATACAATTCAGCACATCCATATCCTCAAAAATGCAATAGTATAAAAACCTTAATTAAAAGAGCATATACGCATTCTGAAAATAGTCAGTTCATCAATGAAGAAATCAAATTCATAAAAAAAATTGCAAGCAGCTTTGGTTATCCTAACCATTTAATAAAAAAATGGGACACAGAAGTAATAAAGAAAATAAAAAAAAATAATGCTGTAGTAATTAAAAAAGAAATCAAATATTTAAATGGTTTTCCTTACATTAAAGGCACTACCAATGAAATTAATAATATTTGTAAAAAGCATAACATTCAAATTGGAGGAAAAGTAAATACCATCAAAAATATAGTAACAAAAAATAATGATAAAATAAGAATGTTAGAAAAAGCAGGTATTTATTCAATTCCTATTACTGAAAATCCTCCAATGGCTT
Source organism: Macrothele yani (assembly GCA_039090855.1). Classification (NCBI taxonomy): domain Eukaryota; kingdom Metazoa; phylum Arthropoda; class Arachnida; order Araneae; family Macrothelidae; genus Macrothele; species Macrothele yani. Next base: position 93,157,114 of record CM076998.1, read on the forward strand.
ATATAGGAAGTACCAAAAATAAGCTTAAACACAGATTAAAACAACACATAAAAAACTGGCAGAAAAAAGAGAAGAAAAAACAGCACTGATTCAATACTGTCTGGATAACCAAAAATATCCAAAATTCGAAAATATAAAAATCATTAAAAGCTGTAAATCCGAAAAACACCTCAGAATAGCAGAGTCGGTAATGATTGAAAAAAATAGGACAAAAGTTTGCAACCACAATGACCCTAATAATTTGAGAAACAGCTGGAGAAATTTAATTAAAATTGAGCAAAAAAAGAAAAAGTTCGAAAAAGGAGATCACTGACCAACAAGAGATGGCGCCACAACGCCCAAGAAGAAGCGATAGCAGATGACAGAAGCAGCCCGCGAGAACCACCGAAATGCCCAGCTGACACGGTCCGTGCTAGTTGGAGCAAAATGTCCCCTCGAAGACGGTATAGTAGTAGTACCGAAAGTACTCGGGTATGAATAAATATTGAAGTAAATGAGGATGCAGCAAAGGAAAAACTCATTTGGTGATGAGACAAAATAAATTCCAACGGAGAAAAAAAAAAAAAAAAGAAGAAGCAGACCCGTGGCCAAATGAAAAATCCCGTGCCGCATCCACGTAACGGAAATATGGATTGAAAGCCAAGCCCCACGTGCGGTAAGTGTTCATCGAACTTTACCAACTAAAAGTGAAGTTCAAAAATGCAAATGCATTAATGCACGTTAAATAATTAACCTCCAATATCGGAAGTAAATTAAAAAATAAGTAATTTGAGTTTCGAGTTTCACAAACATGAATTGTGGGGAATACATGCCTGTGGGGCATGTATTTTTGTGCTGAAAAATGTATTATGTAGTGCAATAGAACCTGCTTGTAATGAGGATCTCAGGACTGACTGAAATCCTCACTAAATCAATTTAGGGAAGAAATATACGACCATGTGATAATATATGGATGCATGTACATTTATATCAAGGTGAAATTTCTCCCAAAAATTTTGTGTAGCAATTCTGCTAAAAACTGCTATGCAAAAAAAAAAAAATTTGAATAGCAGTTACTTGTTTTTGCGTAGCAGGTTTTCCGGAACTTCATTCTGAATCTGTATGTGATTCATGTGGACATTTAGTGCCATTGCCATATGGTTTACATTTGGATTCCTTTGTTTGTTATTAAAAAATAAATCACAGGATGACTGTGGGTTAAATTCCTTGAGTTCTGGGCCTTCTAAAGTAATTCGAAGAAGACCATCTAAAGTCTTTGTATCTATTCGATTTCTAAAATCTGTTTTAACACGTTTCATTGCAGAGAAAGCTCTTTCTACTTTCGCATTGGTCGTTGGCAGCACTCTCAAGAGCAAGAGCAATTTTAATCCTCTATAACTATTATTCTGAAAGTAAAAATTGTCTTATTTCAGTTATTTTTTAATTATAAGGAATAAAATAAGATGAAATTAAGAATTTCATTTTATTTTATTTCTAATTGTGGTCCACACTTTCTGGGTTAGCAGAAGGTTTTCTGTTTCAATGATTGTGCATGCCAGGGCTGGAAAAATAAGTTCCACATCTAGAAGACAGTTCCCAAAATTTAGGTGCCAGCTGTAAAGTAAATTCAAATTTTAAAGAATCACACTCAAAAGTAATGTGTCAAGAGGATGGAACAGAAAGTTAGTGTATTTTTCATGTTATTTTTTAAAACCCAAATCACTTACTGCTAATATAAAATTTCAATTTGATCCATACCCCCTCCCCCTACCGTCGCGTTTCTCTAGTTCATGCTCTCAAAAAATTTAAATTTTAGGTTTTCATTTTATTTAAGTATAATTTATTGAAATTAAATTTCGCACATATAAACCCAAAGTATCGTATTTTTCTTCCTATAATCTGGAGTGGCATTATAACTCACAGGCTACGAAATTTAGGAGGGAAAAAAATCTTGCTCAGAATCCACGGCGAGAATAACATTAAATTAAAATAATAGAATTAACCATGTTGACTGGTCCACTCCTGTGTAAGCCTGTTACACCCCTGAGCTTAACTTTAAAATAAATCCCTCAATCTATCTCGAGGAGGCATAGCGACCATGCATATGTCTATACACAGTTAACATTGGAACTGGAATTGCGGAAAACAACGTCGTCTTACCTTCCGTCTGTTGGGTTGTCGCTCGTTGAGGTCCCACGCTGGCAGAGGGATAACTTTCGAGTATGCTGACTCCAGATCTATCTATCACGTTATAGGGTTACTTAGCCTCCATCTCAGCATCAGTATTCTATCTCTTTACTTCCACAACTAAGTCTCCTGGACTTCATTTCATATCGCAGTGCTCATAGTGTTCTAGTCCTTGCATATTTTCTCTCTCAAATCCTCACTGAATGATCTCTCTGAATAGCTATCCTCCGAATATGTTCATTCTCGAATATCTATGAATCTGTCCTCCGAATACTATATGTGAATATCCCCAGACTATGTCTTTTTTCTGTATATATATTTCCGTCCCTTTAATTTTCCACGTGGTAGGGGCGTGCCTACAACCCTCTAAGAACTTTTCGCCTGGGGTCTAGATTGGTCAGTTGAGCTGACCAGTGCTCAAGCTTAGTGGCTATCGGTTGGCCCTCTGGTCCACTCAGCTACCTTTTCGCAGCAGCTGGCATGTTGGGCAGGTGAGGCTTCTGCAAATTCAAAGGGACATAATTTCTGAGCTCGGATGAACAGCGAAGAATTTGACGGGGCTTCCCTCTGACAGAGTTATGACTTTCCAGTGACACCGCAATGTACTTTATGACTTTCGCTGGGGCCCATTCATCGAGGAGATGGTTGTACAGAGATGCCAAGTACTACGGATCCTTGGTAGTTTCTACAGATATCATGTTCGTACTACGGACCTACGGAGAAGGTGTGAAAAACTACGGATTTTCCCCAAAATCTTGGATATTTCCGGAAAACTTTTTTTTTTTTTTAATTATTAAAAAAAAAAAAAAAAAGTCAAGCGTAGTCAAATGTTATTTCTGCGATAACGTCACGAAGCTGTGTGGGGCAGGCGGGATATCAGAAGAAAAAAAACTGCTCTGAGCAAATAGTCATCAGATCAAAGGAATCCTGAATGTTTTGGTTTTTTTTCCGGCAGAGCACATAACTGAGCTACCAGGATGTGTGGACCTTGTTATTGCCTGTTTATGCTAACTCCACGGGAGTTGTTTGTTCTTCGTGCGCAGTATATTTGCCCAGAGCAAGAAAAAAATTCTCCCTGTGTTTTTGGCAACCAGCCAAAGAAAACGTCTAGCAGCTGCTGGGTGTGTGCCCAGTTGTGACCTACTTTCCCACACTCCTCGCTGTCGCTGTCGGCAAAGAGCTTAATTGTTTATGTTACTTTGACAGATTTGCAAAGTGCAGTTCTTTTTTTTTTTTTTTTCTCTTGTAAAAATGTTTCGCTAAACAAAGGGATGTTTTATTTTATCTTGTCAGATTCACAAGAACTTTCTTTCTTCTTTAAAAGATTGTTTTCCCCAGATCATTCTTCGCTGGAGATCTTTTCTTTTAATTTCAGTTTTATTTATTTATTTTTCATTTATTTTTCGTTACTCACTTGCGTTTTAAGTTGTGACATTTTACTTCCCCGCATCTTAGCAGAAAACTTCTTTTGTGTTAATGAAACGTTGCATGGATTTTTATTGTAATTTATTTTATATTCATTGCCTTTTTATTTTATCCTTTTTTTTCCAGAATTGATTTATTTATGCAATTTAAAATACCTTTTTGATTATTTTTTTCATATAAGCGTTTAATGTTAATTTTCTATTTATCCGCATAATAACGCTATGAAACCTTTCAAAGTTAGTTGTTCTGTGCATCGGTCTTTGCTCCCATTGTGTTTGTCATGTACAAATTTACTTGCAATAGCGTTGGGTAAATGGCCACCTGCCTCTACTAATATTCTTGGATCTAAAAAGCAAAAACGTTGTCAAAAATTCATGGAGAGTTATTCGCAAGAATTTCTGTGTCTAAAATCGTCTCGGGTATCTGAAAACCATGGGTTTTGTTCCCTGTGTGCTGTTGATTTTTCAATCTCACACGGCGGAAAAGACGATTGCGATCGGCATTTTCATTCTAAAAAACAAGAGGAATGCTTAGGTATGTTGCAAAATTTATCCAAGTATTGTCCCCGATCCAGATTAACATGTTGCTAAAAATGTAGCAGTGCACTCTGGGAAATGGTCATGCTTGCAAATTTTAATGTGGGAACTTGACTTGACCTCACTACGGAAAAACTATGGGCGCCACGCACGTGGACTACTGATGACTTCCTTCAGATGTTGGCATCTCTGGTTGTAAACCGTAACTCACCTATTCATCTGACTGTGATTCGGACTCTTGCATGTGAACTCCTGAAATACAGGGATGTTTTGTCCCACCGGCAATGCTAGCACTGGGGCCTTTTCGTAAATGCTGTGCTTCTCACAAGAGTGAAAAGAAGATAAATTCCTTGGTCATTCTCCACGGGTGTCCAGGGAAAACGTGGTAAACCGCCTTGACCACCTTGCTTTCTGCTCCAGTGGGAAAAAGGGAGCAAAGGAAAAATAATTTAAATTAAGTAAAAAATAATTAAAGTAAATTATACCTGGTCTCTGTAATTAATTAAACCGCAAACAATGTGGCCCAAAGTATGAAGTAGTTCTGCGGCAACAGTCATCAAACAAACGTCAAACATTTTTAAGTGCTGTTGGAAATGAAATAACTCATCACGCAATATATATATACATATATATATACACTGAAAAGCAATTGAATTAGAGATACCTATCTAGTAACGTGTAGCACCACCTTTCGCCCTGATGACGGTGGCGATTCGTCTCGGCATGGACTCGAGAAGACACCGGAAGCGTTGGGAGGTCATACGAATCCACAACCCCTGAACAAGCTCCCACAGTTCACGAATATTTGGTAGAGGGGGTCAGAGACTCGACATCTCTCTTGATGGGATTGAGGTCAGGTGACCTAGCTGGCCAAGGAAGCGAGGTCACGTCGGTGGAGTGTTCATCCAACCATGTGGATACAATTCGGTAACGATGGCACGGTGCATTGTCTTGTTGCAGGATGAGGTCCCCATTGGGATGTTGAAGACGTACAAACGGGAACAAATGGCCGTCCACGATATCCCGGTAACGTTGACATGTGAGGATCGATGTCACACGTACCAGGGGTCGCATTTCAGTCCACGTAAACAGTCCTCAGACGAGAATGCCACCCCCACCAGCTTGAGGAGTACCCTGCTGGCAAGAAGGATCCATCGCTTCATGTGGTTTGCGCCGTACTCGTATCCTGCCATCCGCATGTACCAACGTGAATCTCGACTCATCAGCCCAGGCAACATTTTCCCACATGTCTAGGGTCCAGTGACGATGTTTCCACACCCATGCTAATGTTCGCACCCTGGGATGTGCGGTCAGCAGCTGTACCCTCGTGGGATGATGGCTTCTGTACCCCATAGCGAGGAGATGGTTCTGGATGGTGCGGCTGCTTACACGTTCTTATGCAGCAGCGTTAAATTGCAGAGAGATTTCTTGCACTGTGGCTGGTCTATCCGCTCTTACAATGCGAGCTAGCCAGCGATGATCCCACTCATCCACACGCTGTTGTCCACAGCAGTTGGCCCTTGCAGGGATGGTTTTATCGGACTCGATGTACTCACTGTGCACCCGTGACACAGTGGCTCGTAAAAATCCCAGTGCCTGCACGACTTTCGAGATGGAGTGACCCATTCGTGGGGCCCCGACGATTTGCACACGATCAAATGCGCTTAGATCCGTTGTCTTACCCATACTGCGTTCGACTCTTACTGATTCCCATCGCGCATCACTCCTGATATTGTCGGATCGCTGCATACATCATGTTGTTTCCGTTTACAGGGCCACCCACAGCCTCACATTTGCATATCGCCAGCTGTCTCTCCCACAATCCTTTGGGATTCCTTTCAGCGAGCACGAGCGAGCGTCACATAAGCCGCCGGTAGCAATGATGCAGTTTTTGATAGGCATCCGTCAGCGTCCGTTTTACTGAAAACAAAATTTTTAAAAAAATAAAAAGACATAATAGTTAAACATAATATTCAAGATGACTCTTACACTAAAATATTTTTTGCTAGATTGAAATTTTACGAGAAACGAATATACCATTAATTTCTAAATATTTCTGTGAAGATACCGTTTGAGCACAAAATATTTTTGTGAAGATACCGTCCAACGGCATCAAATCCCGCCTGGATCAACCCCTGAATGTTCACACAACTTATCGAAAATCGAAATGCGTTCCTACAGCATGACTCAGTGTTAAGCGTTGCGGGCAGTCACGTGAGAGGATGGTCCTATCAGCGCTAGGGTTATCAGTTCAATTTGAGAAAGTGCGCTGCACGTTCATATTTGGAACGCGCCATTGCTTAACTGAAACATGGAATCTTATTATGTTTACCAGCAGTCGAAATAATGCTTTAAAAAGTTATTAGGATATACATTTATATTGCACATATTTAATCGCAACTTGTAAAAACCACTTGAAACTTGCATCGCAGAAATATGCAACGTAAATCTCAAATTCTGTCGCAACTCCATGCAAAATGCGATGTGATACCAGTCAAATTTCACCCTGATTTACACTGAAGAGCAATTGAATTAGAGACAGCTGGCGTTATGCAAATGTGGTGCTGTGGGCGGCCCTGTAAATGGAAACGACATGAAGTATGCAGCGATCCGACAATATGAGGAGTGATGCGACGGGAATCAGTAAAAGTCGGATGCAGTATGGGTAAGACAAAGGATCTAAGCGCATTTGATCGTGGGCAAATTGTTGGGGCCCAACGAATGGGTCACTCCATTTCGGAAGTCGTGCAGGCACTGGGATTTTCACGAGCCACTGTGTCATGGGTGCACCGTAAGTACATCGAATCTGGTAAAACCATCCCTGGAAGGGCCAACTGCCGTGGACAACAGCATGTGGATGAGCGGGGTCGTCGTCGGCTAGCTCACATTGTAACAGCGGATAGACGGGCCACAGCACAAGAAAAACTCGGCAAATTAACGCTGCTGCATAAGAACGTGTAAGCAGCCACACCATCCAAAACTATCTCCTCGCTATGTGGTACAGAAGCCATCGTCCCACGAGGGTACCGCTGCTGACCGCACATCACAGGGTGCAAAGATTAGCATGGGCGCGGGAACATCGCCACTGGACCCTAGACATGTGGAAAAATGTTGCCTGGACTGATGAGTCGAGATTCACGTTGGTACATGCGGATGGCAGGATACAAGTACGGCGCAAACCACATGAAGCGATGGATCCTTCTTGCCAGCAGGGTACTCTTGAAGCTGGTGGGTGTGGCATTCTCGTCTGCGGACTGTTTACGTGGACTGAAATGAGACCCCTAATACATGTGACATCGTCCCTCACAGGTCAACGTTATAAGGATATCCTGGATGACCATTTGCTCCCGTTTGTGCATCTTCAACATCCCACTGGGGACCTCATCTTGCAACAAGACAATGCACCTTGCCATCGTTCCCGAATTGTATCACGTCGATGGAGTGGATGAACACTCCATCGACGTGACCTCGCTTCCTTGCCCAGCTAGGTCACCTGACCTCAATCCCATCGAGCCCATCTGGGATGCCATCGAGAGAGATGTTCGAGGCTCTGACCCCTTCCGTCAAATCTTCGTGAACTGTGGGAGCTTGTTCAGGGGTCGTGGATCCGTATGGTTTCCGAATGCTTCCGGTGTCTTGTCGAGTCCATGCCGAGAGGAATCGCCGCCATCATCAGGGCGAAAGGTGGTGCTACACGTTACTAGACAGGTATCTCTAATGTGAATACATAGTAGCAGTGAATTCTGAAGCAGACATCACATGGAAATTAAAAAAGAAAAGCACTCCTTTGTTGCTCTCTTTTTGTTTTATAATTATGTTTTTTTCTTTTAACTGAATAACACAGAGTGCGTTAAATACCTTGTCATCGCCATAGTCAAATCAGTGGCTGTTGCGCAAGATGCCAAGTGTTCTTTTTGATTTTTTCACTGACCTCAGTAGTGCTTTTTTGTCAACATTCTTCCACTAACACACTAAGAGTCACCTACATTGTTACGATTTCATCCTATATGTTACCATTTCTGTTCCTCCACTCCTGAAATGTCACAGCAGTTTTCTCTGCCTTGTTAAATATGGAAATTTTATTACATTTTGTTACCTTTGTTAAGATTGATCAGCTCAGCTTTCCTGTCCCTTGTTAAATCCAGGGATTTCATTAAATTTTGTTCATAAAAAATTATCGAATTGGCTTTGAATTAACATTATGTCAAAAAAAAGTTCCTGTTTTTCCCACTAAAGAAGGGTTTGTTATAAGCTGGCTCTATTGTATAAGCATACCTGCCAGGTTTTACGGTTTACCTGTAAACATTACGGAAATGTGACTTGTTTTGCTGGCAAAATGTTAATTTTACGGATTTGGTGATTCTCCGAGATGTTTTTTTTTCTGATGATTTTGCACCCACTATTAAAACTTTCTTTATTTAACTTAATCCATTCAAAGTAAAGCGCCAGTGTAAGTTACGAATAAGTTTTCAGTTACATGTGTTTATTTGGGAACGTTTTGCCGCATTTTCCCCATGTTTTATTGTTTTGCATTGTTTCAAACACTAAAAGAACTGCACCAAAAAGTTAAACAAGACCAACCAGCTGGTCTTGTTTAACCTTGGGCTTGGTTCTCTCTCGCATATGCACTGTTTCCCCCCTTCTCCTTTTCAGATAATACATTGTTTGTCCCCCAGGCCACAACTTCTCAGTAGGCCAGCATGGGGTGTGTCTTGCATTGGAGCAAGTGTCTTTACTCCCACTTTAAAATGCTATCTCAGAACGTAGTTATCGTAGGAAAAAAATTCAAACGGATTTTAAATCTGTGGAATTTTTAAGCCCAGATCGATACCCAACATGACGAAATTAAGTAAAAGCTGCCAGTTTTGTGAAATTAAAAATGCATTGGGGCATGGTTTCGTAACTTTTTCTCTGGAATAAATTTGACCTAAAGAAGGAATGCTACTATAAGAGGAAGTTAAAGAAAAAAGTAAGTCCAATGTTCATTCCAGCCAGTGCTTCTCCAACCATGATTTATTTTGCTGGTTCTTTAGTCAGTAAGTTTTCCAACCGTGCTTTGTTTATCGCTTGATAACATTCATATAAATGCCTTGGCTTGATTCAACGAAATTAATATGTTGGGGTACATACTAATTCATCAAATCCGTATTGAAAATGGTAAAAGGTCAGGGCATATGAGCGGGATTCATTCTTCCGCTCTTTTTCGTGATGACTTGCGTAAAATCAAAGCATGATTGCGATGAAGTTTCGGTATGCTGTTCAGCACCCATAGTGGACCTATCTTATTGAAAATGGTGGCTATCAGCATTCACAGTGCAGTGGTACATGCACAAGATTTGTTCACGCGCATGTCAGAATTTTAGCACAATATCTTCCGTGGAAATGGGACCGATTTGGATAGAATTCTTAATTATAAAACAACGCATGTGTGGTAGCTTTTTTATTTAGAAATTAACAGGCACAAAAAATTTTGTATAATAAAGCAAAAACACGCAAACTATACAGTCTATCAATTAATTCATACTAAGGGATTTGTAAAGAAAACAAAGTATCGTGGTGAACACTGTTGCTTTTGCAAACCCACACGTTTTTGTAGGTATGAAATTTTGGGCTTTCAGAAAACAACTGAGGATTTTAAAATATCCGGATTTTGACAGCATAAGTTTAATCTAGGGAGACAGTAGACTTTATTTTTTTAATCTGTTTGAAAAAAAAAAAAACGCCATTGGCTTCGTAACTTCTATCAAACCGAATTGTGTGATATTTAGAGATTTTCATTTTCTAAAACAGAAAGATGTATTCTACATTTTGTCATGTTAGGCCTTTTTTTTTTTTTTTTTTTTTTGCAGAGATATAAGATTGGAATTAAAACCCCTGTTCCAACGTTTGTGCCGTGGCAACGCCACAAAGAGAGCAGGGGATGAGATGGGGAGGATATCATGGACAAAGTGGCTGTATCGTTTCCTATGATGCTTGATGTAAAAGACTGTTGGTTTTGTTCCGGCAAAACACTGTGTTAGTTTACTTACTGCATGAGAGGGGTGTGGTCCAGACGTTGACGGGCCCAGATTGTTTTTGTAAAGGAATAACTAAACTAGAGAAGCTTTATTCGGTAAGATGAGGGGAGGGGGTGAACAGGAAAGAAAGGCAGAACTATAAAATCAGTGCCGTTTGGAAGTATGAAGGATGCCACTAAAGGGGTCGAATTTAGTAAAAGATAAAGCATCGATATGCCTGTGAGGAGTGATGGGAAGGGAGGGGATGACCCTAGAGGATGACGTTCGTAACTAAAACCTAAACCGATGAAAGAAACTTTCAGTTGCTCTCTGATTTCCTAGCTGACCAGCTCAATTGGATAACTCTGTAATAGGTATTTTTTCCTCTTCAAATTGTCACTCTTTAAGCTGCTACTATTTTACTATAGCAGTTTTTACTTGCATTTTTGGATGCACTTCAATCTTCGGCCCCCGTCGTCTGCTTCAGCTAACGCACCACTAGAATGCCGGGAAAAACGTTTCGCGATAGGTGGCGCAGCAGCTGCGTAAGCGTTTTTGCTCCTTCACTGCATGCATTACATAATTGGTGTGTGTGTTGTGCGGGAGGAGTGCTAGGGACGCGAAATATGTGGTGTGGGGGTTAAAGGAAGGTGTTTATTTTGTAATATGGCTGGCCCTAAAAAGGGCCTTTATGGAATGTGAGTAGTTCAGGTGTTGTTAAATATTTATAACGACGGAAAAGAAGTGTTTCCTCCTCATTGAGAACCTGTATATCTAGTACGAATATTTAGGTGGAAAACATTACGTACTAGGGAAGAACTGTTTGATGACAGCAATCATCACCTCAAAACAGTGTTCAGAGGAAAGACTACAATTTCATCGGAATAAATATTGCAGAATGTGGTCTGGCAAGTGGTCTTTGTGAATTCCGTTAGATAGTGTGCGTTTGAGGGGCCGCCAATTGCTCTCAACACCTTGCGTATGCGCCCTAGTAGTCGGATCGACGAAATTGAGCGAGTGGTTTACTGACAGATGTTGGAAACCACGGGATGGGAGATTGCGGTACGCAGCCCACTGATCCGTCATTACAGTACACTTCCAGGTTGAACATGTTTCTGGATGAGCGGCAGCAATGTGTGAGCAGAGCGGTTATTCTCCAGGCAGATGTCAACCCTGAATCGTTTCGAATCTCGTTCAAAGATGCCAAGGATCCAGGTGCCCTCAACGAGGCGACCACGATTATACTTCCGCTTCCCAACCTTCGCCTCATCCACTTCTATGATGACACCAGGGCCTCCAAGCTGTCCTTCGTCTTGTTCGCAGGCTACCATAAACTCTGCGACTAGTTCTCTGCAAGACTGATAATAGTCACTGACTGTCGCAGAGGATGTGGAAACCCCACCCTGGGAAGATTCCTCAATTGCATCATCGTAGGACAATCCTTTGGCGAAACAATATAAAAGAGTCGTCACCTTATCAAGAGGAATACAAGCAGCTTCAAACCACGTCCCAAGTAAACGGGAACACTGCTCACTTTTCCCTGTAATGTGATTCTTCCTACACCTGAATTGTCCTAAATGATGACACATGTCCACTCGCAAACTCATTGGATGACCTGCGGAACATCTTCGTTCGGTTGGAAGCAATCCTTTCCGCTCACACCATGCAATGCATGATTCTTCATCCTTCTCAACTTCGTCGAAGAAATGCCTCCAGTTCCACATGGCTACTGACAGAGCCACAACGCACGCTGAAAAAAAACACAAGCCACGTATCGCTTAGAACAGGGCGAACAGAAGTAAGTATACGGGATTCACAGCTCACACACTCAGCAAACAGCGATTATGTAACACACACAGCACGGGAAAAAACGCCGATGCAGCTGCAGCGCCACCTATCGCAAAATATATCTCCCGACATTCCATTGGCATGTTAGCTGAAGCAGACGACGGGGGCCAAAGTGAAGCTGGAATTTTTCTTCAAGTGGTAATGAATTTAGTATTAGTGATTTGCTAGGAGCAGCAATATATGGGGGGAGGGAGTACTATAAAACATTCCGTGATGCTGCATATTCTGCGGAATTCCTGTGTATTGTGAAATCTTCAAAAATGGAAAATATTGTTTTTGAAGATTTCACACTCTTCAAAATATCCCGTGTATTGTGAAATCTTCAAAATGGTAATTTCAACATTTCGCATGGTGGAAGGAATGATATTACAAATCATATTTCTAGTGACAAGCATAAATACATATAACGCTGACTGCGTGGAAAAAAATATGAAATTAACTTCTTTTGTTAAAAGTTATAATGAACTGGATACGATTCGTACAAAATATTTGTTCACATATTTTTTTAGTTGAACATAATTTACCAATTAGTGTCCCTCAGTTATTCATTTTTTATTTGACTGTCTTATCGTCCGTGTCTCCGTAAGATAAAAACCTAACATGAAAATGGTTTGTTTTTGAAAACATTTTAGTATGTTTCATGACGGCGTGGGACACGATCCTATTAAAAGGGTAGAACATCCTTCCCTTCTTATGCAAACTTCCATAAAAGTAAATTTTTATCACAATGATATCATAGTAATGAGAAATTATGTACAGATTCTATTTTAATCGATAAAAATATGCCGATAAATTCAAGTATCTGTAGTCACTTCAATTAAAAGTTGATACTTGATTTGGGTAGCATCATTTTTAATCGAATATATCAATTAATTTTTTTACGGATTAATGTTTCTGAAAGTTGGCAGGTATGTATAAGTTTAGAAAACAAAAATATGACAAAGAAGATCTATCATGAAGTTAAATAAAAACAATATGTTTTACAATACAACAGAACTTTTATTACCTTAATGGGTAAGTCATCACTAAAAAAAATTCATAATTCAAACTCCAATTTTTCAGTCCTTGGTAATTTCAAGAAATGAGGTTTTTCTGTGTCAGCTTTGTGTTGTAACAGAACAGAAAAACAACAACAAAAAAACAGCATTTACGTACTAGAAAGGCTCAGTGTAATCATTCTCTTTGCTTGTATTGCTGGACATTTGGACACATACTGTATGTCTAACATATATTTTTGGAGAAAACAGAGTTGGTTGTTTCCAGGAAGCAACCAAGTCTTCAACTGTTGTTTTGCAATTCTTGATGGCTGTGCCAAAATTCGCTAACCAACCGATTGCTAATTTTTGGATTTATTCTCACTTTATTTCCAATTGTTTTTATAATTTGAATAGTATTAAATTATTTGCTATTAGTTTCTAAAATTCCTTTGTTTTCCTGCAGGGTTCATTCTCTTATCATGGAGATAACTGAAGGCAGAGTCACTGAAGCCCAGGAAAAACTTGATTCTCTGAACAACAAAATTGATGGCATTTCTTCGTGTAAAACAAAGGCTACTGTTGCTATTAAAACTGCTAAAAGGTATTTATAATTTGAAGAAGCTAAGATCTAGACATATTTTTTTGTTTAAAAATATATAATTATATAAACTAGAATTACTTTATAGAATTTGGTTGGAAGCATAGCTATAATTCAGTAGCATATTATTATTATTATTATTATTATTATTATTATTATTATAGTACAATTCCGAAAATCCGCACAACTTGGTTCCAGAGGTTATGCAGATTTTAGAATTTTGTGGATTTTATAGAACCTGTGTGTGTTTACTAGTACATATGTACTGTAAACACACACAGGTTCTCTAAATGGTATGTATGTACATATTATAAGCTATCATTTGTTTAATAGTTAATAAAATTAGTTAGTAATATGTATTCAATACTGTAATTAGTAGTATTTGGAATTTATGTAGATATATGTACAGTATTTAATAAGTAAGTAAAATATAGAGAACAAAAAAAGTCATAATACAGTACTTTATTAATTAATTGAATTTTTATTTACAAAATACTGTATATGTTAATCAAACATTCTGGCTGGCAAACATTCCATCAATGGTCATTTGTTTTAAATTTGGTTTCTCTCATTGAAGTTTTTACTAAAGTCTATAAATCATCATTATTTCCTGTGCTGAAACACATTTCTGCTGTTCTAAAAAATTAATGTATTGTTCTCCCAACAAAATTCCATCTCCTAAGGATATTTTTTTGGTAGTAGAATCCTTGCTGTCAGTGTCTGCAGTATCTGAATCACCTGTATCAGGATTAATCACAATAGCTATGATTTCATCATCAATCATCGTTTGGACCTCTCTCTTGTCTGAAGATTCCATCCATTCAAATATATCTTCTTCTCTAAACGCATTCATCATTGACACATTTGCTTATTTGGCATATGCTAGTAGCTCCGTAGCCTTTGATTTGGCCTTCAAAGCTGTGAAACCTTTGAACTCGTAATCTTCGGGTTCAGAGTCAACAAATATTGATGCTGGTCATAATTTATGCCATGCGTTTATCAGAGTAGAACGTTTCACATTGTTCCATGAACCTGCTATTCAGTACAGGCAGTGCTTCATTGTGAAATCTTTAATGATGGTTTTGATTGTTTGAAATGATTTATCAGAGTTCAACAGTTTCCTTAGGAATTCTCGTTTGTAGTCACACTTCCAACTGTTAACTATACCCTGATCCATGACCTGAATTAGTGAAGTTGTGTTTGGGGGTAAGAACATAACTGCAACATTATTTGAAGTTAAATCTTCAGGATGTGCCATACAGTTGTCCCATACCAGCAAAATTTTACAGTCTGGAGCAAATCCGACCTCCACATAGTGCCTTCTGGCATCTTTAACAAAGTGATTATTGAACCAGTCTGTAGCGAGTTCTTTGGTCATCCATGATTTTTTATTACTACGGTAGATCACAGGTAAGACCTTTATGCCCTTCAAAGCCCTGGGACAAGCACCTTTTTCCAATCACGAATGGCATACATTTATGATTTCCAGAGGCATTGGAACAAAGAGCAACTGTTACTCTTTCTTTGCCTTCCTTAACACCGGAAGGTCCTACTTCATCAGCACACACTAAAGTATGTCCTGGTATATAATGCCAGACAAGTCCAATTTCATCCATGTTATAAATTTGATCAGGAGAAAGTGCTTCCTCCTGGACAAATTTGGCAAACACATCCAGAAATTCTTCTGCAGCTACCTTATCTGCCGATTTTTGCTCCCCGCAGGATTTCAAGTAGCGAATTCCATGTCTTTGAAGCGGGATAGCCATCCAACTGAAAAATTACAAGGCTCATCAATCTTCAGTTGCTGATGAAATAGCTTGGCTTTTTCACATAAGAGTGGACCTGTAATTGGCATACCATCGTTACGCCTTCGCCTAAACCACTCATAAACAACAGCATCGAGGGTGGAGTTTATGGCTTCATGCATCGTTTTGCGATCAGCAATTCCAGAATTGCTATCACACATTGCATGGAATTGCAATATCTTGTCTCGGTTTTTCTTAATATCATACACAGTCTGAACAGCAATACCAAAAATCTCCGCATCATGCTTTGGTGTACTGCCATTATCAAGTTTTTGCAACAACAAGTCCACTTTCTGCTGAATGCTTAAAGAGCTGTGCTTTCTCTTCACTCCTGCCATTTCCTCAAATTTCCAAGCAATTATTAAAAAAATTTCACCTTAAGACATGAAACAAAACATAAAAAAAAAAAAAGATTCTCACAGCATATGTACCGGGAAAAAATGTAAACACGCAATAGTAAGTTGCCAGATTTCCCGCTTGATATGTGCTTTATGTTAACTTCAATCTCTCAATGTTGTACCATCGTTTTTAACCCCTTCAAAAATTAATTATGCGGCAGCTAGAAATTTTAGCTGGGTAATGCCCCCCCCTTCAAAAAAAACTAATGCTAAGTAAGCTTGAAGTGATGAACACAATTGCACAATGAAAGTGCTGATCGCTTGTTAAATTTAGCAGGCGGCACATTTCTCTGTAGCTGAAATTAATTTTATCATTGTTTTGGCATTACAGTAAAGTAATTGCATCGTGTTAAACATCATACATACGTATATGACACCCCACACACACACACACACACACACACTTTTTTTTTTTTTTTTTACCAGCGTGCGGCACTGTGGTTTGAAGTGAGGGTATTATTTGACATTCATCAACCAGCATCCCGTCCCTGCGTGACATTCTGTCCATTGTTCACACGTCATACATTTTTCTTTTGAACTATCGCAATTCCTGTGTACTTCTGTAAAAGACATAATACTGTATCATACTCAAATGTTTCATATTAAAAAATTGTATTTTTATTTATACAGTGTTCAACAAATATCCATAGTGCAGCATACAAAGGAAAGAGCAGCTTATCATCTTTGAAACCAAACTTGTTGTCCGCTAAATTCAACAAGTGGGATGGTGAGGAAAGCAGGAGGGTTCCCCATCTCCCGTAACTGCATTGTAAGAGCACGGTTCCCTGCTTGCTACAAAGGTTTTGCCAGTAGACTGGATAAAAAAAATAAGAAAACTCATCATTGTCAATTCTTTGTGAAACTGGCTGAAATTTTTACAAAAAAAATAAGAAAACTCATCATTGTCAATTCTTTGTGAAACTGGCTGAAATTTTTACACACTCCATAATCAGCTAAGAGTAGTCAACTGTCAAAATTTTGCTTTAATTGGTTAAAAACATTTTAATTAGCCATGAACATTTTTATTAAAAGATTTACGAGGGACAGGCACACAGGAATGCTTAATAAAAAATTTTTGGGCTAGTTTAAAAAGTTATTAAACAATTCAGGTGAAATTTTGCAGATCCATTCGTAACACGAATTTATGGTGCTTATAAAAATTTCAGACAGCTGTCTGAAAACTTTGCGAAAATGCATTTTTCATTTAAGGTCAGTAATCATGTGAGCTGAAGAGGAAGTTTTTTCCTCTTGCTCTTGTTGCATTCTGCTGGCCCCACCCAATATCACCCTCCCCTTTTCTGCCATCCATCTCCCCCAGTTCACTAAAACACTTCAAAGCCGCACTCACACACACACACACACACACACACACACACACACTCCCATCATGTCGAACTCCTAGCAGTTAACAGAACTAAGTCATGGATCCTCAGTATGGAGACTGCGCGGGAGATGCAAGATTAAACGTCGTTTGATTTTTATCCACATAAAAATAAAAATGAGCAAATTTCTTAATGGTAACAAGGATTTAAAAACAAACAATACACAATTTTTAGCATTCGTTTTTTGACGATTCAGGTGAACTTATTTTGGCAAAAGTGATAGGCAGCTTAAACATTGTCAACTGGGCGGGCGCCCACCAAACAGTCTCTAGGGTGAACAACATTACGTATAACATTAGTAATATTTTTCAAATAGAGAAAACACATAAAAGATTTTAAAAACCTTTAAAAAGATCTTAAACATTTAGGTTTTTTTTTTTTTTTTTTTTTGGTCAGCTGCAAAATGAAAAAAATCGATTTCTGAAACCTTTTTTTTTTTTTTTGTTTTACCCATCTGTTAACTGTAACTGTGACCGGTGTTCGAATCTACGCGGATTTTAGGCAATTGCGGATTTTCAGAATTGTACTGTATTATTATTATTATTATTATTATTATTATTATTATTATTATTATTATTATCTAGCAACAGAAAACAATAAAGAGATTGCAATTTTGACCAGAGATTTGTTTAATTCAGGACCTTAATTAACACTCAAAAATCAGCATGAAATTTATGAAGTTCCTTGTACTACTGCTGTTAGCAAATGAGTTGGTGTTATTTTCAAGAGACCAGGCTGTTGTACATGGGTTGTTTTCCTTGCAGTGGCAGCACCACTTAATATCTGCGAGTAGGATGCCATTGTCTGAAACTGTGCCATTAGGTTGTTTCTCTGTGTTAGACAAACTCAGTGGTGAAGGTGCGTGTTATTGACATTACTGGTTGAGCAATGGTGACAGGTTTGTACAGCCCCTGGAATCCTGGAATTTGATTTCCCTTTTTCCCAGGCCTGGAAAGTCCTTTATTTTTCATATTTTTGTAAGAAGTTCTGAAATAGTCCTGGAATTTTTTCTTGTGATGAAAAGAAAAGTTGATCAACATGTTTGGATTGATTGTACCACTTTGTTCTAGCTAGCTTCCTGTGGTGTCATCATTTCTTAAATAGAGTGTGGAGATGTGATATCTCATGTGACACTGCAGTTTAAGATTCAGGCCTGTTTGTCATCTGGGTGTAGCCCAGAATTTCAGGTTTTTGTAATATTCTAAACCCCATGTTTTGTGTAGAAATTTAGTAATCCTCAATCATGTGATTTCTAAAAATGCTGTGAAGTGGTAATTAATTAAAAGTGCCTTTCCAAATTCAAAACTGTTGTGTATGCTGAAAGGAAGGCTACTTTTTATCATTTTGGCAGCTACATGTATATCAGATAATTTCGTTACATAAGATTCAACAAATCAAATGAGCTAATTGAAGAACTGATAAAAATCACTATAGGATGTTATTGCAGCAGGACTTAAGTATCCAGAGCTGAACTGATCTCCATAGTTTGCCTAAATGTTCTAAAGTGCAAAATTTGACTTCAAAACTGCAATTTTTGAAGTCAAATTTCACAATTTTTGAGAAATCTTCAACATCACATGTAAAATTCAAAAAATGCAATTTTTGAAAGATTTCTAATATACTAGGGGGGAAATGGTACAAAAATGGTGCTAAGTTAAATTTCACAGGCACTTGTGGTTAATTGTTACATAGCTAGTTAATATAATGTATGTGTACCTGTATTATACATTACATTATACAGTATAATATGTAAATAATATGCATTATTTACAGTAGTGGCCAAAATTGTGGAAACCTTTTGGAAATAGTGTATTTTTGAGGTTTGATGGCTCATAACACCACTTTTTTTCTTTCTTGGGTAATACCATAAAATTATATATCAATGGAAAGATAACTTCATCAAGAATGTAATGCATAACTTTTATGAAGGATTTTGTATTAGAACAGCAGCTACAAAGAAGAAAAGTGAAACACTTAGAAAAAAATGAGATATACAAAAATTCTCACCATGTCAGTTAATACTTAGTTGGGTAATGAACCTTTAGCGTTAATTATGGCCTTACAATGCCTTCCCATGGAGTGAACCAAGTTTTTTAGTTCTGCAGCTGTTATAATGTGAAACCAAGATTGAATTATTGCTTCTATTAATTGGGTTTTATTGCTGGGTTGCTTCTGACTAACAAGTTTCTTCAGTTGGCTCCATAGATTTTCGATGGGGTTAACATAACTGCCAGGTTTTACGATTTTTCCGTAAAATTTACGGAAACGTGACTTGTTTTACAGGCAAAATGTTAATTTTACGGATTTGTTGATTTCCATAGATTTATTTTCCTTTTTCTGATGATTTTGCACACGCTATTCAACCTTTTTTATTTAACTTAATCTATTCAAAGTAAAGCGCCGATGTAAGCTACGAACAACTTTTCAGTTATTATAATAAGCTTATTCGTGATGTGTTTATGTGGGAACATTTGTAGCAGTTTCCCCACGTATTAGGTTTTGCGTTGTTTCAAACGCTAAAACTTGCGCCCCGCGTAAACTGATAAGGATAACAACCAGCTGGGCTTGTTTAACCTTGGGGCTTGGTCCCCCCCCTTCTCCTTTTCAGGTAATGCATTCTTTGTCCCCCGGGTCGCAATTTCTGATGAGGCCAAAGAGGGGTGCGACTTGCATTGGAGCAAGCACTTGAGAGCAGGTGTTTTTGCTACTCCCAATTCGAAATGTGATCTCAAAATGTAGTTATCGTAGAAAAAAAAATTCAAACGGATTTTAAATGATTTACCAGGTGAGTGAGTTTGTGTATTTAGGAAGCATGTTTGACAGAGAGAACAAGTTGGATGGTGAAATCAGTAGGCGAATGAATTCTTCTTTGAAATTCATAGCTGTTCTGGGAGGTTTTCACAGGAATGATGGGTTCTCTAGAGAGTCCCGCATGGCTGTGTATGAAACAGTAATTGTTCCTACCCTGATGTATGGCAGTGAAACCTGGGTACTGCAGAAGAAGCATAGGAGTCGTTTGTGTGCTGGAGAAATGTGTTACTTACGTGGGGTTTATGGCAAGACACGATCTGATTGTGTGAGGAATGAAGATGTATTGCAGTTGTGTGATGTAAAGCAAAATGTTGTTAGCAAGGTGGAGACCAATATGCTTCGGTGGTTTGGCCATGTTGAAAGAATGAGTGATGAAATGCTTACTAAGAAAATATTTTCAACCCAAGTGGCAGGAAGGAAAGGCAGAGGAAGGCCAAGGAAGACATGGGTGGATCAGATTCAGGAGTGTCTGCATGAGAAAAAGATTATGAGTATGAAGTATAAAAGATCTTGTGTAAGGCGTGTAATGGATATCAGTGAAGCACGAGTTGTATGTCAAGATCGCTGTAAATGGCGAAGTTTGATACGACAACAATAAGTAAAAATATCTGGAAGTTTGTATTTCTTTTTGGAGCTAACCTCTGAATCTCAGAGAACAGCTTAGTGATATGTAATATGTATGTAAATTTTAAGCCCAAATCTATACCCAACATGACAAAATTAAGCAAAAGCTGTAAGTTTTATGAAATTGAAAATGCATTTAGTCATGGTTTTGCAACTTCTTCTCTGGTAATAAATTTGACCTAACAAAAGAATGCTAAGAGGAAGTTAAAAGAAAAAATAAGTAAGTCCAATGTTCATTCAAGCCAGTGCTTCTCCAGCAGTGATTTATTTTGCTCGTCCATTAGTAAGTTTGTACGCTTTCCAACACCTCAAGAGAAGGGAAAATATTCACTCAGCTTTTTAGAAAACCCACCAACACAGGGAAGATGTTAGACTTCTGCTCATTCCACCCTGATTATATTAAATCGAATACAGCGAGACAATTTTTGGAAAAAATTGAAATCCTGGTCTCTTCAGCTTCTCAAAAGATCTTCACAAAGAAGAACTAAAGGAAATGTTGGCAGAAAACAATTACCCCTCCCCATATGTTGAGAAAATATTTAAACAAGTGCCAAAAAAGAAGCAGGAAAAAACCAACTTCAAATTCACCAGCAAAATTACGTACCACAAGGGACTTTTCGAGAAACTGAAAAGGATCGGAGCAAAATATAATATCAGGCTAGCTCCAGATCTTAATAACAAAATAAAGAAATTCCCTGCCAGCTTTAAAGCAGAAAGAATTGGACATCCAATTGCAGGAAGGAGTAATTTACTGCATCGACTGTAACTGCGGACTCAGCTATATAGGAGAAACAGGGAGAAGTATTAAGGTCCGAATGAAAGAACACCAAGCAGCTATTAGGAACATTGGGAACAAAACAGGGCTAGACAGACATGTACAAGCAAGTGGACACTCCATAAATTGGGACTCAGTGAAAATAATCGCCCACCAGTCAAACTTAGTAAAGAGAAAACTAGAAGAAGGGATCGAAATAGCAAGAAGAAGAAGTACCACAATTAACGATAATTGCGGATGGTCTCTTCCAATTGAGTGGCAGCAACTACTCCAGTGACATAGTCCTGATGACGAACTAGGCTTTAGTTCGAAAATTTGACAACCAACTTTCATTAAAAATAACCTCTAAAAGACCCGTAAAAAAAGTTATTCCACAATCACTATGAATAGAGGTGCCATAAATGCATTTACAACCAAATTAATATGTTGTGGTACTATTTTTTTCCTCTGCAAATTGCATCTCTTTAAACTGTTACTGTTTTACTATAGCAGTTTTACTTGCATTTTTTTTCAAGTGTCGAAAAATTTAGTATTAGTGATTCTCTATGAGCAGCAGTTTAAAAGAGGGGGGGGGGATACTATAAAACTTTCTGTGATGCGTATTATACGGAGTTTCCTGTGTATTACAAAATCTTCAAAAAATGAAAAATATGCATTTTGCTCTACGTGTCGATGTAATTTCAGCATTTTGCGTGGTGAAAGGAATGATATTACTAATCATATAGCGCCAAGCATAAATCTAATGTTGACTGCATGGAAAAAAAAATATGAAATTAACTTCCTTTGTTAAAAGTTATAATGGACTTGATGCGATTCATGCGAAGTGTTTGTTCACTTCGTTTTTAGTTGAGCATAATTTACCAATTAGTGTCCCTCCGTCACTCATTTATTTCATTTCATTTATTTTATTTCATTTATTTATTCATTCAGTTGCCACTACAGCAACGAGGAAAAGGAGGGAAAAGGCCGTGAGGCCTGACATAGCCCTCCTCTCCCCAGAATACAAAAACATAAAACTTTAACAGAAAAGGCAAGCCAACACATATATGGTAGGTACACGTACTTGCTCATAACCAACACATATAACAATGTGTTCCATCAACAATAGTCTTCATTATATCTAAACAGACAAGTATCATATACACTTTACTACATAATCACATATATATTTATAAATAAACAACAAATAACGTTTGCACCTCACTCTATAATCACACTAACCCACATTTCTTCCATTTAGTCGAAATTGCCTATTGTTTACTAATTATTTCATAAGATATGCCTTTAGTTTTATTTTAAATAAGTTAAAATTATTAATTGATGTTAGTTCTTGGGGCAATGAGTTCCAGAATTTTGGGCCACAATAATTTATATTCATTTTAAGTTTCTCAGTTTGTGGGAACATTGGAATTAGTAGTGATCTATTCCTAGTATTGTGGTAATGAGTATGTATATTTAGTGTTATTATATCATTGTGTATACCATTTTTAATTATTTTATACATTATTTTTCCCAAGTTATAATCATATAATTGCTTTATCGTTAAAATATTATATATATTGGGGTTCACTTTTGACCGAATATATAAGACTGGTTGAAAATTATTTGATGTTTTAAGATCTATTAGTCTTATAAATTTATTTTGCAGTACCTGTAGTTTATTAATATTATATTGTGTGGTTTGTCCCCAGGTTAAAATGCAATAATTAATGTGTGTTTGAATTAGAGTATGATATATAGAAATTAATATTTTTGGTTTTAAGTTTGGCAAAGTACTACTGACCATTCCGATATTTCTAGAAATCTTGTTATTTAAATTTTCAATGTGTTTGTTCCATTTCAAATCATTGTGTATAGTTGTACCTAGATAAGAGTGTGTTGAGACCGTGTTAATCCTGACTCCATTCATCAGAATTGGTAAATCGTATACATGTGAAGCTTGTGAATTAGAGAAAATCATTAATTTAGTTTTATTAATATTAACAACTAATTCATTTGCATTCAGCCAATCTGTTATTAATTTTAGCTGAGTATTAGTTCTTAGTGTAAGCTCATTCATGTCAATTCCCTTTAAAATAATAGTTACGTCATCTGCATATAGAATTGTATCATTATATTTTAATACTGCAAATAAGTCGTTAATATATAAATTAAAAAATACAGGACCAAGAACTGATCCCTGGGGTACCCCACAGTTTATGATTTGTAATATGGATCGATTCTGATGAATCTGGGTGTATTGCATTCTTTCTGACAAGTAACTTTTGAATAAATTATAGCTAGATCCCCGGAGTCCTATAATATTTAACTTATGAAGTAATATATCATGATTTAGGGTATCGAATGCTTTTGATAAATCAAGAAAGACTGCTATTGTTATTTGTTTTTGTAATAGATTTTGTTGAATTATACTTTGTGTATGTAATAATGCTAGTTCAGTTGATTTATTTGGTACAAATCCGAATTGTCTGTGATGAAATATATTATGTCTTTGAATGTATGAAAATAGTCTGGTATGAATTAATTTCTCTAGTATTTTTGCGAAAATTGATAAGTTTGCGATTGGACGATAATTATTTATGTCGTTTTTTGACCCATTCTTATATTTCGGAGTGATTTTGGAGATTTTTAAGGCATCTGGAAATATTCCGGTTTCAAGTATAAGGTTATAGATCTGCAACAACGGCTGAACTATGATATCTGCCACAAATTGTATGGCTATTGGAAAAAATTCATCGTAGCCAGGTCCGACATTTGTATTGATTTGGTTTAAAGCATGAGTAAGTTCAGTCCTTGTAATTTTCGACATATGAAAAGTATTTAGTCTTGAAAGATTTTGTAGGTATTTTGTATAGTGGATTCCTGAAAATATAATTTGTTGCTTGGTCAATTGTGGTGACAATATAAAGTGACTGTTGATCTCATTAGCTATAGCCTGTTTATCAGTTATTTTATAAGTTGATTTGGTTAAATATTGCGGCGTAACTGGGCTGATATTTTTCTTCAGTAATAGATTCAGATGTTTCCATGTTAATTTAGGGTTATTTTGAGAGAATATATTAGTGTTGTAATTTCTTTTTAACTTCCGAATATCTGAATTAAATTTGTTTCTATATGTTTTAAAATTCTGGAAGTCGACTTGTAGTTTACTTTTAATAAATTTGGAATACAGTCTATTTTTTTTATTTATTCGATTTAAGAGATTCCTTGTTATCCATGGTTTCCTATTTTTTTTAATTTTATGACTTTTCGTTATTATTGGAAAAGCTTGATCGTATGAGTCTTTTAACAATATTGTAAATAAGTTATATGTTATATTTGGATTTTCCGCTGGGAGGAAATTTTCCCAATTTATAGTTTGAAGCAGGTTCCGAAATTTTTCCAGGTTATTAGAATTTATTAATCGTATTTGTTTGTTTATTAACTGTTTCTTCACTGCATGTGTATAAGTGTAAACTGTGAAGATTGGTAAATGGTCACTGATATCATAATTTATAACTCCTGATAAAACTGACTCTTGTGGAGCATTTGTGAGTGATAAATCAATAATCGTTTCTGTGTTAGGTGTAATTCTCGTTGGATGTAATATTGTATTGATAAATCCAGCAGCAGTTAATATTTGAACAAAGTACTGAGTCTGTGAATTAGTAACAGAAATATTAATATTGAGATCTCCCAATAAAAATCCCCTTTTCCCGGTTAAATTCACATAATGGAATGCCTCTGTTAATTTTTCGAAGAACTGAGTTGTATTTGATCCTGGAGGGCGATAGCACACCATTATAATAGTGTGTTGATCTTCTATTGACAAAATTTCTATGGTAGAGTCTGTAAATGTTAAGTTTTTATTAATTGTATAATCATGATAGGTATCCTTAACGTAAATGGCCACTCCACCTCCTCTTGAGTGGGTTCTATTTTGATAAAAAATCTTATAGCCATTCAAGCCAACACTATAATTTTCACTGGGAAACCATGTCTCTGTTATACATAAAATATCTATTTATGAATTAGTAACCTGAATTAGTGCCTCAATAAGAGTAAGTTTATTTAATAAGGATCTCGCATTAATATGAATAATTTTCAATGAATTTGTGGAACTACAAGAAAAGATATTATTTATTTGTTGTGTTGTATATTAATTATTTTGCATTAAATTTGTCTATTTGCTTGCTATTTGTTAGTAGGAATTATAATCTTAAGTTGTAAGAGTTCAAAAGCCACTCCCTGCAACATCTATAAAAACGATATGTGTGATTTCCTCTTTTTTATCAATAGTAGGAGTGTCCATACTTCTGGGTATATAAATTAAAAATAGTTGTATATAAATTACCTTGCATTAAATTTGTCTATTTGCTTGCTGTTTGTTAGTAGGAATTATAATCTTAAGTTGTAAGAGTTCAAAAGCAACTCCCTGTAACATCTATAAAATAGATATGTGTGATCTCCCTTTGTTTATCAATGATAGGATAGTATATCACAAAGTCAAGCACAATGCAAATCATTTCACCATAAGCACAAACACTAATCATTCTAACATTTTAGGTAAGTATCATATCTCACTTTGATGCACAAAAATATTCATTATATACAACAAAAAAAAAAATAATAATAATAATAATAATAATAATAATAATAAAAGAAAATGAAAAAAGAAAGATAGTAGAAAACCTATCTACTCTGATTTATTAAAAAAAAAACCACAAATCAAAATTTAGTTGGAAACCCAAGAAAGCTACCCTCATAGCATTTTCAAGGAAAATAAATGCATATTCACAGTGTAATGTTCTGCCAAGATATTTCTAATCAGAAATGAATAGGAAACTCAAAAACCAGTTCTTGAGGCTTTTACCAAAATAGAGTCGTTCCTCTATTGAAGATTGAGTGTAAATCATAGTGTTATAGGCACTATGTTAGATTTAAAGTAGGCATATGTATTATTAGCACCCTACAAAAAAGAACACACACACACACACACACACACACACACACACACACACACACACACACAAAAGGTATATTTCCCTTTTCTGGCAGTATCAAATTACACACACACAAGGTATATTTCCCTTTTCTGGCAGTATCAAATTACGTTAAAAAATCATACCATGTTTTAGTTACAGTACATTATAGACATCCCACGAACCATCATACTATGAACACAATGGAAATTATTCTACCAAATATAAAAAAATCCTACCATATTCTCAAACACAATATAAGACCTTCCATCAAGGAACCAGACCAAATTCATATAATTCTTCCAAGAAATAATTTTTTTCCTTGGGTCATGGTCACTCTTCTTTATAAAAACACTGCTGTTTTTCACCCATGCATATTTAATTTTCTCTTGCTGCAGTAATTTTCTTGCACTCCAGAATAAATGTCTGTAAACTGGGATTAAATTCTCATTGATAAATATTTTAGTTGCTGGCAAAGTAGTATTTATTTCTGAGTTCAATATAACAGTCTTTTTCTTAATTAGCCAATTGTCTCTTGCTGTTCGAGATTTGAATTGTATAATTACAATTGCATTTGGCTTTCGAAAAGCATCATATTTGAGTGGGTGAATAACATCAATATCTGTTGGGTGAAAATTTGTAATCCCAAGTTTATCAGCCAGCATATTCATCAATGTAAGTCCTCAACTCAGATTCATTGTTGATTAGTGTTAAGTCAAGCCCATGTAATTCTAAATTCTTGTTTCGGTAATATTGACTTAGTTCATTGATTTCAGAGTTTAGTTTCTGAATTTGATGTTGTTTAATATAATTCTCCTTTAGTAAGAAATCCTGTTTTGCATTTAGTTCCTTATTATCTCTTTCAAGAGACTCACACTTATTACAAATATCTTTATATTTTACTGCAACAAGGTCAACCATTTTTTTATATTCTGCCAAATCTTTTTTGATTTCTGATAATGGTTCCAGTTTCGCGTTTATTTCATCTAATGAGTGTCTGAGATCTTGTTTAACTTCATCATTTGACTGTTGAATTTTTAAATTTATATCACCCAAGGTAACCATTATGAGGTCCATGTTTACAGTTCCAGTACTGTCAGAAAATGATGCAGCCGCTGTGGATTTATTCGAAGCCGCATTTCCTTTTCTACCTGCCATTATATTTAGTTATAATAATAATTAACCAGATCACAAATAAACCGCAAATAGCTATTTGAACTTAGATACTCCTGAATATGTCGGCAGGTGTCAGCACATCCTATTATAGCCAAGTTGAAGTCGTGTCAGATTATATGTCACAGTTGTCAGTCAGGAAATACAAATGTAACCCAAAAGGAGTATTCAAGATAGTAGTAGCGGCATATTAACACACTTTATATACTGGCACATGCTAACAGTCTTACAAAGTCAATTGGAAATGGTACTTTAGGTCCCTAAGCTTCTGGACGTTCAACTGACATGTATGTAGGTTATAACGACAATTGACTTAACAGAAATTTACCTTGCTTGAGCAACTGCATTTGTTACCTGGTTTATCTTCCACGTTTGCAATAGGTATCCTTCACACGTGTATTCATAATACTCTATTATTGAAATTTGCAGCGAGTAGCACAAGCACCTTCTTACCACAACATGCTTGACTTGACTGACTGTCTCATCGTCCGTCTCTCCGTAAGATAATCCTAGCATGAAAATGGTTCGTTTTTGACAACATTTTCGTTTGTTCCGTGACGGCATGGAATACAATCCTATTGGATTTGGGGGTCAAAGGGTGGAACATCCTTCCCTTGAGATGCAAACCTCCATAAAAATAAATTTTTATCTCTTTATAGATCATACTGATAGCATAGTAATGAGAAATTATGTATAGATTCTATTTTAATCGAAATAAACGTGCCGATAAATTCAAACATCTGTAGTCATATCAATTAAAAGTTGATACTTGTTTCAAAGGTAACATATCATTTTTTAATCGATATGTTCAGTACATTTAATCAATATGCGCGACAAGTAATTTCATTGAATATATCGATTAAAGTTTCCATTGAACATATTGATTATATTTTTTTTTTTACGGATTTCGGTGTCTGAAAGTTGGCAGGTATGTATGGGTTAAGGTCTGGGCTATTCTCAGGCCATTCCAGCAGTGGAATATGATTATCTTGAAACCACTTTTTGCACACAGCAGCAACATGACATGGAGCTGAATCCTGAAAATATCACGTGCAGAAGGCTTCAGTTTGGGCTCAAGTATTTCATTAATGTATTTTTAGTTATTTATATTCCCATTAATCATGCAAATTCTGCCCACACCTTTTGATGTCATACAACCCCAGATCATAGCACTAACTGGGTGTTTCACGGTACATGTAATCTAATCTTCACCGATTCTTCTCCTTACGTATTTTATGCCATCACTACCAAACCCAAACAGGGAGATTTTGGTCTCATCACTCCAAATAGCACTGTCCCATTGTTCCGCTGTCCAGTTAACATGGGTTTTAGACCAGTTTAATCTTTTCAACCTTTGTTTGAAAGATAAAAATGGCTTTTTTCGTGGAATTCTAGCATTTAGACCAAATTCCTGCAGTCTGCGCCGAACAGTCCTTGCACTCAACTTCACATTGCATTGTGTGATTTCATCTTGTTTACACCCAAATTATTTTCTTGTCACCTAGGCACCGTCTTTTAATTAATCTATCATCACTTGCTGTTGTGCACCTTTTCCTGCCTTTGCCAGTCTGGTTTTGTAGTGACTGAGTCTCCTTATACCTCTTCAAAAATTTAGAAATGCCACCTTTGGTTAAGTTTTCACCAATTTTTCTTCTAATTTCTTCGTAACTGAAGCCTTGTTCTCTTAATAGTACTATTTTACATCGCTTTCTGGGTGAGCAGTCAACTGTTTGCACCATTTCTTTAATTTTATTACGTTTTACAAGCTCACTAAATGAAAGAACACACACACACGTACAAAAAAAAAAAAAAAAAAAAAACCGACTTGATAGCAATCACATAGCACACTGACAAATGTCCTCCTCTCAGCTCCAATACATGACATCAATAGCTGAGTCCTACTGTGACTTGATTGGCTCATTGGCTACATTCAAATAAAGGAAAACTACTTCATATCAACCTAAGCAAGTTGTGCTTCCTTTTTCTGGTTATTTAGCTATAACTTTTCATAGTATACGGGTAATTGAACAAACTTTGTTGCATTACATTCTTGATGAAATTATCTTTCCATTGATGTATAATTTTATGGTATTACTTCAAAAAAACAAAACAAAACAAAAACTGGTGTTATGAGCCATCAAACCTCAAAAATACACTTTTTCCAAAAGATTTCCACAATTTTGGCCACTACTGTGTATGTGTAGTACAGGGTTCAGGGTTTTTTGTTCCATCTCACAATCACCTCTGAAGATTTTTGAGTGCCATATTTCGAGCAACCTCCTTTCATGGTATAGCAGTTGTGTGCAGGTGGAGTCACAACGCTGTGGGTTGAACATACCTGCAAATCCAAGATGGCCATTCCTTCTAGCCTGCACTCTCCTCACTGATGGAGATTGATATCTGGCCTTGCTGCCGCCAATGTGAATGGGAATAGGTGACTGTGGAATAGAGAATCTTCAGTGCCATGGTAAAATTGTTTGGTATTATTATCATTGTGCTAAGTTGCAGATCGTTTCATATAAGTTTTATTTTTATAAAGAGAAATTTTTTAAGGGGGAAATTTTGCCACACTGAAAAGTGCTATGCAACAGCAGAACCCATAAAGTTTCATGAGAATTCTAAATGTATAGTAAATTTCACCCCAATTTGAAAAATATAAAACAAAGCACAATGATTGTAGCAAAAATTTAAGCTCCTGGAATATTTTAATGAACTTCTAGAAAAGTCCTGGAATTTATTTTCCTGTAAATGTGTACAAATGATGTGCATCTGAAAAGGTTTCCACAAGAATCAGAGAAAAATTCTTGTTAGCAGCATCCTCACTTTTCTGATTTCACTCCTTTTTGATTTTGGCTCAAGCCACTGTTTCATGCCACCAGAACACATAGCATTCAGGCACTTTTTTGAGGAGCATTTGCTTCTGTTGTCTCAAGCAGCCAGGCAAAAACTTCCTTTTGTTTTCTCCATTCTTCATTTTTCCTCCCAGATATAAACAATATGGTGCATTTAGATAGATTTTAAATCCAAGATTATATTTATTAAAATGCCAGTGAAAAGGCTGTTATGGGACCATGGTTTCAGCCTCTAGGGCTCTCGGCATCCACCAGATTGCATATGTTGCTCTGTTCTTTATCAACTTTTGAATCCTTTATCACAGGGTTGTGGTCCTATGCTGCCATCTCTCAGCTGGAATTTGTTGAGTATTTGGAAGACTTTTCATTGTTCGTTAATATTTTGTAAAAATGATGTGAGGAAAAGTATCCCATATTTTGATAATTTTGAGAGATGGCTCCTTGTTGCAAGCTTGAAAATTAGTTGAAATTTTGATAGATTCCCAGATATGAGTTCATTTCCAACTTGTGTAATGTGAAATGACTTTTGCTTCTTCCCAAACAGGTGTAAATCCTTCATTAATTACTGCTTTAGCTAGATCTGTAGTTTTTTTTTTTTTTTTTTTTTTTTTGAGAATATTTAATATTTAGTTTATGCACTTTAATGCAGGCTGATAAAGCTCTTTTGGTCATTCCTATGTATTTTTAGCACGTCTTTTGTAAAAGAAGATCGTGCTTATGTTATCGGTTTGTCCATCTGTCCATCTGTAGACACAATATCTCTGCAACTATTAGTTAGTTCCATTTGGAATTTTTTTTTTTTTTTTTGCATTGGGAAGCTTGAAATATGTGAATGACGATCCTTCATTTAGTTTTTTTTTTTTTTTTTTACGATGTACAATTTTGCCGCTAAAGGGCGTAAATGTAGATGAAGTTGAATTCAAAAATATGTTTTATTCTACATATTTGCTTCTAAACATCCGATTGAAACAATTCTTTTATCTTTCGATTCCATTTATGTCGAAGAGTATTTTAGTAATTAATGACTTCATTGGCTTCCTCTTATTACTTTCAGTATTATAAATATTTAATGGGAATTATCGAGGATAAATTTATTAAGGTACATTACCTCTCAAATTTTTGATCTATACACTAGATCATCGTCAGGAGGAACGTGAACAAGCATCATCATTAACCGTCACAAACATCACTAGATCATCATCATTAACCTGGACAAACTCATAGATTACATAGCAGATGACCTATCTGACCTAGTAGTGTTTGATGAATATAATAAAGAAGAAGCAATAGGCCCTTATGAACTTACAGTGTTTGCTCTAAACAACATTGTTTTTCAATTCCAAAGCTGCTTCTATAAGCATAGATGTGGGCTAGCGGTGGGTTCTTCATTAGCACCTCCCCTAGCAAATTATTACGTAAGTAAAATAGAAGAGGCCTTCCTATTGAAACCTTCAATTTTCTGCATGCATAATAGATACATGGATGATATCCTTTTCATCATAGATCAAGATTCAAGTGGATACTCATCAAAAATTCTAGGAAGTTTAATTCCCAAGATGAATCCCTAAAATTCACTTTAGAAGAGCAAAACGAAAATAAGCTAAACTACCTAGATATTACTTTGAAGTGGGGAGGAAAATATATTACCACATAATTATACAAGAAGCTTACAAATACAGGAAAAATTTTAAATTGTAAATCAGATCACCCTAATTATATAAAGAAAAATGTAGCTTTACAATTTGAAGAAAAAGTTGAAAAGCTGAATTAATCTTCAGAAGATAAGGAAAAACATAAAAATAAGTTAAAATCAATCTTATTAGAAAATGATTACCCTTCAAAAGAAATTTGTGAACTACTGGAAGAAAGTCCTACTAGGAACAGAATGGCACTACAAACAAAAATAAAGAGAAAATTGAATATTTATTCACAAGAAAAGTCACTTACCACAAGGGACTGTTTGAAAAACTAAAGAAAATCAGCACTAAATATAAAATTAAGTTAGCTCCAGGTTTAAATAACAAAATTAAAAAATACTTACCATCCCTAAAACAAAAAGCAAAAAATACTTTACTCCAGGAAGGAGTCATTCATAAAATCAAGTGTTCATGTGGATTACCATATATAGGAGAAACAGGACGAAGGTTAACCACCAGAATTAAAGAAAACAAAGCAGCAATAAAGAACATCTCAAATAAAACAGGATTAGACGGGCACATACAACAAACTGGCCACAAAATGGACAGAGACTCCTTAAAAGTGATCAAACATCAATCCCACGCAATTATCCGAAAATTAGAGGAATCCCTGGAAATTTACAAGACACAAGGTGGCAACATCAATGACCCTGCAAGGATGGAAAATCCATCAGGCTTGGTCGCCCGACCTGTGGAAGTAGTAAGATGCAAAAACTCCTGACGATGATCTAGTGTATAGATCGAAAATTTGAGCTAGGTAATGTACCTTAATAAATTTATCCTTGACAATTCCCGTTAAATGTTTATAATACTGAGAGTATTTTAGGTATAGTTACTTTTTCAAATCACGCGTAGATTTTCCGCTAGGGGACGTAAAAGTAAATTATGTTTTTCCCGATATCTCTTCTTATAAAAATTCCGATTTGAAAAAAAATTTCTTCAGCGGATACATCTCCTGATGGAAAATCTTTTGCATATAATTTCTAATTTTTGGTAAATAATACTTTGGCCACCAGAGGGCATAAGTGTTAATTTTTGCTTCTGATGTATTTGCCAAAAAAATTGAGCTTCTAAAATCTCGATTGAAAACATTCTTTCGTGGACTGATGCCACTCACGTCGATAAACCATATATTTTCTTCTTAAAATATTCCAAATATTCCCCTGGTTTCTCTGCCAGTAGGCATAGATGTATATCTTTTTTTTTTTTTTTTTTTTGTCAATATCTCTACTTCTAGGAGTCCGATTTGAAAAATTCCTTCTTTGTTGGATAGTGTTTTCAGTGTGACATGTTTTTCAAATAATTTCAAAATTTTCAAGTTATTCATAGACTTTCTGCAAGGGGGTAAAAGTAAATTGCATTTCCCCCTATATCTCTGCTTCTAAATCTCCGATTTGAAAAATTCTTTCTGCACCGGATACAGCTCCTGATGGGAAATCCTTTGCACATGATTTCTAATTTTTGTAATAAAAAAAAGGTTTTTCCACCAGGTGGTGTAAATCTTAATTTCCGCTTCTGATGTATTTGCAGCAAAAGATGAGCTTCTAAAATCTTGATTGAAAAAAAGTCATTTGTAGACCGATACTACTGATGTTGGCAAACCTTTTAGGAACATTTTCTTCTTAAAATAATGCATGGTTTCTAAGCCCCGGGGGGGGGGGCTAAGATGTGTATCTTATTTTTTTCAATATCTGTACTTCTAGGAGTTCGATTTTTAAAAATTCCTCCTTCATTGGATAGTGTTTCCAATGCGAAATGTTTTTCATATAAATTCATAATTTTCAAGTAAATCATAGACTTTTCCGCCTGGGAGCGCAAAGGTAAATTGTGTTTTCTGCATTATTTCTGCTTCTAGCACTCCGATTTGAAAAATTCTTCCTGTATCGCATACAACACCCGTTGGAAAATATTTTTCATATAATTTCTAATGTTTGGTAAAGAATGGTTTGACCACCAGGGGGCATAAGTGTTAATTTCTGCTTCTGATGTATTTGTAGCAATGGACTCCTGAAAACTCGACTGAATTATTATTATTTTTTTTTTTTTCTTGGCCCAATACTCCTCATAGTGAAAAACCTTTTGAGAAGATTTTCTTCCTAAAATAATGCATGGTTTTCCCACCAAGGGGCGTAAAGTCACATCTTATTTTTGTCGATATCTGTGTTTCTAAGAGTCCGATTTAAAAACTTCTTTCTGTGTTGTAGAGCGTTTCCGGTGTGAAGTGTTTTTCACATAATTTCATATTTTTCTTAACGCAGAAGTCTGCAACCAGAGGGCGTAAGCTCATGATTCTGTTTACAGCAATATCTGAGGGATTAAAAACCCGATTGAAAAACTTTTATCTTCCGTCAGATGCTATTGTTTTCCATACCGGTTCCATTGACTTTGAATAGCTTTGATAAATTTAATTTGTGTCAGAACGGATTCAAAAGATGTACTTATTACACCCAAAAATTCATTGTCATCTTTCTTGTTTCTTAGTGCAACCCTGGTGAGTAAGTGGCATAAAGCAGATTCCAGCTTTTTTTTTTTGTTCTCATATTTTCTCAGATCTTTATTGCTCCTCAGTTGTTGAGCGGTTGAAACACCTTGTCTGATGCCTATTTTGATATTTTCTTTTCTGAGCCATTTTTTGAATCCAGTTGGTAATACCTGGCATATACTGAGTAGAACCTGTATATTTATTTTCCATAATGGCAAAACAGGATTTAGAGGTTTACAATAATGTTGGGGTTGTAACCCTTGCATAAAGGAATTTCTTTTAATTTTTGAATTTCAAGCTGTTTCAGATTTGAGTAGCTAATGATATTATTGGCTTGGTTTACATAAGATCAGAAAGATGCTTGGTTTGCATAAGATCATATATTATTTTGCTGGAATAATATAAACATAATGAACCATGGTCCCATAATAGTTTCTTCACTGGCATTTTAATAAATATAATCTTTGATTTAAAATCTAAGTACTGTGTAATGAAATGTCATTAATAATTTTTGCTCTGATGTATTATATAATATGGTACACTTCTCTTTCTAAATACGTTTCGGTACCCAAGAGGAAAGTGTAAATATAAACAATTTTTTGGTGAGTCCCTTGTTCTCACAAATTTCCACCAGTTATGTGAACTGGGCGGATAATGTCACAGGTGCGGATTTATTTTCATGTGTCTAGAAGAATTGGCTTACAGCAGCCTTTTGCATTTTTAATTCTTGACAATTTTAGTCAAGTCTATGTTTTTGACAAAACTGTCTAAAATATCACAGCTAAGTGCTGTTTCATAAGCATTCTGTTGTTACCGTGAGTAGCCTTCTCTGCAGGAGCGATTTGCAACAAGGCCAGCCTAGGGCTGTGGAGTCCACGCAAATTCGTAAAAGTGCTTTGTGAGAAACTATTAACTTCACTCTTTCCTAACCTGGACACGGTGTTAAGAATTTTCCTGAACATCATGGGAAGAAAACATGTCTTGCCTGAGTCCAATTATGTCTACTGCATTTGGTGAAAGGTCTTTTAGTGTTATTAAAAGAGTTACATTAGGAACTTATCCACAGATTCGAGACTTTTCAGTTTGGCTAGTTTTGTTGCAAATGTTGAACTTATAAAAGAACTTGATTTTGAATATATCATTAAAGATTTTGCTGCCATGAAAGTACTTCAAGTGGACTTGTGAAAAGAGGTATCACTAAAAACTTTTTCTAATATTGATAATAATAGTTCAGTGTGAATTTATTAAACCTTTAATGCAGCCAGACTTCTTAAATCAATTTTTTTACAATTGAAATTATTGTAATTTGTAGCTAATTCATTAGTATTTTCCTTAAATATAGAAAAAATAACTAAATATATTTCTTTTCCAGATGTTACTTTTGGTATGATAAAACACATTCGTACGAAGTTTTAAAGAATGGTATATAAAAAGTAATTATAAATATCCTGAATGATCAGTGATGCACTTAAGTTTGTCAAATATTTTGGGTTGAGGAAGGAGACCCCCAAGCAAGGCTGGCCTAGGGCTGCAAAAATTAAATATTTCCCTCTGCTTCTCTGGCACTTAATTTTAAGGCTAATTAAATATCTAGGTATTCAGCGGGATGCAATTCTTCCTGTGGTATATATATCGCAATTCCACAGCAACTTTATTAAGATTTCATTTGTTGCAAATGGCATGACAGCTTTGCCTTATTATGTTTTAAAAACATACTGAAATAAGATTCTTGTAGTTTTAAGTGGAGCATCATTGTTTAATTCTCATACAAGTTACATTTTCATGAGAACTGTTTTATTATCTTTGGAGTTTTTGCATATTAATTAATTTTATAAATTTTAGGAACACAACAAAATGTGAGGAAAAAGTTAAATCTTTGAAACATGAAATTGAAGAAAATATAAAGTTCAAGGAGAAGTTGGTTCAAGAATTTAAAGAACTTGAAGTCAAAGCTCAGGAAGTTTTGAATAAGAAAGAATCTGCTGCTGTAAGTATTTGTTTTCCCATGGTATTCTGAAGATAGTAAGTTTGAATGTATCTTGTAACTTCTTTAAATATAATTATGCAAATGCTCCTTGTCCTATGATGAGGTTGTGTTCCAAAACCCTGTCTCATAAGTTGGAAATCCCCTTATATGATTCATAAGCATATTTAAACCATTAATATGCAGAATGCTGCATTATTATAGTGCTTTGTTATATATTTTCATTAATTTTATGCACTATTCACGTTCAAATGATACTAATAGAATAACAGTAATATGAATATAGTACAGTAATTATAAAATGTAACACAGTACTACAGGTAATTAGTACTAATGAATAATATACATAGCTACTGTGCACTTACCATGAATGTACAGTCACATGCATGGTGAGAAAGAATAAATTTTTAATTAAACACATACATTAATTAAATGCAGTGAAGTAGGGGAGGAGGAAGGTGAGGTTGGACCATCAACATCATGTGCTCTAAAAGCAGAGAAGCTTGTAGATGGTTCATGGGAAGAAAACCCCTCAAAGGATCTACTATTTGCAGGCCTTGGACCATCTTCAGGAGGTGATAAGACAGCTGTGCTGGGTTTCTTCAAAATTATGTCCTGTAGACTGCACTGTTTGCCTTTTCTTTTCATGGTATCTTATTGTAGCAAGCAAACAAGTCTTTGATCACTCTGTCGACTTTAGAAGATACAGTAGACTCCGCTTAATTGACACACATCAGACTAGAGCACTTTGGCCCAGTGTGAAGCTTAATCCAGAGAGCTAATTTGAAACATTCTTCAAGAATTGGCCCTAACAAATGGCTGGCTCAATTAACCAATGGCCCAAATAACTGTAACCTAATGTACCTCTATATTTGGATCCGTTTGCTCAAACATTTGAATTCCCTTATTATTAAAGTAGAATGCATCTGCGACTTCTTTTACTGAAAACTTTTACTTCCCTGTGTCTCTTTTCTTCTTCTGCAACTTTTTGTGTCTCCTGTTCAGTGGGATCTTCATTTAACAACACTGCCACAGTTTTTACCAGCTTCTCAACATCATCATTATCAATCTGTAACTCCAATTGTTGAGCCTTCACCATCCTGTTACCAATGTCATTAAGTACATCATACATACATATCACTAAGCTGTTCTCTGAAATTCAGAGGTTAGCTCCAAAAAGAAATACAAACTACCAGATAATTTTTACTTACTGTTGTGGTATCAAACTTCTCCACTGACATCCATTACACGTCGTACACAAGATCTTCTATACTTCATACTCATAATTTTTTTCTCATGCAGACACTCCTGAATCTGATCCTCCCATAACTTCCTTGGCCATCCTCTGGCTTTCCTTCCTACCACTTGGGCTAAAAAGATTTTCTTAGTAAGAATCTCATCATTCATTCTTTCAACATGGGCAAACCACTGAAGCATATTAGTCTCCACCTTGCTAACAACATTTTACTTCACATCACGCAACTGCAACACATCTTCATTCCTCACACAATCAGAAAGTGTCTTGCCACAAACCCCACATTTCTCCAGCACGCAAATGACTCCTATGTTTTTCTGCAGTACCCAGGTTTCACTGCCATACATCAGAGTATGAACAATTTCACTCTTATACACAGCCATGCAGGACTCTTTTGAGAACCCATCATTCCCGTGAAAACCTCCCAGAGCAGCCATGACTTTCAATGAAGAATTCACTTACCTACTAATTTCACCATCCAATTTATTCTATCTGTCAAAGATGCTTCCTAAATACACAAACTCACATTCAGTGCTACCAGTTCCTCTCTTAAACACCATAACTTTGGTTTTTCCCTTAT
The DNA here is from genome assembly GCA_039090855.1 of Macrothele yani. Lineage (NCBI taxonomy): Eukaryota > Metazoa > Arthropoda > Arachnida > Araneae > Macrothelidae > Macrothele > Macrothele yani. The sequence goes on from CM076998.1 coordinate 93,195,439, forward strand.
TTATACTCAGTTTGAATTTCATGCAAACTTTGTACATCCTGGACCCAACATACTCTGCAACTCACTCTTGCTGTCATCAGCATGCAGTAATCTGCACACACGGATATCACCAAGATATAAACCAGTATTATCTATTTTGGCATCACATGTGCGTGCATCCATAAATATATTAAACAGCCATGGTGACATTACACAACCTTGTCTGACTCCTGCACCAATAGAAAACCATTTTGATAAAACACCATTCATTCGTACACAGGCTCTACTGCCAGCATACATGGCTTTTACACTATTAAGTAGATTCCCAGTAACACCATATTCATTCAATACCTTCCACAAAAGTGTCCTATTTACTCGGTCGAAAGCTTTCTCTAAATCTATGAAGTCAGCAAAAACTTTCTTACCAACAGCCAGATACTTTTCAATCATCATGCATAATGCAAAAATTTGGTTAGTGCAACCTCGTACCAAGCATAAAACCACTCTGAACATCCCACACTTTCTCTGATGTAAGACCCCGTACTTTTTCAATAATGACCTTACCAAACACTTTCCCTTGCACACTTAATAGACTAATACCACAATAGTTCTTGCAGTCAGTCTGATCACCTTTTCCCTTATACAAGGGAACAATGATAGCATCCTTCCAATCCCGAGGGACCATTCCTAACTCCTAGCACAACTGGCAAATTTCAGTTAACCAATCAATTACAGAGTCACCACCATATTTCAACATCTCAGCAGTTATGTCATCAATTCCCAGAGCCTTACCATTCTGAAGAGATTTTAGAGTTTCACACTCTTCTTTCTCTTGAGATCCCACCTGTGCTTTCATCCTTTACTGTGCTATCATCTGCATCTGTCTCAGAATCATCTTTGCTTTCCTGATCTAATAACTCACAGAAGGATTCACCCCATCTTTCATTTAACTCACTGGGCTCCCAAATCATTTCCCCAACCCTATTCTTCACACAACTTAACACTTTGTTTCCCCTATGTTTCCGGAGTCTCATGTACTTCCAGAAAGACTTCCTATATTTCCAAAAGCCAGTTCATGCCTTTCCACCTTCTGCTTCCTATCTTTTGCCTTACTCTGGCGAACCAGCTTAGCAGCTTCACACTTCTTACAGCGATATCCATCCACAGAAACTTTACCTTGCAACATCCCCAAATAGGCTTCCTTCTTTCTCTTTACTGCCTCTTCAATCTCACTATTCCAGCAAGCATCTCCTCTATTGTTACCCACTATTGTGGTGCCACAGACCTCTTCAGCAGCAGTGACCACACAGTTCTTAAAACATCCCCACTTCTTTTCTACATCCCTCTCACAAGACTTCAGCTCCTTCAGTCGTTCTCTGAGTATGTCAGAATAACGCTGCTAATTTCCAGAGAGCTTTTCAACCTTTATTCTTTCCATTCAGGGCCTCTTCCTATTCCTTTTCCTCCAACCAACATTCAGTTTCACTCGTGACACTACCAAGTAATGATCAGAACCAACATCCGCACCTCTCATTACGCGAGTGTCAACAACTAAATGTTTCAGATACTGATTGTAGACAACAAAATCTATAACACTCTTTTGACTGGCTCAAAACAGCTTTCAGCTCATTCCAGAAATCTTCCTTCCTATCAGAGGGTTCAGAGTCACAAGGAGCATACACTACAACTATTACTATTTTCTAAAGTTTCACTTTCAAACGAATCCAAAGAATTCTCTCACACATTCAACTATAGTGAATCAAATTGTTCTTCATCTTTTCACTTAAAATCACACCTACACCAGCCTGTCCTCTCACATTATCCAATACTCCAGACCACACACTCACCATTCCATTCACTTCTTCTATGTCAATTTCCTTCTTTTTGGTTTCACATACACACAGCACATCCAATCTCCACTTATTCATCTCTTCAATCACCTCATTCATCTTGCCATTTATACCTTTAGTATTCCATTCACCAATCTTACACTCACTCAGCCGAGATCTCTTTCTGATTTTTCTTCCAGTTCCAGGTTGATACCGTAGTAGACCATCCTTCTCAAGCCTGGTAGGTCCACCATATCCCACATGAGTCTATTTTTGCATTTATTTTTGTCTTTTTAATCAGTCAAGTACATCAATATGGGCAATTAGAACACAGCTGACTGTTCCAGTTGGTCATCCAACCTAAGGATTCTGGAACAAAACCCAGTGAGTTGGTTTTTTGGCAATGTCACACACAACCTCTCTCTCCCCCTCTCTCTCTCTCTCTCTCTCTCTCTCTCTCTCTCTCTCTCTCTCTCTCTCACACACACACACACACACACACTCTCTCTCTCACACACACACACACTCTCTCTCTCTCACACACACACACACTCACTCTCTCTCTCTCTCTCTCTCTCTCTCACACACACACACACACACACACACACACACTCTCTCTCTCTCTCTCTCACACACACACACACACACACTCACTCTCTCTCTCTCTCTCTCTCTCTCTCACACACACACACACACACATGCTGTGCATATGTTCTTTGTGCAGTGTAAAAGGTTGTGGTCCTTCCAAACATGTGTCAGTGGATGATACAAACCAACATTTCTGCTCACTGCTCAAAAGGTGTATAATAACAGTGATGCTTCTGGTGTCACAAGTCAAGAAGTATCTTTGTCATAGAGTTCATTGCCTTGTTGGTACAAAAAATAAATAAATAAAACCACAGATCAGGTAAAGAGTGAGGAGGAGAGACTGCACAATGGGAAACTGCTGGCTTTTTGCAGAAAGATTGCTAATAATGCAAATTTTGTATTTATTTAACACCAAGCTTTTTTTCTCTAAAAGTTATGATTTTTTTTAATTTCTTACTATTGTTAACACTGCTCGTATGGTTGCAAAATGTTTACATAATAAATACGTAAAAAAAAAATAAAAAAAAAGATATAACACTGAAGCAAACCAATTACTAATGAGACTAGATGGGTACAAATGCAAAAGGCAACAGTAATTGAAAGATGGAAGAAGTATCTTTGTTCTATGCAAGGAGTTATAGGAATGCCTGTTCATGCAAGTTTCTTATACCATGGCTTAACTTGTAAATCAATTCCTTGATGGAAATGATTTAAAAAAAAAAAAAAAAAAAAAAATAAAAACGAATTTTGAGAAGGAATTTATTCTGAGAATTTTCTTCTTAGAGTTTTTTGACAGGGAAGATGGTATGCTAAACCTAAACCAGTAAACAAAATCAGCAACTAATTTTTCACAGTTTTATTTGTGACAGAAGAAATTTCTCAGTAAGTTTTGTAAATCAACAGTTGACTGTAGAGTATTCATTCATTATCTTGTGCTTGCGTACCTGTACTGTGTTCAGGCATGTTTTTTTGGCACAGGCAGAGATGCCAACTACTACGGAATCTCCTTAGTTCCTACGAAAATAGCTCTTGTACTATGGAATGCGGAAAACCATGATTTTTCTACGGAATATTAACAGAAGTTATACATTTTTATTTTGCTTGTTCCCCTTCCCTCCGCAACGGCGATCAGTTGACGATCCGTCATTCGTCTTGCTTGCGATGCTGCCTGCATAGGGTACTCGGATCTTAGCTCTAGCGACCATTACTCGATGAGTGCACGCGAAGCTTTATGTTCTTTGATGAGTGTGGCCTTGCGCTGAGTCATTCTAAGTGAAAACCCTCCCTCCCCAGCATACAACCTTCTGGGAACGTTGAGCTCGCATTGGTGGACGTGGGCGGAGTTTGGCCTGAAGCTCTTTTGCAGCGCACTGACACGCTTTTGAATATCATTTGGTGCAGAACATGAGTGTCATTGCCTGGCATCGGAGTTTGTTTTTTTTTTTTTTTTTAATGCGTGCATCGGCCATTTGTGTCAATAATTCAATAATTAATATTTTGAAATTTTTTTCTTGCATTGCAGAAAACTATGCTTGGATTTTGTTTTTATGTGCAGAGCTCACCAAAATGCGTAATTATGTGTCTAGTATGCATCAAAAAGTGCACTTCCGCATCGAAATTTTACCTACGCGTAAAAATATTCATCAGGAATTGTTCGCGACGTGTAGAAATGCACGTCGAGAAACGCGTAAAGTACACATCAGCACGTAAAAATACGCATCGAGAAACGCGTAAAACTATGCAGCGAAAATTTTACCAACGCATAAAAATACGCATCAGGACAGCATTTCGCCTTTCAAAAACGGAAGTGAACGAAATAAAGATTTTTTCTGTAATTGTAATTTCATTTTCCTGCGATGTTGCCTCTGCCCAGTATTATTGTTATACATCATTTTATTTCATAAATATTTGTATTTCACTTTGAAAGTAGAGGGAAATTTCCGAAAACGGAAATTCGATGGAGCAAAAATTCCCGTGTAATCTTCAGGCAAGAGAGTGTCACAGCTTCGAGGAATTTCTCCTTTTTCGTCGTAATTTGGGTTATCCTCGTGATCGACACATAACTGAACATAAATTTTGGGGCAATTGGTAGTGGTGAAGGATGCTTTCCACCTGAAACTTTGGAAAACAGAAATTTCGTCTTTCAAAACTTTCAGAAACAGTGAAGATTTCTCCCGTAATTGTAATTTTATTTTTCACACTATGTTTCCTCTGCCTAGTAAGTATTGTTGTTAAATTTCATTTTATTTCATAAATATTTGTATTTCACCTTGAAAATGGAAAGGAAATGTCCGAAAACAGAAATCGGACATAGCAAAGATTTCTCCCGTAACTGTAATTTTTTTCCCAACAATGTTCTGAACGTGTATCCTGTGTTCTTAAATATTTCCCCCAAAAAGGTTTGCATTTCAGCTTGATAAAGGGGGAGAGTCCTAAAACGAAACTGACGAAGCTGAAAAATTTGTAAGAATTGATGCATGATATTCAAAAGCATTCATGTTCTCCAAGTTACATTATCTTTTATCTAAAATAGTGAAAGCTATCATGCATTCATGGTCCTCAGACTGAAAGTTCTTTCAGCATGATGGATAAAATTGTCATCCAAGGGATTTGTGAAGCCTACTGTCGTAGCTGATAGTGATGTTGAGCTGAATTTTTCAAATAGCAGTTTTTCAAAAACGAAACATCAGAAAGAAGAAACAGAACTAGTAATTGGAGTAAAAACAAGATCATGTATTTAAGCGAAATCCTTTTAAACGAAAATGAACTTTCTAAGTTCTATACATCTGTTAGAAAATTTTATGTGGAAGGATGTTCTTATATTTAAGAAATGATGCTGATTTGTGATGAATTTTTAAAACATGCAGAAGTAGCAGATCCTTCACTTAGAGCCAGAACATCATTTACTTCTGTATTATACATAGTCAAGCACTTTCCATTTATAATAACTGTAAATGAACTTGAATACTGGGGATGGAATTGCTTGTTATTAAGCTGACAAATTAGAGGCCATGGCAGAAACAGATAGAATAGATGTCACTTGGTCAGAAATCTCAAAATTAAAAGACAGTAATAAAGCTGTTAAGTATACTATTCTCTCGAAAGTAATGTTTGCAATACTTGTAGCTCCACACTCGACCGCTGCAAGTGAGACAGTTTTTAGTTTAGTGCAAAAATATCAAGCCCATTTCCAACCTAATTTAGCTTTAAAAACTGTAGAAGCACTTCTTATTGCAAAAACGAATATGTTTTCCTCTGGGCAAGTGTGTTATAAAAAAATATTTTCTGCTGAGGAACTAAAATCTGCAAAACAATGTACAGCCAAATCACTAAAGAAAGCTGCTTAATCAATTTTTTGTTGTGTACAAAAATGTATCAGTCATGGTGTATATTATTTTTCATGTGAAAAATTTTGAATATTTTGATACAGATATTTTCATGTATATAAATAAATAAGTAAGTAAAAAATACTAATTAAATTAAATGAGTAGTACCATGTTTCCCTCGGTTAAAATTATTCTTTTTGGTATCACTACTGAAAAATGGGTAAACTAATATATATATATATATATATATATATATATATATATATATTGTAGCCATTTTAGTGTTTCTCACAAAATGCCTTCAATTTATGGACAATTTTTAAAGCAAAAATTCGCTTTTTTTTTCTTATGAATTTGCAGTGTCATTTTGCTGCTCTGGCATTTTTTTTTTTTTTTTTTTTACCGAGTGTGTAGCATAATTTTGTTCATTGCTACTGAAAAAATCTAAAAACTATGGATTTTTTAGTGTTTACTACTGAAAATTTCGAATCAGAGTTGGAGTCTCTGATCTCGTGTGACTCTGCAGTGCAAAGTGAGTGCAACATTTCCTGCGACCTTGGTTTGTGGTGTGGCAGTTGGGTGCAGCATGTAGAAATCTTCCCTCAAGTCCAAGATAGCTGTTCCTTCTAGCACACGCTCCCTTCACTGAAGGAGCTTGACATCTAACCTACCTGAAACCAGTGTGCATGGGAATAGCTGCCACCAGTCTCATTAGTAAATTCAATAAGATGGTCGAACGTTGTTTGGCCACAGTTGTACAGATTTATGGTAAAAAATAACCTGTAGCCAGTGCTCACATGAACAATCGATGCCATTATTTTATGCAAATCTCGTCAGCAGTGTTGTATTTTCCTAATTTTTGAATAATTAGCAGATTTTGCAGTCAATTCTATTTGTTTGTGGATTTACAAAAGAAAAAAAAATCTTTAAATTTTCAGGGTCTACCAAGTCACAGATGTCACAAAAATGTCATAAAATGAGAAGGTCATGGAGTTAAATTTGTAGGTCATTGTTCTAGCTGGAATGCAAACTTCTTGTGATTTTTCTACATTTTGAAATTTTCTGGTCAAGTTACATTTTTTTTATTATGTTGCCTGATCAGTATTCCTTATTTTAAATATTTTTCTGATAGTGTTTTTCATTTTCAATTTTTTTCAGTAATAGTGTAAAACAGCAGCTTCGGATTTTAAACAAGCATTTTATGTCCCCCTTTTTTTTTTTTTTAAGCGAAATTACATTTCAAAATCGCTATTTGATCTGTCTGTAATGGAACTGCCACCATTTCCATAACCTGTGAAATTGTTTTCACAGCAGAGCGAGCAACAACAGGGCCCGATTTTTTAAAGTTATGTACCATAAATGCATGATTTTCCATTTCTTAATTCCTTCTTGTTACATCAAGTAACAGAGCAAACATTTTAATTTTTGTTTAAAGTGAAATTAAAGTTTGAAAAACTGTATTACCCACTCTAATTTGTAGAGAGAAAAAACAACTCTACAAGTAACACAAAATGATGACAGCGAGTTCTGATTTTGAACTTCTTTTCAAACAAAAGGAAAAATGCTTGCTCATTTTGTTTCTTCTTATAGCAAAAATAAAAAAACAACTTATAATTTTATACAGAGCACTTTTTATACGTGGAAATCTGGCCACTTCGTTGAAGATGTAACTCACACTAAAGAGCATACTGTATCAGCAGAACTGCAAGATGCACAAGATTTCATAAGAATTCTAAATGCACAGTAAACTTCACTTCAATTTGCAAACTCTAAAACAAAGCACTATAATTCTAGCAAAAATATCAGCTCCTAATTTTTTTAAGAACCTGTGGAAAAATCCTGGAATTTATTTTCTGTAAATGTGTATGAATGAACCCTGAATGTAGAATAAATGATGCAAATTTTGGCATGAGAACTATCATTCTTTTGTTTGTCCACTTCTTGTCTAAACCAACCCCTCCCCTTCTGTATTAAGACAATGTTTCATTTACTGTACAAATAATGGTAACAATTCACTGTTTTCAATCATTCTTTCTGATTTTTGTCTAAGAGAAAGTTGTATGTATAAGTAGGATGTTAATTTCTTTGTGTCTAAATTGCATGCTTTGTAAGGGGTTCATTAGAAGGTTGAAAGGCTGACATGAGAGCTGAAAAGAATGTAGGAGAATAACACCAAGTTCAGTAGCAAAACACTATAAATGTACTGATGTTTGATCTGAATTGGATAATTCATTTCTGAAAACTAGAATGGACAAAAGATATATTTTGGAACAGTTTAATCATATATCCAATAAAAAAAAAATACTCATAAAGATCTTGAAAATAATAATGTATTTCCATGAGGATAGTGTGTACTTCATACTGCAACCATACTCCCATTAACATCTCACAAACCTGGTGCAACCTCATACAAGTTAGTAAAATCATGCAATGCATTGATTATGATACGCTTTCCAACATACCAGAAATCATAGGAAAATGCCTTGGTTTTGAGGGGACTAAACTGTGGTATAACATTTGAGGTTCACATATATCAAAATTAAATCTCTTTGTGCCCGTGTTACCTATTTCTATTACAAGAGCCACCACACATTAGCCATTTTATAATTAAAAATCCCATTTAAATCGGGCAATTTTCACGGAAGTTATCGTGCGAAAATAATGGGTAACGAATCTCACGCATGTGCACTGGCCACAATTGCTGACAAAAAACATTTTTGGCGGAACTGCTTCCAAAGTCGTTACGGAACAACACATTGTATTCCGTCGGAATTGAAGCATTTTTACGCTAGATATTACTCAAGTTATAAGGATAATGGCTGTAGAATAAATCTCTCTCCTGTGCCCTGACCTTTGACCCCATTTTAATGTTATTAAACAGAATTGGTTCAGTATACCTCCGAAACAACATACTAAAGTTTTGTTGCAATAAAAGCATTTTTGGTCAAGTTATAACGATAATAGCTGTGGAATAAATCTCGCTCCTGTGCCCTGACCTTTGACTCCATTTCGATGATATTCAACAGAACCGGTTCAGTATACGTCCTGAACAACATAATAAAGTTTTGTCGCAATCGAAGCATTTTTACGTAAGTTATGATGTATAAAGGCAATGGAGTGGATTGAGTGGATAAATGCAATGGAAAAGATATCCTGACCTTTGACCCCATTTCGTCCATTTTCAATAGGGTTCGTCCCCAGGTTGTCCCCCTACCACATACTAAAATTTAGTTGAAATCGAACTATTTTTACGCGAGTTATCGTGCGGACAGACAGACGGACAAAGCTGGAGCATGTACGCTTCTTCAACCTACGGTTGGAAAGCATAAAAAGCAAAATGTAAAGAAACCACAAAAATAAGTGCATGCAACAGTTAGCTCAAAATTTAACTACTAACCATAAAAAATTAAGTATTTTTTAGGACCTAACAACAAATCATGATACTATAAAATGACAATATTCAGATCTACATTAAAATGTTACACAAGGAAACAACCAGTAGAATTATAACATGTGATGAACTGCATCATGTAAATCTCTATGATTGATACACACTATGAAAAAGTGATTTCACATCACTTTAATAAGAAATCCTGCTGATGATGGCCGGTCTGACCCAGTCGAAAAGCATACAGGCAATATTTCAGGTTATAGGTTTTAGAACGGTGCATGCGATATGGAGGGACGAAATATTCTGATGGAAGCGCCCAAGTGTGTTTTGGTTATAGTTGTGTTTCTGACCTTGCATTGGTGAAAAAGAAGCGACAGACAGCTGACCTTGAAGACGAAGCGGTGGTGAGGAGAATATATTCTGAATTCTTGTGCAGGACTGTAATTATAAAATATTATTGTAATCGCTTTAAGCTGGACTCGTCAAGCTTTTAGTGCCTAAATATTTCATGAAGAGAAGATTGTCCTCCTGAAAATATGTTGCTATTTTCAAGGTATTTATACTATTGCATGATATAACTAATTATATAATCTCTGATTATGAGTATTTTCAAGATTCATTCAAAACATAAAGACTCCTTTAACAACTTTACATTGTTAAAGGTAAAGATAAATTTTGACATGATTGTGTGCTTACTGCCTTAACTGACTAATTTCTTAATTTATTTTGAACCCCTCCCCCATCACTCTCACTCTTGCCATATCTTTTTGTTGGTATAATAAAGCCACATAACTCACTCATAGATAATGTGATTATGGCAATTCTGGATATAATAGTCGTGTTTGTGTTCAAAAAGTATATATAGCTTTTTGAACATTTTTTTTTCTTTTTATTGAGATGCCTTTGTACCAATCCAACCCTTACACCATTTTACGTGCGCAAAAACTTAATAAATGGTAAGATGAAATCACTAATTGGTGGCATTATTTTAAAATACTTGTAAGATAGCTTCTGCTGAAGTCTTGAATATCTCCGACCTTTCATATGTGTGATGCAGTTAATAGTTTGTGAATTTCTTACGTGACTATGAATCATAAAGTGTAGTTTTGTTGTGATTATTTGTTTTTATGTATTGACTATTTCTTTTCAAGCTACAAATGCATTCTTTAATACATTTCCCTCCTGTGTTTTAATATATAGCAGAATCAACTCCACATGTATATTAATTTTTCAATTTACTTCCGATATTGGAGGTTATATAATTTAACGTGCATTAATGCAAAAATGCAAATGTATATTAATGTTTATTTTCCTCCCCAGGAAGAGAAAGCTGTGTGTGAGGAGCAGAAACAAGCCATGTTAAAAGAAATTAATGCTGTCAAATCACAAGAAAATAAGCTAAATAGTGAAAATATTGAAGTTAAAAATAGAGCTGATGCCTATGCTTCAAAAATGAAGGAATTCCAGAATACTATTAAGTATCTAAATCAACAGGTATTGAAAATTATCATTTTTAAACACATTATTTAAGCAGGGCTATAGAAGAGAAGGGCTGGTCCTTAGAGCCAGCTTCCCTGAAGCCACGAGTTGGAGGTGATGATGTAGACATGCTGCAGCAGTTGGTTGACAATTCATTCTTCAGAAGCCACTGCTCTGTGGAAACTCCAAATAAATCAGTGAAAAAGGCAAGAAAAACTACATAACTTTGAAGCCCTGGGGTAAAGGAAATGGGGATAAATGAAACTGTTTTATCATCACTGTGATCTAAAAGGAACAAAATATTATTTAAATGTATGTTTCTAATATTACAGTAATGGGCACGTTCAACTTGGATCTTTGTGAAAATGCAATTGACCCATTTCTCTAATTTTTCTAATTTGTGTTTTCTTTTCTGAAGTATTTTTATTTGGATTCTTAATTATTGAATTTAAAATATTAGAGATCTCCTAAAAGTGGCCCATCTTTTCTATTGTTGAGCAGAAACTTTGCGATTTCTATTTTTTTCCTGGCTTGGGCATTTTTCTGAAGTGTTGAAATATTTCTCATTAAATTATCATTACAGATTTGTAAATACTTGCAGTTACGGCATTCTGTCGCCTCTATATTGCTATGGGTTCCATAGTTCGTACTCCGTCTTTTGTTTCATCTTCAGTACTCAGATTACTTTTCATTGGGCTTAATTCACCTAATTGTACCAAAGCACTTCGAACACTTTTTCTTTTCTTGTATATCTGGGTCTTTGGTGTTATTTCTTTAAAAATTAAGGAAGGCACATTTACACTGGGCACAACATAAGATTTGAGTATCATTCGAAAAGGAAATCTAAGTAATCGATTTTTCATATCATCATCATAATCACAACTCTGAAAATGTCTGCTACAAATCCTGGTGTACTACAATACTGGTGAGAGATATTGTATTTGTAATTCATGAACTTTGTGGTCCAGTTTTCGACACTTGTTCATTTAATTTTTTTTTTTTTTTTTTTTTTTTCCAATTCTGGATTATTCAGAGGAAAAGCATGAACTACAATATCTTGTCCTTTCCAGTCCTAGTGTGTATTCAGTCACATTGCAATAGCACACAAAACATTTGTAAAAGGGGGGAGGGGCCACTGATTTGCGCAGCTAAACTAAAAATTTATATGCATGCATACACTATTAAATATTCACATGATTAATTTTTTATATGTACACTAATAAATATTTCAAACAATAAAATAATCTAGCATGATGAAGCAAAGCGTCACAACTGGTCCCCCAACCTCTTCCATGAGGACTGTGTCGGCATTTGGTTTCACAAAGTGATGGACCAGTCCTTCTCTCTTTTATAGCCCTGCTGTTTAAGTATGAGTTGTTATCATATGGTGTAAAGTGAGTGATTTGTGAACAAGTCTTGTCACAGTCGTAGTTCATACATTATTTGTTGTGTCAATTCTGCATTTTCTCAAAATGTTGGCTATGCACCATTTGCACACATGCATATACAGTTCTTTCACTTCAAATTATGTTCACTCACAGAGAGAGAGAGAGAGAGGGGGGGGTAAAACCTCTCATTTAGGAATACTCTCAAGACATTTATTTTTGTTTGTAAAAGAGTGTTTCACATTATTTGTAGGTACAGTAAGTAAAAATAATGAAAAATTTATCTTTTACGTTTCTTGCAGTGTTAATGTCTTATGTTCCCATAGGTAAAAATAATAAAATTCACAATTGCAAACTCATAAGCAATTTAACAGAACATAAATGTCAGCATGGGAGGCATATGGGGAGCACTGGCGGTCGCTCTAGCAGACGAGTGAGGAGAAGCACTGGTTTCTAACTAGTTGTTCAAGCTAGGCTTGGATTCTAGTTCTGGATGAGACATGGGTTGTGCTTGCCTTGTAGTTTGGGGTCTCTTCCTTCCTTGGAACCATTGGTCAGAAATTAGCAATGAGCAACAGTTTATAACCCTCAGAGTAACTCATGATGGTGATGGTAAAACCCTGATATATATATATATTAAAAAAAATGTGACTCTTAGCATGACTCAAGCAGTTCATTCCTCAAAGGGGAGGAGATGATTTGTCCTTTGGGTGAGGACATAGCGACTACCAGTGCCATCTTATTAAATTCTGTTGATATATACACTGAAGTGGCAGAAAAACTGGTACACCAGTCTAATACTTGGTAGGTCCCCCACGGGAGCGCAGGACTGCAGAAATATGATGGGGCATGGACTCCACTAACTCCTGGAAATATGCTGTAGGCAATGCACACCATACTTCCTGCAGAGCGTTCCACAATTCGGGTGTATTCCGTGGTCTTGGATTCCTGTGTTCGATAGCACGTTGCATGGCATCCCAAATGTGTTGTATCACGTTCAGATCTGGGGACTTGGGTGGGAATGGCAACACCCCAAACTCAGATGAATGCTCCTCTAACCATAATGTGGCATCCTGACACTTGTGTGGAGCTGCATTGTTCTGTTGGAACAGGCCCAACCCATCAGCATGAATGCAGGACATGAACGAGTGTACCTCGTCAGAAAGGATGCACACATAGTGTTGGCCGGTCACATACATTTGTAGACGTACCAGGGGTCCCAGTGAAGTCCAGCTAAACACACCCCATACCATTACGGACCTCCCACCAGCCGGTACAGTTCCCTGTTAACAGGTAGAATCCATGGCTTCATGGGGTTTGCGCCACACACTAATCCTTCCATCTGCCCGATACAGTTGGAAATTTGACTCGTCAGACCAGGCTACTTGTTTCCAGTCATCAAGTGTCCAGTGGCGGTGTTGCCATGCCCAAGTGAGGCACATAGCTCTGTGTCGTGCACCCATCAAGGGGACTCGAGTTGGGCGTCTGTTCCCAAAGCCCATATTGTGCAGGGTACGTTGCACAGTCTGGACGCTGATGCTTGTTGAGGCTCCAGCATTGAATTCCAATGATACCTGCGAGAGTGTTGCACGCCTATTGCGTGAAACGATTCTTGACAGCCGACGATGGTCACGTTCACCCAATGTCTTATTACGGCCACACTGGTATCGTAGGTTGGAGGTTTTGCCGGAATTCTTGTAATCACAGTACACTTTTGCAATGGTCATCCATGAAAATCCGAACTTTGTTTCTACCTCCGAAATACTATGGCCCATCTCATGAGCGCCAACTATGACACTGAGTTGAAAATCGCCTAAATTGTTATTACTTGTCATTCTCATGCCAAAAATAGCTCTAACCGCTGGCAAGGATGTCAACCAAGTACGCGCATAGGTGACATTGCTATCCATTTTGCATAAGCTCGTCTGTACCAGTTTTTTGGCACTTCAGTGTATATAAACTATGAAGATATATTTATCAAGAAAACTGAGCAGTATTCTGATTGTATTATGTGATACATTGATGACATCATTGTATTTGACTGTCCAAAGTTTCTACATATTGCAAGGAGGATTTATCCCAATGAACTAAACTTGGAGCAAACAAATTCGTCTTTCAGGGAATCACACTTTTTGGATATTAATGTGTTGATCAGCATTGGGTATATTAACTCTGAGGTTTTTGATAAAAGAAAAGATTTTCATTTTAAAAGTAATTTTTACATTCATTGAGATTCTAACACTTCATTATCAGTTTACAGGAACTTAATTATTTCACAGTTTTTCCAGTTTCGTAGAATTTGCAGTACCTGAACCACTGTGATCAGGTCACTTAGATATTTGTATAAACTACTACATTCCAACAACTTTCCTTTCTTTTTTATTTATAGATTGTTAAAACAGTTCTTGCATAATTATAATTCTGATATCCAATTTTCTTCTCAACTTAGAATTCATATTACAGATACTACTAAAAATTGATCTTACAATTTTAATTTACAGTGCTGTATGATATGTTACTTACAGCTGAAGATTTCGTGTTAACCTCTGTTTCTACCCTTTTATTTTCACACATATATACCTAAATCTCACTGATTCTTAACCGTGGCCTATTTCCTTTGGTCAGATGGTTTCTGGTCCATTGTTTTGTGGTTTGCAGTCTTTCGGTCATCTGCTTCCTTATCGTCTGTGATCTTCATTCGCTTGGCAGTATTTCTGAACTGTTCACGTGCTGCTGTGGTTAAAGTGTATTGTGATTGGAGAAATGGCACCATTGCGATTGGTTTTGTGGTTTTGAGGACACTCCAGACAAGCTTTTGGTAAAAGCAGCTTTTGTCTATCATTCTATCATGATAGACAAAAGCTGCATGCAGGTATTCTATCTATCATGCAGGTATTCCCCCTGATGAAGACTGCATTGATTGGTTGTGTGTGTTCTGTAAGTTGGCATTTTCATTGTTCTGCACCATAGTTTTGTTTGTGTGTGCCTGTGTGTGTGTGTGTTTTTTTTTGTGGGGGGGGGGGGATTGTGAGTACCTCAGATGTTTGTTTGTGTGTGTGTGCATTGAATGTTTTTGGAAATGTTGCTGGTGTTTGAGTTTCGTTTTATAGTGTGTACATTGGAAGTATGCACTCAAAGGTTTTAATATATCAATGTGTGGATATGACATTGGGTCAGCAGCTTTGTGCTACCAGGTTTTATATCTCATTTATTTATTTTTATTTAGTTTTCATCTTGGTTTTTAAATTTTGACGCGTGTGTGTGTGTGCGTGCGGTGCGCTTGCGCGTTCGTACACAGTCGATTCACATTATTGTGACCACCTTCTACTTTTGACGCCAACAGCGCGTAGCCAATGAATAAAGGCATGTGTCATGAGCTGGTATGCAGGATATTAAAGGTTTGCTGTAGGCATTCTGAGAACATATAACCCGTTGTTGTCATGGACAAAAAGAGCGACTTATCAGATTTGCAAAAAGGGGTGATTATCGGCTTTTGGCCCAAGGGTGGCAGTATTTCTGAACTGTTCGCGTGCTGCTGTGGTTAAAGTGTATTGTGATGGGAACATTGCGAATAAACGATGTAGAAACTGCGAAGCACCACGAGTTATTGACGTAAGAGGTGAAAGTCAGCTTCGAAGGTGTGTGAGGGCCGATCGACGTGCTACAGTGGAGCAACTCACTCGTCGAATGAACCAGGTGGCTACCGGAAGTGTGTCTAAAACGACAGCTCGGCAAACCCTGCTGCGTATGGGGCTCCGACGCAGGCGGATGGTCACTGCACCTATGCTAATGAAGGTGCATTGGCAGAAAAGACTTACATTTGCACGACAGTATCAGAATTGCACCTCCGCTGATTGGCAAAGGATTGCCTTCTCCAATGATTCACGCTTTCTGCTTCATCAAATGGATGGGCATATAAGTCGAGAAACATAGGAGAACCAACACTCTTCAACCATTGCTCGAAGAACTCAAGTCTGGTGAAGGCAGCGTTATGGTCTGGGGAATGCTTTCATGGCATTTCCTGGGTCCACTCATACCTGTGGAAGGCAATAGGACTGAATTCGTTATGAATCCATCCTTGCAGACCACTTACATCCATACATGCCGATTGTCTTCCTTGGAGCGGATGGGATCTTCCAGCAGGACAATGTGACGTGTCACACAGCTAGATATGTCCGATAGTGGTTGGAAGAGCATGATGAAAACTTCAAAGTACTTCTCTGGCCCCCTAATTCCCCAGTCTTAAACTCAGTTGACCATCGGTGGGACCACCTCGATTATGTTGTTTGCTCTATAGATCCTCCACCACACACCGTCCAGCAGCTGTCAGATGCACTGCAGTCAACATGGTTCCACATACCTTTGAACACCTTCCAGCACCTTATTGAGTCACTCCCAGCCCGTCTAGCTGCTGTCCGCGCTGCGCACGGGGGTTACTCTGGATATTAGCTGGTAATTACAATAATGTGACTCGACCGTGTATATATATATATATACATATACACACACAGACCATGCAGCAAAATACAAAGATTGTTATTGCATGAATAAAATTAAATTCAAAATAAGTATCTGTAGACTGAAAGTTGAACATTAAAATTAAGAGAAGTATTCTAACTGTGTAATTGTTGAAGTATGAAAAACAAAAGAGCCAGGCTTACTTTAAAATATCCATTCTTTCCACGTGGGACGTTGGAGGTGACTTAGGCATGCCAGTAAGTGGTCCCTCTCAAGAAACAACACTGAAATTATAATCTACAAACTAGATCGTAAAGAGAAATGGACAGAAACAGCTAGCTTCACGTAGCAGACCTAATTGCTGCTAGAAATTTTGAGAAACAAAGAAATGCTTTTCTAAATTATAATACATACATATCACTGAGCTGTTCTTTTAGATACAGAGGTTAGTTTCTCAAAGAAAGCTCATCTACCAAATAGCCAAGTAAAAGTTTAAAACTGATGGTGCTACATTTTACTTACTGTTGATATATCAAATGTCTCCATTTATGGGGATCTTGGCACACAACTTAAGCTCCACTGACATCCATCACATTTCTCACACAAGATCTTTTGTACTTCATACTCAGTATCTTTTTTTCATTTATACATTCCTGAATCTGGTCCTCCCATGATTTCCTTGGTCCATCGCGTACATTTTTTTCCTGCCACTTGGGCTGTGTAAATTCTCTAAGTAAGTATCTCACCACACATTCTTTCAATATGCCAAACAAACTCAGAATATTTGTCACCACCTTAGTAATGACATTTTGCTTCATGTTACACACCTGCACACATTTCATTCCTCACGAGCAGAGCGTGTCTTGCCACAGCACTCATGTAAGTAACGGATATCTCCAGCACACAAACAACTTCTGCAGTACCCAGCTTTCACAGCTGTGCACCAGAGTTGGAACAATTTCATTTTCATACGCAGCCATTTGGCATCTTTTCAAGAACCCATCAGTCTTCTAAAATCCTCCTAAAACAGATATGACTTTGAAAGCTAAATTCACTTGTGAGCTGATTTTACCATCTTAATTTATTTCCCCTGTCAAACAGGCTTCCTAAATATACAAATCCATTCACCTTGTCTATCTCTGTGCCATTTAGACCAATCTTGTATTCTGTACTAACAGTCTCTCCCTTAAAAACCATAGCTTTGTTTTTTTGTTTTTTTTTTCCTTATTTGAATTTCACATGAACTTCGTACATCCAGAATAACATATTTTGCAATTCACTTTTGCTCACTGCCAAGAGGACTGTGTCATCAGCATACAGCAATCTGCACACATGGATATTACCAAGACATAAACCAGTATGGTTTATTTTGGTATTATGCATTGCATGCATCCATAAATACATTGAACAACCATGGTGACATTACATAACCTCGTCTGACTCCTGCACCAACAGAAAATCATTTCGATAAAACACCACTCACTCATGCACATGCTGTACTGCCAGTATTAGAGATGGGTCAGAAATCACGTCACTTATTTTGTCACCATTATGACCAGTGTCAAAAAGTAGCGGTTCCAGATTTACTGAGAAGAATGCTGCTGTTAGCTGTGTCTGAGCAATGCTTAGTGTCCAAACTCACTATTACGTCATAGTTTCGGTTACCATATCTAAACAATTTGCTACTCTTTCTGTTGAAACATTTTAGAGGTAGCTAGTGATGCGAGCTTTTTTTTTTTTTGGTCTCCCCTTTTTCCCCACGCTTAAGATAGTTTTTGTTTGGCTTTTGTTGTGCATTTGTTAGTATACAAAGAATTCAAAACAAGCCGATTGTAACATTGTTTTTGTCGTTGTTACAAGTGAGACAGTGACTCACCTTTCCAGCCTCTTTACAGCTGCATCACTGCTATCATAAATGGTGGTGATGTACGCAGCTTCCCACTTACGTTATAATTATTGAAGACCTTCCACAGAAATACCATGTTTACTTGTCCGTAAGGCAGGAAAAGCCTCCTTACCAACAGACAGGTACTTTTCAATCAAACATAATTCAACAAAAATTTGATTAATTATAATTTACATTATTATTAATATTTTCAGATACATATCTCTTGTAAAAGCTTGTTGAAAGGTTAAACAATGAAAATAGTCAGACCTCTTTGTAAACTGGGTGTAGCCCGAAATTCCAGGTTTTTGGCACATTCCAAACTAGAGGATTTGTGACACCTTGAGTGTTTCTTTTGTTATCAAACAAGCTCTCAAGATAACAGCCTGCTGAAAGGAAGGCTTTTTTTTTTTCATTATTTTGAAAGTTGCATCTACATCAAATAATTCAGCTGTATTGATTCAGTTAATCCAAGGAGCTACTTTTAGAATTCGAATGGAATCCACTGTAGGCTTCAAGTAAAACTGATCCGCATAGACTGCTCAAGTAACATATAATATGAAGTGCAAAATTTGATTTCAAAGGTGCAATGACTGAAGGATTTTGCACAGTGATAAAAAATTGGGTACAAGAAAAGATCGAAGTTTAACTACACAACCTCTAGGGCCTATTTGTTCTGTAGCTAGTTTATATGTGCGTAATATATGTAAATATTCATAATATGCATTATATGCATATTGGCACTAAGCTGAGAGTTTCAGGGTTTCTTGTGTCACCTCCCAATCACCCCTGAATAATTCATTAGCTATTAAATGCAAGCATGCTGCCAAGCTAAAGAATGAAATGGCTTTTTTTTTTTTTATTATTTTAGTAAAATTATTTGTATTGTATATTTGCATATATATTCTGAAACTAACTGAACACATATTGAATCTGTTATTTGTAACCCTGCTTGGTTGTTTCATATTTGATTTTTAGATTTCCAAGTTACGAATCCGAGATATTGACACTCAAGAAGAAAAGCCGTTGCCTCCACTGTCTGAAGAAGAATTTAATGAAGTTAATATAGACAACATTAGATATGATACCACTCTACTTCAGCAAAAGTTGTCTGGAATGAAGCCCAACATGGCAGCAATTGCAGAATTTAAAAAGAAGGTAAAGTTAGCTGTTCCATTCAGTCAGCTGAGCTTTAATAAATTTAATAGTTATTTATATAAGTTCCCATTTTTCATTGAAATTAGTGCAGATGCAGGTATTGTTGTCCAGGTAGTAAAAGGCTCTGCATAATGAAGTGATTGTGGTATTTTAATCATGTCCCATGATCTTCAGAAATCCACATGCCACACTGAGTAAATGGCATCTGGTATTGTTTTATGGATGTATTTTCTTTTCTAATGTTCATTAAATGCCGATAGAAGAAGCATTTAACAATAAAAATAATTTAATATTTTGTAACATAAGGCAGAGTACATGAAAGAACTGTAATGTAATTACCTGAAGAATAAATAGACAGAACTCTATTTTTCTACGAAATGTTTTATGTGAGTAATTTGTCAACGTGTGGAAAAAAGATACCAGTACAAATTAGAAAATAAGAGCTCCAGCATGCAACTACTAATGCCAATTCAAGGGGCCCAAGATGTTAAGGATAAAGCTTGAAAATACACTGTGTTAAAAAGCATGTCACCAATGAACTGTGTTAAAAAGCATGTGGAATAAGTTTTTAATACAATGACAAATTTATTGGTCAAAATGTGAAACCTCAGCAAAACTGAGTACCAAAAAAAATATAAAAATGTCCACGATTCCTTCTGGTATTTGCAACAGAATCATCTAAATTGATGATTAGGAAGTAGAAGAAGGGCAAATTATATAGGTCACAGCTTTGGCTGATCCCCAAAATGTGTGATAATCTTCTGCACAGTGAGATGTGGTATGATACTCACATATCACATTTTAAGCACCGGTAAAGTTAGTCGTTGCTGAGATTTGTTGAGCGTACAGAAGCTTAAGGTCTATCTTTTATATAATTTAAAATTGCTTCAAAATGTTCAGCTTTAGCATTTTTTTTTTCACCTGTTATGAACACACAAATTCAGCTGAATATGAATCTAAATTGTGGTGAGCTGTGGAGTTCATGAAGTGTACAATAAAAATAATCTTTCAGGTTTTTTGATGTCAGCATCAGAAAAAACAGACACAAAACAGAATCTTTTGGAGTGTAGGATTTGTTCTGGGCTCACCTGTTAACAAATACTCTGCACATTACAGTACATTACAAAACCCATTTCTCATTGCCAGTCACTAATCAATGCAAAAATGATTCTTTAAGTTCGTGATAATGCAAAGTTATGCAAATGCCTATACGTCAGATTGGCCTCAGACAACTCATGAGAAAGCCTTTGTGTGATGAATGGTGGCATGTGTGAAATTGAGCTTCTGGAATAGTTCAACATTCAACACATACAGCAAGTTCTTCTTGCTAAGCAGCTCATAACAGGTCATTGTCCAACCTAATAGGTTGGCCTAGACATAGGTTTTTATTCAGTAGGCTATAATCACCAGACTTGAATCTTTGTGATGTGATGAAATGTCACACTTCATCACACAACAGACTCCTTCACCATACACATCTTGGATGTTTTGTGTGATTGTAGTGGCATTTATGGCCTTTTTTCAACTTGTCGTAAAATATTGTGTCTGATATGCATTTCTGATACCTCCACCTTATAAGCACCAATATTTAGCCATGGTTTGTACGCATCCTGGAAATTTCCTAAAATTCTGTTACCGTATATACTCACATATAAGTCGAGAAATTTGGGACAAAAAAGAAGCTTCAAAGTAAGGAAATCGACTTATACGCGGAGCCTAAAAAAACCGTAAGTCCAAAAGTTCTTCCCGTGAGGCAAAAGGCAATCCATCCCAAAAGAAAAAAATGCCAATGCAGTAGTAATTACGAAATCGCGTCCCTCCGAATTTCTCTGCGCTTTGAAAAGTCTCCTGGCTTTGCGTATCCACAGCGCAGTCGCAGCCGCGCATCGAAAGCTCCGCTCTCCCAACTATCAGTTTATTGTGCTGACCTGCGACCTAACGCAGCCATGCGACAGCCATTGTTAGGTGTTGCTTGTTCTTAATCACACGTGTTTTTGTCTCGCTTCTCCTATTATGGCTGACACGGATTGTGTAAAGAAGCGGATGTCCTATAACACAGGATTTAAGTTGAAAGTGGTTTCTTTTGCAGAAAATACTAACAACTGTGCTGCTTCACGTCAATTTGGCTTTAACAAAAAACTGATTCGAGATTGGTGTTAAAAAAAACGGACTTGGTGAAAATTGCAAAAGGCGCTGCGCCGTGGAATGTTTTTCCAGAGCCGGAAAGTGTCTTGAATGATTGGATTGTGGGCTGCAGACAAAATGGTTACATTGTAACGTGAACTGGTATACGTTTGCGAGCGATGAAACTCGCAAAAGATGAAAAGTTTGCAGCCGCAAATAACACTTTTCTTGCCTCACCAGGTTGGTGCACAAGGTTCATGAACCGCTATAGGTTGCTTCTACGCCAGCGCACCAAAATTGCACAAAAGTTACCTCGTGACCTCAAAGCAAAAATAATGGAATTTCAAAAGTATGTAATTCAAAAGAGAAAAGAAACTGCTTTTGAACTTTCCCAAATAGGGAACATAGATGAAACCGCCATGTATTTCGACCTTCCTGGAAATAAGACGGTGAACCAAAAGGGCGAAAAAAATATCTTGATTAAAACGACTGGCCATGAAAAAACCAGTTTCACGATTGTTCTTTCCTGTTTGGCCGACGGCAGGAAGCTACCTCCGGTAATTATTTTCAAACGCAAAACTCTGCCGAAAAGCGTCGTCTTTCCATCTAGTGTGCTCGTTCATGCCCATGAAAAAAGATGGATGAATGAATCCGGAACAATTGACTGGTTAAAGAATGTGTGGAACAAAAGGCCAGGCACACTTTTGAGGAAACCTTCCCTTTTGGTGTGGGATATGTTTGTTGCACACTGTTGTGCAAAAGTGAAAAAAACTGCAGAAAATTCAAAAACAACTCTTGCTGTCATCCCAGGTGGGTTGACATCTGTTCTTCAACCACTAGATTTCTGCCTTAATGAGCCCTTCAAGGACAATGTGCGGAGATATTGGGCAGATTGGATAAGTTTTGATTTGCCAACTGAAACCAAGGGCGGAAATCTAAAGAAGCCGGATATCGTTTTGATTGCACGATGAGTCAAGGATGCTTGGGAATGCGATACCTGCTGAAATGGTCATGAAATCATTCAAGAAATGTTGCATTAGTAACGAACTTGATGGCACAGAGAGGATGATGAGATTTTTTTGAGTGACGACTACAGTGATTCTTATGACGTAGGCATAGATGGGAATACTGATGTTTACGATGACGCGCCGATGATAGAGAAAGACTTATTTGAACTGTTTGGCGAGTCTGACTCGGAATCGGATTTTGAAGGGTTCCGATGAAGTTTTTGGGTATGCAAATTAAATTTATTATTATATACATAATTTTTTTCTTTGTTTTCAAATGTTTTTGAATAAATTCATTGAAAAAATGTTTTTTCTCATTCCAAGATCGATTTATATGCGCGTTTTTTTTTTTTTTACGGTTTCTTTACTCTGAACGTGGGGGAGGGGAGGGTCGACTTATACACAAGTATATACGATACATTCCTGGAATTTTATATTTGTTCATTAGTGTCAACATTATGGAGTGGTCATTTCTAAGATTGGAAATCATCCTTGGAATTTTGAAATTATTAAACGATTGCTTCTATTGAAACATTCTATTATCCAGTTTGCAGTTAGCTGTTTACCTTCCTTGAAAAAGCCATCTGGTTGATGTGCAAAAGCTTGGAAAGTTTTATTTCTATTCTACGCCAAGAAATTTTCGATTATTAGTATAGTTATACTATTTTGAGTATAATTGGTATACAGTTCCTACTTATTGAACATGTTAATTGCATTTCGATGTGATATGAGATATCACGTGGA
Organism: Macrothele yani; assembly: GCA_039090855.1. Taxonomy (NCBI): domain Eukaryota; kingdom Metazoa; phylum Arthropoda; class Arachnida; order Araneae; family Macrothelidae; genus Macrothele; species Macrothele yani. The sequence continues at coordinate 93,218,792 of CM076998.1, forward strand.
GACTGTGTAGCGTCATGAATGGGGGTAGGTGCTAATGTGTCACATTCTACTGAGTTTTTGATAACTGCTGATGAAATGAAATTCCATTTGTTCTTCTTGACCAGACAAAGCAGATAGCCAAAATGTTTCTGGTAGATTTGCTTATGTCATAACTTAAGCACATGCTGAACTTCTTTCCTGGCAGCTTGAAAGTCATGGAGATAAAGTCTTGGTTTATCAACATGTGGAGCAGAGTGCTATGCATGACTTTTGTTAAATCTGTAGAACGTAGTGTGATTTCATAGAATTACCATAACAGTGTTTGGATTTCAAATGCTCTAAAATAATTTGTATGCTGTGTTTTGGATGCAATGCACCCTTTGACTTTTTATCATCGTTGTCAGATGGTCGCTAAACGGTTCAGTGCTCATGTCAACCAACATGTTGATTTGCATATTTTCTCCCTCACGATGTTTCCTCTGTCATTTATTGTTTTTAGATATCATTTTATTCCATAAAGCTGGGTATTTAACTATGATTGTAAATCAAAGGTCTAACTTCATACTTCAAGCTTTGAAAAGTGTACTAAAGAATGGTACACTTTTATGGTACACTTTACGAAGCTCGAAGTCCTATTTTTGTACACAGTCATTGTTCAGTGTGGCTAAAATCAACTGATTTTGACTCCTGTGGAGTGATGTAATGTTCACTGTGATAATGAATATCTTCAGGGCATATATAGCACATCAAAATTCTACAGTCCATGATACCTCAAAATATTTTTTAATTAAATTTAAAATTTTCGCATTTGTGTGCATTAAGGTATGATAAGAAACAAATTTAAGGGGTAAAACCTGAAAATTTTTGAATCTTTTCCCCCATAGAGTGGCACTCTATTGTACTTTGTATTTATATCTAAATAAATACATACATACATACATACATACATACATACATACATACATACATACATACATACATACATATCACTAAGCTGTTCTCTGAGATTCAGAGGTTAGCTCCAAAAAGAAATACAAACTTCTCCATTTATAACGATCTTGACATGCAACTCGTGCTTCACTGATATCCATTACACGCTGTACACAAGATCTTTTATACTTCATACTCATAATCTTTTTCTCATGCAGACACTCCTGAATCTGATCCACCCATGTCTTCCTTGGCCTTCCTCTGCCTTTCCTCCCTGCCACTTGGGCTGAAAATATTTTCTTAGTAAGCATTTAATCACTCATTCTTTCAACATGGCCAAACCACCGAAGCATATTGATCTCCACCTTGCTAACAACATTTTGCTTTACATCACACAACTGCAATACATCTTCATTCCTCACACAATCAGATCGTGTCTTGCCACAAACCCCACGTAAGTAACGCATTTCTCCAGCACACAAACAACTCCTATGTTTCTTCTGCAGTACCCAGGTTTCACTGCCATACATCAGAGTAGAAACAATTACTGTTTCATACACAGCCATGCGGGACTCTCTAGAGAACCCATCATTCCTGTGAAAACCTCCCAGAACAGCTATGAATTTCAAAGAAGAATTCATTCGCTTACTGATTTCACCATCCAACTTGTTTTCTCTGTCAAACATGCTTCCTAAATACACAAACTCACTCACCTGGTCAATCACAGTGCCATTTTTACTTACATTACATTCAGTGCTACCCAATCCTCTCTCAAACACCATAACTTTGGTTTTTCCCTTATTTATACTCAGTTTGAATTTCATGCAAACTTCGTGCATCCGAGTCAACATACTCTGCAAATCACTTTTGCTCTCTGCCAACAGGACAGTGTCATCAGCATACAGCAATCTGCACACACGGATATCACCAAGACATAAACCACTATTATCTATTTTGGCCTCACGCATGCATGCGTCCATAAATATATTAAACAGCCATGGTGACATTACACAACTTGTCTAACTCCTGCACCAATGGAAAACCATTTTGATAAAACTCCATTCACTCGTACACAAGCTCTACTACCAGCATACATAGCTTTTACACTATTAAGTAGATTCCCAGTAATACCATATTCATTCAATACCTTCCACAAAAGTGTCCTATTGACTCGGTCGTAAGCTTTCTCTAAATCCATGAAGGCAGTAAAAACTTTATTCCCAACAGCCAGATACTTTTCAATCATCATGCGTAATGCAAAAATCTGGTTAGTGCAGCCTTTACCAGGCATAAAACCACTCTGAACATCCCACACTTTCAATGATGTAAGACCCCGTACTTTTTAAATAACAACCTTACCAAACACTTTCCCTGGCACACTCAGTTGGCTAATACCACGATAGTTCTTGCATTCAGTCTGATCACCTTTTCCCTTATACAAGGGAACAATGATAGCATCCTTCCAATCCCGAGGGACCATTCCTAACTCCCAGCACAACTGGCAAATTTCAGTTAACCAGTCAATTATAGAGTCACCACCATATTTCAACATCTCTGCAGTTATGCCATCAACTCCTGGAGCCTTACCATTCTGAAGAGATTTTAGAGCTTTACACACTTCTTCTCTTGAGATCCCTCCTGTGCTTTCATCCCTCATTGTGACATCATCTGCATCTGTCTCAGAATCATTTTTGCTCTCCTGATCTAATAACTCACAGAAGTATTCACCTCATCTGTCACTTAACTCATTGGGCTCCCATATCATTTCCCCAATCACATTCTTCACACAACTTACAACTTTGTTTCCCCTATTTTTCGTGAGTCTCATGTACTTCCAGAAGGACTTTCTATCTTTCCAAAAAGCCAGTTCATGCCTTTCCACTTTCTCTTTCCTATCTTTTGCCTTACTGTGGCGAACCAGCTTAGCAGCATCACACTTCTTACAGCGATATTTATCCACAGAGACTCTACCTTGCAACATCCCCAAATAGGCTTCCTTCTTTTTCTTTACTGCCTCATCAATCTCACTATTCCACCAAGCATCACCTCTATTGTTACCCACTATTGTGGTGCCACAGACCTCTTTAGCAGCAGTAACAACACAGTTCTTAAAACATTCCCACTTCTTTTCTACGTCCCTCGCACAAGATTTCAGATCCTTCAGCCGTTCTCTGAGTAAGTCAGAATACCGCTGACGATCTTCAAGGAGCCTATCAACCTTTATTCTTTCTATCCTGGGTCTCTTCCTATTCCTTTTCCTCCAACCAACATTAAGTTTCACTCGTGACACTACCAAGTAATGATCAGAACCAACATCCGCACCTCTCATCACACGGGTGTCAACAACTAAGTGTTTCAAACGCTGATCGTAAACAACAAAATCTATCACACTCTTTTGACCAAGAGTACGATTTTCCCAAGTATATGTGTGTATATACTTGTGGTTGAAAAATGTATTAGATACACACAAATCATTATCAATGCAGAGTTCAATTAGTCTTTCACCATTATCATTCACCCAAGGATCATTAAACTTACCCAGAACATTGTCAGAAATTGCATTCTGCACACCTACTCTAGCACTGAAATCCCCTGCTATTATAACTTTTTCTTTAGCACCAAACTGGCTCAAAACAGCTTTTAGCTCATTCCAGAAATCTTCCTTCTTATCAGAAGGTTCCGAGTCACAAGGAGCATACACTACAACAATTACAATTCTCTGAAGTTTCACTTTCAAACAAATCCAGAGAATTCTCTCACTTATGCAACTATAGTGAATCAAGTTGTTCTTCATCTTTTCATTTAAAATCACACCTACACCAGCCTGTCCTCTCATATTATCCAATACTCCAGACCACACACATGGTGCCATTCACTTCTTCTACCCCAATTTCCTTTTTTTCTTGTTTCACTTATACACAGCACATCCAGTCTGTACTTATTCATCTCCTCAATCACCTCACTCATTTTGCCATTTATGCCTCTAGTATTCCATACACCAATCTTACATTCACCCAGCCGAGATCTCTTTCTCATACGCCATTTAGAAAGTCCAGGTTGATTCCGTGGTGGACCGTCCTTCTCAAGTGTGGTAGGTCCACCATATCCCACACTTGAGTCATTCTTAATATTTCTTTTTGTCTTTTTAATCAGGTAAGTACATTAGTGTGGGGGATTAGCCCACAGCTGAGGGTTCCAGTTGGTCATTCAACCTAAGGATTCTGGAACAAAACCCAGTGAGTTAGGGTCTTTTCGCCAATGTCACACAGAACTAGCTTGCACCTCTCCAAGATTCACAGAGGCCCTAGTTGCTGTTGTGTGTGCCATTGTTACCACGGAGTGCCCCGAGGAGGCAAACCCATCGCTCACTACGACCGCCTGCATTTATATCTAAATGCACTTTTAAATAGGTGACATTACATTCAAAATGGAGATAAAGGATATAGTTGTGAGCATAATGCCTAATTTGTTATAGTTTAGAGTGAAAACAAATTTTGGTCTTGGTCATACCTCCTATTTTGTTTTCAGATATCTACTATTATTTTTATTAATTCACAGCAGAAGCATATAATGTATGTATGAGCGCATGTGAGAGTTCATAAAATATTAACGTGCATTTTCAGTTTTGGGCTAGTCTCCTTTCTTGCACTCATGTGAATAGTTAAGTTTCATGCTCCTAACGCAGTGCTTTGAATTTAAAAAATTGGTTCCAGCAGGGAAAATGTACTTCGGGCTATATTATGTCTAAAACAGTCAAATTTATTGCAATGTATTCTTTGCAAATTTTAATTAGTGATGAGTGTTCTATGTCATGTTACAACTATCTGGCCTGGGCTACTTTAACTAAGGTTATGCATAAATGCAGGTTTTCTTAGAGATGTATTTGAAATGTAGAAGACAGTGTGGAGAGGGTGGGGGGAGTCAGTCAGTACATTTATGGAGATAAATTGACATTTCTTTGGTCTTTGTGTGTTATAAAATGTTATTCTTGTTGTTAATTTTTGAAAACATAATGTTTGTACTACAAGTGTTGCTTTCTTTTCTTTCTTTTTTTTTTTTTTTATATAGGAAGCCGTGTATGTGAAAAGGGCTACTGAATTAGAAGAGGTCACTTTACAGCGGGATACTCAGAGGCGCCATCATGATGATCTACGTAAACAAAGGGTAGCAGAGTTTTTAAAGGGTTACTACATTATTTCTGCCAAGTTAAAAGAAATGTACCAAATGATAACACTGGGTGGAGATGCAGAATTTGAGCTGTGTGACACCCTTGATCCTTTTGAAGGAATCCAATTCAGGTAGGCAACATATTTCTCATCATGAAAGGAATATGGGATTATACCATACGATACAAATTTTGTAGATGACAGTCCCTTTTGTGCTGTAAATATCACAAGGATGGTAAATCAGATAAAATCCGAAAACTTGAAAATTTTGTCGTCCTGGAGCGGGAATAGAACCCGTGGTTAGCATACCCAGGCGCTATCTGGGAGACGCTGGTTCAATTCCCATTCAAGGATGACAAAATTTTCAAGTTATCGGATATTATCTGATTTACCATCCTTGTCATATTTACACCAAAAAATGGACTGTCATCTTCAAAATTAATATTTCTCATATAAAATTTTGTTTTTCATGAAAAAAAGAGTAAAAAAAAAAATTATAAATTACACTATGATATAGTAACTGTGTCAAAGTTGTATTTCTTACCCAGATTTCTGGGCAGTTTTTATAGTTGATAATTTCATTAAACTGTTGCTTGTCATAATTTTATTAATTTCTCATTTGTTCATGTCTGTATTCTTGATTACCTGGAAATTTTCTGGAAAAAAAAATACAAATATGTAGGTAAACTTATTTTCCAAAAACTTTATATCAGTCAACTTCATAAACTTTGTCAGTCAACTTCATAAACTTTATATCAGTCAACTTTATGTAACTTTATATCAGTTTTATACGTAGAGCAGTCAAACAGTTAGTTGCACTTGCATGTAAAAATAAAAATGAACATTTTGAGAAATGTTTATACTTATGTACGAAATACAATGGAAGAGTTGTTTTTCAATGTAATCGCCTAGTTTACTTAAACATTTATCATAGCATGACAGGAGTTTGTCTATCCCTTCTTAGAAAAATTGTCGTTCAACTTGCGATAACCATTCTCTCATCTCATTTTTTACGTCTTCCTCGGAGTGATATCACTGCGTTGCAAGGTCATTTCTCATGTGGTGGAATACGTGGAAATCACAAGGTAAAAGGTCTTGGCTGTAGGGAGGGTGTTCCCACACCTCCCATTTTAATTTGTCAAGGAGGGCCTTCGTGGCGTATGCCGAATGTGGTGTTGCATTATCATGCAGAAAGACAATGCTTCCTAACAGTTTTCCTGGCTGTCGATCTTTGATTGCCTTTCACAGCCTCTTAAAGGTTTCACAATATGATGCTGCATTAATCACCATGCCCTTTGGCATGAATTCATAATGTGCAACACTTTCATAACCTTTCCGGCAGAAGGAACAATTCGGCACTTTTTCAGAGGCAGAGAATGTAAATGTTTCCACTCACACGAAGTCTGCTTCATTTCTGTTGAGAAGTGATGGACCCAAGTCTCGTCTCCAGTCATGATGTGGTCCAAAAATTAATTTCTTTCTTTGTGATAATGATCCAAAAAGGCAAGAGCTGCTTGAAAACATTGTGCCTTGTGTTGTTCTGTGGGTAAGCGAGGCATCCCTCGAGCACAAACTTTTCGAAACTCAAGATGCTTGGTGGTGATTTGGTGCACACTTCCATGTAGAACATTCAATTTATCCGTGCTCTTGTCTGCTGTGATTCGCCTGTTTGCATGAATCACTTTCTTGAGTCCACATTTTCATTCGTTGTCACAGCTGACGGACTTCCCTCCCGGTGATTGACTTGGAGATCTGTGTTTCCATTCTCAAACAACAAACGCCATTTTGTGACCACCTGCCACGAAAATGACTTGTCACCGAATGCTTCAATTAATTGGCATTGAATTTCAGTGGAATTAAACTTTTTCGCCCACAAAAAAAGATCACAGTGCAGATTTCAAATTTAGATGCTACTTCCAATGAACATGACATCTTTCATGAGTGATAACAGACAAACTGTTCCTACTACGTCAACAACGTTAACATGGCAGCTTCGAGGAGGAAGTACAAGGGGCACCTTCACATTGCATCTAAATATCTTTTATACAAAACAAATTGTGGGCGCTTGCAACTAAGTTTTTGACTGCCCCTCGTAGTTAGTAGGCAGAGATGAACTGCCTCCAGCTTTCACATTTATTTAAGCTATCTACATTTCCACACATTTTTATTTTATAAGTCATCTGAATATGGTGGTCCACAGCTTCCACTATCTATATACATTATACAGGGTGATTCAAAAGTCCCCGAACTCTGAATTCAAATATTTCTACCACGAATATAGTGATGTATAACTATTTTTACATACTGTTCTATTGACACTCGTACTTACAGGTAATGAAAACCAATTTACAATAGATGCTGGAATTGTCCACCATTCTGTTGAAGACACAAATTCACCCAACGACACATGTTAGGGAAACTCTTTTCAGCGTGTTGGCTGGTATGTCCCTCACGGCTGTAATGATGTTGTTCCGTAGGTCCTGTACCATCTTAGGGTTGTTGTGGTAAACTGTGTCTTTCAGATAGCCTCACAAATAAAAGTCTGGTGAGCGAACCGGCCAAAGTTTTTCCGAGATTAATCAATCGTGGAAGAACTCCTGGAGCATCTCCATTGTGTAGTTTGATGATAAATGAGTGGTAGGCAATGCACGTAACTAGCAAACAAATTAAGAAGAAGGTAGTGTAGAACACACTAAGTTACGTATAAAAGTTTAATGCAAATATATTTCAGCCATTACTGTGGCCTTCATCAGTGCGACTATGATTGGTTTACGTTGCCAGATTGGAAAGGTAAGTTTTGTAATGGTAACTTCGGGTGACGTGGGGTTTCCAGATGTAAGGAACGAAAATGGGGAGCTCAGAGTTGCAATTTTTGGAAAATAAAATTTCCAAACTTTCTCTAAACCTCAAAGCATACCGATTTTGGAAGGGAGCCAACTTTTAGTATCGGACCAAAGTGGAATAGCGGAAATGTCAGCCATGGTAAGAAGAGATAAGGCAGATGAAGGTTTTTCAAATTTCACATCAGATTTGTGTTCCTGAAGTCTTGAGAGCATTTTCCGGAATGAACTTCCTATGTACGGGGTTAATCCATCATTAGTCTTGATCGGAATTTTATACACTCCAGGCGAAGAAAGTGGAGGACTAACGATGGATTAACGGTGTACATAGGAAGTTCATTCCGGAAAATTCTCTCAAAGACTTCAGGAACACAAATCTGATGTGAAATTTGGAAAACCTTCATCTGCCTTATCTCTTCTTACCATGGCTGACATTTCCGCTATTCCACTTTGGTCCGATACTAAAAAGTTGGCTCCCTTCCAAAATTGGTATGCTTTGAGGTTTAGAGAAAGTTTGGAAATTTTATTTTCCAAAAATTGCAACTCTGAGTTCCCCATTTTCGTTCCTTACATCTGGAAACCCCTCATTGCATCACGTCACCCAAAGTTACCATTACAAAACTTACCTTTCCAATCTGGCAAAGTAAACCAATCATAGTCGCACTGATGAAGGCCATAGTAATGGCTGAAATATATTTGCATTAAACTTTTATACGTAACTTAGCGTGTTCTACTCTACCTTCTTCTTAATTTGTTTGTTAGTTACGTGCATTGCCTACCACTCATTTATGATCATGGATTACGCATCTACCGGGCAATCAAACTACGATTGGCCTAAGGAATGGAAACAGTTTCGTAAACTTCGGATTAAGGTGATGTTCCTGTTATGCCAACTGAACTTTCTCATCAAATGTAAGTTCTTTCAAGTTATCCCTTCTGCTTTTAAACTTCAAAAACCAACTCTAAAAGGTTGATGTCAGAAGATTATTTTTACCGCTAGCAAGAATCTTCTCTCTGCTGCAACTCGTGATACTAGGGCTCAGATTGCTAATTTGGAATTACTGTGTTTCAGCCACTACCAAACTCTCTCGTTTTCGACCAACCCTTTCCTAGTGGATAAGTTCATGATTATGATTCATCAATCCATCTCTTCTGTCAAATTCTGTGAAGACAAAAAAACATGCTAAGAAATTACGTTTCTTACGCTCTCAGTCAAATTTTGTCAACCGCTCTCACCGGGAGTCAACCATGGACTCTCCCATGTCGGATACCGCTAAATTCGTCAACTTGTCTATGTTTGTTTTGCCTTCTGTCTTCAATGACTGTCTTAACCAAGGCCCAAAATTTGCTCCTCCTTCAACTGAGAATCTCATGGAAACCATCCCCTTGCTTGAATCTGCTATTCATAACACCACTTCCGATGCTCAGCATAAAATACGTACTCAGGCTGCTGCCATCTTTATTAAGCAAGCACACTCAAGTTCTGTCAATAATACTAAGTTTGCCTCAAAGCTCTTGAAAATTAAACAGTTCCAAAAGCTAATAATTCAGCTGTATGTATGGCTGATAAAGTCGGCCTTCCAGTCATTATTGAAAATGATACCCTTAATCAAAAAGTCAATGATTTCCTCCTTTCCACCAATTGCAAACTTCTTTCTAAAAATCCTGTAGAAACCTTGAAATCATCTGTGAATCGCCTCAATAAGTTACAGTCGTTAAAGGTTTTCTTAGGAGAATTTTCCGCTCCTTCTTTCTACAATTCTCCTAGATTATTTGCCCAAATTAAATTACACAAAGCTAATCTCCAATTAGACCTCTTGTGAAAAATACTCACTCTCCTGCTTGTAACCTGGAAAAATGTCTTGCCAAAAAATTCAAGATTATCACTAATAACCACCCCTTCAATATCTCATTCACTGCTGAATTCATCTCTAGACTTCCAAATTCCATTGATGGTCATGCAAGTATATTTACCCTGGTCGTTGAATCACTTTTTCCTTCTGTGCCTCAATTTGAAGCACACATGCTACTCATTCATAAATTCAAAGAACAATTCCTCATGGACGGCACTTTAACCAAGAATTTGTATGATTGCCTGTATTCTCTTCGTCAACACAGTTTCTTCATTTTTAATAATCAATGCTATCAACAAAACCAAGGTGTACCGATGGGGTCACCGCTTTCCCCACTTTTGGCTGAAGTATACCTGCAAAATATTAAGCAATCAATAGTGATGCAACATGACCAACAACCTACCTTATGGCTCCATTTTGTCGACGATATTTTTGTCATCTGGCCTCATCCTAAAATAAGATCTATTGCAACTCACAATTTTAATCACTAAAAAATTCCCGTCCATTAGATTCACTATTAATGAAGAAATTGATGGCAAGATAAATTTCTTGGATGTCAGCATCTCAAAATGTAATAATCTTCTTTCCACTTCTGTCTACCAAAAACCAGTTTTTACCAATAGCATTATTCCTTTCAATTCTCATACCTTCCACCAATATAAACTGTCAGCCCTCAAGTCTCTCATTCATCGAGCTCATTTGGTTTGGAACACTGAAGTTAATCTAACAAATGAATTAGCAAACATCCGCTTGATCGCTACTCAACATGGCTTTCCCCCTCTCCTGGTTTCTAAATTAATTCAAAATGCTAAGAAAAACCAGTTGCTGCTCTTCAACCTGTTTCACCAAAAAGGAACTAACGTTTTCTGGCTCAATCCCTTACCATGAACCTTCTGCCTACAAACTCATCAGTATCTTCAAAAGAGAAGGATATAGACTTGCCATTCGTTCTTCCCCTTCAATTTCTGTTATACTCCGTAATGACAGAGACCCAAGACCTCCGCTTTCTTCGCCTGGAGTGTATAAAATTCCGATCAAGACTAACGATGGATTAACCGCGTACATAGGAAGTTCATTCCGGAAAATGCTCTCAAGACTTCAGGAACACAAATCTGATGTGAAATTTGGAAAACCTACATCTGCCTTATCTCTTCTTACCATGGCTGACATTTCCGCTATTCCACTTTGGTCCAATACTAAAAAGTTGGCTCCCTTCCAAAATTGCTATGCTTTTAGGTTTAGAGAAAGTTTGGAAATTTTATTTTCCAAAAATTGCAACTCTGAGCTCCCCATTTTCGTTCCTTACATTTGGAAATCCCTCTTTGCATCACGTCACCCGAAGTTATCATTACATAACTTACCTTTCCAATCTAGCAACATAAACCAATCGTAGTCACACTGATGAAGGCCATAGTAATGGCTGAAATATATTTGCATTAAACTTTTATACGTAACTTAGCGTGTTCTACACTGCCTTCTTCTTAATTTGTAGTTTGACGTGTGGCACGTTGCTCCTTCTTGTTGAAACCAACAATAAAATTCGTGCTATCCCAGCATCGCTACAAATTGATGGATGATGTCTGCATACACAGCAAAATTTACAGCTATTTTGAGAAAAAAAAAATGGCCCTACAATTCACCATCTAGACATGGCGCACCACACTCCAACTTTCCGACAGTGAAGTCCAACCTCATGCAATGCGTGTGGATCCTCCGCAGCCCATATGCAAGTGTTTTGGTTAGTCACATTGTTGCGCGTGAAACTCTTAAACCATTGGCAGTAGGCAGTGCGCTTTTCCTAGTCCAAAGAAGGACGTAGCTCTTGCACTACTCGAATTCTGTATGACCGTAGCTTTAGATGTTTAGTAGCCCTCTGGCAGACTGAATACGATGACCCTAACTCTTGAGAGAGCCACCAAAGTGACTTCCGGGGAGAGCACTGCAGGGAAACGTGAATTTTCTCCAGAAATGTGGTCATCACCACGGACGGACGGTCGCTTTTAGGCTTATCCTGAACACTGCCTGTCTCACGAAACCAGTTCACAGGGTCATACACAGTTGTTTTTTCTGGTATAGAAGCATCAGGGAACTTCCTTTGAAAGAGCTGGATGCAACGTTGGTAAGAATTTTAGGCTTATCCTGAACACTGCCTGTATCGTGAAACCGGCGAAACCAGTTCACAAGGTCATACACAGTTGTTTTCCCTGGTATAGGAGTATCAGGAAACTTCCTTTGAAAGAGCTTAATGCAACGTTGGTAAGACTTTTAGGTTTATCCTCAACACTGCCTGTCTTGCGAAACCGGTTCACAAGGTCATACACAGTTGTTTTCCCTGGTATAGGAGTATCAGGAAACTTCCTTTGAAAGAGCTGGATGCAACGTTGGTAAGACTTTTAGGCTTATCCTGAATACTGCCTGTATCGCGAAACCGGTTCACAAGGTCATACACAGTTGTTTTCCCTGGCATAGGACCATCAGGAAACTTCCTTTGAAAGAGCTGGCTGGATGCAACGTTGGTAAGACTTTTAGGCTTATCCTGAACACTGCCTGTATCGCGAAACCGGTTCACAAGGTCATACACAGTTGTTTTCCCTGGTACAGGGATGGAAAATGGTCAGTAAAATCAGTAAAAGTCAGTATTTTTCAGATTGGTCAGTTTTAGTCTGTATTTTTCAATTTCGGTCTGTAAAGTCAGTTTTATACCATGGCTTTTTTAAAAAAGATTTACGTGATATGAAAAAAAGTTTGTGGTCAGTAAAGTAATGTTTTATGTGGCAGATGGATTGAAAAATTAGAAAATGACGTTGAGAAGGCTCTGAGTTATAACTTTGTTAACAACCTTGTGCACTAGAGAGTGATTTTTGATCTCTATATTGGGAATGTTTTCTGAGTGCAAAAAAGTAAATTTCGGTTAACTTTCCTCGCCAGATGTATTATTTTGGTTTGGGGAACAGTTGTGTGTGCGCATATACGCAAACAATGCTCCTATCCATCTTATATTTCCTATATTTTGAGCCTTTGTACTGTATTTCCTATAATTTTTCTTATCACTTTCTCATACATTAGTATGAAGAAGTATTGTAATCGTGCAAAAATTCAAATTCGAGATTTCAACGGAAATACATGTTTTGGGTTCCCCGAATACGATTTCACTATTTTCGAAGTGGTTTCTGTGTGTCAGTCTGTCTGTGTGTGTGTCTGTTTGTCGGTAGTTTGTGTCCACCATAACTACATAATTATCTGGTTAATTGGGAAGTTTTTTTAACTAATCAGTGCTAACTTTTTTTTTTTTTTTTTCTCTGAAAATAATAATACAGAGGTGAAATTTGGACATTGTAGTGTCCTGGTAGTTCACCACTGTGTAGGGCGGGTGGGGCCCTATACCGGCACGAAAATCTTAACCTGGGAATACTCAGTAAATTTTACTGTAGGAATTTAATAGACACCCTGCTTAAAAATTTCTCTGGATCTCTCTCTCTCTCTCTCTCTCTCTCTCTCTCTCTCTCTCTCTCTCTCTCTATATATATATATATATATATATATCATCCACTCACCAACCCGCTTGGCCAGCGTGGTGAGTTATGGCCAAACACCTCCAAAATGACTCTACAACTTAAATCTTGGCCCTCAGTCTCCGGCAGCTTGAATGTACCTGGCCAAGGCAGCGGCCAGTGCGACATGAAGGCAGAGGGTGCTAAGAATCCCAGGAGGACCGGACTAGGCTGCCATTTGATGCTGACCTTGGCTACCTATAACGGACGCTCCCTATCTTCTGATTCAAGGCTTCTTGAATTGGAAGAGGAACTACAAAGGATCAAGTGGGACATCGTCGGGCTAAGTGAGGTAAGGAGAAAAGGAGAAGATCTCATTGAACTGAAAAGTGGACATCTCTTCTATTATCGTGGGACAGATACTGGCAGAACTAGTGGTGTTGGATTTATAATAAACAAGAAACTGAAGGATAAAGTGGTAGAAGTTGAAAGTTCCTCTGACAGAGCTGCACGACTCGTTATCCAACTATCGAGAAGATACCAGGCTCAGATTATTCAAACTTATGCACCCACCACAAGTCATCCTGAAGAAGAAATTGAAGAATTTTATGAGGAAATTCGTCATCTAAATAATAAAGGTAAGCAGCACTTGAAGGTAATTATGGGAGATTTCAATGCAAAAATAGGGCACCGGCAACAGAATGAAACTTCAGTAGGTAAATTCGGTCACGGCAACAGAAACCAGCGTGGAAATACTCTCGTTGAGTTTGCAGAGGCAGAAGGATTTTTCATCTTGAACTCCTTTTTCAAGAAAAAGCCACACAGGAAATGGACATGGAGACATCCAATTGGGACGACAAGTGAAATTGATTTCATTATGTGTAACAAAAAATTCGTCATCGAAGACTGCAGTGTGCTGAACAAGTTCAACACAGGTAGTGACCATAGATTGGTGAGATGTAAGATGCACCTCAACACTAAACTGGAACGTGGCAAGCTCAGAAGACAAACAAAATGTATTGACATAACCAACCTTAAAAAACACCATAATACTTTCAAGTTGGAACTGAAGAACAGATTCTCTGCTTTAGAAGGCCTAACATCGGAAGAAGTGGATATTTCGGAAGTTAACAGAAAAGTAACCAAAGCTCTTATGGAAACAGCAACAAAATTAGCTGGGTCTAAGAACAAGTTGCATGTGAACAAATTATCAGGAAAAACCAAAATGTTGATGCAAAAAAGAAGAGAGATGAGGACAACTAAAGAAGATGTGACTTACAAAGTGGAATATATAGAGCTATGCAAGACAGCACGAAAAAGTATCACTGAAGACGTAAGGAAATTCAACTGTGAGCTAGTGAGGAAAGCAATTGAAAACAACCAAAGCCTAAAGATAGCAAAGGGACATCTCAGTAAGGGAAGAAAACAGATTATGGCTCTGAGAAAAGAAGATGGTTCTATAACAAGAAATAGAGGCGAAATTTTGACAAGAGTGAAAGATTTCTACTCCAAATTATATGAAAGGGATGATACATGTACTCCAGACATCATGAAAGGTACCAGAGTTCTTCCAGTCCTCCCAGCAGAAGTTGCTCATGCAATCAAGAACATGAAGCGGGGGAAAGCTCCAGGAGAAGATGGAATTACTATAGACATCATACAAGAAGCAAGTGGAGAAATTGAAACAGTACTCGCCCAAATTTTCACTCGATGCCTTAATGAAGGGAAGATTCCTGAGGATTGGAACAATGCTACAATGATCCTGCTACATAAAAAAGGTGACATTGAGGATCTCAGGAACTACAGACCTATCAGCCTCCTATCAGTGGTTTATAAAATCTTCACTAAAGTTCTTTCACACCGCTTGAAGGTAACACTAGACATGGCTCAACCGAGAGAACAAGCTGGATTCAGGAGTGGCTACAGCACAATAGATCATATCCACGTACTGAGAGAACTAATTGAAAGAGCGAGGGAATATGAACTTCCATTGTGCATGGCTTTTATCGATTATGAAAAAGCCTTTGATTCGGTGAAACCATCAGCAGTTACCACGGCTCTGAAATCCTGCGGTATTGAAGATGCATACATTAATATTATTAATAACATCTATGAAAATGCAAGTGCAAAGATTCGGCTGTTTGAAAATACAACACACATAAAAATTGGAAAGGGAGTGAGGCAAGGTGACACCATATCTCCGAAGCTCTTTAATGCCACATTGGAAAATGTCTTTCAATCACTGAACTGGGAAAACAAAGGGATAAAGATTAATGGAGATTATCTAACCCACCTTCGTGTTGCTGATGACGTAGTCATTTTTGCAACTACCCCATCAGAACTGCAGAGTATGATCCAGGAACTTGCTGACAAGAGTAAAGAAGTGGGATTAAAAATGAACTTTCAGAAGACAAAAGTGATGTTCAATGCTTTTACAAGAAATGAAGATTTATCGATTGATGGAGAAAAACTGGAGATAACAGATACGTATGTTTATCTTGGACAGCAGATATCAAGTGAATGTCACATTGATGAAGAAATTAATCGGCGTACAAAACTTGCCTGGAGAGCTTTTGGAAGAAACAACATAATTTTCAAGAGCAATATGCCATTATGTCTTAAAAGAAAAGTGTTTGATCAATGCATCCTTCCAGTGCTTACGTATGGTGCAGAGACGTGGACCTTAACTAAAAGGGACATACAAAGGCTGCAGACAACTCAAAGAAGCATGGAGAGGTGCATGCTTGGTATAACCAGGAGAGATAAGAAGAGGAACTGCGTGGATCCGAAAAATGACGAGAGTGGAAGACGTCATGATCAGAGTTAAATCCCTGAAATGGCAATGGGCTGGACATACTGCCAGAAGGACAGACCATAGATGGACAGCCGAAATTTTAGAATGGATTCCAAGGGACAGGAAAAGACCCAGAAAAAGACCACATGGGAGATGGGTGGATGAAATTCGTAAATATGCGGGAGTGACATGGAGGAGACTGGCACAAGACAGACCGTTGTGGAGGAAACTTGGGGAGACCTTCGTCCAGCAGTGGATTGATAATGGTTGACAATGATGATGATGATATATCATCATCATCATCATTGTCAACCATTATCAATCCACTGCTGGACGAAGGTGATGATGATGATATATCATCATCATGATGATATATCATCATCATCATTGTCAACCATTATCAATCCACTGCTGGACGAAGGTCTCCCCAAGTTTCCTCCACAACGGTCTGTCTTGTGCCAGTCTCCTCCATGTCACCCCTGCATACTTTCGAATTTCATCCACCCATCTCCCATGTGGTCTTCTTCTGGGTCTTTTCCTGTCTCTTGGAATCCAATCTAAAATTTCGGCTGTCCATCGATGGTCTGTTCTTCTGGCAGTATGTCCAGCCCATTGCCATTTCAGGGATTTAACTCTGATCATGACGTCTTCCACTCTCGTCATTTTTCGGATCCACGAGTTCCTCTTCTTATCTCTCCTGGTTATACCAAGCATGCACCTCTCCATGCTTCTTTGAGTTGTCTGCAGCCTTTGTATGTCTCTTTTAGTTAAGGTCCACGTCTCTGCACCATACGTAAGCACTGGAAGGATGCATTGATCAAACACTTTTCTTTTAAGACATAATGGCATATTGCTCTTGAAAATTATGTTGTTTCTTCCAAAAGCTCTCCAGGCAAGTTTTGTACGCCGATTAATTTCTTCATCAATGTGACATTCACTTGATATCTGCTGTCCAAGATAAACATACGTATCTGTTATCTCCAGTTTTTCTCCATCAATCGATAAATCTTCATTTCTTGTAAAAGCATTGAACATCACTTTTGTCTTCTGAAAGTTCATTTTTAATCCCACTTCTTTACTCTTGTCAGCAAGTTCCTGGATCATACTCTGCAGCTCTGATGGGGTAGTTGCAAAAATGACTAAGTCATCAGCAAAACGAAGGTGGGTTAGATAATCGCCATTAATCTTTATCCCCTTGTTTTCCCAGCTCAGCGACTGAAAAACACCCTCCAATGTGGCATTAAAGAGCTTCGGAGATATGGTGTCACCTTGTCTCACTCCCTTTCCAATTTTTACGTGTGTTGTATTTTCAAACAGCCTAATCTTTGCACTTGCATTTTCATAGATGTTATTAATAATATTAATGTATGCATCTTCAATACCACAGGTTTTCAGAGCCATTGTAACTGCTGATGGTTTCACCGAATCAAAGGCTTTTTCATAATCGATAAAAGCCATGCACAATGGAAGTTCATATTCCCTCGCTCTTTCAATTAGTTCTCTCAGCACGTGGATATGATCTATTGTGCTGTAGCCACTCCTGAATCCAGCTTGTTCTCTCGGTTGAGCCATGTCCAGTGTTACGTTCAAGCGGTGTGAAAGAACTTTAGTGAAGATTTTATAAACTACTGATAGGAGGCTGATAGGTCTGTAGTTTCCGAGATCCTCAATGTCACCTTT
This sequence comes from Macrothele yani, assembly GCA_039090855.1. NCBI lineage: Eukaryota > Metazoa > Arthropoda > Arachnida > Araneae > Macrothelidae > Macrothele > Macrothele yani. Next base: position 93,236,525 of record CM076998.1, read on the forward strand.
CTTATGTAGCAGGATCATTGTAGCGGTGTTCCAATCCTCAGGAATCTTTCCTTCATTAAGGCATCGAGTGAAAATTTGGGCGAGTACTGTTTCGATTTCTCCACTTGCTTCTTGTATGATGTCTACAGTAATTCCATCTTCTCCTGGAGCTTTTCCCCGCTTCATGTTCTTGATTGCATGTGCAACTTCTGCTGGAAGGACTGGAGGAACTCTGGTACTGGTATCTTTCATGATGTCTGGAGTGCATATATCATCCCTTTCATATAATTTGGAGTAGAAATCTTTCACTCTTGTCAAAATTTCGCCTCTATTTCTTGTTACAGAACCATCTATATATATATATATATATATATATATATATATATATATATATATATATATATATATATATATATATATATATATATATAGGGGAATAGTTGTGTGTGCATATGTGTTTTTTCTTCACTTCATACTGTAATGAATAGTAATCCTAATTTTTTTATTTGTTGTTTCAGGTAATGCAGCTGTCTTTATAAAATCATATGTTTTTTGATTAACTGGATTACTTAGACAAAAGTATGGGAAAATGTACTGTAAAATCAGAATGGTTCCAAAAAAAGTACAGCAATGGTTTCATGGTTTCTGAATGGGGACAGAAAAAAAGTGACAGTGAAGTTTTTTGTATGTTGTGCACACAAACATTTTCAGTTTCTTGGGGCTTTAGTGCTGTAGAGCAGCATGCTTCTACTCGGAAGCACAGAGAACAATGTAAAGTGAAACTGAGTTCTTCACAACTACATTTGTTTTCAGCCCATCCTGGATGTAGCAGTGATGGTGTAATTTCATCTCCCAGAGCTACACCATCAATTCAGCTTTATTCTGCTAGACAAGCTGCTTCAAGGGCAGAGTTAATCTGGTGTTTGAAAATGATTGGAGGGAACTTTGCTGTTCAGCCAGCTTGTGAAGATGTCAAAGAAACCTTTGAGGCAATGTTTCCTGGAAATGTTCCTTCTGAGTTCACCCTTTCAAGGACAAAGGCAAGATATTTAGTATGTGATGCATTAGCTCCATATTTAAAAAGCAGTTGGTGGATGATATTGGAGGAGCACATTTCTCTCTTTGTTTTGATGAAACTGTGAATGCAGCTTCAAAGAAAGAGCTTCAAACTCTAGTTAAATACTGGTCTGATTCCAAACAAATTATTATGACACGACATCTACAGACTTTCTTCATTGGTAAAGCCACTGCTAGTGATATTTACTCCAAGTTAAATGAAGCCTTGGATAATGCCCAGCTTTCTTGTTCAAAGCTATTGATGCTAGGTTGTGATGGACCCAATGTTAACAAAACTGTGAATCGTCTAATGAATGATTCTCTGATCCTGTTAGGAATAAAACAGTTGATTGATGTTGGCACATGTAACATACACATCATCCATAATGTATTCCAAAAAGGATTACAAGACTTTGGTGAAAATGCTTGAACATGATCTTGTTTCTCTATAATTTTTTTGATGGCCAAACATCTCGTTGGGAAGATTTTGAAAAAATACAATCAGATATGAAACTTCCGGGTCATCGATTTATGAAACATGTTTCCTCTAGATGGCTGACATTAGAACCAGCTGGAGAGAGACTTTCAGAACAATGGTCAGCTGTTGAAAAATACTTTCTTCAGTTCATACCCCAGCACAAAAGCAAGTTGATGAGTTCTTTGAAATACAAGAATATTGTTAAACTATTAAAAGACAAAACTACCAAAACAGAAATTATGTTTGCTTGTGCAAGTGCTCATACATGTTCAAGATTCACTGGTTTCCTTCAGAAGAGAGATCCTTTAATGGGTGTAATCTATAATGAGCTCACAAACCTCGTCAGAACACTCATAAATCGATTTTGTGTTAGTGATGCTCCATTGAGTCTGGAAGCATTTTGTGATAAGTATTACTTGCCATTGAAAAACACAGTGTTCGACACTAGAGAAAGTGAATATCTCAAGAAGCTAAGCGCACAAGAAAGATGCTATATTTCCATGAAAGCTAGAAAGCACCATGTGTCTGCTTGTACACATATTTTGGAAAAGTCTTCTTTGGATAAACCTGTGAAATTAGCTGCAGTTCTTCCAATTGAGTACAGTGAACATGCACTAGTTGATGAATGGAAACTATTGACGTTAGAAGAAGAAAAATCAGGTAGTGACAAGAACCCAGTGGACGTTTACTGGAGTCCGTTTTTGAGAAGACATATACCTTTGGAGAAAAGAAATACCCTACTGTTACGAAAATTGTGAAGGCTGCACTTGCACTTTCGCATGGCAATGCGGATGTAGAAAGGGGATTCTCATTGTCGGGGAACATCTTGAATGAAGACACCGCAAATATGTGTGAAAGAACATTGGATGCTTATTTGACTGTAAGAGATGCTGTGGTGAATGTGTTTGAGGGGAAGGCTCACTTTGTAATTATCACTCATGAACTTCTTCAATTGGCACGCACAGCTCATGTCAGATACAAGCAGTACTGTGAAGATGAGAAGCGAGTGGCTGAGGAAACAAGAAGAACAGGAAAAAGAAAAATTGTTGCAAGCAAGTATGAAGAGTAAGTTTGAAAAAGAAAAAGTAAATATTGAACACGGTGAACAGGCACTGAAGAAAATGAAAGAGGAAGAAAAGGAGAAAAGATTGACTGTTGACAGATTACTGGATGAGGCAAACAAGTGTTTAAAAGAAGCAATAAATAAAAAGGACTTGGTGGGAATTAGTGTGGCCCAAGCAATGTTGGAGAGTGCTACGAAAGTTAGGGAACAAGAAGTGAAGAAAATTAATGACATAGAAAAGGTACAGAAAGCAGTTGATAAGCGAAAAAGCAGTGTTATAACAACATTTTTTTTTTCAAAGAAGCAAAAACAAAGAGACTTAATGACCTAATTTTGTAAAGAAAGCTAGATCATTTTCCACATTTCATTTAAAAATTCTAAAGTTGTAAACATTTTGTTTGTATTATTCTGAAAATGGTACTGTACAGCTGCACTTTAAAGCTTTTTCTAGTTTTAGGTATATTTGTGCTGAATAGGAGCATGTCAGTATTATTATAATAAAGTGCAATGTTTTTCCTGATTATTTTTTATTATTATATGTAATTTTGTAATAGTAATTAAAACAATAAATAGGTTGAGTTGGCTGGCTATGGGGATGGTGGAGGCCAGATTAAAAAAAAATGCTTTTGATCCTTCTTTCCTAATGAGAAATTTGAGTTAGTATTTAGTCTGTTTTTTTTTTTTTTTTTTTTTTTTTTATGTCCAAATCAGTAAAGTCAGTTTTTGTAATCAAAATGGTCAGTAATTTTAGTCTTAGGTTTGTGGTTTCCATTACTGCTGGTATAGGAGTATCAGGAAACTTCCTTTGAAAGAGCTGGATGCAATGTTGGTAAGACTTTTAGGTCACAAGGTCATACACAGTTGTTTTCCCTGGTATAGGACCATCAGGAAACTTCCTTTGAAAAAGCTGGGTGCAACGTTGGTAAGATTTTTCTGCAAAGTAAACTTCTAACAAAGCGACTGTTCTTGCGTGAGATTCATGGCTGACTGAACGTTACTGCTTGCCAGCGCCCATGTAAGCGTACTGTCACGTGGTGCTGTCACATGGCTCAGCTCGTTCCCCAAGGTCACACACAACAGCCACAAGCAGCAAATACGTTTTAAAAATAGAGTTCGGGGACTTTTGAATCACCCTGTATATGCACTGAAGTGTGATTACATAAAAGATACCTGTCTAGTAACTCATTGGGTTTCCTCTTTTCGTAATGACAGCGGCCACATGATAAGGCATGGACTCCATGAGTTTATGAAAATATTCTTCAGATGTGGCCAACCCTTCCTCTTCAAGAGCTGTCTATAATTCACTCAGGTTCGTAGCCAATGAGACACATTCCTGAACATCCTGTTTGACTGTATCCCAAAGATGTTTGCCATGGTTTAAAATCAGGCTTCTAGGTGGCCCTTGAAGCATTTCAAATTTATTGCAATGCCCTTGTAACTATGCAGTAGCCAAGTGGGCGCTATGAGATGGGCAATTATATTGGTGGACGATAATTTGCCCATCAATGCTATACTGTATACTATTGCCACTGGGATGCATGCTGGACATGAATGGGTGTAAATGGTCAGGTAGGATATCCACATGTTTGGAGGCACTCAGAGTCAATTCTATATGTACCAAAGTTCCCAAAACATCCCATCTGAAGACACCCCAGTACCAAGCCACCACCAGCCTGTACTGTTCCAATTTGACATGAAGGGTCCACATCTTCTGGCTGACATCAGATCGGCCTAATCACATTGGCTCAATGTAGTTTGAATCTGGATTCATCACTCCAGGCTGTCTCGTTCCAGTCCTATGTGGTCTAGTGTCAGTGTGCTTTTACCCAGGCAAGGGATTAATCCCGGCATCTTGCAGTTAACTGTGGGACTTGTGGGTCAGCAGCTCTCAAACCCTCGGCATGTAAGAGTGTGTTGCACTGACACGGAAACTTGATCCACTGTTCAAATCGGTGGTGATTTGTGGTATTATCTTGCATCTATCAGTTCAAACAATGCAGCCCAAATGGTGTACACCACTAGCTGTCGAGGCTGGTACACCTCTGCAATTCATTCGAGAGCTTGCTCTTTTTGTCAGAATTTTCCTATTCTTGGAACTTTGTGCACTATAGCACGGGAAAACCACAGTGTGTTGACATCTGGAGTGGAGTGACCCACCGTGTGGGTGCCTACAATCTGCCCTTTGTTAAAAGCATCCAAATCATGTGTTTTACCCATCACATCTGTAGTTGATCATTATTGGGGAAGCTGTGGGCAATGGTTGTATTTAACCATAGTTTCAGCCAGCTCATATACCATAATGTCAACATGTGTATGGCAGCTTTTCCTTGAAATGTAGTTTTGTTATTTTTGATTGAAACCACTGTGTATGTGTTGCATTCCCATCATAATTCCATTGGTCTTAAAATATAGTTAATTTTTTGCACATTTTACTGGTATGGATGAGTGCAATGCAGTTCTTCATGCTTCCACTTTTATATCTGTAAATAGATCTATTTTGACATCTGTCTGCATCACTGATGACAACAAACATGCTGTTCTCTTTGTTTTTGGTGCAAAAATATTCTTGTAGTGAGCTAATTTGGGCACTGTAAAAGCATCTGATGTCAAAGATGCGTACTACTCCTTTCTCTTGTGGAAGCATAAAGCATTTATTGCTGCACTTGGATGCTGCAGTGTTTGTTCATACTTGTTCTCATTCTTTTAATTTATTTAAGATTTGTCTCTAATTATTTGATGATGCCAAAAGAATGGACTAGCTTATTACACTCATGGGACAGATAATTATGACTACTACTATCTCCATGAGCTAACATGTTCCACATCACACAGCTGCAATTTCACTGATCGGTGTAAAATATATATGGACAGCCTGGGCAGAGCATATTAATTCACCAGTATAAAGCCCATGCAGTGGGGGAAAGGAAGGTCTTGTAAGAGTTTGGACAGGGAATGATTATTGCCACGAGGGAGGTAACACCCATCTCGGCAACTGAAGACCTTGTTGGCTGTTAAATAGTTGCCATAGTGAAGGTGTGACGGAAATGGTCCAAAGAAAACAGACATATCCACCCAATGTGGTAGAAAGGGGAGACTAAGGCTGGTTGACAGTCAGGGTGAACACTGACTAGCGCATGTTGTCTGAGACTACAGTCTCCCCACAGTACCTCAAGTAAAGGTAGACTCCAACCAGAGCCCTCAGAGAAATGTTTCCAATCACAAAAGAGAAAAGTGCCACCCACCACAAGTCATCCTGAAGAAGAAATTGAAGAATTTTATGAGGAAATTCGTCATCTAAATAATAAAGGTAAGCAGCACTTGAAGATAATTATGGGAGATTTCAATGCAAAAATAGGGCAACAGCAACCGAATGAAACTTCAGTAGGTAAATTCGGTCACGGCAGAAGAAACCAGCGTGAAAATACTCTCGTTGAGTTTGCAGAGGCAGAAAGGTTTTTCATCTTGAACTCCTTTTTCAAGAAAAAGCCACAGAAAATGGACATGGAGACATCCAAATGGGACAAGTAAAATTGATTTTATTATGTGTAACAAAAAATTCGTCATAGAAGACAGCAGTGTGCTAAACAAGTTCAACACAGGCAGTGACCATAGATTGGTGAGATGTAAGATGCACCTCAACACTAAACTCGAACGTAGCAAGCTCATAAGACACACAAAATGTATTGACATAACCAACTTTAAATAAGACCATAATACCTTCAAATTGGAACTGAAGAACAGATTCTCTGCTTTAGAAGGCCTAACATCGGAAGAAGTGGATATTTCTGAAGTTAACAGAAAAGTAACCAAAGCTCTTATGGAAAGAGCAACAAAATTAGCTGGGTCTAAGAACAAGTTGCATGTGAACAAATTATCAGGAAAAACCAAAATGTTGATGCAAAAAAGAAGAGTGATGAGGACAACTAAAGAAGATGTGACTTCCAAAGTGGAATATATAGAGCTATGCAAGACAGTACGAAAAAGTATCACTGAAGACGTAAGGAAATTCAACTGTGAACTAGTAAGGAAAGCAATTGAAAACAACCAAAGCCTAAAGATAACAAAGGGACATCTCAGTAAGGGAAGAAAACAGATTATGGCACTAAGAAAAGAAGATGGTTCTGTAACAAGAAATAGAGGCGAAATTTTGACAAGAGTGAAAGATTTCTACTCCAAATTATATGAAAGGGATGATACATGTACTCCAGACATCATGAAAGGTACCAGTACCACAGTTATTCCAGTCCTCCCAGCAGAAGTTGCACATGCAATCAAGAACATGAAGCGGGGGAAAGCTCCATGAGAAGATGGAATTACTGTAGACATACAAGAAGCAAGTGGAGAAATCGAAACAGTACTCGCCCAAATTTTCACTCGATGCCTTAATGAATGGAAGATTCCTGAGGATTGGAACAACGCTACAATGATCCTGCTACATAGAAAAGGTGACATTGAGGATCTCAGGAACTACAGACCTATCAGCGGTTTATAAAATCTTCACTAAAGTTCTTTCACACCGCTTGAAGGTGACACTGGACATGGCTCAACCGAGAGAACAAGCTGGATTCAGGAATGGCTACAGCACAATAGATCATATCCACGTACTGAGAGAACTTATTGAAAGAGCGAGGGAATATGAACTTCCATTGTGCATGGCTTTTATCGATTATGAAAAAGCCTCCGATTCGGTGAAACCATCAGCAGTTACAATGGCTCTGAAATCCTGCGGTATTGAAGATGCATACATTAATATTATTAATAACATCTATGAAAATGCAAGTGCAAAGATTCGGCTGTTTGAAAATACAACACACATAAAAATTGGAAAGGGAGTGAGACAAGGTGGCACCATATCTCCGAAGCTCTTTAATGCCACATTGGAAAATGTCTTTCAATCACTGAACTGGGAAAACAAAGGGATAAAGATTAATGGAGGTTATCTAACCCACCTTCGTTTTGCTGATGACGTAGTCATTTTTGCAACTACCCCATCAGAGCTGCAGAGTATGATCCAGGAACTTGCTGACAAGAGTAAAGAAGTGGGATTAAAAATGAACTTTCAGAAGACAAAAGTGATGTTCAATGCTTTTACAAGAAATGAAGATTTATCGATTGATGGAGAAAAGCTGGAGATAACAGGCACGTACGTTTATCTTGGACAGCAGATATCAAGTGAGGATCACATTGATGAAGAAATTAATCGGCGTGCAAAACTTGCCTGTAGAGCTTTTGGAAGAAACAGCATAATTTTCTAGAGCAATATGCCATTATGTCTTAAAAGAAAAGTGTTTGATCAATGCATCCTTCCTGTGCTTACGTATGGTGCAGAGACGTGGACCTTAACTAAAAGAGACATACAAAGGCTGCAGACAACTCAAAGAAGCATGGAGAGGTGCTTGCTTGGTGTAACCAGGAGAGATAAGAAGAGGAACTCGTGGATCTGAAGAATGACAAGAGTGGAAGACATCATGATCAGAGTTAAATCCCTGAAATAGCAATGGGCTGGACATACTGCCAGAAGGACAGATCATCAATGGACAGCCGAAATTTTAGATTGGATTCCAAGGGACAGGAAAAGACCAAGAAGAAGAAGACCACATGGGAGATGGGTGGATGAAATTCGAAAGTATGCAGGAGTGACATGGAGGAGACTGGCACAAGGCAGACCGTTGTGGAGGAAACTTGGGGAGACCTCCGTCCAGCAGTGGATTGATAATGGTTGACAATGATGATGATGATGATGATGATATATCTTTATCACCACCCCAGTGACCAAGCATCCTAAGGCTGTAGTTTCTGATTTTTTGTCCAAGATGTGTCAGGGTATGAGACCCCTGTAAGGCCTGATGATGCTGACTCTTTCCTTTCCCTGAAACCAGTTGCCCAAAATTAAAAACATGTGACTATCGTATAGCCCTTGGAGTTTTTCATGGTAACTGCTTAAATCTGAAGCGAAACAAAACAAATAGTAAAAATCAGTTGCAAGGAAATTTCTACATGTGAAAAATTTGTTTTCATACAATAAATTACTTGCAGTGGTGCATCTCTAACTTTAGCAGCAACATCACTGTAACTTTTGGTGCTCCCATAAACTGGTGCTCTGAGCCAGTTGCCCTTTTTGTGTTTCCTGCTCCCCAATTGCTATGCCTTTGCTGCTGGTTCTTGATTCGAATTCTAGGGAAAGAGATAGATACTGTGCTTATCAGTAGCTTTGCATGCCTATTTGGGTTGGGCGTGCACTGTTACGGGAGGGGGGGGACATGCAAAAATTTTATGTACCCCGAGCTGAAAAATTCACACGTGGATTTTGGACATGTGAAATCTTTTTGTTTTATTATTATTTTGCGGTTGTTTAAGAAAGAAAAACAAAGAATGAATTTTTGTTATCCCATCCTATATGGATAGCAAAAATTAAAATTCTGTTTCTAAATCTGTGCACTGCGAGGAAAAGACAGAAAAACTGCAATTCATGGCAGAACGTTGAGTTGTATTTATAACTTCACTCAATTCCATATGCAAACATATGATCAGTAGTGCTTTTTCAGGCACGCACACCTTGGGAAGTTTAGCCTCTGCGTTGAAACCAGAAGGAAATAAAACGACTTGCAGGGCCATCTGGAGTGCTTTGTAACACAGTTGCTTTGAAACACGCCTCAGGTGTCCGCTGGCCAAACAGCACACCTACGGGTGTAAATATTACTTACTGTGTTTTGTTTACTCAGTGAAGCAATGAATCTTCTCCACTTAACAAAAACGTTGTATAAGGGAATTAATTTTAGCCGCCACACGAAGCCTTGGGACAAACTTTGGTGAGTTTTGTCATCCAAAAACATAATATAACAGCAACTTATATCACAATGTTAAATTGTGTTGCTCCATGAGATTGCAAGTGGTGCTCTATTTGGCTAGCACACCCTGAAAGATCAGCTGTAATGTTTGAAATCACAGGGAAATAAAAACATGACCTGCAGCACTATCTAGGGAGCGCTTGTATCACAATTCCTTGAGCATCGTCGCATGTCTTATCAGGATACCGCACACCGGAGAATCTTAGCACAAATGTGATATAATGTTTACTGAACAGACCTCTTCTTAATGAAAACATTGTGTGGGGGAATTAATTTTAGCCACCACTTGAAGTCTAAGGACAAACTCTGGCGAGTTTTATTAGAAACAAAACCGAAAATGTAATATTGATAGTTTAGGTTAAATAAATTGTGACTCTGTGTGGGTGTGCGCCACACACCTAGCACACCCCGAATATTCACTCCTGGTGCTTATCCTTCCTGCATCAGTTCACCTCCTTCCCAGGAATCAGTGGTTATAAATTAATGATATACAATTATTTATCGACATGGATGATCATAGAAGTCATTAAACTCTAAAACAATACACACAAACAAGATAACTGCATATCTTTTTTACTCTTGCAGTTTTTTCAACATCATGCTCATCCTTTGAGCATCTACTACCTTAGTTCATCCTTTTATAACTGTATCTCATGCACACTATTTTGACAAAAGTCACCGTACACCTAGAAGAGAAACACAACATAGCATTTATTGAAATACATTAGTACGGTGTCGGTCCACATTTGACCTTAATGCATGCACTGACCCTTCGAGAAATGCTTTCAACAAGGTTTTGGAACACAGCGATAGGTATGCACTTCCATTCAGTACATAATGCTGCCACTAACTGTTGCTTAGTAGTAGGCCTTGGTTCCAAACTTCTTATGCAGCACTCTAATTTATCCCATAGGTGCTCTTTGGGATTAAGATCAGGGCTCTGTGCTGGTCAGTCTACACGTGATACGGAATTATTGCCAAACTACGCCGTAACAGTCCTTGCTATATGGCTCGGTACATTATCCTGCTGGCACCAACAAGGCTCGTTTCCATAGTATTGCCACAGAGTTGGTAGGGCATAATTGTCCAGAATATCAAGGTAGACATGCTGGCTAACAGGTTCGTCCACGATAATCAATGGGCCAGGACCATACCACAAAAAGCACCCCGACACAAGTACACTGCCAGCTCCGAACTTGACCGTAGGAACAGTACACTGTGGTAAACAGCGTTCCCCCGGCTGCCGCCAACCCACACACGGTCATCAGACTGATGGATCGTGTATCTGGATTCATCAGTCCATAGGACCCATTTCGATTGATCTACGGTCCACGATAAATGTTCTTTACAGCATGCTAAACGATGAGTAGCATTCCGAGTAGAGATGAATGGCTTATGAGCAGCCGCACGACCACAATAATCCATGGAATGAAGTTCTCTGTGAGTGGTACCTGTACATACCGAGGTTCCAGCATTTTTACTCACCTGTACACTGAGGTATAGTGCAGTACTCCGTCGATTAGCTGTAACGACTCTCCTGGGGCTTTGACATCTTCTATCACTGATTTTCTTTGGTCTGCGGGTATGTTTTGCTGCTTCAGGCATGTCATGTCTTTTCCACTTATTCAGTACATCCAAAACAGTTGACTTCGGTATGTTTAAACGCCTCTCGGTTTCTCTTATGGGCAACCACTAATATAACACCCAACAATCTTTCATTTCTCAAAGTCAGTTCCCTCCCGCCACGACATTTTCACTCAAGCTCACAGTGCAATATGATCACGGTCAGCCGCAGGATTGTTTTTATACTGTTTGCAGGTGTACCGCGCATCTTAACAACACAGCAGATCTGTTCATTTGCTTTTGAAGGGGTGTCCAGTGACTTTTGTCAATATAGTGTATTTGTGCATAAATGTTATTACCCACCCCACCCCCTTAAATCCTTACATTTTAGCATTTCTTTTATTCTCCTAATAGTGTCAGGCCTCCCAAAAAGTCTTGGAAACTTATATCTAACTTATCTGGTGGTGAAAAGACTTTGAGTTCCTTGGCTCTTGTCTTTGCTTTGCATTACTACAAACCTACTCCATTTTATGTTATGGATGAGATAGATGCAGCACTTGATTTCAAGAATGTTTCAATTGTCGGGAACTATATCAAGGTATGTATCCCTTCTTTACAGTATATTCACACAGTGATGAAATAAGTTATTAATATTATTCATTTAACTAATGTAAATTTAATAACTTTGAGACATATTGTTTGTTTATGTATTGTGATACCTCATAATTTTGGAAATAATTACTAAAATAAGAGGGATGCCATAAAATTTTCAGGTGTAATGACCATGTCTTTGACTTAAACAAATGTATGATGATAATATGAAAATGTAATAATCATTGGGCAATTATTGATGTACGAAATCTTCTACCTAAAGATTTCTGATAACTGACCAAAGCTTTGCCATAGAGAATGGATTCAATGTGATGCAGAAAGAATTTTGTAAAGTGTCTTTCAGAAGCTGAGTACAGTCCATAGCATCAACATTTCATTTTTTTAAATTAACCACAAACATAAAATTTCATAACATACAAAAACTAAAGAAATATCATTGTACTGACTCCCCCTTCCCCTTCTCTCCACATTGTCTTCTGCATTTCAAACAGTTCTCTGAAAAAAATCCTACATATATGCAAGAATTCAGTCAAAAGTAGTCCAGATTATTTAGTTGTAATACACCATAGAATACCTGTCACCAATTAATATTTGCATGGAATGTATTGTAATAAATTTGCATTTTTTACATTTGGCATTGCATCAGGGGCAGTAAAATTCACCTATTATTTCACTTCTCTTAATTAGATAATGAAACCATATGTCACATGTCACATCCAGCACCTTTTGCACTAAACAAAAATCCACTTTCCATTTTATAAAGGGGGAACTAATTGATTGCTTCCAAGATTCTGCCAGAAACAGTAGTGCATTTTTAGTTAGTTGCACACAAAAAACGAGTGCTTTGTGTCTGAACTGGTAAAAGATAAAAGTATCACATTAATTCTTAATAAAAATAAGGAACTAAGTAAAAAGATAGTCATCAAAAAATTAGTAGTCAAAGCTTTTTCCATTTGTGCCTTTACTGGAAATCTGAATTGTGTTAATAGAATATTTGTGTGAAATATTCACAAAGAAAGCTGTCTGAAGTGGGAATCAAAATGTTTTAGTCATAACTTCAGACATGGAGCTGTAAATAAAAATATAACTCTAATGGGGAAACAGTGCTCATTAGAAGTAGGAGGAGGGGGTGGAAATGTTTGTCACATTGAGTAGTATCCAGTGCAAAATTAAAAAAACCCTTTTGATTGATATTTTAAAAGTGAAGTTATTACTTCAAATGAACATTTCTACCCCTTCACAACAGAACTGTATACTAGGGAAAGTTAGAAATCTGCACGAAACGTTTCTTGTAGTAGATGATGTCCAACACAAAAATAATTCTTCAAATCTAATTTTTAGAAGCAATAATTTTTAAAAATAGAATATAAATTAACATTGTCTATGAAAAAACTGCATTATTAATAAGTTGCAAAGTTCATGAGGTATTCTATGCAATTGTTGATATCCTGTACAAAAATTATTTTTTAATCAGATATTTGTAATTGAGAAGCATATGCAAATACAGATTTATATATATGTGCCCACTAGAAGCAGAAGTTACATCATGAGAAAGTAGAAAATGCACATGGAATATCCTTATAGTGGAAAATATCTGTTGCAAAAATAATTCTTCAAATTTAGAAGCAGGTACAGCAAGAAATATGTACCCTAAACAAAAAACTGCATAATGTTTAGAACAGAAACTGTGTGCAAAATGTGAGTGTGTAAAGCATCTGAAATATTTTTTCAGATATTATTATGATTATTATTATTTTGTAGAATGAAATAAATCAAACAAAAATTTCCAGTTGGAATTTTTTTTGTATAAGTAATAAAATAAAATCTTGGTCAGTATCACAGGGATCGCATTCGTCCTAAAATTCCTAAAATTCCTAATATTTTGTGACCCTCCTTAAATTCCTAAAATTAGACCTAAAATTTGCTATTCATCCTAAAATTTTCGTAAGCTTATTTTTATTAAAAACAACCGTTATTAACGCCAATAAATTTACCATTACGGTAAGGTAAAAAGACCTGTTATTGTAGAAACACAGCCTATATGCTGTGCTGCTGAAGGAGGGAAAAATGACGCCATCGAGATGCACTTGCTTCGGGGCGGGCGTTCCATTTTTTGCCTTCGAACAGTTTTCGAGAGTAACAAGAGATCTAAGGGAAAAGGGGAGGGGTCATTTTCACCCCTGGTTTGCGCTTTGCAGACGAACTCCGTGGCACGCAGAAGATCGTACTTTATTTTTGTACATGCCTTGTGGAACCTCCTCTTTCTGCTGATGTTTTGTTATTGTAAACCGCAGGTGGGTGGAAGCAAAGAGGAAACATGTGGTCTTCTTCCGTAACCTCCGGTAATGACGATGGGATGGTAGCTGAGTTATCTTGGCAGGCAGTAGAGCACGTGATCATTGACCTTCGATCATGCGTCGGCGACAGCGACCTTCGATGCGCAATATATCTCGGCTCCGACTCGCTTTGACTGAACTTGCGTGAGATGCGTATGATAGTTTCTGGTTTTACGTCTTTTATGGTGTTCTCTGTGCAGGTTCAGTTCTCTAGTGGTGACCTGCTTTTTTTTTTTTTTTTTCATATCTTCTGACATCCTCGCAGCCAAATTTCGGGAAGTTGTCTGGTTTTGCAATATTGGAACGTGTTTTTGTACTTCCCTTTCATTTTCTGGTTAGTAATACAAGTGTTTAAGATGCCTAAATCCAAAACGAAATTTCAAGATGCGTGGCTCGCCAAAGAATTGGACGGAGTGAAGTTGAAAGAATGGTGTTCTGCAACTGAAACAATATTTTCTGCTAAGTGTATATTGTGTTCAGAAATTTTCAATATTTCTAATAGTGGCTTTTCACAAGTAAAAGCGCATCATAAAGAAAAAAAAGTTCCCATAACAAGAAATTTGTTAAATAGTGTTCGTGATTCACATAAATTTTATAAAGAGTATGTTGATAAGCTGAAGGAAGAACAATCAAAAAAGGTAAAAGAAAGGAAGCAGAAAGAGAGGGAAAATAAGGAAAAGCAGCTAGAGAAAAAAAGAAAAGCTGAGTTTGATGACAAAATAAAAGAAAATGATGCAGAAATAAATAGGCTTAAAAAAGATAAAGAAGCCTCCCTAGCAGTAATTCAAGAGGGAACAGAAAGAATGCGAAAAGCTGTAGAAAAACAAAATACTGTTGAAATAGCAGTTGCTTCTAACTTGATCATACAAGGTTCAGCTGAAATAAAGAAAACTGAAAGTAAATTAGTTGTGGTGGAAGCAGAAAAAGATAGGCGTATCAGGAAAAGGTTAAAACAATAATATGAAAAAAGTAATTCAGTGAACAATTGTACATAGTTCTTGGTTTTCAATTACCTTTTTAGGATATTATAATTTAATGTGAAACCTGAAAACTTTCTGTGAAAATCGTGAATTGCTTCTGGTTAAACAGCATATTAATGTTCAAAGTGAAACTTGAATGTGGTAAATATACTTGAATATGAT
This sequence comes from Macrothele yani, assembly GCA_039090855.1. NCBI lineage: Eukaryota > Metazoa > Arthropoda > Arachnida > Araneae > Macrothelidae > Macrothele > Macrothele yani. The sequence continues at coordinate 93,251,602 of CM076998.1, forward strand.
AATAACACGTGAAAAGATAAGAACTGAACATTAGAAGTAAATCATACTTAAACTTTAGACATTAGACGTTATGCAAAAAATTTGGGTGTGAACTTCGACCATATATACTAATGGACTGCGCATTGGCAATAGCTGCATCAAAGCCGCCATGGCTCAAACATTGGGCACGTCATCATCAGACTCCAAATTTCGTGTAAAAATGCTGTTATGATTACTAATTTACATTGCAGAACTTCAGTGTTTTCGGTGTATTATGTGAATGCGCCTCATATATAATGAAAACTCTTCAGGTAAGTTTACTTATGAGCTATATACATGCATGAACGGGTTGTTTACATTTTGTGATTTATAATGTGATGAACATTTGCGAAAGAATTTGGAACCTGCATTCCATTTTTTTTTCTTAAGTTACTATATTTTTATATCAATAGCTGCAAGTTTCTGGTTAAGTAATTGAACTTTATTGACTTAGGTATTTAATTCGTTTCTTACCCATGAAAAATCATAGAACTTTCTTTACTATATCGCTCAGAGCAACCATAAGCACAGCAGGTGTAACCCATCTTTTTGACTGTTGTCATGTGATTTTATGTTGGAGCCAGAAATTTTGATGTCATGCACAGTCTATCAGTATATATGGTTGAAGGGTGTGAAGCAAACTCTTTACAATGTATACAAAGTTGTTTTACTAGATGTATACAAATATACATCTAGTTTTTATTGAAATACACTCCTAAAATTTTCCTAAAATTTTTCTAAAAATTCCTAAAATTCCTAAAATTCCAACCTAAAATTTTCCAGAAGTATGCTATGATCCCTGGTATCATCTACATTTATATACCTTATGGGCAACTAGTGAGTAATAAAGTTATCTACATACCTACTATTGAGACATATACAGCACGTTATAAACTCTGTGAACACGTGCTCCCGCCCTGAGAGAAGCCTAACATATGTAGCCCCTTTTTTCCGGCATGCAACTTCAAATGCTAGAAACATGCAAGGTTGTCCTCGTGTGATTTCGATAGCCTGTTGATGTCGATAACGTATTGATGAAAGCACTCGCTAGTGCATCGATGACAATGTGTTTCCTATGTCTCCCAACCCGATGAGTTAATTTGCTCTGAAGTGTTGTAAGTTTTTAACTGTTGATAGTTTTAGAAGAGTGAATGTTTTAAATGTATGTACATATAATTTAATTAAGAGTTGTAGATTAATTTTAACCAAAAGTTTTAGTTTGTAAATAGTTTAATTTAACTAACGAAGAATAGCTATGTATGTTAGGCTTCTCTCAGGGCAGATGCACATGTCCACTGAGTTTATAACGTGCTGTATATGTCTGAATAGTAGGTATGTAGATACCTTTATTACTCACTAGTTTACTTGAATGCACGTTTTAACCATGGAACTATCCTTTTGGATAATTTCCATGATATGTATATGCCTTATGGGCAAGATTTTATAACAGAAAAAGTTTAAAAGATATGGATCTTTTTTCTCATGACTCAAGCTTTTCAAGTTAAAAAAAGGATTTAGGTCTGAGAATCCATAACATTAGGGTACAGGAAAGATTCAGAAATTTGGAAAAGAAAACAAAAGTTCAATGCACACTTGATGCTCTATTCAAAAGAGGCAGAGTTATAATTCTCCCCTTCCCCATCTCACCATAATCATTGTAGATCATTTGTGCAGATACTTAAGAGCCCCTTTAGGCTCAATTCTCTACCACCATGTTCCAGTGAATTTCTGCCGCACCACTGGACTGAGATTCTTAGAAGAGAAAAAGAAATTGCTGTTGGCAGAATCATTAAAAGATATAAGGGCAAGATTATCATAAACAGGCAAAACAATAATAAATCTTAATCCCTCAAACATGGGTTCAATGACTGCTCGTTACAATGATTTAGATATTTGCTCGTTATAACAAAAGCTCTCAACCATCATGCTTACCTTAGCTGTGAAATGTTGTTTACAAAATACATTACTTCCACTCAAATCTTCTCTTTTTGCTCATGGTAGCCATAATCCTGTTATAGCCAGACTCATTACAAATGACTATATGTTGGATAATCAAACAAGTTCACTGCAATGTAGAAGACTCGTAGATAACAGAACAAAGATTTTTAAAATGCATACCTTTCCTTTGCAAAGTAGTTCCCATGTGCATCAATGACAAAATGCTGTGTTTTTTGATGCACAAAAAGAATTCAGTGCACTTCAGATTTGTTCTTTATTTTAGAACTCCTGTTCATGGAGGTGGTTGTGTAATGCACAAAAAAGGTGGTAATCCAAGGGAGAGATCTGGGGAATATGCAGGATAACACCATGGGTGCAAGTTTTCCGTCCAGAGGACGGAATTCCGTCTTTTGAAAATATCCGAAGACGGAAGCGGGACGGAAGAAAATATCAGTAAAAATAAAATTTTCAAATATATATTTTTCTTTTTCCCTTTCTATCCATACGCTCTACTCCGGAAAGTAAGTACGCCATCGGCAACCACGCTCGTACCGTAGTACCTTGTTTATCGTAAACTCGGAGTAGCAGCGGCGCCTAATGCATTCTGGGTAAGAGGGGCATTCTGGTTGAAGCGGAATCGAGGAGCAGCTACCTTGGAGGTTCTACGCTGATCCTCGCCTACGTCATAACCCCCAGCTACGGGTACGTCATGCACCATAACCGGTTCACCCATCGACCACTGGCTCTGTCGCCGTAGGTCACAGCTAATCTTTGGAGTGAGTAGTACCAGTCGATCTTGCCGTAATTAACGCGTGTATGCGTACGCATTTCTATATTAATTTACGTATGCGAAATTAACCAAGTATTGGTAAATTTGTGATTCCTTTTTTTCAACATGCAGTCAGCTATCGAATTCATAAATTCGAAAATTATGTCGGCTTTGAACGATAGCAGTGTTAAAAATAAGTGGCGATGGGAATGGTTAGATGAGACTGATTCCCATGACCAGATATTGCGATAACGCCTCTACACGCGTATTTCACGCCTTAAAAACGCCGAATATGCTTTAAAATTTAGAAATACGTATTTTTACGCATTGTTTTTCCATATGAAATTTCCTTTTATAAGCGGTGATTACACCGCGATTATGGCCTAAACATGACTTTTTTTTTTTTTTATCAAGAAATTATATCTTAACTTTTATGTCAAAGTTTATGAAAAAATCATGATTTGGTTCCCATTGCCGAGCTGTTCAGCTAGGGATCTGCTTTCGGCAATCATTCGGAAGAACCTTCAGGCAGTGTGGGAAAGAGCAGCTTAACCGATGGGCATGCGCTTTCCAGCCGCGTCAGGATTGAGACGCTAGTGTATTGGTGCAGAGTGGTGCCGTTAAACCTTGGCGTGGAGGAAGTGAAAAGCGACGTGTTTTGAAGTTCGTTTAATTGCCATTTCAGGGCGGAATTCTCCTGCCTTACGAAATTTTAAGAAAATATATATATAAATACAAAATCAGGCGGGGCTCGTTTTCAGCCTGGGGAACGGTATTCCGTTTTTCAGAACTAACGAAAGCTAAACGGAGTGAAATGTTTTCCCGCGAACGTAATTTCTTTTTCTCGCGAAGTTTCCTCTGTCCAGTATTGTTATTAAATATCAGTTTATTGCATAAATGTCTGCATTTCAGCTTGAAAGTGTAGACAATAGTTTCCGATAACGGAAGTTCGACGGAGCAAAAATTTCCTTGTAAACTTTAGGCACGAGTTTCTTTCGCGGATTCGAAGAGTAACTGTTTGTTGTCATCAAAACTGAAGATAATTTGGGGGGGGGGTCCGGCTGGGGGCGGAATTTCGTCTTTCAAAACTTTTGAAAAACGGAAGTTAGACGAACTGCAGATTTATTCTGTAATCGCAATATTTCCTCTGCTCATTTTTTTGTAAAATATAACTTTGTTTGATAACCGATTGTGTTTCACCTTGAAAACGGAGGGAAAATTTCCGAAAACGGAAGTCGGACGAAGCGAAGATTCTTTCGTAATCATAATTTATTTATTTTCGCGATGTTCCCACTGTCCTGAATTATTGTTAAATGTTATTTTTCCTCTATAAATAGTTGCAAAGGGAGAAACTGGACATTTCTCATATCAGAAGAATGGTTGAATCAACCAACTCTCAATTATGTTAACTGTAAACATCTCATACATAGTATTCAAGATATTTTTTTCAGAGCTGAAGGAAAACATGTTCAAAAATAATAAATTAGTTGACCTTTTCAATACTAAACTTGCACATCACAATGTCCAATGAAGGTTTATTTTATCTTTTGTGATTGAGATAGACTTTAGATTTCCTTTCTCCACAATAGAACTCTTTTTGAAGTTTGAGTGTGTAGAATCTGAAATCTGTGAAGCAACACACACACAAGTTTTGGTACAGTCTTTCGAAAGCAAAACAAAAATTTTTGCAGCTTCATGGATAAAACAAGACAAGTAGGTAAGATTTTGATAAATTATGACTTATTTTATATAAAAGAAAATCAATTACATGCTAATTCATGTTTACATATTTATATATAGATATAATTAGTTGTTTTAATATAAAATATTATTTAGCTAAAAATTTAATGCGATAATTATTCGTTCTCTAAAATTACTCCTTTGAAAAGAAAAATACTCCTTCAAAAATTGTGAAGGAGTATTTTTACTCTTTTGAAAAATCCTAGCATGATCTCTGCCCATGACGTCAAATTTGGTTCTTGGTGCCGGAAAATTAAGGAACCAGGATTTAGCTTTTGTGTTTTCTGCAGCAGAAAGTTAAACTATGGAAGCAATGGTAAAAAAGTGCTGCTCAGACACAGTAAGGATGCTGATCATCAAAAGTGTGTACGATCACAGCAACATACACAAACATTGCCTGGAGTCGCTCCTGTTCAAAGAAATAATTCACCTATGAAAATTTGTGATGGTTACTATAAAACTGTGATCATGGTGAAGTGAATTAATGAAACGAGCTCTCTGTGTACACAACTACAGTTGGACATGCATAATCTTGATCATAATTTTTTTTTATCCTTATGTAATTTTACAATTTAAATGACTCTTTTAAAAGTCTGCAACACTTATTTGATTCAACAGAATTTACTAAAGATTATTTGAAACATCTTCCATGGTATGTTATGTATTAATTATTACAATTTCAATAATTTGGTTAACATATTTCTATTATGGGCTTAAAATGCTATATAAGCAGCAAATAGGTAGATTGGATTTGAATATTATGCAAGATCTTCTTTTTTTCTTTTGCAAGATAAGGAATTTTGGAGATTTGTTAAATTTCAACTGGTAGTTCCTACCTAATAATCAAATTTTGTTTACATGTATATGCATTAATGTTCGGTCGTTTTATGCTCTTTTGATTTAATAATGAATTTTAACCACATCTAATATTTAATGTATATTGTGTTTATGTCTGAGTGTGCATGGTGGGGGGGGGGGGGAGAGATTCAAAATATTTTCAGTCTTGGCCACATCTCAGAACTTGCACCCATGGATAACACATTTCCAAGCCAAGACACTTTATGGTTTGCCGAGTCCTGTTTGCTACATCGGGTCGTGTGTTATCCTGCAAGAAAAGCACACCTTTCCAATTAACCAATATAGGATCTTTTGTAAATCAATGTTTCCTGAACTCTTTGCAGCTGGCAGGAATACAGGTCCACTGTGATGGGTTTTCCACATGCACAGCAAAACCTTACATGGGTACCAAGGCTGTTTGCTGGTATGCAGTATTGGCTAATTTTGTGATAGCCAGTGTCAGGTGTGTTTCAGAGTATGATATTGAGCCTGCTTCTCATCGTGGTTGAGCACACATTTGAGAAAAGGATCCTTTTGCTGATGTAAGAGCAAGGCATGCATACAGCTAACCGTTGCTGTTTTGTCATCTGACAAAAGATGTGGTACCAAGGCGATTTGTCTCCATGCCTTTCCCATGACATGTAAATGTAAGAAAATTGTTTTTGACTTGCACCAATTCTTGTGGAAATCTGGTGAGACACATTGGTATGGTGTCTTCAATGGCATTGTGCAGCTGGCACCTGTGATTGTCCACTGCATTACTCGTCATTCAGCAATTTGGCACCATAATGAAATTTCTGAAACCATTTTCTGGTGGCACTCTCATCAGGCCAGTCCCAAATGCTGTGTGTATCTATTCGTTTTGTTGCTTGCTCTGCATTTCTGTCCAGTTTATATTCGAAGAGCGTGCATCCCCATGTTGCTGTAGGAGAAGGCTCCATTTTTTGTACTGTCTCCACAGAAACACACAGCCACAGCAGACATGTGCTTCCTACCATATTAATGACCACCTTCTAGCCTTGCAGCATCACAGAACACTGGTGCCTTCCATCCTTCATTCTGCATGCACATGTGTCACCTTCTGTGTTTCATGTGGAAATGGCAGGAACTTTTTTGGCTAACCAATATATACACTGTAGAAGCAAAACATTTTGACCATTTATCTAGTTTTGTTTAGGTTCTCTGTAAGCTGCCACCACTGCTGTCATGTGATGAGGCATGGCCTCCACAAGTCGCTGGAAGGTGCCCACTGGTACGCTATACCATGTATTTATAAGTGCTGCGCATAGGTTGTCCAGCTTCCATGGTGGAGGGTTTACCATACCTCTGACAGGGGACCGAGTGCCTGAAGAACACATCCCCAGAGCATGACACCCTTGCCACCTGCCTGTACCTGTGGGGTCATTGCCTCTTGTATTGCTCATGTTGTAAGCAGGGTTTGCATAGCTCCTGGAATCATTGAGAAGTTCTGGAATTTGATTTCCCTTTTTTTCCAAGCCTGGAAAGTCCTTGATTTTTGATATTTTTATGAAGGTCCTGGATTTTTCTTGCAGTGAAAAAAAAATTGGTCAAAATGTTTGGATTGACTGTGTCACTTGTTCTGGTTCTCTGTGGCATCTGCTCACGATGGCATCACTTTCATACCTGCCAAGTCTTCTGATTTGTTCGTAATTTTTACGGAAATCTGTGTTGCCTTACGATTTTACGGATGCTGTGGGTTTCTTACAGATTTTGACAAATTTGAGACTTTTTAGTTAAGTTTTAAGAAATATATCATTTTTAAATACTGGGATTTTATTTCTGCATTATTTAAAAGTTGTTCACATTGTTTTAAAATAACGAATTTTTTGTACCATTGTTCGACGCGAAAGCGGGGGGGGGTCTATCATTCAGTTTTATTAGCTGATTCCCCCTGGCTTTTCCTGCAGCTCAGTTTGAACTGTGAGCGTGGAGTGAAACACACACGCACACACGCTGCAGCTCTCTCTGTGTGACCCTGCCCACACTGGCGGTCTCCTCATCACATTTTGATGGCAAGTGGCATAAAAAATGCAAAAGTTTATCTCCATAGATTTTTCATAAAAATGTCTGAAATTTTGATCAGCACCATAAATCGCTAATAGGAGTGAACCCTCTAAATGTCACGTCAATCTATTAACACCTTTTTAAACGAGCCATAATATTCTTCATTTGCACTTTATTATGTGGCTGGCATGCCCAGAATTCGTAATTAGCATTTTAAGGCTAATTTAAGAAACTTTTTTTACCAATTCACTTTCTACACATTTTATTTTTTAAGTAAATTGCTAAAATTTATTTTGTAAGATAAATGATATTTGAAGAGTGCAATTATTTCAAATACACCCTTTATTTTATGTCGTCTTGTTTTGTGATTCTGCTTAGATTGCTTTTTAAAGTAAATGATCTGTATTACAAAAAATATATATATATATATATATTTTAAAGCTAATAGCATAATAACCTTTAACACTGTACTATAATTCACTTCAATACATAGTAGTACACAATTTGGGGGGTTCGAAAAATCTTCTGAATTTTAGGAAAAATTTTGTAAAATCTTCTGAATTTTGATCTTTGGAAGTTAGCAAGTATGTACTTCCTTCCGTGACATGTGGAAACATGATGCCATTTCTTTGATCTCATGTGATGCTGCAGTGCAAGACGTTTGAATGCCGAATTTCCAACCACATTAGTTTGTGGTATAGCAGTTGGAGTAACAACAGCGTATGCAAACCTTCCCACAAGTCCAAGATGGCTTGTTCTTTCTAACATGTGCTTTCCTTACTGAAGGGGATTGATGTCTGACCTCACTACTGCTAGTGTAATTGGAAATAAATGACTATGTAACAGGAAACAATGCCATGGCAAAACTGTTCTATTATTATCACTGTGCTAAGTTCCAGATTTAAAATTAATCAGAAACTTGAGATTTGATCATTCTGTGTGGTGTAGTAGTTAGCATACTGGGTGTTTGCCGGTAGACGCGTGCTCAGTTCACGCTCCAGGACAACGAAATTTAAGTTTTTGGATATTATCTGACTTACCATTCATGGCATGTTTACACCAATAAACGGATTCACAACTTCAAAATTTGTGTTGTATTAGGTTGTCAGAAAAGTCATGACGTATTTTAACCATGTTTTGCAAAGGTCATTTATTGATAGAAAGAACAAAGATCAATCAATGATATAATGCCCGTTTTGTTCAATAACCTTTTGCCATCTTTCAGTGAGCTACAGAATGCCTCATTCATAGAAGGGCCTGTCTTTCATGGCAAAAAAATGTACAAGGTGCTGATTTACAGCCTCATCTGAATTGAATGTTATACGTTATACCACACAAGAACTGTTGAAGAGAGCAAAACAAGTGGAAGACTGACGGCGCAAGGTCAGGTGAGTATCCTGGGTGTGGCAACACATCCCACCCAAGCTCCAATAATTTTTGACGGGTGATCAAACTTGTGTGTGGTCTCGCGTTGTCGTGATGGAACACCACACCTTTACGACGAACGAGCTCTGGACGTTTCTGGATGATGGATTCGTTCAAGCTGTCCAATTGCTGACAGTACACATTCAAATTGATTGTTTGGTTCCATGGTAGGAGCTTGAAAAACATGACACCTTTAAAATCCCACCACACGGAGACCAGAACCTTCCGCTGATGAATGTCTGCTTTGGGTGTCTTTTTCGGCGAAGCAGCACGTCGAGACCAAGACTCTTTGGGCAGCATATTGTTGTACACAATCCACTTTTGGTCACCAGTTATCAGTCGCTTCAAAAAAGGATCGTTTTCCTCACGTTTAATGAGCATATCGCAGATGTTTATATGCACCGTCAATTGAGCTTCTTTGAGTTCATGAGGAATCCACACATCGAGCTTGCTTAAGTATCCCAGCTTCTTCAGGTGGTTGTGAACGCTTGAATGATGGATATGCAATGTGTCTGCAATCTCTCGTGTCATGTAACATGGGTTTGGCTCGATCGATGTCTTGATTTGGTCGTCATCAACCTTGGTTGGCTTCCCGGACTGAGGAGCATCGTTGAGGTCAAAATCACCAGCACGGAATTTTGCGAACCACCGCTGGCACTGACGTTCTTGTAAAGCATTATCACCGTACACTTTAAGCAACTTTTCACAAGCTTGACACGCGTTCTTCCCTTTACGGAAGTAAAACAGTAAAATATGGCGAAAATACACAGTTTGGTCTTCCATCTTCAACTTGATGTCAAATCTCTGCAAATCAACCAAATCGCTCACTGTTCCTTTTAGACTGCAGCTAGAACTAGCTCCTGTAGAATGCCATAGCGATAACAGAGCTGTGCATGCCTCTAGTACTTCCAAAACCGCCCAACCGCCATCGGGTGCCAAAATACGTCATGACTTTTCCGACAACCCAATACCATGGTGCAATCCCGTATTTCATTCATTGATATTCTGTTCCTCTGGGCAATCACGAGAAGGAATTCTAATCTTCCAGGTTCGCTATATATGAATGCCAGTTGCTTCAACTAGCGAATCCTGTGATGGTTATATTCAAATTAATCGGAAACTTGAGACTTGGTTGTTCTGGGTGGTGTAGTGGGTAGCATACTCGGGTGCTAGCCAGGAGACGCAGGTTCAATTCCTGCTCCAGGACGATGAAATTTTCAAGTTTTCTGATATTATCTAACTAACCCTTCATGTTATATTTACACCAATAAACGGATTCACAACTTCAGAATTCGTATTGTACAGTGGTGTAATCCCGTATTTCATTCATTGATTCCAGATTGTTTTATCAAAGTTTTATACAGAGCAATTTTTATATAGGAAAATTTTGCCACTTCATTGAAGATGAAAGATACATTGAAGAACACTCTGTAACATTGGAGTTCTAGGGCCTCCTAAGAATTCTAAATGCATAGTAAATTTCACCCTAATCTCCAAAACATAAAACAAAGCACTGTGATTCTGGCAAAAATTTAAACTCCTGGAATGTTTTGATGAACTCCTGGAATTTATCTTCAGTAAATGTGTACAAACCCTCTGTGTAGGAAACGTGTTTCATCAGAGAAGGCAACTTTTTTGCAATCTTTCACTGTCCATTACTGATGTTTTCTGCCAAACTTCAGTCATTGTCATGCTGTGGTACGTTTACACTGTAGGCCCAGACAGTATAGGGATTGTTGCACTGTAGCTATTGATAAGTTCTCTGTGCTCCTTTATTGAAGTCCATGGTCAGCTGTGCAAAGGTAGCCTGCCTGCTGTTCTGGATAAATGTGACTGAGCCACCTCTTTCCCCGGGCATCAAGCAACTGTGGCTCTCTGACACCCACTTGTCAGTTTGCATTGTGCCCCTTTCCATTCACTCTTGGTATAATTTTAATGTGATGGCACATAATCAGTGAACAAAGTTTACCGTTTTCCAGGTACTGCCATCATTTGCTTTGTATCTGATGATCATGCCTTTTCCAAGAGGGTCGAATCTCGTCCTTTATCGATAAGCACCACTGTTTCAGCTCCAACTGATACTGCATGCATCACAGATGGTGCTTCATACACCAGGGTTCCCACAGTTTTTATAAATCTTTAAAAGTGTTTTTTTTTTTTTTTTTTTTTTTTTTTTTTAAGGGTACTTAGAACTTATTTTTTTGCCAAAAATAGCAAAAAGTACTTATTTTTCTTAAGTGGCTTCATGAAATCCTGAAGTTACTATGTAGCACCTAGAACTCTGTTGCTGGTTGGTTATGTTGATGTCATGTGACATCTGGTGAAAGCCCACAGGAGAGCATAAGGCAGTGTGAGATACGTAATTTGCTGAAAAAAAATGAAGGCCCATGGGGCTAAATTAAACATATCCAGCAGTCCATCCAACAAAGCCCATCACCGTTTCTTGAAACTGATATTTCGTATTTCCCCTTTTTGTATGTGCAAATAGCAATTATTCAGTTATACTGTGAGAAAAGTAAGTGTAAGATTGAAATCTTAAATGCATAATTTTGACTTTGGTTTTGCAATTTAAAGCATGAAATGATTATGTGCAAAATTGAGATCTTGAATTCATAACTTTAACTACAGTTTTATAATTCACATGCACTTAATGCAATTATTCTGTCAGAAAGAAATACTGATTTTACCAGCAGAACTCTCTTTTAAATTGCATAAATTCGAATCTATTAAATTTAAATTATATGGGGAAAGTATTGCAAACTTTATCAGTGTACTTGAATTTGCTTAGTAAAGTCACGCATGAAAGAATTTTTGTGCAGGTCATTGATGCATGTGCTAATGGTAAGGTACGAAAAGTCCTTAACAAGTGCTTGTTTTTTGTGGGTCAAAAAGGGTGGGAACCCTGATACACCTTTGACCTTTACACATATACAATGTTAGGGGTAGGGAAAACCCAGAAATTTGCCTATAAATGGGGGAAAGACCCTTTTTTATATTCAAGAGCCAGCACATTTTTTCAAGAGATATGAGGAGAAAATGACAATCAATCTAAACAAAAATTGCACATAGAGAATTTTTACCTTCAACAGTTAAAATTAGTGTATTATTCCTCAGATATTGCTCAGTAATTCAGTGTAAAATCTGCAACTAAAACTAAAAAACATATTCTTCGGTTGTATTAATGTTTTTTTTTTTTTTTTTTCAAAATTTGATTTCATTTTTAAAAATTCAGCTTTGTCTTCCAGTGTGTAACTCTCAATAAAAACACTAATGCTTAATGTGTAACTCTCAATAAAAACACTAATTAAAAACACATGAAGCACCCCATGTGAAATCATTGCTTTGGTTAAAAACATCTCTGATGCTCAGTCTGCACACACATGCATATCTCTCTTTGGTTGCACCCTAGAACTTCCGCCTGAATTACTCCTACCAGTATCACTGTAGAATGTATAACACTGCTGGAGATAGTGCCAAAAATTGATATTGGTGTCTGCAGTATTCTGGTTATACAGTAAGTTGTCTACAAAAAAAAAAGACCTTCAAAGAAAAAAATAATATATTGCATTTTCTACATTAGTAAAAAGATGGGAGCTCCATAATGGAAATCCAAATTTTGAAAAATAAATTTTTTAGAACAGAATTTAAAAATTCAGGTGACTGAGCACCCTGGATTTGTCTACCTCTATGCAACACCATGCAAAAAATTATCCAGAACATCAAATGGGGGATGTTTTAATATTTTCCTTCTATTGTTTATATTTGTACTACATTGGATAATAGTTTAGAATTGCCTTATCACATGATTTAAAGAAAAAGTTTAAAAAAATGATCATAAATCAGGTATGGCATTACACATTATAGTATATTGTGAAACAGTCTCTCAAACTGTAGAACGACTGTACATGCATACATTATTTCATGATTGCCTGCCTAAATTGTGTTCGGCGTGGAGCATAGCTGTGTATATGTGTATGCACAGCATGAATGCAAAGATATGTGAATAAGATTAGTATTGTGTGTGGGGGGGGGGATTTTTCATAATGTTCTGTTTTGTACATAATGGCCCAATGCACAGTGCTGTCTCGATTTGTTTATTTTCAACTAAAATATGTGCTAAGTTATTGGTTATTGGCCGCCAAATTTTCATACAAAGTATTGTTTTCAATTTTTTTACAATAGATGTAAGCCTGGCATTTTGTTAAATGTATTGTAAGCTATTAACTGATGTGTGTTCACTCTTTCTTATTGTATATTTCATGGATCTTTTTCCTCCATTTACAGGAAAGAACAAAAAATGCACAGTTTATTATTATATCTTTGAGGAACAACATGTTTGAGTTGTGTGACCGTTTAGTTGGTATCTACAAAACGTATAATTGTACAAAGTCTGTGACAATAAATCCATCTCTGATTGGCAAAAATGAAGAAGAAAGGCAACAAAGTGAAACAGCAGTCGAATGATTTCTTCACATGTAATCAGATATAAGGCTTTTATATTATACATATATATACATATACTTGTACATTTAAATAGAAAAAACGTTTTGTAAGAAGCTTACATTTAATAAATTTTACACTTTTTGGTTTTATAACTTTTTAATGAATGTAATTTCTTTTTAAAGCTGTGGTTCAACATGAATATTTTATTAAACTTGTCATATAATTTATTCTACATAGGTAAACCCTGAAGTGATTGAACATTTTTGTATGTGGTTTGTGGAAAAAGTAGTTTTCATGGCAAAGTTCCTCTAAGATATTGCAAAACGAAGCACCTGACCAACCTAAATTCCACATATAGTGCATGTATGCAATTACAGACATGCCAACTCTCCTGATTTAGGCAAGACTCCTGATTTTCACCCAGAATTAGCCATTAGGATGGTCAAAATCCCATCAACTACCACCATGATTTCGAACCGCCCATGAAATATTTTTTCTGTGTCGATGCAAGGCTGCATTACAGTCATCAGTTTCGTACTTTTTCTCTCCTATCTACGAAAGGAAAGCCGCCCCAGTGGCGCAGTGGTATAAGTGCTGGCTTCTGACCTGTCATTCATGATGGGTCGGAAAAAATTTGCCTCAAAATTTTTTCTCCTAGTCTAATTATCATATGATGCCTTCAGTAAAGAGTTCACCCACTCGGGCACTAGAATGCTGGAGTGGGTCAGTAATTGATTAACAGATGGGAGCTGCCCTGCCTTGTTGCAGGTCAGGCTTTCAACCCCTCACCTCAACTGAGCCAAGCACATTCTTAAGTGATGATAAACCGTTGAGTTGCGGCAAATTCACTTAACGACAAAAGATAGTAGTTACAGTTGGACTCGTGTAACAAAAGGCGATGTTAGTACGATGCTCTTTGTTGTCTTTGCCTCTGTGCACAACCTAAACAAGAAGAGAAAAACAGTTGACTGCCATTTTATTAATAAAAAGCAACAACATGCAGGCCATTTTACGTTTTTATTATCTTGTGGAATCAACATATCTGAAAACTAATTTCAGTAGGGGTTGGGGATGTTGAATTTTGCACCTTTTTTTTTTTTTTTTCTTCAGAACGTTTAGTGGACCAAAATACTACTTCTGGAAAATGGAAAATCGATAAAAAAAAAATAGCGCTCGTGTGATTTTATGAGCTGTAAAAATCTTCCAATTTTCAGATTTTGAAGGTTGGCATGTCTGCAATTAAACCTCTGAATTTGTCATTAGACTTTTGAAACTGATTCTTAAGTTAATATTTTTCCAGTTTTTGAAGTCTGTTGTTTTCAAAAAACATTTAAAAATTATAGAGTTGAGTAGATTGCAATTCACACAAAAAAACATCTGAACAGTATTTTTTTTCCCACATCTAATGCCACATCCAGGTCCACACCTACATGTGATGTTTTTTTTTATTGGAGATTTAACGACCACCGTGAGCAACTCAATGGGCTATAAGCAGTCGCCCGTCCCAAATTTAGGGTAACTGGTTCCAGGGAAGGGAGAGAGCCAGTGCCATAAGACAAACACAACATCCATGCCTCACCGGGATTCGAACCCAGACCCCTTTCGGGCGAATGATCAGAAGCCATCACGTAGACCACTGCGCCACCGGGGCGGCTCCCTGTTTTCCAGGCCTGGGAAGTCATTAATTTTTTATATTTTTATGAAAAGTCCTGAAATAATCTTGGAATTTTTCCTGCAGTGAAAAAAAAATAATATTGAGATGTTTGGATTGATTGCTTCACTCTGTCCTAGGAACACAGCAAGATTTTTTTCTTTGGTTTCAAGTGAAATTAAAGTTTAAAAAACTGTACTGAACAAAGCTATTTTTGGCAAGCATGGAAACCCCAGAATCCCTTGCAAATTTTTGGGTTTGTCTTAATCTGTAATGAAGAGAAGCATGCATGCTTATATTGCAAGAAGTGCTTGCACTAGTGAGTTGGCTATTTTGGTGTCTTTGAAAGTAATTTCATAATCTGTTTGTAGTGATGTCAGGTAAATGTTTTTTGTTCTTATTTTTTAATGCTGCTTGGCTTTAGAGTTTGAATACACTCACTGGCTTAAATCAAATGAAAATAGGTTTAATACAGAGTGTGTATGGTATTAAAAAAAAAGCAACAATCTTAATATCTGTGGAATATTAAACACATGTGATTGTGGCTTTCACATCATGCATGATGCATTCAAGGTAGCTGCTGAATCATGTGTGTGAGAAATAAACTGTTATGAAGTTTAGTTCATAGTTTTAAAGACACTCTCACTAGATGAGATGATTTTATGATTATTACAAAGTCAAATATTTTCCATTCAAGTTTCGTGTGGATAAATGTGGTGAAAATGTTGCAGTATGTGAATGAGCATTACAGATATGGCCTGATTATAACTTGCAGAATATCATATAGTTATATAAGTATATCATATAATTTGCATTTTTTTTATTATTTTGGCTCCCCTAACTCACTCCTTATCCTATCGCCAAAGGTTTACAGTGAAACTCTGTTATAACATCCTTCAGGGGACTTAAAAATAATGGCTGTTATGGCCAATGGCTATTATAAACAATCTTATATAATTCTGTAAAAAATAATTTATACTTTAATATTTTTTATATCTAGTAAGAATAACTTACTTCTTGTACAGTTGTAGTAACATTAATTAATCTAATAATTATACAGTATAGATAAATATTTTTACTTAAGTGTTGTACGTATTAATTAAAACACTACATGATGTAATCACTTAAAGAAATCGCTGATTGTCCGTCACTTTGCACTTTTTAGTTTCATTTTTTGTACAGTTCTTTCTGCTGAATATACATGAAAGTATAATTATTTATTTTCTACAACATTTGTTTCAAAAAATTGTACAATTGAAATTGATTCTAAAGCCTTCATTTTTAGACTTGAGATGGCCATTATAAACAGGTGCATTTTATTTCTATCTTCATTACAACAGATTTACTTTGCCATTGGGTTAAAGGTAACTTTGCCAGGACCAACAGTTTTTGGCTCTGAGCTTGTGATTGAGTTTTACTGTGCATATAGTTATGATAACTCAAGTTGTATGTACACATACTCAATCTGCATATTTTGGCAGTTATATCCCTAGTTGTACTTCCCTGCATTTTAGGATCAAAACACAGAAGGGAACTGCATTTTAATCCTAAAATACAGTCCAAATTTTGTTTAATTCTTGAGATATTTCTGCCGTTCTCGTTTACCTCTTGCTTTTTGTATCCACTGCCCAAAGGTGTTCTCCATTAAGCCGTGATCCAAACTATTTTAGCAGAGGCCCAAAAGTTTTTATAAATAACAATAAAGTTATTGCTGTGGTTGAAAGACTATGTTGAACATCAAATTCACCCGAGAAAAATCCTTTTTCACATTCATTAGAAGATACAGCTGTGCTCTGCAAAGTTCATTTCAGCTGTAAAAGTTGTTTAGGTTTTTTTCCCCCTTGAAGCTGTGGTATTCCTTAACACCACAAATCATGCCTTTTTCATTAGGTTGAAATCTTTCAGATAAGTTCCTGATTTCTTGTTTTGCCGCTACGGTGGCACAGTGGTCTAAGCGCTGGCTTATAACTATTTATCAGTGAAGGGTCCGGGTTTGAATCCCGGTGAGACATGGTTGTTGTGTTTCTCTTGCGGCCCTGGCTGTCGCCCTTCCCTGGAACCAGTGGTCCTAAATTAGAGACGGGCGACTGCTTATAGCCCATTGATTTGCTCACGGTGGTCGTTAAACCTTCAATCAGAAAAAAAAAAATTATTTTTTGTGACAGTATATTTCCCTTTATCTATAATGTGTAGCAGTACGACCTTTGTATATTACATACAGAAAATAAACTTTTCCACGTACAACTTCAAAAAATTTAATTTTAAGGGGTTAACTCCTGACATTTCTTCCCTCACAATGTAATATGTATTGATAATTACGTATTGTTACGTGTTACAGTATCCTAATTAAATAATACTGAGCAACATCAACAACAAAAAGTTTTTTCTGCTTCCGAAGAAACTACAAGCTTCGTATAGTAATTTTTGTGCTGATTCCAAAAATGTGTGTGAAATTTCCCTATCAGGTAAGGTTTCTGAGTGACATGCAATTTAATTTTTAAATATATATATTAAATAGTATACAAATAAAACAAAAAAATTTATAAAAAAATTATTATAACACAAAAGCAATTAGACAGCAAAGGCTAATACCATGAGAAGTGCCGAAAGCAGCTAAACTTCACGTAGTAGCATATATAGAATGAAAACATTACAGAACAAAAAGACAAAATTAAAAGAAAAGTAACTTCAAAACAAGTGAAAACAAAAAACAGGCTGCCGTCATCAGGAGAGCATCAACCTGTGGGAGTGGCTTTTCTAGTACCAAAAAACGACAAGGCGAGCCAAAATTGTTGGTTGGTCATGCTCCATCGGCCACCAAACCAAATTCTTATAAGCACAAGAATTCCAAGAATCAAATTTATACAACTGAAAAAAAAAAAAAAATTAAAAGCTTACCGGCAGAACAAAACCACCATGACAAGCCACAAACGAAACTGAACAGAACACCCACAAGAACCCAAATATATACACTGATATAAAAGGTGGTCACGGTTAATCAACTACCTGGTAAGCCAAAAAATGTGTGAATTGACAAGATGCAAAACTGTGTATGTAGATAAGATCTTCAGCTATTAGGGACCCACCAAATAGCACTTTATGTTGCCTATATACTTAAAATTGTTAGGTCCTAGGTTAATAAAGCATATCAATGTGCAATTTGAAACTCTTGGAAACCGAATTAAAGTTCAAAATTAAATGCTCAAAATGATGTTTTAAGAAATTTTTAGGAAAGTTGTTAGATTGCAATTTAGAAAGAAGAGCTTTCAGATTTTTTACAAGTAAGAACTGTGTAGAGCAAATTTTAGCTATTCTGTGAAACTGAGTGATGAGTAGATTGTAATGTATAACTTTAGAAATGTTGGAGGACCAGTGAGTGTAGTGAATGATATCAAACTCAAAAGAGTTTCTTTTATCAAATAAGTTTACCACACCACTTCCCTTCTCGTCCACCCGTATCTCTAAATCGAGGTAACAAACACAAGTAGACAATCTGTTAGTTTTTTCTAGGGTAAGGTCGTCAGGATACAAATCAGTGGCGCAACGCAAAAGTCCGGAATGTTAATGACAATGATGTCATCAACATATCTTAGAGCAATCCCAGGTAAAGGATGATTGGCAACAAATCTATCCTCAAATAAATGTAGATAGAGATTAGCCAAACCGCTAGAAAAGTGACTGCCCATCGGGATACCACGAGTTTGGAGGTAGAGCCCATCACCCACGGTATCGAAATTGTTATTGGTACAGAAATCCAATAGGAAGTGCAATACTGTTCTGTAGTCCCAGGCTCGAACTTTGTATGTATGTTTAAGGCTACCTGCCACAAACCCTGAGGTTTTGTGGCAGGTAGCCTTAAACAAGAGGTTTTTAAAATCATAAGTATCCATAGATGTGACAGTCACCGAGCCAAGTGCCTCCAAGACTCTGTTATTGCTCCCAATAATCCAGGTCGAACCCAGCTTGCGAAGCGCCACGGACAAGTATCTCTGAAGCAACCCACCCGCTTTACTATTATAACAGTTGCGTCCACTAGTAATGAAACGGAAGGAAACAGGTTCCTTGTGAAACTTCGGGATAGCATTAAACTTAATCCTTTTATGCAGAGCGATTATTTTTTAACATTAAACTTAATCCTTTTATGCAGAGCGATTATTTTTTAACATTAAACGTAATCCTTTTATGCAGAGCGATTATTTTTTTTTGCAATGTCTTTATGGTTTTGAGAAACCAGAGTGTAAGTATCCGTGGTGTTCATCTCCTGTATTAAGAGATCCTGATAGAACTGTTTACAAAAGAAGGCAAAGTTATTATCATCTTTATCCACTAGAGAAATAGTGAATAAATTATGATGTTTGTGAATTAATCAGAACAAGATCATGTGGCTGCCGGGTACAAACCCCAGAGCTCTTTAACTTGTATATATATATATATATATATACTACTCACTGAAATATCATTCAAATAACAAACCTGTGGTTCAAAACATAGCTTTGTTAAACAAAAATTGCATACTTTGCTTAAAAAATGTCTCTCTTAAGAAAGTCCAGCTGTAGCCACCTACTATACTGGGGTTGCTTTGGTAATGCTT
Source organism: Macrothele yani (assembly GCA_039090855.1). Taxonomy (NCBI): domain Eukaryota; kingdom Metazoa; phylum Arthropoda; class Arachnida; order Araneae; family Macrothelidae; genus Macrothele; species Macrothele yani. The sequence continues at coordinate 93,271,039 of CM076998.1, forward strand.
TTCCATTTTAGAAATTTCCTGATGGAAATGCTCATCATGTCTGTCACTCACCACACCCAGGTTTTCTGGAGAAAATTTTAAGGGAGAATAAAAAAAAATGAACTTTTTCATTGCTTGGTAAGACTTACGAAGGTCACCCTGTAATTCATGATAGTTTTTGGCTTTGTGATTTTCCAAAGAGTTTATGCTGACATTTTTGAAACTGTGCAAAGCAGCTTTCTCAACTTCGATCAACTTTCCTTGGAATCTCTCATCTCTTAATGATTCTCTGATCTGAGGGCCTACAAAAATGCTTTCTTTAATTTTGGCATCACTGTTGCAGATAAATTCATTTCTCAAGTATGTGAATCCAGTTTGTGTTTTATCCATTGTTCTTTAACAAATTTTTCATATGTACAAGTTTGATGTGCAAAGGATTAAGGAACACATTCTTAGGGTCAACAAGTAGAATGCTCACAACATTTTTCTTTGCCTAGAGCAAGTGAGGTGCATTTGGACTAGTCCTTTTGAACATCATGATTTTGCTTGTCTCTACTGTCCCACTCACATTAAAAACAACAGTAATTAGTGTAACCTAGCTGAAACCTTAGCAAAAATGCAATGATCTTTAAATCTCCACCGATATTCCATTTTATATTTCTAATACTGAACCTTTTCTAAAAGCAACTTCATGTTGTTGTATTACTTTCATGTTTGCAGCACGTGCAAAATAAGTACAGAAGGAAATTTGTTTCCATAATTAAGAAGGGCTGCTTTCAAGCTCACTTTTAGGGGGTCAATGAACAAGTGCCATTCGTCTACATTGTGTTCATGGCCAAGAGCCCCCAAAACTGCTTTAACATATTTCCAAAACACAAGTCCATCTTCTTGGGAGAAGTTTTCATCAAATTCATTTTGGCCACTGCAGGAAAAAAACAAACTTTAGTATCATGATGCAGTAGATTCCATCCCTTTAATATTAAACCTAAAAGTTCAGCCTGCTTCTTAGATAAATCCAAATCACGAACAAGGTCATTCAAATCTTCTTGTGACAGTAAATGCAATTCATTGGAAGAATAGGTCTTTATGTGAATATCAGACATATCTTCATGTTTTTCCTCATGATATGCTCCAGCTTTGTTTGATTCCTCTTCACTGTGAGGAACTAATCTCATTGCTGATGGTAAATTAGGGTGTTTCACTAAGCTCTTTGTTTTTGTAGTGATCCCTTTTGTACTTAAAGGGTAGAAATAGCAGTCTGTTGTGTGATCTTTGGATTCCCTCCAAATAATTAGAACAGCAAATAGTGTACAGATTACACTCAGATGATGAAAATATTAACATACAGTCACAAAAAAAAAAAAAAACTAAGCCTGACAGGCAAAATCTGATTTCATATTTGGATTCAGCATCAGAAAGTATTTTTAGAACACCCACCTTGGGACAAATTTGTTGTTAACCAGTATAATTAACCCCCCCCCCCCCAATAATAAATAAAATCAGTTACTTCTTAGAAAATTGTCACAGGAAGTTGGTGTTTTGAGGCAATTTATAACCAAAACATTTTTTGAGAAATATAGAATTCTGATACCTCAGTAGGAAATATGGCTGATGATAACCTTGTTATATATTTGTCAAGAAGAGCTCTAAAATTGGGTCTGGATTTGCTCAATCTAAAATAATGGACAGCCCATTGTTACCTGTTACAGTTATTACTGTGCCTTAATTAATTATTCCAAAACTCAAAACTAAATTTTTTTTGTATTAAAAAAGGTGCTGGAATTGCATTCCACCGGAAAGAAATCACTGGGTAGTGTACAAACATAGCATAAAGAGAACTTAAGTTATTATCCACATGCATTTTGTTTTGGTTATAACTGACTTTAATGCAAGAGGAACTGAGTCAATGCATTGACTAAGATCACATTTTCCACTCTGCATGAGAACAACTTTTTTACAATGCTCTCTACTTTTTGTCAACTTTTGATATTTTACTCTTTTCTACAAAGCCTCAAAGGAGTAAAACTGATGCAGGGAACATTAATTTATTCAAAAAGTAGCAGGAGTACCTGGTATTTCCCGGGTAAATATTCCTGGAATCACCAAAATCAGCGGGTGAAATTTTATTGATGAAAAATACCCCTTCTAAAAACCGCCTATGGTCTAAGTTAGAGTGCATGAGATAGTATAACGAATTTGGTGGTTCTAAATTGAAAACTAGAAATTTTCTCGAAAATGTTGACCTCCCCGGGCTCCGACCCCTTCCAGAAACTGTGTACGGTCTACGTTAGAGTACCATGAGATAATATACCAAATTTGGTTGTACTAAATTGAAGACTAGAACATTTTACACAAATTTTGTGGGGGGGGGCTTGACCCCCGGGCTCCAAACCCTTCCAAAAATGGTCTACGGTCCAAGTCAGAGTATCATGAGATAATATATCAAATTTGGTGGTTGTAAATTGAAAACTAGAACTTTTTACGAAAATTTTGTTTGGGGGCCCTTTGACTCCTGGGCTCCGACCCCTTCCCAAAACCATCTACTGTCTAAGTCAGAGTACCATGAGATAGAATACCAAATTTGGTAGTTCTAAATTGAAAACTGTCGAAATGTTAACTAAAATAACGAAAATTTTGTATGGGAGCCCACTTGACCCCCGGCTCCGACCCCTTCCAAAAACTGTCTGCAGTCTAAGTTAGAGTATCATGAGATAATATACCAAATTTGATGGTTGTAAATTGAAAACTAGAACTTTTTACAAAATTTTGCTTGGGGGCCCTTTGACCCCCGGGATCCGACCCCTTCCCAAAACCATCTGCGGTCTAAGTCAGAGTACCATGGGATAATATACCAAATTTGGTGGTTCTAAATTGAAAACTAGTAATTTTAACTAAAATAACAAAAATTTTGTATGGGGACACCTTTGACCCACTCTCCCTGAAGCTCCAATCCTTTCCAAAACCCTTCTACTGTCTAAGTTAGAGTACCATGAGGTATTATACCAAATTTGGTGGTTCTAAGTTGAAAACTGTAGATTTGTATAGTGGACAAACAAACAAATATACAAACTTTCACTTTTATATACTTATATAAATAATGCAAAAGCTATGTTAAAATTAAATATTGAGCTTTTACAAGCTGTTTTTAATAAGGCAGGATTTCCATGGCCCTCATAAATCCTTAATTAAATGTGCTTAGTTTTTTTTTTTTTTTTTTTTTAGGGTACGTAGAAAAACTTATGAAAAATTGCAAAAAGTACTTATTTTTCCCAACGGGCTGTGCGAAATCCAGAAGTTACCATGTTGTAGTGCTTAGAATGATGACATCATGTGATATCAGCTAAAAGCCCATCGAGAGCACACATCATTGTGAGATAAGTAATTTACTGAGAAAAGTGAAGGACTTGAAGGACCACAGGCTAAATTAAGCACATTCAGCAAATTCCACGGAACAAGCCCCATCATCATATCTTGGTACTGCTATTTCTTTTTTGTATTTCTCCTTTTTATATACAGAAATATCAATTATTCAGTCAGAAAATTAAGTGCTAAATTGAAATCTTGAAGACATAACTTTGAATGAATTATGGGATTACACCATTGTACAGTTTTGAGTCCGTTTATTGGTGTAAATGTGACATGAATGGTAACAGGGTTCCCACAGTCCTTGAAAACTCCTTGAATTTAGTTTTCGTTTTCAAGGGCCCTTGAAAATCCTTGAATTTTATACGAGTCTTTAAAAAGTACTTGATTTTTTTTTTTTTTTTTTTTACTGTTCACCAAATTTCAGAATAGTTGCAGTTTGTTGAAGAGCAGCTATCACCAAAATGTCACAGGTGGCTGCGCCGTGTTGTGGAACATTCTCTTGGAATCAGGAGCATGTAGTTGTCACATTTCTAGTTTTCGCTCGGTTGTGATTCTGAACTACAATAAGCAAATGCAAGGGGAATTCTTTTGAACTGCGATAAGCAAATGCGAGGGAGTATAAGTGTAAGGTACTAGCATCTCAAACTGGGTTTGCGATCTAAAGAGATACATTATACATTTGTAGTTCTGTGTAAGAGCCAGAAGAATTCCAAATGTAAGTAAAACAAAATATGCATTTTATAAGTCAAAATAGATAAAAGGTGAAATGTTGGCATATAAACCGTACTTGCAACTTGACGATGCTTTTAATAGGCTTTAAGTTAATACTAATGAAAATTAGATTTCTGCTGTCAGGCATTACTTTTTTCTAGTGTTTTCCTTGTGTTTGTGCCCAAGAGGATGTTGCTTTCAATTTCTTGTATTTTATTCTTCAGTTAGTTTGACTTTAACGAAAAAAAAATTTGCTTTTAACCGTTTTGTTAAATGTTTAACACATTGTGTCAATGATAAGGAAACCTGAAATCTTATGGAACAATAATACCTCACCAAGGTATGCACCTATTTTTAAATATAACTATAATTTAACTTTTTGACTGTTTGTTATAACTTATTTTAATGTTTCATGTGAGTTCTTATTGGGCACGAATATAGTCTTGAAAATTTTTATGTCCTTGAAAAGTCCTTGATTTTTTTAGTGAAGAAAGAGTGGGAACTATGGGTAAGTCAGATATTATCTGAAAACTTGAAAATTTCGTCGTCCTGGAGCGGGAATTTTCGAGTTTTTGGATATTACCTGACTTACCACTCGTGTCATATTCACACCAATAAAGGGATTCAAAATTTGCATTGTACAATGATGTAATCCCGTAATTCGTCCGTTGGTATTCTGCTCTTCCGGGCAATCATGGGAAAGAATTCTAATCCTCCAGATGCGCTATATATGAATGTCAGTTGCTTTGACTAGCAAATCCTGTGATGGTTATATTCAAATTAATCAGAAGCTTGAAACTTGGTCGTTCTGGGTGGTGTAGTGGTTAGCATACTTGGGCACTAGCCAGGAGACGTGGGTTTGATTCCCACTCCAGGACAACAAAATTTTCAAGTTTTTGGATATTATCTGACTTACCATTCAAGACGTAACTTTGATTATGTCTCGAATGGTAAGACTCATAACTTTAACTACAGTTTTTCAATTCACGTACTCTTTGTTGCATATGTGATTATTCTCTTAGACAGAAAAACTGATTTGACCAGCAAAACTGTCTTTTAAACTGCATAAATTCTAATTTATCAAACTTAAATTACATGGAGAAATACTGCAAATTTCATCAACCTACTTAAATTTGCATAGTTAAATCATGTCTAAAAGTATATTTGTGTCCTTGTTGAGTATGCAATTGGTAAGGCCTTTAAAAATGTTTAAGGTATGCTTAAATGTTCTTAAAAATTGCTTATTTTTTGTGGAAGAAAAAGAGTAGGAACACTGTAAGGAAAGTCTTTGCATACTACAGGGAGATTTATCTTTCAAAGACGGTAGCAGCTTCTGTTCTAAAAAGCCAGTTGAATATTTTTTAACAAGCATACCAGTGAAACCCATACAAAAAAAAGAAAAAAAAGGCCCTCAGAAAACAACAGTTGAAATTAGGTCATCCCACTCTCAACAGATTCATTTTCCCCTACTATACTATTCCCCATTCATCTCTTAAAATTTTGGAGATTCAAATGATCCACTTCCCTCTTCATCAAGCCCTCATCAAGTAAGGGCTAAGCATTTTAAAGGAACTTTACCAAGGAATTTTTTTATACTTTTGTACATGTTTGAAGTTTTTGTTGTTCAGCACTGTTTGTTTTCTGTGTATAAAATTTTTTTGTCAATGCATATAGTTGTGTTTTATTTTATTTATGTTGTCAGTTTTGGTTCCTTGTGGTGCAAAGAGTATTTCTGAGAGCGGAATGCACTTTGTTACATAGTTCTATTGGGAATGGTAGTTAAGAAATCACTACTTCCCTTAGGCATCGTAAATTACCTCAATTCTTGGGTCTGTTGCACCTGCAGTTCGTGAAGAAAAAAATAAGAAAGAGGGAAGGATGGCCAAGCTTTGTTTCAAGTTCTAGAACAAACAGCGCATTACTGTGTTCTGAGATATGTTGTATGCCCACATGTATGCAGGCTAAAGGCACTATGTTTAAGTAGCAACCATCCATCTGACTATCAGAACATGTTAGTTTATCCTTGTAAAAATAATAATAATTATTGAGAAGGGAATCTCTCTCTCTCTCTCTCTCTCTCTCTCTCTCTCTCTCTCTCTCTCTCTCACACACACACACACAAGCGCAGCACAGCACTATGTTTGGTGCATACCTGTTAAGTTTTATGGTTTACACGTAAAATGTACAAAATTTCTACTCATTTTATGGACGACATATTTAACAGATTTCCACTTTGTCCCTCCCCCATGTTATTGCAATTTTGAGGGGAGAATAAGTGTCCCTAAGGCTCACAGCGCCAGTGTATTTTTATTTATGTGATCATATTTTCACCCGCTTCTGCATCCCTTACTCTCTCTCTCTCTCTCTCTCTCTGTGCTTGCAGTCTAGCAAAACAGATTTGGTAAAAATGGTTTAAGATTGGAAATAACTGCTAAAAAGAGGAATGAAAAACAGCAGCCTCTTGTGAAACGTCAAATTGCGCTTTTGAAGGGTATTTTAACATTGTGGTACAAAATTTTGCTGTCAAATTTAATCAATATGTTCAATACATTTAATCAATAACTTTGATACATCAGTCAATCAAACATATCATTAAGGGTTCACTGAAACTGTTTTATGAACTTCAATTCTTGAAAGTTGGCAGGTCTTGGTGTAATCATAGCTTGCTCAAATGGAAGTCAGGAGGTGCAAGTCAAATTCACACTCCATGGTGGGGCAATTTTAAAGTTTATTGAAGAAATTGCTGCATGAGAATGATATGGTATTTAAAACATTTCCTTGTCATATGAGAATGTGCTTCATTCTTAAATTTCTGATGCTAACCTTATGCATAATTCATAGTGTCAGTTCAGTTTTTATATGCAGTTTCATCTTTTATTTTTGTCCTTAAGCACACAAGAGTAAGTTTTTTAAACAGTGCTTTTCATGCATTATTCCCCTCTCAGAAGATATCTAAGCACACACATATCATTCTGTGGATGCTGTATGTGTTCCTCAGAGAAACACTTTTATAACTGAACATACATACCAATGCACACTTCCAGTGCACATGATGCCACTGGAAGTAAGTGTGAAGCTGGCAGAACTTTTGTGCTCTGCAGATTATGTGCTTTACTCACTCCACAGCAACAAACACCAAGTTTTTGAGAGTATAAAAAAATACTTGATTGGTAGAAACATATCTAGTATTCTCAACAAACTGCGGATATTGTCTGCAATGTCTTGCCATCTGTGTACCAGAGTGATTCATGTGACCTTGAAACCCCCCCCCACCACCACCACCACCACCACCTGTTTTTGTCCCAAATGAGGAGTATCTACTTGAGCCAAGTTCGTTCTTGCTTCTTTTTTAGGAATGATCACTTTGAAACAAAATGTGAGTATGTGTCTTCTCTCCAAGGCACATATCAGTTTTTCTGAAATCTGCTATTCACATGCATAAGAGAACCATGAAGAACATTGCTTTCCATGTGGACTTGGACAGCAATGTTCTTCATATTTAACGTCTCTTATTTCCAGTGTTTTACCTTCGCCATTCAAAAAGTATGTCTCACGTAAGGAAGAAAATGTTGCTGTTTTCATAATATTGTTGGGTAACCACAGCTATCTATTGGTTAAAAGATATTCTGAGCAGCTGCAAAATCTTGAATCAAGAGCCTGAACCATAAGCCAAATGCCCCTGTGAACTTGTGCACTGTTGTTTGTATATTTCTTTGTTAGTTTTTATGCCACTGGTGTACTTCCGACGCCGGGAATTCCAACGGAAATGCTGAACCCATTCTTTTTGCCCATTTCAAAGGAAAAACCCAAAGTTTCTATATGCGCAGGCTGCTTCATCTACCTAAAAACTCCAAATGATAGGAGACAACTCAGAAGTTATTTATTTTTTGATTGGGGTTTAACGACCACCGTGAGCAACTTGATAGGCTATAAGCAATTGCCCGTTCCTAATTTGGGGTAACTGGCTTCGGGGAAGGGAGAGAGACATAAGACACACAACATCCATGCCTCAATTCGAACTTGAAGGAATGGTCAGAAGCTAGTGCTTAGACCAATGCACCGCCGGGCGGTGGCGAAGAAGTTAAATGTCTGAAATTTTAACTTATTCTGCTGGAATTACCTCAACTTTGTAAGGGCAACTTGGTTTTAATGGTGCTGATATTAAATCAACATGTTTTCTGGATTTTACAATTATTTTTTTCTTTAAGCACTGCCCTGACATTTTTTAAATTCAAGTACAAACAAAAAAATCTTTATCGTGTAACATCAAGGAAGTTTGGAATGCATCTTTCATAATCCACGTATGTGATAAACTCAAAAACATTTTTTCACATTTTATTGATAGTGGATTTTTGAGATATTCAAGGAAAGCTACATTTATTTTCAGATTGTCGTGAAATCCATTTATTCCATTTTTAGAATAGTACAGAGCGTGCGTGACTGCGCTCGCTGAGACACTGATAGAATTCCCTTGTTCTGAGTCATGAATTCTGATGATAATTTTAAAAAAAAAATTGTACTTTTCTGTACTTATAGAAGAAAGTAAAGTTATGCTGAAAAAACAAAATTTGTGTACCACTTTGGAGAGACTGGTGAAAAAAATCTTAGTTGCAAAATTCTCTTTAACCAAATTCTCTTTTTCATGCTTCCAAAACCATTCTGACTTTTAAACTTAAGCTCCCTGTCTTTCTACTGATTTTTTGTATCGCACCCTGTTTTTGCTACTTGTCATTGAATAGTTGGATAGCCATACAATAAAATTACTGTACTAGAGACATGGAATGTGGCTTCATCTGAGAAACAGATACGGTGGAGATAATCACTATTATGAGCTATGCGCTGCAACATCTCCATCATAAACGCAGCACAACAAGGTTGTTCATCTGGCTGAAGAGCTTGAACACTCTGTATCGTATAAGCATAAGATGAAGACGTTTGTGTAAAATTTTGTGAACCGTGGCACGGGGAATCCCAGTTTCCAGTGAAGCACGACGAATGGATTTCCTGGGGCTTTGCAGAAATGTCTCCTGAACAACTGCAGCTGTCTTGTGTGTAACTGGTGGTCAGCCTGCTCGAGGGAGATCGCCAACACTACCGTCACTTTAAACTTTTCACACCAAGCTTTTATGCTTCAGTGGTGATCGTCTGTACTCGTTTCTGAAATGATGCTGGACAGTAACCTCTGATTCGGTCTCATGGAACCACAACACGCACACCACTTTTCTTGCGTGGAAGGGACAGAAAAAACTTTATGAGTGCTGCTATATTATGTTGCCAACCATTTTATTTTAACTTACATAATTTTTTTATATTAATTTTTGTAATGTGGGAGGGACTTTATGGACATCCTGCGTATTCAGGTAAGTTTTGTAGAAGTGCTTGTTTTAAACCGGTCCCTGAGGGTAACAATAATCCAATCGGGAGCATGCTGCTTTTCAGTCAAACTAAAATGCTAGTGCACATGTTTGTTGGCTGATATTATGTAAACCACTTAGGTGAAGTGAAAAATAGGTAGTGCTATTCTGTGCCACAACATTCAGATTGTCAGGGATGTTCAGATAATTATGATAAGCTGCTCTGGTGGCCAAGTGGTTTGAGGCACTGGGCTCTGACCCTCTCGTCCTGGATTGGCGTAGGTCAGATTCTAGATGAGGCATGAGTGTTGTGTTGTGCTGTGCTTACCTCCCCTTCCCAAGATTCAGTGACCCTAACATAGGGATGGGTAACTGCTTGTAGCGCTCCAAGTTGATCATGGTGGTTGTGAAACTCTGCAACAAAATAATATGAAATGCTATAGGTTTATCTCTCATGGTGGTCTCTTTCAAACAAAGTCTGGAGACTGGCACATGAAATGGGGAGGTGGTAGTTATTTTGCTTGTTTTGTTGTTGTTAGTTTTTATTCCTAAGTGCATTCTCCCTCTAAACTATTCAGTGAGTGTAGTGACAGCCTGAAAAGTGAATGATCATTCGTAAGTGGCTCATCTGTATGAATGATGAACAAACTCTGAAGAAGGATGGAACTATGCTATCACTACAGTAAATGGATGATCAAAGCAAGTAACACTTCGTGAGAAAACTGTACATATCTGTGGAGGCCATTTTAGAATTTTCTACTGAAAATATTGTTACTGTTTATGAACTGGAGCTCTTGTACTATGTAAAGAGGGCGTATTCACACAACATCAGCAAAGTTCTGAAAGTTTCAATGCTGCGCAAATTTGCCACTTTCAACTTTTGCGAATCAGGATTTTTTTGCAGTAGCATTTATCAAGTCAAAGCATTTGAATGTGGAAAAAAGATATGTGTGTGTTGCCTGGGCTGTAACTGGGGTATGGACGGAGTATGAGATTGCAGGGTTGTGGATCTAGCTGTCTGATGGCTCGTTCAACTTCATCCCACAAATTCTCAATGGGGTTGAGATCTGGAGATTGTGGGGATACAAAGATGAGGCAACTGAGCTTACAGGCCCGTGCGACTTGCGTAACACGCAGACATCAATAGTTCGAGTGGCCCTCGTGGCTGGCAATAATGGCCGCCCACTGTATATATACGACTTTTATACGAGGAACTATCAAAAAAGAGCATTACGTTTCCTCAACCGTAGTATGTAAATTGTGTATAATATTGGTTAGGAAAGCAGATAAACTACTTTTGTAGTAATGGGAATGTAAATTGCTATATTTTACTGACCAACAGGAACATTGGAATAAGTGACATTTGGTTGGAGAGAAAAAGTTAAGAGCAATGTTTTTGAAATGGGTTAAGCAGCAGTAAATGGAGATGTTCCCTTATAGTTAACTGTAAAGTTTAAAACAGCAATTGAATCATGAACTTCGTTTGAATATTTTCATTAAACAGTGGAACCTTGTTATTTTAACTAGAAAAGCCTTCTCAGCATGATAAGGCATTTATTAATACTGTCTGTACTTAAAATAGACATTTTTACTGCAGACTGGAGATTCGGCAATGGGTTCCCCACTTTCGGGGTACTTGCTGAATTGTTAATACAAGACCTAGAAGACAAGGTTTTACAATATTTCCAACTCAAGCCTGATCTCTGCATTAGATATGTAGACGACATACTTATTTTCTGGCCGCATAAGACAGACAAAATTGAAGAGTTTGCTAAAGAACTCTCAAAACATTACAGTTCCATAAGTTTTACCATTGAGCATGAAAATGATAATACGCTTCTGTTCTTGGACATCTTACTAAAAAGACACCTCAATACCAATTGTGTATCCTATACAGTGTACCGAAAGCCTACAACACAATCTGCTATTATTCCACATAATTCATCGCACCCAAGAAAATAAAAGCTAGCAGCTATAGAGTACATGGTCTGAAGAGCGTTCACCCACTCCTCCAATATCCAGGCTAGAAAAAGCTAGTTAAATCACATCCAGATCATTACGATGGCGCATGGCTACCATAAAGCGATCGTGGAAAAAATTGCTCGATCAGTGAAATATCTAGTCAAAAGTACCTTACAAAGGGAAATCAAAAGTTACAAAATATATTGGTACTGTGGACTATATACCTGAAATCACTACAATACTAAAGAACATATGTAAGAAACACCACATTGCCCTTGGAGAAAGTACAAAAAGTATTCGAGCCATCGTGCAAAACGACCGTGACCAAGTTTCCACACTCAACAGACATAGGGTTTACAAAATACCCTTAAATCCTGTTGACCCGTAAGATCCAGCATTTGCATATATAGGATCCACTGCACGCCCATTGCGCACAAGACTATATGAGCACAAGTACTCCGTTACTAATAACTCTGATGCTACCTCTCTTGCATGATTAGTTAATAGAGGTACCTACCGACCAGACTGGACCAATGCCAGTGTGCTGCGTTCAAATCGTACAAGGAGATCCCTCCGATTCGCTGAAAGTTTCTGTATTTTATCGTACAGCTCTGACTGCTGTAATGAAGAAACTCCACCTTTTGTTCCAGTGCCTTGGGCCATGTTAATGCAGCCAGAGAAGTATGTTCCTTTCCAACAACACTCAACTCCTAATAATTCACCTACAGTTTGACGATTAATGATAACTCTTAATTATCCTGTGTGTATATATTTCTTCGCATATGTAATAGTGATTCATGGTATTATTATTTGTTGTATGCTTTTAGCGCATGACCAAGCTTCCACTATATTTATTGTAAACCTGCAAGTTATTGTTATCACGTGCTCGCGTAATTTGAAATGCTTCTTGCTTTTTATCCGTTGTTTTGTTTATGTTTATTGAAATACCTGACAATGGAGCACCCGGTGCTTGGAAAGATCTTGTAGGTTGCTGTACCTTAAAAATGTCTATTTGAAGTACAGACAGTATTAATCAATGCTTTATCGTGCTGAGAAAGCTTTTCTAATTAAAATAATGTTTAGCCCACGAAGAATCCTTATTAAAGTGGAACCTTGGTTGTACATTTTTCGCTTTTGGATTTAACTGCGCTAATCCTGATATTTTACTGAAGTCACTATCGCTTTTTTCAATTTGGTTATACGTAGTTCCTTTATAAGCTGTTTGCGATTATGCATTAGATTTTGAATTTCAGAATATCAAACATATGTGGGTTTTTTTATTCTTTCATACATAACCTGGTATGTTACACCTTTGAGAAAGTGTTTTTGCAGCCATGAAATAGATGATGCATCTGAAAAATTATTAATAACATTCATAGTTCTCTGATTTCAAGAACTTTGAAGCAAAGATTAGTGAATATTTTACTCAAGACTTATGCTAAATCAACTAGTGGCCGAACTGTTTTGAAAAGAGCGATGCTTAATGTGAAGGATGTGTAATAGGGGTATTGCATATAAAACAGTCGTATTCAGATACTGCCTAGTATTTCAAAGCTCAGTTGCTGTTGCTTTTTTTACATATATTAAAAACATGAAATCTTACAGGATTTCTTAACCTAGTTTTCATAATGAATTTACAAAATAATAATAATAATAATACAAAAATCAAAATAGTCATAGGCTTAAAGCTGTGATGTATTACAGAAATGACGTACATGTCAAGACAGCTAGTAGTAGGTGAGTAGCGATAAGCACTTGTCAGTGTAGTTTAATTAAGAAAGTATTCGGCTCCGGAGCAGAAGGATGCAGGTTCGAGCGCCATCACCATCAAATTTGTTTTTTCACATTGCTGCCCGAAGGCAAAAATGAATCTCCTGGTCATTGGGTTCTTGGGAAAATGTGTAATGTTCCTTCTACACATTGTCTGAAATTAGAATTCTACAGTAAGCTCCCCTTTGCCTGCTGATCTGGAAACCTATGATTCCATCCCCCTGCCCTTTCTGGGGGGGGGGTAAACGGGGTGCCTAAGAAAGTCCCTTTAGCCTGGAATAACTTGCGAACGGAGAGAGGTACAGTTATGCAAGTAAGATAACGGTATAGTAAAGTGACTACGCCCGATCGAATGCAACCGATATCAGCGCCCCTAGTGGCGAAATGCGGAAGTTAGCCATCACAAATCGAAATTGAAAAGAGAAAGAGCAAAATTTCCAATTACAAAGTTGTAGAGCATCAATAGTACAAAACAACATTTGTTTCACACGGATAAGATAAATTGTCACCTGAATATCCTAAAATGTCCGAAATCGATGCACGACCTTTTGTGTGAACGTTTGAAGGGAACAGGCATAGGTATGAGCAAATACACACAATTTATTGCATAAATGCGTACTTATGTCAATGCAGTTTGATGATGTCAGACAAAACAAAAACAAAAAAGGCAAACTGATGCACAGTGATAAAAAGTTAATGTCGAGTATGTAAGGTCAGGTGATGCGTAACATCACAGCCTCTCCTTGACAAATGTCAACCCCGCCTTCTTGTGGTGCATCCTGTTCCCACTAAAGGGGCTCTGACGACCGCCAATAGTGGTATAACTATACCATCGGGATTAGAGGAAATGCTATCCCACACTCACCAACCCACTTGGCCAGCGTGGTGAGTTATGGCCAAACCCCTCCAAAATGACTCCACAACTTAAACCTTGGCCCTCAGTCTTCGGCAGCTGGAATGTACCTGACCAAGGGAGCGGCCAGTGCGACATGAAGGCAGAGGGTGCTAAGAATCCCCGGAGGACCGGACTAGGCTGCCATCTGATGCTGACCTTGGCTACGTATAATGGACGCTACCTATCTTCTGATTCAAGGCTTCTTGAATTGGAAGAGGAACTACAAAGGATCAAGTGGATCTTCTACTATCGTGGGACAGATACTGGCAGAACTAGTGGTGTTAGATTTATAATAAACAAGAAACTGAAGGATTGAGTTGTAGAAGTTGAAAGTTCCTCTGACAGAGCTGCACGACTCATTATCCAACTCTCGGGAAGATACAAGGCTCAGGATTATTCAAACTTATGCACCAACCACAAGTAATCCTGAAGAAAAAATTGAAGAATTTTATGAGGAAATTCGTCATCTAAATAATAAAGGTAAGCAGCACTTGAAGATAATTATGGGAGATTTCAATTCAAAAATAGGGCAACGGCAACAGAATGAAAATTCAGTAGGTAAATTTGGTCACGGCAACAGAAACCATCGTGGAAATACACTCGTTGAGTTTGCAGAGGCAGAAGGGTTTTTCATCTTGAACTCCTTTTTCAAGAAAAAGCCACACAGGAAATGGACATGGAGACATCCAAATGGGACGACAAGTGAAATTGATTTTATTATGTGTAACAAAAAATTCGTCATAGAAGACTGCAGTGTGCTAAACAAGTTCAACACAGGTAGTGACCATAGATTGGTGAGATGTAAGATGCACCTCAACACTAAACTCGAACGTGGCAAGCTCAGAAGACGAACTAAATATATTGACATAACCAACCTTAAATAACACCATAATACCTTCAAGTTGGGACTGAAGAACAGATTCTCTGCTTTAGAAGGCCTAACATCGGAAAAAGTGGATATTTCTGAAGTTAACAGAAAAGTAACCAAAGCTCTTATAGAAACAGCAACAAAATTAGCTGGGTCTAAGAACAAGTTGCATGTGTACAAATTATCAGGAAAAACCAAAATGTTGATGCAAAAAAGAAGAGAGATGAGGACAACTAAAGAAGATGTGACTTCCAAAGTGGAATATATAGAGCTATGCAAGACAGTACGAAAAAGTATCACTGAAGACATAAGGAAATTCAACTGTGAACTAGTGAGGAAAGCAATTGGAAACAACCAAAACCTAAAGATAGCAAAGGGACATCTCAGTAAGGGAAGAAAACAGATTATGGCACTGAGAAAAGAAGATGGTTCTGTAACAAGAAATAGAGGCAAAATTTTGACAAGAGTGAGAGATTTCTACTCCAAATTATATGAAAGGGATTATGCATGTACTCCGGACATCATGAAAGGTACCCGTACCAGAGTTCTTCTAGTCCTCCCAGCAGAAGTTACTCATGCAATCAAGAACATGAAGCGGGGAAAAGCTCCAGGAGAAGATGGAATTACTGTAGACATCATACAAGAAGCAAGTGGAGAAATCGAAACAGTACTCACCCAAATTTTCACTCGATATCTTAATGAAGGGAAGATTTCTGAGGATTGGAAGAACGTTACAATGATCCTGCTACATAAAAAAGGTGACATAGAGGATCTCAGGAACTACAGACCTATCAGCCTCCTATCAGTGGTTTATAAAATCTTCACTAAAGTTCTTTCACACCATTTGAAGGTAACACTAGACATGGCTCAAACGAGAGAACAAGCTGGATTCGGGATTGGCTACAGCACCATAGATCATATCCACGTACTGAGAGAACTAATTGAAAGAGCGAAGAACAAGCTGGATTCGGGATTGGCTACAGCACCATAGATCATATCCACGTACTGAGAGAACTAATTGAAAGAGCGAGGGAATATGAACTTCCATTGTGCATGGCTTTTATCGATTATGAAAAAGCCTTTGATTCGGTGAAACCATCACCAGTTACAATGGCTCTGAAATCCTGCGGTATTGAAGATGCATACATTAATATTATTAATAACATCTATGAAAATGCAAGTGCAAAGATTCGGCTATTTGAAAATACAACACACATAAAAATTAGAAAGGGAGTGAGGCAAGGTGACACCATATCTCTGAAGCTCTTTAATGCCACATTGGAAAATGTCTTTCAATCACTGAACTGGGAAAACAAAGGTATAAATATTAATGGAGATTATGTAACCCACTTTCGTTTTGCTGATGACGTAGTCATTTTTTCAACTACCCCATCAGAGCTGCAGAGTATGATCCAGGAACTTTGCTGACAAGAGTAAAGAAGTGGGATTAAAAATAAACTTTCAGAAGACAAAAGTGATGTTCAATGCTTTTACAAGAAATGAAGGTTTATCGATTGATGGAGAAAAGCTGGGAATAACACACGTACGTTTATCTTGGACAACAGATATCAAGTGAGGGTCACATTGATGAAGAAATTAATCAGCGTACAAAACTTGCCTGGAGAGCTTTTGGAGGAAAACAGCATAATTTTCAAGAGCAATATGCCATTATGTCTTAAAAGAAAAGTGTTTGATCAATGCATCCTTCCTGTGCTTGCGTATGGTGCAGAGACGTGGACCTTAACTAAAAGAGACATACAAAGGCTGCAGACAACTCAAAGAACCATGGAGAGGTGCATGCTTGGTGTAACCAGGAGAGATAAGAAGAGGAACTCGTGGATCCGAAAAATGACAAGAGTGGAAGACATCATGATCAGAGTTAAATCCCTGAAATGGCAATGGGCTGGGCATACTGCCAGAAGGACAGACCATCGATGGGCAGCCGAAATTTTGGATTGGATTCCAAGGGACAGGAAAAGAACCAGAAGAAGACCACATGGGAGATGGGTGGATGAAATTCAAAAGTGTGCGGGAGTGACATGGAGGAGACTGGCACAAAACAGACCGTTGTGGAGGAAACTTGGGGAGACCTTCGTCCAGCAGTGGATTGATGATGTTCGCCATTGCCCACGATACACATTTGCCATCGTGAAAGTAACTCTGCATGCACATTCCTGAGCACGGCAGGTGTCACACTATTGCAAGCATCTGTAACACGATGACGTAGATCCAGCAGACTTGTAGGCGCTGTTCCATACACCTGCTTTTTTACGTAACCCCAGAAATCTAAGCTCGCCATTCTCACACAGCGTCCGTAGACCTAAACTTTTGGTCAGTTACATCCTGCTACTGGTTTTTATATCGTAGGTACGGTACAACATCACAATCTGCATTTGCGTACGGTTACATTTGCGAAAGGTGAATGTGCAGATTCGAATTGTCGCGCATTGATTTCGGACATTTTAGGGTATTCAAGCGACAATTTATCTTATCCGTGTGAAACAAATGCCATTTTGTACTAATTAATTGATGCTCTACAACTTTGTAATTGGAAGTTTTGCACCTCTTTTCGTTTTTGATTTGCAATGGCTAACTTTCGCATTTCGCCACTAGGGGCGCTGCTATTGGTTTCATTCGATCGGGCGTAGTCGCTTTACTATACCGTTATCTCACTTGCATAACTGTACCTCTCTCCGTTCGCAAGTTATTCCAGGCTAATGGGACTTTCCTATGCACCCTGTATATGTGACATACATATCAAGAAGGTAAGTAGCAGTGATAAGTACTCATTGATGTAGCTTAATTGGGAAAGCATTTGGCTCCGGAGCTGAAAGAGGCAGGTTGGAGACCCAACACCGTCAAATTTGTGTTTTCACATAGTAAACAAAGTATTCACTTATGTATGTCTTACATTACAAATTAGCATAATCAAAATTTTACAATATTTAACATTTTAAAATTTCATTTATGTTTTTCAAGGCCATCCTTTAAAAAAGCATATAGCCGAGGTTCCATTGTATTTATATATTGTTGCACTTTAGCGGCAACATGAACTTATTTATTTCTCCAGAAGTCAACGGCAAGTCTTTCCATCACAAGGACTCAGAAAAAAATGAATCATTTTTTTGACTGTCCAACTAAACTGATGTGGATTATAACTGCAGAGTGAGCATGTATTTTGTATTCCTCGACCAGGGGACCTTATCTGGTGGAAGCTCACGCTCTGAGCAAGAGGTCAACCTTGCACTTGGTTGAAGAAGTTTTAGGAGGGGAGTATCTAAGCCCATGTCTAATAGTGCCCTTAAGGTGGATGTCAAGTAAATTTGCTTCCTATACTTCCAATGGAAGAACTTCTGTACACATTTTCTTCACAATTAATATGTTCCAAAGGATGAAAATTTGAATATCGATTAAAATAGCTTCATTTCATTAACTTGGAATACTTAATATTTTCTAAAACATAACCATAA
This sequence comes from Macrothele yani, assembly GCA_039090855.1. Lineage (NCBI taxonomy): Eukaryota > Metazoa > Arthropoda > Arachnida > Araneae > Macrothelidae > Macrothele > Macrothele yani. Next base: position 93,289,414 of record CM076998.1, read on the forward strand.
TTATGCAATCCAACATTTGTTTGTCTACTGACGCCATCAAAGTACAGGTCGCGCCATCTTTTCTCTGGTTTCAACACCACCAAAGGAAAAGTTATTGATTTTTAATATAATTATGGTTATGTTTTAGAAAATATTAAGTTTTCCAAGTTATAATATGAAGCTATTTTAATCGATGTTCAAATTTTCATTCTTGGGAACACATTAATTGTGAAGGAAATGTGTACAAACGTTTTTCCATTGGAAGTATAGGAAGCAAAATTACTTGACGTCCACCTTAAAAACTGAAAGCTTGGAAGTTTGAGTAAGTGAACTCAATAGGAAAGAGATTTAGAGATGGGGGAGAGAGCTGATCTCTGAAGCAACTGCCGTAGCAGTTCCGGAGGGGAAGGACAACTTCCACGGGTAGACCCATCACCCCCTAATAGCTTAGCAGGCCCGCGCACCGATTTGTGACGTCACTAGAGTAGTCCGTAGTCGCGGAGAAGAGCATTACGGCGATGTGCAAACGAAAGCGTCTTTACGTACACCAACTAACCAGGTCGTGCGTTCTTTTAGAGTTTCACTGCATTTAAATAAGAACTTGTGTGTTAGTTTTCAAATAACTGCAGAGTTAACAAGTTTGTTTAATAATCTTTTAAAATACAGAAGAAAAAGAAATTACAGCGTAAAATTTAGCGTAGCAATAATTTCGACTTGAAAGGGTAAGCAAGACAGATTTGTCAACTTAACGAAAGCATCCCTGTCATTTCACTGGAAGTGATAAACCATTCCTATAATCGAAATTATAAACTGTTGTCGTAGTTTCACTTGAAGTTATAGTGTCTTTATAGTTAGCCGAACGATTCCTGTACTTGTGAACAAATCGTTCTTGTACTTGAAAGATTAGTTTGAGGGTCCATTACGAAGTATCGCCGTCGTTTCAAAAGATGTCGATTGACATATTTAAGGAATCAGATTTTTCATTCATTGCAAACTTATGACTATGAAAATTTTAGTAATGAAATAATTCCTTTAATGAAAATGTATTTTATATGCAATCCGTGATCGACTAATGTATAACAAAAGGTCAAGAAAAACTGAATTTTTTTCTGTGTTTTTTAATTATTACCAAAGGCTCAATAAAGCACGTTTTAACATACATACAGTAAATTGCTGCTTGATCCACTGATTGCATCAAATAAATTAAGATTTCAAGAAAATTATGCAATTGCTACATTATTAAACGTACAATAATGACATAACAAGTTTTCCTAATTTTAGTACCATCTAGTTACGTGTTTGACAACTTCATTTTGATAAGCAAATATAAAGTTTATAATTTTTGTCTTCCAGAGCACTATTTCAAAAAAGTTGCCTTGTCAAAGTTCAACACATCTGTATTAAGTATATTAGTAGCATTAAGCAAAACTATTTGGATTCACAATATAAGCATTTCTTTTTATCCGGAAAAATACAAGTAACTTATTGGCAGAAATTTCCTGAAATTTGATTTTCAAGAAGTATTCAAGAAAACTGCCAATGTACAAATAATTACGGTTGTGTAGTTCTTTGTGTATCACAAACACAATTTGATTATGTGTCCGTTAGCTGTTCCTTGAAGAATTTCAAAGACACGTTTCTAAGAAAATCTGAAATTTGTTCCAATAATTTCTTAAAGTATTTTTTCAGATAATAATTATATTTTTTGAGAACCTGACAAATGCACATGCAGTTATTGTACTGAATAAATCTAAGCGATTGTTTTGGTACTGTAGGATGTATTTTAAAAGATGTACATGTTTCATTATAAATTGACTAGATGTACCATTTTCTCAGAAACTATAAAAAGCAATGGTATAAAATTTTGCACAAATGTTTTGTCATTACTAAAGCTATTGAAAAAGATTGTTTTTTCCTTTTTTTTATGATTTTGGTTTCAAAATAAATTCTATGAAGGATTGAAGAAGTTTTTCCCCATACAAAAATTGACACCCACCCCCACGTTTGGAAGCACACTTTCCAGTAGTTATAGGATAATATGAGATATATTAGTTCCAGTTATTATTGATGTAGCTTGTGAAGACACAGTGCAGGAAGTCTGGAAACAGATAAGGCTAGATAAATGAATAAAAAGTTGATCTCTGATTTTAAGCAAATGTTTTCAAAAAAAAAAAAAAAAAAGAAGAAGCGAGTATATATTTCTACTTGTATTTTAAAAATCTTGTTTGTTTAGAACATAGTTTCCACAATATGTGGATTCATGTCGATCCACATACTTTTTTTCTCTTAAAAATAACAATATCCAAGGCTTAAAAATACCATGCCCGAGATGCCCAGAGCATGTAAATCATTCGTCTGGGCAGGTAAATAAAACATCTAATTGCCTGTGCATGGTAACTAAATTTTAAAATAAAAAAGTTTGTAATAAAATTTCCTACTACACAAGAAGTCATCACATGTCATGTTTTATGTCATTGTTAATTAATGGAAGTTGTATTATTGTTAGGAAGTACCAAGGAAAGAGCAATATCACATCTTTAATTATGTTATGCTCTACTCCCAGCAATCGGAAACCTAGTTTTGCTCCAAATTTTGTTTATAATCAACAACAGTATGCATGCCTCTGATGTAACTGGCCTCTCATGTTTAGTGACAAAGGGAGAAAACTTTAACAAAAGGAACATGGCATAATCACTAAATTTCCAAAACACCAGTTTCATCATCATACCATTTCATACCAATTTTAGCATCAGCATCTTAAAAATTGATATACACACGTTTGTGCATTGAACATTTGTAATACAGACCCTTAAAATGGAAGTGCAAACATGTTAAAACAGTTCATATTTTTAACTTAAAAAAAATTAGGGTTCTCGTTTGTTATCTTAAAAGATAAATTTTCCTGCGCATCCAGCTTTTACTACCTGGGCAAGTAAATAATTTCTTGCCCAGGTAGGTTACCAAAAGTGTAAAATATGAAGACTTTCTCGTCTGATCGAGAGATTTTCAGTATTTACAAGCTGCAGCTCGACAAATTTTCTGTTCTGAGCGCATGTGGCTACGCAGCAAACCCGTCCGGGGAGGAAGGGGGGTATTTCAAAAGTGTAAAATATGAAGGATTTCTCGTTCGCTCGGCAGATTTTTGGCATTTACAACTGGACACATTATTTGAGGGCATGTGCCTAATCAGGAAACCTGTCGGGCGAAGGGGGGGGGGGGTGGGTTGTAGCTTGTAAATGCCGAAAATCTTCGGATCGGACGAGAAATTCTTCATATTTTACAGTTTTAGTATCCCCCCCCCCCGACAGATTTCCAGAGTAGGCACATACGCTCAGATAATGTGTCTAATTGTAAATGCCAAAAATCTCCCGATCGGACGAGAAATTCTTCATATTTTACAGTATTGGTATCCCCCCCCCCCCCCCCCCCGACAGGTTTGCTCAGTAGGTTCATGCCCTGAGATTATGTCTCCAGTTATAGTTTGTAAATGCTGAAAATCTCCCGGTCGGAAGATAAATCCTTCATATTTTACACTTTTGATAAACCCCCCACACGAATCTAGGGGAAAAAATCCAAGGAAAACAGATCCACGGGAAAAAAAGGCCACCGGAAAAAGCCAGGGAAATAAAATCCAACTAATGAAACAGTTATCCATTTACATGTTCGACACAGGGCCGGATTAAGGAGGGGGGCTGCTAGCCACATGGTTTTCATTAAGGGACCCGGCACCAATTGCTGTTCCTCCGAAGAACACATTTGAATGTGTGACAATTTTTTCAGTAGGGCAGTTTTCGAAGGTGCCTAACGAGGGGAAAGAACTATTTTGTTTGTCTGAATCTTCATGCCGGTTCATACGAGTTTAGGGCAACTGGCCACAAAAGTTAAAGGGGGTGGGGCTATAAAGATTGCCGTTTCTGGGTCTATATTGACAACTGAATTGGGAACTCCAAACAAACGAATTTCGAGAAAACGTTCCATGTAAGCCAAGCGAGAATTGTACTTTAATTTGAAGAAATAAAATTCCCGAGGATCCGAGGTACACTGGGGGGGGGGGGGGTGTACTTCCAACTTCCGTAATATTATATTCTGGGCTGCTGGAGTCTGTCAGTGTATCCAGGATGTTTCTCTTGAAGCGTCCGTGAGCTTGGGGGGACTTTCCCCCAAAATGTTAAAATGGACGTAGAGCTGTAAACATTAGTACCATGCTTTATATAATGATTCTGTACACAACCACGAATTTTCAGGAGGGTGGGGCGAACCCCCCCCCCCCCCCATGTTTCTAAGAGCTCTTCAGGGGTAACATTGAGGATACACTGACCGACTCAGAGGTCCAGAATATAAAATTGCGTAAGTTGGGAGTAGACCCCTCGTATCCCTTTTACAGACTTCACGAAATTTCTTGGGGACGGGGGAAGAACGGGGTTCGGACATTTGGGCACATTCCCTTTTAAAGCAATGAAATTGCGCTGCGTTAAAAATTATAGTGTTCCTATATTTCTCCCTACTTGAGCAAGTGGTGTGCACAAAAAAATTTTCACTTATATCTCATAATCATTAAGAAATTGAGACATATTTACGATTTTCTGTCTGAAAGACTGGACGGACATTTGGGCACAAATGTTTAAGGGGTCGTATAACAATTGCTGTTTCTTGGCCCAATAGTAAGAGATTGACCGATAAAATGTTCGCCGTAAGTTACTTAGGCACTAAATATTTACGGGCACGTGCCTACTCAGCAAACCTGTCGGGATGGGGGGTTACCGGAAAAATGATCCAGGGGAAGAAAAGCCAAGGAAAAAAAGTCCATGGAAATAAAATCCAACGGCTTCTTTCATGTAGGTTAACCAGAAACTTAACGGGACATATAAAAATTTACATAAAAAAAAGTTCACACTTCTCAAAGATTACAAGGACAACATAATTTGTTTCCATGGAGGTTCGAGCAATCGGGGGAGTATAAAAATTGCATTTTTGTTTCTTGTGTCCACTTCCATGTTGGTTGACCTTGTAAGAAATGTAGGGGTTTACAGAAATTGCACTTTTGATTTTCTTTTCTCCACTTCCATGTTGGGTGACCTTGTAGGAAATTTAGGGGTCGTATAAAAATTGCATTTCTGATTTCTTTGTGTCACTTCTATGTAGGAAGCTTAAGGGATCGTATAAAAATTTCTTTTCTGATTTCTTTGCGTCACTTCTGTGTAAGAAGCCTAGAGGGTCGTATAAAAATTGCCATTGGATTTTTTTCATGGCTCTGTTTTTTTCCTGTGGATCTTTTTTCCTAGATTGACACCACAGGGGCAGCAGAGTTTGATTAATTAATAACCTACGAATTAATAATAATAAATATTTATAATCTTACAATTGGTAAAGCAAAACTGATTACGATTTTGAAGTTTGGTAGCAATTTAATAGAAGATTAACACAGAGTTTTGTGAATATTGAAGCTGCTCCTTTTATGAATGCATTGCAGATTGGCCAATAAGAAGGGTGCAATAAAACCCAACATAAATTAATACCTTCACAGTAATAATAATAATAAAAATAATTTCAATAATGATTAGGTCATTTCTACAAAAAAAAAAATCGAAAAAGGAGGCACGGGCCCTGCGGTTGCCGGAAAACTGCCACACACTTTTCAGTAAGGGGTCCGGCACAAATTGCTGTTCCTCCGAAGAACACTTTGAATGTGTGACAATTTTTCCAGTATGGCAGTTTTTCAAATTTCCGAACTATGTGTGGCAGTTTTTCAAATTTCCGAACTATGTGTGGCAGTTTTCCAAGGTGCCTAACGAGGGGAAGGAACTCTCTTGTTTGTCTAAATTTTCATGCCGGTTCATTTCAGTTTAGGGCAACTGGCCACAAAAGTTCAAGGGAGGGGGTGGGGGCTCTAAAGATTGCCGTTTCTGGGCCTATATTGAGAACTGAATTGGGAACTCCAAACAAACGAATTTCGAGGAAACGTTCCATGTAAGCCAAGAGAGAATTGTACTTTAATTTGACGAAATAAATTGATGAGGATCCGAGGTACCCTTGGTTGGGGGATCTACCCCCAACTTCAGTAATATTATACGCGAGGTTCGTGAGCTTTGGGGGGGATTCCCCCAAAATGTTAAAATGGACGTAGAGCTGTAAACATTAGAACCATGCTTTATATAATGATTCTGTACACGACCACGAATTTTCAGGAGGGTGGGATGAATTCACCCTCCCCCAAGTTTCTAAGAGCGCAGACAAGTGCTCAAGGTAAGAGATTTGCTCAGAGTTTCTGTGCTTCATGTTGTGTTTAGTGACAGACTATGTATGCTCTTCCCCCGTCCCCCAGAAATTTGGTGAAGTCTGTAAAAGGGTACGAGGAGCTTGGTTTCGAGGGCTCTACCCCCAACTTCCGTAATTTTATATTCTGGACCTCTAGAGTCTGCTAGTGTATCCTATCGATGTTACCCCTGAAGAGCTCTTAGAAACATGGGGGCGAATTCACCCCACCCTCCTGAAAATTCGTGGTTGTGTACAGAATCATTATAAAAAGTATGGTACTAATGTTTACAGCTCTACGTCCATTTTAACATTTTGGGGGAAAGCCCCCTCCCCAAGCTCACGGACGCTTCAAGGGGAACATCCTGGATACACTGACAGACTCCAGCGGCCCAGAAATAATATTACGGAAGTTGGAGGTAGAACCCCCCCCCCCAAGTGTACCTCGGATCCTCGTCAATTTATTTCTTCAAATTAAAGTACAATTCTCTGTTGGCTTACATGGAACGTTTTCTCGAAATTCGTTTATTTGGAGTTCCCAATTCTGTTCTCAATATAGACCCAGAAACGGCAATCTTTATAGCCCTCCCCTACCCCCTTGAACTTTTGTGGCCAGTTGCTCTAAGCTCAAATGAACCGGCATGAAAATTCAGACAAACAAAAGAGTTTTTTTCCCTTGTTAGGCACCTTGGAAACGACCCTACTGGAAAAATTTTCACACATTCAAAGTGTTCTTCGGAGGAACAGCAATTGGAGCCCGGCCCCTTAATGGAAACCATGTGGCTGGACCCCCTCCCCCTCCCATTAAGCCGGCCCTGTGTCGATCATGTAAATGGATAACTTGTTTTGTTGGAGTTGGATTTTATTTCCTGGCTTTTTTTCCCGTTGGTTTTTTTTTTCCGTGGATTTTTTTTCCATGGCTTTTTTTTTCCGTGGATCTTTTTTCCTTGGATTTTTTTTCCTAAATTCACCTGGCAAACTTGTGCACGGGAGACTGATACCCGGTAAATTCATGCACATAAGATCGTTATCGTTACCCAAATAATTCCTGCTTTATGTGTTAATTTCCGCCCGACCAGCCAAAGGAGCGTATACCAACTGCGTTAAAGGAAGATCATTGCTGGGAATTGCCGTTTGTTGATAACTGTATTTTTGATTACTAATATTAGTTTCCAAACTGACCAACTTCACTGATTTTTACTCTGGTACTAAAATTTGGTTTCGGAGGGTGGGTTCTACTGCTAGACTTAGTTTGATTGGTGTGTTGGTGGCAGGAATTTCATTTAGTGGGGGGGAGAAATTCGTGTAGTGAAATAATTAGGCTTTAAACCCAGAATAAAAAAACTTCAAATTAAGAAAAAAATATTGCACTATGGTAGAAGATACTTTAAGTTAAAGCTGAGAAATTTATTTAAATGCTAACTTCTGTTGACAGCTGTGCTATATGGCAATAAGAAGGATTAATACAAAAATTAAAAAGTATATATATACACTTCTGTATATGCATGTTGCATACCTCCAAATGGGGAGGTGTTGAGTTTTTTTTATGGGCGTGTTGAGGAAATTTTGGGGTGTGCTGAGCGTGTGTTAGTGGTGTGTTGATAAATTCCTGGTTGGTGGAAAGTGTTACACTGAAATGTGATACATTGACTTTCGCCGAAAAATGGCTCATGTAGAAAAAATTTTCATAGTGTGCTAACTAGAGTGACATAAATTCGATTTTTGAAGGTAATGTGCCTCTAAAGGGCTTTGCGGAGTGAGGGAGACCAAAATCCATTTTTGATGTTGTTAACTGTACTTGCGATCCAAAATGTTACCAAGTAAACTCACTTGCGTAATTTGTGGGGTTTTCTGCTGTTCCATTTGAAGGCGGAGAGTGTGTGTTCCACTAAGAATTGCACGTCAAATGTAATTTTTTTCTTCTTCAGAATACTAACGTAACCTAAATTTTTGACTTTTGGAGGTGTCAGCATCGCTGCTGATAGCTGCATTTTCGAATAATAACGTTAGTTTACAATCAAACCCACTTTCATCATAACATCATTTGTTTTCTGAAACAAAATTTCGGTTTCTGATGGGACTTTCGGTTGCTCCATCTGAAGAGGGAAGGGTTCTCCCTGAAAGGCGATATATTGTCTTTAATCTACTAATTGAACCACTTATGTAGAATTTTTTTTTTATTAGAATACTAAAGCAGCGTGATTCTGGTTTTCGGAGGTAGTGTGCATTACTGAACCTGGGCGAGGGGGAAGGTCAGCATCGCTGTTGATAATTACATTTTGATTTTTCGATCAATAATAAAAGTTTTCAAGCAGACCCACTTTTTAGTCATTTGTGTCCTAAAGCAAAATTGCGGTTTCCGAAAGGATTCCAACTACGTGGAAATCATTTGGAATGCCATTCAGGAATAAACAAATGATATTTGTAGTGTAACCCCCTTTCACAGCCGAGTGGGAAGGTTATCATCTGTCAGAATCTGATTTGGTCGCGCTGAATAAATTTTGATAGTATAGTAGAGATCTGGATATCGCATTGAAGTTGGACGCATTGTGCATTCATTTAGGGGTCTATTTTCTCTTTCGCCCAGTCGAGATAATTTGAGTCTTCTTTTTTCAAAACGTGCATTAAGTCACACTGTAAAGACCATTTAAATTACGTGAATATCATTTCGGGTATGCCATTTCGGATTTACAGTTAGCAAAAGACACGCGGGGAGGGGAATATTAGCAACCTTCTTCCCGCAGATTCAAGACAGAATTTAGTGACACAATAAATTATTAAAATTTCAGCGGGGTCTGACACGCCGTTGTTCGGTTACAGCATATTTGGTGATGATCTGATGGGTCATCCTTGAGTTGTAGATAATCTGTTTGGGTGCACTGGGGGAGGGGGGAGGGTAGTGAGCTGTCATTAATGAAGTTTGTATAAGCTTCCATAACATCACAGAAACATCGTTGACTTTGAAGATACCAGACTCCCAGGTACGAGTTTCGGTGAACCAATCTCCTGGGCAGGGCCGGATTAAGGCCAGAGTGGGCTCCTAGGCTAAGACATCTGAATGGGCCCCCAAAGAAATGATGACGGAGAATAATTTTGAAATCAATTAAAACATAAACTGTAGCAATATGCATTGAATTTTTGATAACTAATAGGTTGTGCATTCTTCAAACTAATAAATTATCTTCAGTTTTCATACCAACAAGTCCTTTTTCACTGTTGTCACAAGGATATGTGTTGAAAATTGAACATGCCTAGATTTTGCTCTGAATTTTTTAATGATTCAATGCTGTATATTTTTCTTGGCGCATCTTTTATATCATTCAAATTACACAAAATTTTGTGTTCACATGCTTGGTTTATTTACGCGATTGTTCAATTCTAAAATGATGAAAAAACACTAAACCACTAAATTGTTTATTTCAGTTACTTATGACTGAAAAATTTAGTTGTATTATTTTTCAGTTAATATTCACACACATCATTATGAAGTATGTATATACATGGAGAAGTGCATGCTTGGTGTAACTAGGAACGATAAGAAGAGGAACTCATGGATTAAAAAAAAAAACAAGAGTGACGATATCATGATCACAGTAAAATCCCTGAAGTGGCAATGGGCTGGACAGTGGACATATTGGCAGAAGAACGGACCACTGACGGAAACGGAACTTTTAAACTGGATACCAAGGGACAGGAAAGACCAAGAAGAAGATCACGTGAAAGATGGGTGGATCAAATTCAAAAGCATGCCGGAGTGACATGGAGGAGACTGGCTCAAGACAGACCGTTGTGGAAGAAACTTGGGGAGACCTTCATCTAGTAGTAGTTCATAATGGTTGAGGATGATATATGTGTGTGTGTGTGTATTTATAAATATATACCCCCTAATTTTTTTTTATATATATTTACATACATTTTGTAAAAGAAACCAGCAGTAGAAGATTAGAAACTACATAGAGAGGAAAAAAGAGAGCCTGTGTATTTCTTGTGGAGCGGCATGCCTGCTGGGCCGTTGGTAATGTCGGGCCCCTCGGCTCATCTTAATCCAGCCATTCTCTTGGGTGCAAGTCTGCAGTTCTTTTTTATTATTAGGGTTTCCGCGAATGTAACACAAACGCATGGATGGATCCCTAAAATCGGGATTGGACGTATCGAGCCGTTTTTGCTGATTGGCCCATGACGCTTAATGAGGAATGCAATGGGAAACCAACCCATTGTATTCTCCAGGATATTTTATTTGTTGCTGTTGTTGGAAGTTTAACGACCACCGTGAGCAACGCAGTGGGCTATAAGCAGTCGCCCATCCCTAATTTAGGGCCACTGGTTCCAGGAAAGGGAGAGAGCCAGTGCCATAAGACAAACACAACATCCATGCCTCACCGGGATTCGAACCCAGACCAATCTCAGACGAATGATCACAAGCCAACGCTTAGACCACTGCGCCCAGCGTTGCATTCAGAGGTGTTTTTTTCCGGGAAGGGGGGGGGTAAAAATTTTGAGGGGGCTCAAACTTGTTATTATTTGTCATTTATATGTACATTAATACATATTATGTTATTTATATATATGTATTATACATTAATACATAAAACAAAATGTTTACTAGAGTATAAAAAAAATTTGTGCTCGTATATCGCAAATGCAAAAAATTCCAAGAAATCTATACTACAAGTGATGAAAAATGTAAAAATATTATACCTTTATTTTAATTCAGTAATGCATCACGAATTTCACCATGCGGTGGTATAAAATATTAAGGATGCTAGTAAGATAACGCTGTGCTGGAGAAAATCCCCCCCCCCAAACATTAGAAGTGGCAAAAATATTTTCGTTTTACTACAAACCTTTTTCTGATAACAAAGGAATCATTACAGTGTTAACTGAAAAAGTATACTGTAAACCATTCCCCTACCACTTTGTTTTGGCTCTTTAGATTTACATACAGTAGTAAAAAAAAATACTAATTAATCGTCTGAAATTCCTGGATTTTCTTTTTGTCACGGAGTGCACATACTGCCAGGAAAAAAAAACTTTTTATGGGAGTAATTTTTAATAATTTGCTATCGTTAAAAAATAGGTAGCGCAAGTATTTTGTTTGCATTGGAAGCCCTAACGGCCGCCCCGGTGGCGCAGTGGTCTAAGGCAATGGCCTCTGATTATTCGTCCGAAAGGGGTCCGGGTTCGAATCCCGGTGAGGCATGGATGTTGTGTTTGTCTTACGGCACTGGCTCTCTCCCTTCCCTGGAACCAGCGACCCTAAATTAGGGACGGGCGACTGCTTATAGCCCATTGAGTTGCTCACGGTGGTCGTTAAACCTCCAATCAAAAAAAAAAAAAAGCCCTAACGTCACGTTAGCTACACTGAGGCTTAATCTTTTACATGGGCTCTCGGCATCCAGAAGATTGAAATACAGCTGAATACCAGCCCAGCTTGCACAATATGATGATGTATTGCAGTGCAAATAGCATTCCGTTGGTGATTACAAATCCACAGTAAACTTAACTATCAAATAAAAAAGGCTTTAAAAAGTTTACAGAATGTGAAACAATACTTGGTTTTCTTGTTTTCCCTCTCTGCACATATAATCAAGATCAACTGGTCTTTTTCTATACTCTTGATTTTTATCCAGAGAAAGTATTAAATAATTTTGGTAGGACTTCATATTAGATTTTTAACATGGACAATTGTTCCATTTAATAAACGAATTTACAAAAGCATTTTCATCTAGAGCAACAAATATTTTGCTTTATAGAGTGTATACATTTTCATAACTACTTTGATTTTAGATCGAATAAAAAAAGTTATTTAAAGTGTTAACACTTTTGTATGAAGTCATTTATGGTTCTAATTAAAACGGAAACTCCTTTTTTTTCGTTTTTTTTTTTTTTTTGTCGAGGTACTTTATATATTATTGGCTGCATTGACTCGTCGGAGTTAGAAAACCTAAATATACATGCCGAGGACAATTTTAGTGTATAAAACAAAGAAGTTAATTTAAAACATAAATAATATTAATGCTACTGAGTCCACGTGGATGCGTTTCTTTTTTATTAAAATATTTTCCCTCATTTTCTTATGTTTTTTAAATTAATTTCTCTAAATATTCACCTACAAACAAAAACAATTAGACCAAATATAAGGGATGATCATCCAAAAACCTACGGGGGCCGTCCATGTATTTTCGTCGGGCTAAGCACTCCCGAAAAAGATGCCTGAATACATCACTGACTGCGGCACCGGGGCGGCCCAGGATTTTTGTCACCAAGACTCTGCACAGCTTATGATGATGAGTCGCCAAACGTCCCTGTCTGGACATAGTACCTCAAGAAGTAGAATACATATTTGAAGTATACAGACATCATGAATTCACCGCAAGGTTTTAAAAGTTTCAGTAAAGCATAAAGTTGACTTGTGTAACATCCACAGTGTTTTGCAGCAGCCAGCAACATTGCGGTGTATTTACTGGCAGTTATACAATGCTGTGATGCGTCTTGTCTCTCCTCCCATAAGACTGTCTTTCGAGCATATAGTCATCAAGGTGGAAACTGAAATTCACATTCTGAAATATAAGAAATGAAGCAGAAGCTTTGAAAACTGGTGACACGAAAAGAAATGCACTGAAGTTTAACGTATGGTGAAGAAACTGCGAAAAATCAGGGTTCTTATGTTTACAGTAATTTTAATTTAACGGTACATGGCGCCATCTGCATTCTGAAAACTCGTGAGAAAGAAAAGAAAATATAAAACTAAACGTTCATAAAATACTTATTACGATAACTGAAGCAAACGCAATATAGTAGTGTTATCTGGTGTGGCAAAAGAAATCTAGATATTTGGCAACCCCGTAGAACCTATTGAAAATTTACATTCTCATAAACTTTTACATCACGGAAAATTATAAATTTCAAGGCAGCTGTAGAAAAATACAGTAGTTATTGTAAGACTTGTGGTAATAAGCATTTGCAGAACTTTCAGTTTTATATTTTATTTTCTTCGTAACTAATATTAGGAATGTAGATTTTGCCACATGCCTTAAAATTAAAATGATTGATATTCATATAAATACCTTAATTTTTCACGGCTTCTACGTCATACATTCAACTTTGCATTTCTTATCGTGTCACGGATTTTTAAAGGTTTTAGTTTGTTTGTTATATTCCAGAATGTGAATTTCAGTTTCCGACATTGGTCAGTATAGGCTCAATAGGCAGCCTTAAGCTCAGGCAAGATGTATCGTATTTGGTAATTGTAGTTCTGCACACCAAATAATTTCTACGGAAATATGGGTGTTTGTGTGTCCACCGTTATCTGATTTTACGATCAGCCACAGGGGTATTTGTTGAGACAAATGTGTTATTAGATATTCTACGTCCTGTTTGACAGCTGCTAATTCTGCTGTATAAACAAAATTTCTCGAAAGAGCTCCTTCCCTGAGAAACGTAGCTGCAAAATCGATGAAAGACAAAAGCAAAAATATTCGATGTTAGTCTGATTGCATAATGATATTCTTTTCCCCCTAGGAATATGCAATTTCTTCTTCTAACAGCACAGTAGCTCTGTGGAGTTAGTGGAATGGATGATTGTTGTTGAACTTTTAATAAAAGGATACTAGTAATATACAAGTATACAGTATGGCACAGGGTTGGTGGAAGACCACCACACAGGAAGACTGCCACACATCTTTCAGCAACTTAGAAAACTGCCACATATCGGAAAACTGCCACACAGGAAAACTGCAACACGCTTTTCATTAAGGGGCCGGGCACAAATTTCTATTCCTCCGAGGAACACTTTGAATGTGTGGAAATTTTCCGAATTATGTGTGGCAGTTTCATAAGGTGCCTAACGATGGGAAGGAGCTCATTTGTTCGTTTGAATTTTCATGTCGGTTTATACTTAGGGCAACTGGCCACAGAAGTTCGAGGGGGGGTATAAAGATTGCCGTTTCCTGGCCTATATTGAGAATTGAATTGGGAACTCCAAACAAATTTTGAGAAAACGTTCTATATAAGCCAAGCGAAAATTGCTGTGTTCAGAAAAGGACAATAAGGTGGGTTTTTTAATAACGCTGCACTTTTACTTAGGCACTAAATATTTACACAACATGTCAAATTTGTAATATTTTTCTTTTACTTAATTAATTCATAGACCCTACACCTCGGCCTTTTTAAAAGCATTTAATCAGCCGACTTCATATTCATAACGCTTACGTATCAAATCAAGTCAATAGCATTGCGTTTTTACTTAGGCACTAAATATTATAGTCATAGGCCTTGTTAACAGTTTTTATTCTACCAGTGTCATATTCACAACGTTTACACATCAAAACAAGTTAATAATATTGGGCGTTTACTTAGGCACGAAATATTAATTCATAGGCCCTAGGCCTTTTTAATAGTTTTGACTCTATCAATGCCATATTCAAAACGTTTACACAGCAAATCAAGTTAATAATATTACACTTTTATTTGGGCACGAAATATTAATTCATAGGACCAGAATTAGGGCCTATGAAAGCATATTTCGTGCCTAAGTAAAAGAGCAATATTAGTACATTTTCTTTTTGTGTGTAAACGTTGTGAATATTGATAAAGTAAAAACTACTAAAAAGGCCTAGGGCCTATGAATTAATATTTCGTGCCTAAGTAAACGCCCAATATTATTAACTTGTTTTGATGTGTAAACGTTGTGAATATGACACTGGTAGAATAAAAACCGTTAAAAAGGCCTACGCCTGTGGCCTATGACTTTAATATTTAGTGCCTAGTAAAAGCGCAATGCCATTGACTTGATTTGATACGTAAGCGTTATGAATATGAAGTCGGCGGATTAAAAGCTGTTAAAAAGGCCGAGGTGTAGGGCCTATGAATTAATTAAGTAAAAGAAAAATATTACAAATTTGACATGTTATGTAAAAATTTGTGCCTAAGTAAAAGTGCAGCGTTATTAAAAAATCCCACCTTATTGTCCTTTCCTGAACACAGCAATTTTCGCTTGGCTTACGTAGAACGATAAAATATCTCAGTAGAACCACAAAAGTTTGTTTCGGGTCCACGTTGATAACTCACACCGAAAGTTCATAGTAACAATTATATATGCACTAACAGATTAAGTACTATTACGTACCTCTAATCCTAAGTTAAATGATTCACATTGTTGGTGTGTCAGTTTTCTTACTTGTGGATTCATTGACGATTCTCAACACATGTCGCGATATTCCAATGATAATTCCTTGGTAGATGAGACTTTTTGGTTTTAATATTTTCTTTTATGTACACTATTGCACACACACTATTACACTATAGTTGCAGCTCTTTTAATGTTAAAATCACTATGTTCATGTTGATAAAATACTCTATTCCATCGATGTTCACTGTACTTAGTGCACCAGTAGTTTAATTTGAAGTTTAAAAATTCATCATTAAAAATCACATTCCATCGATGTTCACTGTACCTGTTGCACCACTAGTTTAAAATATTTCGCTATTAAAATCCAATAAGAGGTTTAAAATCACGGCATGCCTGAGATCACCACCATTCCACCAAAACTCTGGTTGAAGCTTTTCAACCTCTATGAGACCGTCTTCAGAACACTTGTCCTAAGCACATGCTGCAAACCGACCATGTGCACCAGATGCCTTACGGGGGGGGGTCTCTCTACATGTGTGAAAGGGCCAAGGATCACGTGCTCCTTCCTGCATTCCTGAGTTTCATGTTTTTCTCTCAGTATCAAGATAGCACAACTGAAATCTTCGTGAATCACCGCATGCTGTTCGCATCTTTTTGGATCAAGTTGCTCGCCTAGTAATTTTAGTTTTAACGGTGCCTGCTTCTTGTGAAAGATCTTTCAGCGCACTTCGTCGTTTAAAGACATGTTTAAGAACAACGATGACTCAACAGCCTTTGTTGAGTCATCGTTGTTCTTCTTCATGTGCACGAAAAACGTACTGCAAATCTAGATTTAAAAACTGTGGCCAGAGAGTTTGCTGCCAGCTGCAATGAACGAAAAGCAGTATTTGGAAACTTCTAGACAGTATTTCACATCTATTAAATATATTTTGCTCTCTTGATTTGTACATTTATGTCCAAATACTTTATTAAGAGTTTTATTGATATTTACTTAGGTACTTTTAGTGTCCGTAAATTCATTCTTGATTGTTCTTTAATTATTAAACAATCAGTTTCCCCGAAATTCCTGAAAAGTATTGTGTTCTTATATCAGAGCACTAATATTTTGTTTTTTGTTAAGCATAAAAATAAGTCTTCCTCAAATAAACAAATTAAGAAAATTTAAGTAGGAAGAGAGGAATGTGATATACCTTTATTCACTGTTTGGTTATAACGTCAACGGCTAAGGTTCTGGAATTTGTACCGATATGAAAGTTTCCAAATAATATAATTTAACACAGTCTATGAGTACGTTCTACATTAATAAAATTCCATGTCAATATAAAACGAATGTTTTATATTGGTTAATATTTTATCGATATAATCATGTTGTCTGCAGAGCTTTTCCTATTAACTTTACCACGATATTTTACAACAGTGCGATCAGTTTTATGCTCTGATCAAAAATTACATCTGACTTCTTGCCCCCGCTGTCAAAAAATAGTTCCGACGCCACTGCCTCTGGATATTCTCATAATGTGCAACGTGGTTCATTTTCATCTGCTTCACATAAATCAATTACTCCATTTCCATGGTGTCTCCGTTTGGTCCTAAATCTAAGACTTTAAAAAAGAGAATAACTGACGTTTCATCTTCTTCGGGTATTTCTATCTCTCCTGTGGCCAAAAGAGCCTTACCTCTTGTTGATACTGAATCATCGGACACCATAGTTGAGGTTCTTCAGTCTCCTAGTGAGAAAATCTCTGTTTCTGTTTCCATTGAGCAGTTGCCTACTTTAGGAACATTTAGTCAATCTACAGCAGGGCAAAAACGTCCTGTTTCACCAACGGTGTCCTCAAAACCTAAAAAGCGTCCGCCGCCTGAATTTCCCCTCCTGTTCCACACAAGCACAGTGCAACGTCAATTGTTAGTTTGCAGCCTAAACAACGAGTCCAGCCCTTGTATCCTGGATTTCGTCTTTGGAATCTCCTCTCGGGAAGGACGGAGCCAATACCTTCCTCAACCATTCTTCGTCGTCCACGGAAGCGTCTTTCTACTTGTACGCCGCTTTTTCGTTCGCCAAAGAAACGGCTTGATCTACAGTCGTCTCCGATTCCTGGTTCGTCTTCAAATCAGCCTGGAACCTCTTCACCCCAGCCTGTGTGACGTATATTCTAAATTAACTTTCCTTTTTAGTTTCTTTCCCTATGTAAATCTTGTGTTTGTTCTCAGTTATACTTCACACTTAACGTGATATCTTTTCTCTCAAACGAATACTCTTGGCAACATAATTGAGGTAGAATGAATGTGACGTATGCCTGTTATTAGATAAGAACCAGAGATATAAACTACGAGTAAACAGTTGCTCGTGTGTGGTGTGTGGAGTGTTTAATGTGGAATGTTGATACCGATTTGTTATGTGAAGTGCTATTATATCTGTGCTGGAGAAATAAAGCATCATTTCCGTAAGTTTGACTTCTGTTTTTAAATGTTTCTTCTGGCCGTTAGGGTTTAATTTAGGAACTCTTTCATCGTATGGTGATGTTTTAAAATAACGTAGCAGTACAAAAAGACGTTTACGTTATACCTGATGACCCCGCTTCTTCCGGTCAACTTGCTTTGTCAACAAGAAACCCTTATACATCCTTGCGATCCTGTGATTTTCTACGGAAGCCTGTGAAGCGTGAAGCTTCGGGTGTGCCGTTGTCGCCCCGACAACAAAGCAAGCATATCCATTCCTTGCCAGAAAAAGATAACATAAAACATTTTTTTTGTTATAACAAATGATTGTGAATTTAATTCTCAATGGAACTTTTCCTGCATAGAACTTTGCTCTATGAAAAGACTATTTTACTATCACATAACTTTTTTTATGACAGACTCTTTGACTGGATATAAGACAATTTTTTATGATAGTGTTCATATTTATTTGTACTTCAATAGCATTCATCAAATCTTGCTTTTTGCTGCCAGCATGGCAAAAGTTGAACAAAATACCTTGTCTCCTTGTCAGTCAGCTAAGTTTTTCCACTATCATAGAACCAGAGTAAATATCAAATTGTACATGTAATGTTTAAAGTTTTTTTTTTTTTTTGTTGTTGTGGCGCCACACGAATTTTTTTGCAAATAGCAAGTTCAAGTGTACTAAAATGCTTGTCAATTCATATTGTAAATGTTGCCTTTCGGCATGAAACTGATATCAGCCATTGCCTTTTTTTTTTTTTTTTTTTTTTTGTTGATATCCATAGATGTTTCACTCACAGGTTAGAGTTTTCCAGGGTTTCCCCTTTCCCATCTAAAACTCGATGTGCGAATGCGTGGGAGTAGTTAGAAGTCGGATTTGGCCGCCAAGTGTTCAATTAAAGGTTTTGTGTTATTGTTCTATGATTAACCTTTTTATGCTTGACACTTGTTGTGCGCTGTTCACTTTTTTCTGCAAGTGCAGTTTTTTTTCAACAAACTAAATTTAAACCATGTTTTCTGTGCTAAAATGTTCTAAGGTTCAGTTAACTTAGTTTGAATGTTTTGTCTTCCCTGAGAAGTTATCAGGTGTTCACGAACGTGTAAATTAACTCCACTCTAAATCTGTTGTAGTTTTTTTTTCCTGCATTATGCATTTTTTTTCTTACTATGCCACTTCTTACATGTGTACCGATTTGAAGTCAGCTGCTATCAACTGGTCAACGAATGTCTTCATGTATTCTGTAAGTTCTTACCTGAAAGAATTGAATGAGTGACCAGATTATGTTTTGAAATGAGACCTCTACTAGATTGATAGGTTCTTGGCACAACAAAGACTTTTAAAAAAATTACGAGGGAGGTGATGTGACGTATATTCTAAATTAACTTTCATTTTTTTTCTTATGTAAATTTGAGTTTGTTCTGCTTATACTTGATATCTATCAAGTATAAGCAGAACAACGATACAACTGTTGCTCGGATGGTGGTGGATATGTTGGTGGATATGTATAGACACATTTTGTTAAGTAAAATGTGAAAGTGCCATGTGTGATGTTCTATGACTAAGTGCTGGAATAAAAGGAATTCCCGTAAGTTGACTTCTGTCTTATGATTCGTCTGGCCGTAATAATTCAATTAGGAACTACTGCATCGTATTCTTATCTTATGGTTTAGACATAACGTAACGACATATCTCTGCACGAAAAAGAAATTACGTTATACGGTTCCAGCGCTACTGAAATATTAAAATTGAAGTTGGATGACAGTCATTCCAGCATGAGCAGAAATTGTCCATGTCCTATTAGAGAGCTTTCTTTAAATAAAAAAAAGTAGAATCAAATATGAATAACAACGCTCGAACATACCTCAGGATTGCTCAAATTAATCTGCATCATTCGCGCGGCTACGATTCAATCGTTGATAACGGTGGTGGAGCACGGCTTTGATATTTTTATGGTCCAAGACAACATATATATAAGTCAAAAATTATCGGTCTCCTGACTTCAATCCAGAAGTTTTATTGAGACACAAAAAAACTCTTGGGTAGAGATTTTGTTCAGATCTGATATAAACGTGTTGCTCATTTCTGCAGCAAAAACAATGGTGGCTCTCCAAGTTGAACTGGACTCCGGTCCATGTAATGTAATTAACGTTTATTGTCCACCATCGGAGGACTTGAATCAGATCTTGATAGAAATGGATGAACTCTTAGAAGAGCCTTTAAACGATATAATTGTGGCAGGAGATTTCAATACAAAAAGCAGCATCTGGGGAAATCAGTCCGACGATTCTAGAGGACTTTAGTTTATTGACATTGCTTTCTCGAAAAGGTATGACAATTGTTAACAATTCTGACAATCCTCCTACGTTTCAGGGACGTAGATGTCTATCATGGATTCACCCCACAGCCAGAAGGATAATTAATTAGTGACTTGCTCATTGGGAGGGTATTGGATGATTATTCTGCTAGTGATCATCAAATGATTATATTTGATCTAAATAGACCTCAGAAAGATACTCTGCCTAGGAAAAGAAGATTCAATGTAAATAATTTAGATTGGGTTACCTTCAAGATTAAACTTAGGAAGCTAATTGATTAACAAAAAAGTAGCATTTCGTTGATGAATTTTTTCAGAATTTTACTCAGAGGGTTACTGATATCTGTGCAACTTGTTGGCAACCAACCGCAAGGGGAAAAGTTTCTGAGAGCTGGTGGAGCGAGAAGCTTAAGATTCTAAGAGCCAAAGTTTCTCGTTCCAGAAGACTTATGCAGAGATCCCGCAAAGTGGAAGAGGAAAAATACTTTGCTGAGATCTATAGAAGGGAGTTAGCAGTTTATAGGCGAGCATTGATTTTAGCTAACACAAATTTTTGGAGAGACATCTGCGGTGGAATCGACCGTCGTTCACCATTTGGGATTCCTTACAAGATAGCTCGTGGAAAAATTATTTGCCCCTTGATTAATTTATTTCTGCAATCATTCTACCTGACGGCAGTCAAACAGCTTCGATGGAAGAGACTATAGAGGTCCTACTGGATTATCATTTTCCCCAAGATGAATTGAGTTCAGACGTGTAGGTTCATCATTCAATTAGACAGGATTGCAGAGAACTACCTGATTCAGACGATGACTTTCCAATTACCGTTGGTGAAGCGTAACAGGTGTTTCGGAAAGTTTCCCTTAATAAATCGCCAGGGTGGGATGGACTGGATTATTTTATTATTAAAGAATTGCATATTTCTGATCCAGATTTCTTCGTGGAGTTGCTCAACATTTGCGTCAGAAAATGAATATTTCCTTGATGCTGGTAAAAAGCTACTTTGATGATCTTCAACAAAGACGTAAAATCACATCTTCAGCCATCATCGTATAGATTGATTTGCTTATTGCCCTACTGGGGCAAAATTTTGAAGAAGATCATTACTATTCGCGTATTATTTCATTTGCAAGTGCAACACTGGTTCGACCCAATGTAATTTGGTTTACTCCCATCAAAGAGCACTTCAGATGCGATTAATCATACTCGCCAAAGAGTACATTTTCATAGTACTTCCGGTAGATATACATGTTTAATTTCATTAGATGTCAGAAATGCATTTAACATGGTCTGGTGGTCGGGAGTTTTTCAATCGCTTAGGGATAACAAATGTCCGAAGAATTTGTTTGTGCTGATTTCTTCCTCAGTCATAGACGTGTGGAGTCACACTTCGGAGGTTCATCAGCTGTTAGATACTTTACTAAAGATGCCCACAGTGGTCCAACTCCGGACCCCTGGGGTGGAACGTTATTGCAAATGCTGCTTTACAGATTCCATTTGAAGAACATGTCGAATGTCTTGCGTATGCCGACGATTTCGTCCTACTAATATAGTGGTCCATATATCATTGAGAGAAAAATTCAAACAGCACTTGCTCAACTAGAAGATTGGAATGTGCGCAGCAACGTTTCTTTCGCAGGTAGACACTATAATTCGTGCATAATACTAATACTAGTTTCTTTCGCATCCGATAAGACCACTTTGATGATTTTCCCGAAAGGTTCCAGAATGAACTCCCGTCTAATTGCCGATTCAGGGGAACGACCATTAAGGCGGTGTAACAAATAAAATATTTAGGAGTCGTTCTCGATAATAAATTATCGGGATTAGCTCATTTACAGTTTATTAGAGAGAAGATTCTAATTTTAGTTAACATAATTATTGCCATGAAATTTTACTGGAAAAACACAGAAGGCTATTTACAAGCTGTGTATTGAAAGAATCATCTCATATGCATGTGACGCGTGGTTTACACCAACTGTTAGAGTCAGAACTAAATTACTTGAAAGTCAGCGCCTTATACTCTTGGGCATTACTACCTAACAACAGCTGCTTCGACATTGCAAATTTTTGCAGGTTGCGAACCATTGGTTCTGGAAATCAAGAAGCAAGCGGAACTACACTGCTGCTCATAATTATAAGGACAGTATAAGAACACCATAAATACTGGTGATGCACAATACAAAATAACTGCAGGAACAGGAAAACCTTATATTTACGTAATTGATGACACAACATAGCAGAAACATCATTCTGGATTTGTTTGTTTTTTTATTATAATTACAAGTAACAAAGCAAATGCCATTTGGACACAGGTCCAAAATTAGAAGGGCAGCTTGCCCTTCCATGTGCAAACGTAATTAATTTTAGAATATTATTACCTTTAATAGGTGGTATTGTTCTCTAGACACTGATCCATTCTGTTAGGCATACTTTCAACGAGTTTCCATATACTGAGGAGTGATCTTGTCCGGTGCTACTAAGACATCTTTTTCTAACTCAGGAACAGTAGAAAATTGTCTGCCATCAGCATATACCAATCCAGCCATTGCACCCCAAACATTTTCAATTATGTTCAAGTTTGAAGAATTGTGTGGCCAGTTCAGAACACGGACATTATTGTCCAAAACCATTGTTTGCAAGCTCTCGATGTAAGCTATGGGGTATTGCCCTTCTGAAAGATGAAATTATCACCACCTAAAGGCCACGAATATGCTAACAGTTGTTGATCTAACACTTGGACATATCGTTCAGAATTCGTACTTGTCGGAATCAGGACTAAATCGGTCTTCCCATTAGCAGAAACACCACACCAGAACATTAACGACGGACCATCTTGATGTCGCCTAAATGACACATTTTTTTTTTTTTTTTAGGAGATCATGCCAGTAATAGTGTAGGCCGTCTAGGCCATCTGAATTAAACGTTTTTCATCGGAAAAAATAATTGTATCCCACCTGATGTTATTCAGCATCCACTGGAACCAGTAATTTCTTTACAAGACATTTTTTTGCCCTGGTTGCCATTGCCATGATGCGTCGAATATCCCTTGACGATAGCTTTCGTTTGCGACCGGAACGCTTTATAACGGATCCCTTGATACCTCTTTTCATTGCATTTTCTACCGCACCTTTTGATTTTTTAATTGCAACAGCTATCTCACGACATTATTTCCCTTCACCGCGAAGTTTCCATATCTTTCGAACCTCTACTGCAGTTAACTCCTTTCCACGAGGCATTTTGTTATTACACAAAACGGCATACGCAGTGTCTTCGAGAACACGTTCACCTACACTACATTGCTCTTATTTGCGTAACACATACACGTCATGGACGTTTATTCGTTCTTCTTGCAACTTCTTTTCGTGTCCTTATATTCATGGACACCTTAAAAATACGTAAAAGTTATTTTATTACCTTTATAAAAGTTGTTTGAGGTTCTAAATCTCAAGTTTGAAACTCATGTATAGATTCGGTATACCACGTCATGTGCATAATGCGCCAATGTGCGATTCCTGTGTACTTATCTGCAAAATACAACTGTCCTTATAATTATGAGCAGCAGTGTATAATCTTCGACACCAAAACAATGACGTGGATGTTTCTGGTGAGAAAATTGGCCCACTTGATTTCAAGGGTGTTTTGCACGGTCAATTCATCCATACGGCTCTCAAACTGAATGTTCATTGGGATTCTAGATTACAGACTGATGTTGGTAGAGAGATATACAATGACGGATCGAAGATTGGTAGACTAGTGGGAGCGGGATTTCATGCCAAGTCAGATGGCAATCCTGCATGCTCTAAACCGTTTCGCTTGTCAGACGAAGCTACAGTCTTTCAGGCTGAATTATTTGCTATCAAATCTGGCCTTGAATGGTGTTCAACTAATGGTTGTGAATCAGTTATCCACCTCTTTTTGGATTCTCAAGCCGCTTTAGCGTCCATTTCGAATTGTGATAGTTCGGGATATCTGGTTTCTTCTATTAAAGATCTCATTTGGAAAATAGGTCCAAATAGAATACAACTTCACTGGATTCCTGGTCATCACGGCTATGAGGGTAATGAAATTGCTGACTCTTTGACAAAAAGAGGTACTTTAAAACTTGAAATTGGTTACCAAGTGAAACCAATGCTGGGATCCATTAGAGATCGTCTTCAGACTTCTTGGCGTCTTGCGGAACAGATGGACGAATTGCGACACGACGAGACATACTTTCTCAATTGTGCCGACGATATCAGTCAACAGATGTTTTAATGATAGATATTTCAACCAACTATTAACAGGACATGAATCATGTCCAGCTAACTTTCTTCGTTTCAATTTTAAAGATTCATGCTGTAAATGTGATCTTCAGACTGCAAAGATGTTCCATCTAGTTTTCGAATGCACCGGTATTTCAGATTTAAGGAACTACTATTGAAATAGAACCCTGAAAGATCTTGGGGATGCCGAAGTTTCGTAAGAAAATTTCGGACTTCATTAAATTCTTAAAATTCAACGAGGATCAAGTACTCATTGTTTTTTCATCATTGGCTACGTCTTCGGAGCTAGGACTGGAAAGTTAAATTTTCTTGTGTTTCATCGGACTTTAAATTAAAGCGCATCCTTGATTCTTTTGTTTTCCTGATGGTGTTCAGGTTTTGTTGATAATTGAGTTATTAGATTTGTTTCTTTAATTTCTTTCTTTGTGAAATTCTTACAGCTAAAAGACATTTGTAGATTTCTGTAGATAATGAAGTGGTGTTGTTTAGTGGGGTTTTTTTGTTTTGTTTTTATTCGCGGTTTAACAACCACCGTGAGTAACTCAATGGGCTATAAACAGTCGCCCGTCCCTAATTTAGGGCCACTGATTCCAGGGAAGGGAGAGAGCCAGTGCCGTTAGACAACCACAACATCCATGTCTCACCGGGATTCGAACCCGGACCCCTTTCGGACGAATGATCAGAAGCCATCGCTTAAACCACTGCGACACCGGGACGGCAGGTGTTAGTGTTTGCATGTGCTATTTTCTGAAATTATTTTGTAAATCTTGGCATTGTTTTGTCTGAACTGTTGGCTATTTTCATTTTTCGCTGTCTTTTGGATGTTGCCTTAACTGTTAAAGTAACCATTGCCCTGTCCAGAGAAGTCAAGTTCAAGTCCGCTGATGCTATGTGGGATGATATAAAGAAATTAGCTTTCTACTGCACGCCTAAATCTACTATCACAGGTTAAACCTTAGAGACCATCAGCAACAGTGAGGCTTGCAATGATAGCGTCTCTCTGGAATTACCACGAGTTTGGAACCAATTCGTTAAATAATATTGCGTTTTCTCCCGCGATACCGCGTGCCCAACCAACATGACTCCTCGTTTCTTCGAATGAATAATCACATTTGCATGTATTCATTTATTGTCTAGTCAAGTCACCAAGTTCAAATTGTTGAAGTGTTCTATTATTCACAGTTTGCTGTCTACTTTCCTTGAAAAAGCCATCTGGTTGATGTGCGAAAGCTTGGAAACTTTGATTCCTATTCTACGCCAAGAAATTCGGATTATTAGTATACTTATGCTATTTTGAGAACTGTTATAACTTTTGGAACTGTAGAAATTTGTTATTGTTGAATTTTGTTCGTATTCTTCAGTGTATCTATTGCTAGCTGCTTAGTGTTGTATTTCAAATTTTAATAATAACTGTGCTATTTTTATTCTAAATTATCATTTTTTTTTCGAATTTCAATTGATTTTTTGCCTGCGAGCCTATAACAGCTGGAAAGTGTTTGTGCTTTTCTAGAATGTTATGTTGGTATTGTGCTAGTTATTATAAATGAAGCATTTTATCAGTGTACTGCAAATATTGTAAATACTGTTTGTAATTTTTTTTTTAACTTTATTTTCATCAATGGCTATTTTTATATCTCGATGTTTTGTTGATGGACTGTGTTATGGAATGAAACTGTTACGGCTTTTGGAGTTTGTGATACTTTGTTGTGATTGTAATAGTTTGTGTAATCTAGTGTATTTTTTGTCGGTTTATTTTATGTTGCATGCTGTACTTTACTTAGTTATTTCGTTGATGATAATGCACATTTATTTGGTTTTTGTGAACCCTTACTATATATGCTTTTATGGTTGTGGTCTTTGAAAACTGTGATTTTGATTTAGTTTTGTAAATGATAATTCCGAACTTTGTTATTTAATTGTAAATTAGCGTGTATCGATTTTAATAAAGGATCAAGTTGATCCCATGTTGGTGTGGCGACGGATCTCCTGGTGGGGATGAGTCAGATGTCGTTGCAGAGGCTTGCTCGAATTTGTGGTTGGCAGAATTACTGTCGTAATTTCTTTATAAGCTTAAGTGAGCTCCACTAATCCCTGCAAAGCTACGGTGGAACATGCAATTGTCATCAGACTTATACCCTCCCTGTGTGTACGCCACTAACAGCTCTCTGTGAGCTACGGCTACTGCCATGATCTTTTTCCTTTTTTCTTCAATGTGACGACCAATTCCGGCATACTATTCAGGTGAATGTTATTTATGTATCAATCCCATTCTTAAACTTGACCTATTTTCTACCTGACGACTGACACTTCTTTACTTTCGACATTATTCATCTTCATGGGAATTCGTTTCCGTACTCACGGGCCGGGGAAAATCATAAACGTGCTGCGACTTCAGTGTGTGTCGCAGTAATGGTTGATTTACTGAACATTCAGAGCAGTGAGAGCGTTCACCATTTCAGTTGAGCCATTATTTGTGGCCGAATCGTTTACGAATGGTCCATCTAGTGATGTAGTTATAAGGAGAGAAAAATGTGCCTTAAAGGTGAATGGGTTAGGTGAAACAAATCCAGAAAGAAAGGCCTTAAAATTTCCAAAAGCAATTTGAAATTTGATTTTTGTTATCATCAGCCAGTATTTTTACTAAAATTTTTATAATTATTTTCATCAACTTTTGTTAAAATTGCTTAGGTGGAGCAATTTTAAATAAAAGATAAAAAGTTGCATGCGAGTCTGTAAGCTTCCCTTTAAATATTGTCATTCTATACGGTTCCAAATATTCAATGTGAATAATATGAATCAGTCACACAGAATACATGTAACTCATATGACTCTCTTGGAAAGATTATGGGGACGCTGTTTTCTATTTGTTCCTGGGTATAGTGACCACCGTGATCGTCTCGGGCCATAGTCACTAATTCCTGATTTGAAGCCATTAATTCCAGCAGGGCCAGTGCCGTGTGGGAGGGGGGGGTCTCACCTCCCATACCAGGTGTCATCCCAGATCCGTACGTGCCATTTCCGTACAAATGGATGTTTGTCCCATTTCCGTACACATCCAGATCGTCTAGTGACATTTCCGTACACAGATGTGAGTGAGATATGCGTGAAGAAAGACAGAGGATCAGGGTTGTAATGATACCCCCCCATCTCCAGTGCGGGAGGGTTCACGACTGTGGGAGCCTCTGGTGCATGAACTCTAGCCTCAGGAAGAAGATTTTACAAAATCTTTTATGGAAACTTCATGCGACACTAGTAAAGAAATAGTCAGGAATTTTTGAGGCAGGTTTGAAGTAAATATTAAAAAGAAAAGCATTTTTTTTAGAGGACTTAAAGCCCTATTCACAGTCATGGCATTTTTATTGGGTTTTTTTCCTTCTCGTGCCTTAAAATTGTTAGGAGAATAGATTTCGTGTTTTCTTTCAATGGGCAAAACGTTGCGACATTACGTTAGTGCATTTTTTTTTAATAATCAAGAGAATACAATTTAAGTATTTCTACTTTTTTGTGCTACAATTCTTAATTGTTATTTATTTGCTTATGAACGTTCTGTATTTTCGTACAAATTGCTAAATGTCATTAGACAAGTGTTTCGTGTGTGTGACCGTGAGGCATTTTAAAAGAGGCTGGTCTTATTTTTTAAGAAGAATAAAAGTTACATGATATGATTTACTCTGGTCTAACTGTTTGCAGTACTTTCTATTGATATACAACAAAGACAGTCATTTTAATTACCACGTAAACATTTGTTTACACGCAATAAAGTGCAGTGATTTGGGGTTTACGAAACATCCCTGTAGGTACCAAAGAATTTTAATTATTAAAACGACCATAAAACCTAATATGGCCTTTTAAAATTTCAGAAATTGAAAGCTAATAGATTTTCAGGGAAGAGTCTCGAAGATATTTTTTTTTGCTGGAGGATCCCGAGATTTTCTGCTACGGCACTGCAAGGGGTTAAGTCAAAGATCTTATCTTTCTTTTTCATTTGAACTGTTACCATGCACGGAAAAGTCCCCACACATTTGAAAATTCCCCATAGGAAAATTCCCCTCCTTGTTGAGTCAAGGGCCATGTACAAATTGCATTTTACAAGAAATACCGAATGTGGGAGAGATTTCCAGAGTCGGCATTTCCATTTTTACCGCAACTTACAGATATTTCATAAGTATATTGACATGCTCTGCAGTTGGTGGTTTCCTTGTTTCGTCAAGTCGCTTTTCTTCCGATTCTGTATTAAGAAGATATCAGTGAAGGTAACAGTGAAATTTCTGTTACGAATTTGTAACCTTGTCTTAAAAGGGGATCCATTTCTTCCAGGTATATTTGTGAAATCGGCTCCTCATTCTCTCTCGTCCTTTTTCTTGGGTGAAAAACGCTTTTCTGTACCTCTGTCAACTTGCAGACTATGTCTGACTTGCAGACGTGTGGAGACATTTACGACGATACCGTCTTTATTCTTCAATGTTTCACTGCAATCCTCATTTCTTTCTTTTATACACAACCAACTAATGACGCCCTGGTTAGTTTTTCTATGCTGCCGGTACTGATGCCCTTCGTATATGGCAGCGGGTTTACTTTTTAGTCGTCTGGATGATTTCCACTTAAAATAAAAAACGAAAAAAATCACACATGAAATTAAACATCTCCGACGAATGCTGAAGACTGTAAAGATGGCCTTAGTGTGCAGCCTGTTTGCCTTTCAGTTTTAATTGCTGTTCCCGCTTACCCCACTTGAGCGCCAATTGGTGGACGAAAACAATGAATGGTAACCTCTCTCTCTGTTACGTCGGAGGAATTCGGACAGTGGATCAGCATTTACTTTCTCCCTTAGTATTCCCCACCCATCTGTTACCAGGCGCGGTGAAACTGTACTGCAATGTACGGAAGTGGGACAAAATTCCTTTTGTACGGAAATGGCACGTACGGAACTGGGAGACAATCCCATACCACGCCCAGAGCTCGAGATCATCTCGAGGGATTGTTCAGAAGCCACTGCATCTGACTACCAGGACCCCGGAGCATCCTCTTGCGTTACTCATAAGGAATCACAGAATGGGCTAAGAGATTACTTTGTTTAAAGGAGCCGGAGTCCAGTTTAGCTGAAATGCCCTTTCCAACGATAAAGCATTTGTCATTCTTCTTTGGGGAACGGGACTGGTGTTTAACGACCATCATGGGGAACTTTGTAGGCAAAAAGTAGTCGCTTGTCCCTAAATTAGGACCACTGCCTCCATCCAGGGAAAAGAAAATGTAGTGATGTAAGGCAAAACCAAAAATAACACCCATGCCTCGCCTGGGACTCGAACTCTGGCCAGCCCAGATGGACAGTGAGAAGACTACGCCACCGTAGCGGCCACTTTAAATTCTCTTTTCATGCATGTTTTCTATGTTGGTTTTGCTCCTAGCCCTCGTATCACGCTGTAAAGCACGACCCGACAGTTTACTCTCGCCCTTTGAATGCGAACGTTCTATTAAGGCACGAATATGCTTTCATATAAATCAGTGTTCCTTTCGCATGATCATCTAAAAAACTTTCTTTGCTCTTTTTCTCTTCCCAAATAATCACGAAAAGTGCCTTAGCTCCGCTGAGCCTTTAGAAAAGGGGCTTTAACATCGCTAAGCACGAGCCCAAGTGCTACTCTAAACCGTTGCCTTCTAACATTATTCCTTTTTCTGGGTTTTTTTTTTCATGCTTGTTGGTTGCCACATCCTTTTCTCCAGATGCCTTACACCAGAACAAGTACCACTGTCTTCCGCGGTTATATCCATTACCCTTTCTTCTATTGTTCATTCCCGTTGACTTATCCTTTCTACCAAACGTCCTTGGCCGCCCCTGTGGTGCAGTGGTCTAAGCGATGGCCTCTGATTATTCGTCCGAAAGGGGTCCGGGTTCGAATCCCGGTGAGGCATGGATGTTGTGTTTGTCTTACGGCACTGGCTCTCTCCCTTCTCTGGAACCAGTATCCCTAAACTAGGGACGGGCGACTGCTTATAGCCCATTGAGTTTCTCACGGTGGTCGTTAAATCTCCAATAAAAAAAACAGAAAAAAAAACCGCCCTTGCACTGTACCAAGTGCTAATCTAAACTCAGGCCAAATAGCCATTATCCATTCTTCTTCACTTGTTCATTTCTCGCATAATTTAAGGAAAATTTCGAGAGTTACGTGGCTCTCCGTAGTGATAGGCGAACGTTCATTGTTACGTCATGTTAAACATACAACAATAAATAGCCATACCAGTGTCCTTTGTTGTCGGCGATAATATTACGGCGTCGGTATTGTTGAGATGTATAGAAAGGTTTCTTGCGGACATGTTGATCATTTAAAGTAAACCTTCTTTAGGAGTAACGTTTCTGATAGCTCTCCACCAATAGTAGAACAAACCGAATCACTCTAAAAGTTACACCATACATATTTCACTAGGATTTAGCTTTTTTGGAAAGAAGAGATTTTCTACATTTTAAGTCTCCAGTCTTCTTCATTTGGTAAAACAAACACGCAATGGCATGGAGTTCAAAGGGACACATCACATTTCTCTAAGTGAATAAAATTAGGAGTTACCATTTCTGCATACATATTTTACTAAAGTAATTACAACCGTGTAACAACTGTTTGATGAAAATAAAAAGGTAATTTATCGCATCATTGACGAATATTTGAGAGCTAGAAATAAGGTATTTTGCCATTTCTAAATGTTTTACAGCAGACACCTGCTTCTTATCCTTTTCGCCTGCCTTTGAGAAATCTAGCCATTAATGCATCACTAGACATAGCAATGCATAGGTTCCATGTCATTGTCATTCTCAAATTGATAAAGATTGTTGTTATTGCATTGCGGAACTGAAGCGTTGCACCAATTCTTTTGCGCAGCTGTAGTACGCCATAAAGTGATGGATGAGATTTGAACTAACTCGGAACATTACTGAATGTAGTTTAGTTAAATAACAGTATTTCCTTAGAGGATTCAAAATTTTCGGATTACTATTTGGTTAAGTAAGTAATTTAATTTCCTTGAAGATCAAATTAGAATAAGTTTTTTACAAAAAGTATGCCTTAAAATTCTGATTGCTGTAGTGCTTCAAGCTTCAAAGAGACTTGCGTGGAGGACACCTCTCTGTTCCGTCCGAAAGTCAGACTCATATAGAGCCTTTCCACCGACGTCACTTTTGACGTAACGGTTACTTCCAAGGTGATTAACAGAAAGTTCGGCTGCTAAGGTACTCACAGGATTAACATGGGGAATCGATTTCTCGACACTCTGTAACTCGATTGAAGTTTTAGAAATGGTTAAAAGTTGTGTGGCGTATGGAGGCTTCTCAAAGTACGGGTAAGGTAGTGGACCCTCTGTCACTCGATTGTTTGAAGTTTTAGAAATGGTTAAAAGTTTCGTGGCGCATGGGTGCTTCTCAAAGTACGAGTAAGGTAGTGGACCCTTGTCACTCGATTGTTTGAAGTTTTAGAAATGGTTAAAAGTTGTGTGGCGTATGGAGGCTTCTCAAAGTACGAGTAAGGTAGTGGACCCTCTGTCACTCAATTGTTTGAAGTTTTAGAAATGGTTAAAAGTTGTGTGGCGTATGGGTGCTTCTCAAAGTACGAGCAAGGTAGTGGACCCTCTGTCACTCGATTGTTTGAAGTTTTAGAAATGGTTAAAAGTTGTGTGGCGTATGGGTGCTTCTCAAAGTACGAGTAAGGTAGTGGACCCTCTGTCACTCGATTGTTTGAAGTTTTAGAAATGGTTAAAAGTTGTTTGGCGCATGGGTGCTTCTCAAAGTACGAGTAAGGTAGTGGATCCACTGTCACTCGATTGTTTGAAGTTTTAGAAATATTTAAAAGTTGTGTGGCGTATGAGTGCTTCTCAAAGTACGAGTAAGGTAGTGGAATTTCCTTTTATCGCTTTCCAACGACAGGAAAACGTCTAATTATGTGAAAAATAACCGTAAATCGGAAGGCATGGTACCCCAGGCCGTATGACAGGATCTGCAGTAAACACTTCATTTCAGGTATCGTAAATCTGTCTATTTTACTACGTTAATTGTCGAATTTATATCGGTACATTTTTTTGCTAACTCTTATGTATTTTTACTCATGTATTTTTTCCAAGTTTTTACGTAAATTCCTGTCATGCATTCAGAGCATTTTAAAATACTCTGAATGCATGACGGTTTAACTTTGCTGTCGAATCGGAAATTGTTAAGCTTTCGTGAACTTTCAAGATTTTGTACTGATACTGATTTCTAAATACTGAAACAGATGCCTTTTTTTCCAAACCGAAATTTAAGGGTATACGTCCACATAAAATTAGAGGGTGCTATCATACATTATTGTGTCGTCCGTTTTCCCGGATATGATAAGTCGGTATTTTCTTTTCTTTTTTATTGCAATACACACTGGAACCACCAATACGCAACGGAACCAGTCAGAAATGTGACAACTTACCTTAGACTGGATAAGAAATTTTTCGTTTTCAGAATTAATACATTTCTAACCCACCTATTGGTAAAATATTTATATGCATCAAGGCTTTTATAAGCTTTTAAAGCTTTTCTGGTATAACTCGAAAAATTGCCTATTAAATAGTTATAAATATCGTGATAGTTCAAGATCAGGGAGGTCCGTAGCAACACAAACTTCCAGACGATAAAAATATCTTACAGGTATGTCATATGGATCTTCTGTGCCATTATTTCTAAGAATTTCTTCGTAACGTTGCTTTTCCACCACATTAAGATGGCAAACTTTGTCAGAAAGAACTGTTTTTTAACTTTATTTACAGCAGCAGCCATTGAAAAGCATGGAGAGAGACCAGCTCGGATACTTTCTAACCACCCGGAAGTCTAGCAGACAGTTTTGTGACGTCGCGTGCAAAGGCTCTATAACGATCGTCTGCATCGCTCTAGGATGGTCTTGTCGTGGACAACCGACGAATGTCCAGAGTCTTGGCGGGACATTTTGTGGAACATTCAATGCTTGCATGCTTCCATCTGAACTTCTTTCATCCTAGCACGCTCTTCACCGCTGAAAATCATCCATACTATGTCCTCCTTACATATTCAGTTCGACAAACCACTGAAGTGAAAATAAGAGTCGCCTAGAACATCTACAGTTGTGAGCAGACTCGCGCATCCTTTTAACACATTCCTAATTTTCATATTACAGCTCACCACTGTGACGAAAAAAATAATCCCCATAGTGAAATTTGCATGTTCACCAATTTTCAGGGAATTATTTTATACACCAACAGAAGTATACGTTTTTATATATTGTCTTTTAACTTTGAGCACCAGTGTATTTGGAAACACATAATTAAAGACGCTCCCTAAATTTGAAACTTTCATCTTCCATTCGGAACGGGGAGATATTAAACTCCAATCTTCACAAGCATAACAGTTGTTGCAGAGCATCTGTGCCCCTTGGGATTTACAACAACCTGGCAGAACTAGGGATAAGTTGAAATGCACTTGCAAATCTACGACAAAAACCAGAAGATTCAACATATAACTTTACAATTGCCTCTGTATTGAAATTGTGTAATCACATCTCATCGCATCTGTCTTATTTTATAGGTCCGAAACAGAATGGGCTGAAACCTAGGAAAAATAAGATTTATTAGTTTATAAGTTAGCGATGACTAAGCAAACAGGTATTCAGGAAAATGTATTTTTTAAAATTCGCGTCTAATTCGATTCTTAAGTAGAAATTATGTAATTCCTAGTTTTTAGCATTTCAAAAATGTTTTGTGTGTATTAAAGAGTAAAGATACTTAAGCACCTTTTTTAAAAAAATTAAATTTTTAGGCAGTGGTGTTTAATGTTAAAATATTTAAAATGCCGCATTAGTTTTCAAAACCACTATTTTTAAGCAATTTAAAACATTAAAGCAAATTTTTTAATGAATTCCAATAAACTACAGCTTCAAAAATAAAGACATTAAGTGGGGAGGACTGTTATAACTAAATTAAAACAACTTTGCTTTTGGGTTAATGTAGAGAATGTACTAATGCATATCTGAGTTATTGGTAATGTATCAGCTCCTGGTAAGAGAAAATTGCGAATCATGTATACTAAAAATTAAGGGAAAGGGTGTACAATCTTCTGCTTCAGTCTGAATCAGCTGGTTAACTCTGTTTGATGTCAGTTGCCATTAAGCAGAGTTAATCTGTAACTTAACCAAGACCGTAGCCAGAAATAATTTTTGGGAGGGGTTTCTGAATTTGAAAACTAATTTTCACCGTATGTTATACATACGTTGAGTTTTTTCTCTGTCACATTTTATTTACACACGAAATTCTTCTATTTAATACTCCCCATTCTTCAAATACTGACTTATAAGCTGTACTAGTTGCAAAATTTATAAAATTCATAAGACAATTAATTTATTTTATTTTTGAGATATTTTAAACATTTCGGGGAGGGTTTAAACCCTCAAAACCCCTCCCTGTCTAGAGCCCTAAAGTAAACTAAAACAAGGACTTTGTTGGGTTATGAAGATGTAGGTGACATTTCCAGCATCAGGAAATGTTTCGGTAATCGTCGCTGTGTTGGGGAACTTGAGTTACATGCGTATTCTAACTGTGGAACTCATCACTGGGAAAAAAAGATTAAAGAAACTATATTCTTTGATTTCAGTCTGAAACAACCAAACTCCACTGAGTTACTAAAAGTACTAAGTGAGGTTTGCTAATAACTAAATTGAAGCAAGTTTGCTGGTTGGGTTACAGAGAATGTACTGAGAAGCTCCGTTCGCAGAAATTTTTCTGCCGAGAAAATAAATAATGTCGATAAGCATGAAGACCTACTAAGTATAGGAGAACCTCTGCCAATCCTATACAGAAAAGAAAGGTTAGGCAAGTACAATCTCTTGTTTCAGTCTGAATCTTGTTTCAATCAATTGGTTAGCTCTGTTCAATGTCAGTGACATTGAGCAAAGTTAATCTTTAACTAAACAAAACTGAGGATTCTGTCGGGTTATGAAGGTATAAGAGGCTCGGTAAGTGATTGAGAACTTGAGTTGCTTACGTGCTGCAACTGGAGACTCCTTCGGTGGGAAAAAAGATTAGAAAACCTTATTCTTCGATTTCAGTCTGAAGCAGCTAGTCTTGCTCCTTTAAACAGTAAAGTTTCTAACGACTATTCTTAATTTTTTCTCATTCGGAATAATAATGTAGTAAAAATAGTTGTAATACCTTTTAAGTACATTAAGAGCACAAGCATTAGGGAATGGTGATACACTGCCCAATGCTTCTGCCACTTCAGCCGTATTTTTCTGTGATGTCACTACTAGTAAAAGATCGAAAACATCAAAGGAAAAATTGTTTTGATTGATGAAACTGGAGAGACAGAGGGAGAAAAATTTGTATTTCAGATGCCCCGGAAACAGAAATTTGCTAATCCAAAATACAACAGATAGGTATCTGTTGTATTTCTTTATTCTCATTCATTACACGTTTAAAATAAGCCATTTTAATCATCCTTTCCATTTTTAATTGCAATACTTGGTTTATCGTTTATACACTAACTAGCACTTTTCACCAAAATAGAAATATATATATATATATATATATATATACCGAATTCTAAATATATATATATATTTCCCGCAACCATTGGTACAGCAACTTATTGTAGAAGAAAGAGTTCAATGCTTCGCCAAAAGAATGCCTTTCGGAACAAAGGGACGCCGTTCACTCGATTTGCAGGTACAAAAACGAAAGAAATATCATTAACTACACACAACCGAAAACCCCACACTTACATAAGAACAACTTATTACCCTTTGGTAGGTCTTCTGTTCCTGTGAACTTTGTAATGCCTATATGAAATCTGCGGAGGTTTTATTTGAAGTTCAACACAGTTAGTGACCATGGATTGGTGAGATGTAAGATGCACCTCATCACTAAACTCGAACGTGGCAAGCTCATAAGACAAACAAAATGTATTGACATAACCAACCTTAAACAAGAAAGATGACACCGAATTTTCGGGTGTAATAAGCACGTCTTTTGAATCTATTTTGACGCAAATTAAATTTATCAAAGTTATTCAAAGTCAATGGAACCGGTATGGAAAACAATAGTATCTGACGGAAGAAAGAAGTTTTTCAATCGGGATTTTAATCCATCAGATATTGCTGTAAACGGAATTGTGAGCTTATGCTCTTTGGTTGCTGACTTGTGCGTTAAGAAAAACGTGAATTTATACATTATGAGAAACATTTCGCACCGGAAACGTTCTCTAACATAGAAAGGATTTTTCAAATCGGACTCTTAGAAACAGAGATATCGACAAAAATAAGATGCGACTTTACGTCCCCTGGTGGGTAAACCATGCATTATTTTAGGAATAAAGTATTCTCAAAAGGTTTATCCATATGAGCGGTATCGGTCCAAGAAAAAAATTTAGTCGAGTGTTCAGGAACCCAGATTTTGCTACAAATACATCAGAAGCAGAAATTAACACTTATACCCCCTGGTGGCCAAACCATTCTTTACCAAACATAAAAATTATGTGAAAAATATCGTCCATCAGGTCTTGTATGCGATACTGGAAGAATTTTTCAAATCGGAGTTTTAGAAGGAGAAATAACGCAGAAAACGCAATTTACCTTTGTGCCCCCTAGCGGAAAGTCTGTGATTTACTTGAAAATTTTGAATTTATAGGAAAAACATTTCGCATGGGAAACACTATCCAACAAAGAAGTAATTTTTCAAATCGGACTCCTAGAAGTAGAGATATTGACAGAAATAAGATTTATATCTACGCCCCCTGGCGCAGAAACCATGCAGTATTTCAAGAAGAAAATATTCCTAAAAGGTTTGTCGATATTAGAATCGGTGAACAAACCACTTTTTATTCAATCGAGATTTTAGAAGCTCATATTTTGCTGCAAATACATCAGAAGCGGAAATTGAGACTTACGCCACTTGGTGGCCAAACCATTTTTTAAAAAATTAGAAATGCTGTGTAAAGGATTTCCCGTCAGGAGCTGTATCCGGTGCAGTAATAATTTCTCAAATCGGAGATTTAGAAGCAGAGATATAGGGGGAAGCAATTTACGATTACGCCGCCTAGCGGAAACCCTATGAATTAATTGAAAATTTTGAAATTATATGAAAAACATATCTCACTGGAAACACTATCCAACAAAGAAGGAATTTTTCAAATCTGACTCCTAGAAGTAGAGCTATTGACCAAAATAAAATATACATCTACGCCCCCTGGCGGAGAAACTATGGAATATTTTAAGGAGAAATTATTCCGAAAATGTTTATCGACGTAAGTGGCATCAGTCCACGTAAGAATTTTTTCAATCGATATTTTAGAAGCTCAGATTTTATGGCAAATACATCGAAAGCAAAAATTAACGCTTACGCCCCCTGGTGGCTAAAGTATTCTTTACCCAAAATTTGAAATTATATGCAAAAGATTTTCCATCAGGAGATGTATTCGCTGAAGAAAAACAATTTTAAATCTGAGTTTTAGAAGAAGAGTTATCGGGAAAAATGTAATTTGCTTTTACGTCCCCTAGCGGAAAATGTATGCGTAATTTAAAAAAGTAACTATATCTAAAATACTCTTCGACATAAATGGAATCGAAAGATAAAAAAAAATTCAATCGGATGTTTAGAAGCAAATATGTGGAATAAAACGTATTTTTGAATTCGACATCATCTGCATTTACGCCCTCCACTGGCAAAATTTTTCATCGCAAAAAAAAAAAACGAAATAAAGGATCATCACTCGCATATTTCAAGCT
This sequence comes from Macrothele yani, assembly GCA_039090855.1. Taxonomy (NCBI): domain Eukaryota; kingdom Metazoa; phylum Arthropoda; class Arachnida; order Araneae; family Macrothelidae; genus Macrothele; species Macrothele yani. Next base: position 93,327,548 of record CM076998.1, read on the forward strand.
TCCCAACGCAAAAAGAATTTTTCAAATCGGACTAATAGTTGCAGAGATATCGTGGGTACAGGCGGACGGACGGACGGGCGGACGGACAAACTGGTAACATAAGCACGATCTTTTTTTACAAAAGACGTGCTAAAAACACCATAATATTAGGTATGCAACTTAATTCTCGGCCACAGGTACGACACGTTGACAGCAAATTATAGCAAATCGAATAGGTACCTAATCAGGGAAATAATCCCCGTCGTATTGGATACATTTGAAAAATCGGTCAGGGAGCTGCCGAATGCCACTGCGGAAAAAAGAGGGTTGTTTCGAGTTGATAAAGTCATCAATACTTGTGTGGACCTCCTCGACAGAAGTGAAGTACGTAACACTCAGGTGATGTTGCAGGGAGCGAAAGAAGTGATAATCCGACGGGGTGAAGTCTGAAGAATACGCCGGGTGGGACAAAATATCTCATCCCAGGTCGGTGATCGTGTTTGAAGTCGTTTTCGCGTTGTGAGGTCACGCGTTATCCTGAAGCAACAGGACCGACCTTCAGCCCATGCCGGTGTATGGCCTTTTCGCCTCCATTGCGTCACTCACACGAATGAGTTGCTGATAATAACGCTCAACATTGACCGTTTCACCAGGTTTGAGCAACTCATCGTGTACGACACCGCGCTGATCCCACCATATGCACAGCAACAACTTCCTGGCATGGATATTCGGTTTGGTTGTACTGGTGGTAAACTGACCTGAATAAACCCACGATTTGCGCGGCTTAGGATTATCGTAGAGGATCCACTTCTCATCACAGGTCAAAATCTTGTGGAGGAAATCCTTCTTCTTGAATCTGGAGAGCAAGAACACAGCAAAATCGTAGCGCCTAGACTTGTTCGCAGCTGTGAGTTGGTGGGGAGCCCAACGGCCCTCCTTGGGAATCCGTCCAAGCTTGTGCAAGCGCTTTGCAATGGCTTGCCATGTTACTCCGATTTCCTGGACGAGCTCTGACTGTGTGCGACAGGAATTCGCGTTCAACCGTTTTTCCAGTTCCTCATCGTCAACTTTCTGTGGCTGTCTCGGAAGTTCTGCATCACGGAGATCAAACATTCCCCTGCTTAAATCGCTGGAACCACTTTTTACGCGTACTATAGGACACAACAGCCTCACCAAAGCAGCACAAATTACACTAATATGCAAGATTTTGTTGTTTTGAAATGAACAGGTGTAACTGGATAGATTTCTTGCGCAGATTCCAAAAATGACCTTCAAAATTCCGTATCACGTCAAGTTTTTTCACAAATGACAGAAATGTGAAAATTAAAAAAAAACGTTATTTTTTAATGACATTGTTATATGGCAACGCTTGTAACGCGTGAAAATGTTCTCTGGAGGGGCGGAATGATTGTTTAAGGAATAGATAAACATAAATATATAGCTGATACTGGAAATGCAACTGTTTTATCTGTATGACGTCACGATTTGCGCCACTCACAAAGGCGGAACATGAGAGAATGTTATCTTGGCACGGCAGTATGACTCATACCTCACGCCACTGCTCCCTTCTTTCTATTGGTCACATGTGGCGCCATTCGGGGCAGATCGTGCTACACTAGTCAGTGCAAAGAAGGGGCTGGTCCCGTTCGGTTGTTTCTTTGTGGCGTGTGCAATGGCTTCACGTGGTTGTGTAAAACATCCAGACCTATTTTGCTACATATGTGGCTGTTACACGACAGGAAAAAAACAGAGGCAAAATATTACGCCTTTCGTGAAAAATGCTTATTTTCAATACTTCGGCATTAAACTAGCAGATCAGGACAAAGTTTGGTCTCCTCACAATGTGTGCCGTGCATGTGTGGAGGGGTTGAGGAACTGGAAAAGTGGAAAAAGGGCATCAGTGCCGTTCGGTGTACCCATGGTGCGGCATGAGCAAACAAATCACAGTGACGACTGCTACTTCTGCACAGTGAATATCGTGGGCAATACCAGAACCAGCAAGCGCAACATTGTGTATCCCAATATCCCATCTTCCATATGACCAGTGCCCCATAGTGAATTCATCCCTGTGCCATTCCCGTCCAATATCAAGCCCCCCAACAGACACCGATTCAGACGGTTATACAAGTGATGAGATGTACCAACCGGACAGCATGGAGGATGAAACCCCAGTGCCATTTACCCAGCATGAACTGAATGATTTGGTTCGTGATCTGAATTTACCTAAAGACGCAGCAGAGCTTTTAGGATCACGACTTCAGGAAAAGAATTTACTATGTCCTAATACGAGATTCTCCTGGTACAGACACCGAGAAGCAGAATTGGTTCCGTTTTTTGCTGAGGAAGGCGGTTTGGTATATTGTCGAGACATTCCGGCAGTCATGAAATACTTCAACATTAATTACAATTCAGGACAGTGGAGGTTGTTCGTAGATGCCAGCAAATCCAGTTTAAAAGGGGTTTTATTACACAATACTAACATCCATCCATCCATTCCAGTAGCACATTCTGTGACTTTGAAAGAGAAATACGAGAACCTTAAATTACAGCTGGAAGTGTGCAGTACAAGTTTCATGAATGGTCTTTGTGCGGGAATTTCAAGGTGATTGGAATATTGCTCGGCCAACAAGCAGGCTACACTAAATTTCCGTGCTTTTTGTGTGAATAGGATTCCAGAGAAAGGACGGAACATTGGGTTCGGCAGCAGCGGCCAGTCAGAAGTACATTCACACCTGGCGAAAAAAACATTGTTTCACTTCCACTGGTTGATCCCTCGAAAATACTGTTGCCACCTTTACACATCAAACTTGGCTTAATGAAGCAATTCGCGACAGCTTTAAGCAGGGACAGTAAATGCTTTCAGTATCTTGGTGGTAAGTTTCCATCAATCACGTCTGAAAAAATTAAAGCTGGCATTTTCATAGGCCCTCAAATATGAAAATTAATGGCAGACAACATATTCGAGGAAACCATGAGTGAGTGCGAATTGCGATCATGGACTGCATTCAGAAATGTGGTACACAACTTTTTGGGGAACACGAAGGCTTCAAATTACACCACTTTAGTCGAGGACATGCTGGAATCCTATGAACTGCTTGGTTGCAACATGAGCGTCAAAGTTCACTCTCTTCATGCTCATCTAAATTACTTTCCTAACAATCTTGGTGATTTTTTCGGTAGGACATGGCGAGCGCTTCCATCAGGATATTAAAGTGATGGAAAAGAGATACCAAGGAAAGTGGACTGTACATATGATGGCCGACTGTTGTTGGATGTTGAACAGAGACTGTACGGACGCACACCGAAGACAATCCAAAAAGAGGAAGTTTGAAGGGGAGCCCGGTGGCGAATGTTAGGTATGTTTGCTTTTGAATATGTATTTATGTTTATCTATTCCTTAAACAATCATTCCGCCCCTCCAGAGAATATTTTCACACGTTACAAACGTTGCCATATAGCGATGTCATTAAAAAATAACGGTTTTTTTAATTTTCACATTTCCGTCATTTGTGAAAAAACCTGACGTGATAAGAAATTTTGAAGGTCATTTTCGGAATCTGCGCAAAAAATCCATTCAGATACACCTATTCATTTGCAAAAAAACAGAAAAAAGTTGAAAAATTGCAGATCAGTGTTATTTGCTGGGCTTCCGCGGCACTTTTTTTCAGCTGAAACGCGAACAGGAGAAAACGCCTCAAATATTGCTTCTCGAACGACATTGCTTTCACCGTCAACTTTCGTCCCTTCTGCCACTACAGCTGTGAGCGGTTACATTTGCCTGGAAAGCTGTTGGATGGCGCTGCAATCAGCCGTTATCGCACACAGCTATTTGCATTTGCCGACGCTCTATAATCGTTTGCGGTTAGGGACCGAGAATTAAGTTGCACACCTAATACCTTCAAGTTGGAACTGAGGAACAACAGATTCTCTGCTTTAGTAGGCCTAACATCGGAAGAAGTGGAAATTTCTGAAGTTAACAGAGAACTCACCAAGGCTCTTATGGAAACAGCAGCAAAAATAGATGGTACTAAGAACAAGTTATATAAGAAGAAAATTTCAGGGAAAAAAATGTTGATGCAAAAGAGAAGGGAGATGAGGACAAATAAAGACGTAACTTCCAACGTGGAATATATAGAGCTATGCAAGACAATGCGAAAAAGTATCACTGAAGACATAAGGAAATTCAATTGTGAACTAGTGAGGAAAGCAATTGAAAACAACCAAAGCCTGAAGAGAGCAAAATGACATCTCAGTAAGGAAAGAAAACAGATTATGGCTCTGAGAAAAAAAGATGGTACTGTAACAAGAAATAGAAGCGACAGTTTGACAAGGGTGAAAGATTTCTATTCGAAACTATATGAAAGGGATCATACATCTATTCCAGATCTTACGGTAGGTACCAGTGCCAAAGTCCCTCCAATCCTCCCTGCAGAAGTTACATATGCAATTAAGAATATGAAACGGGGAAGAGCTCCAGGAGAAGATGGAATTACCGTGGACATCATACAAGATGCAAGTGAAAAAATTGAAACTGCACTCGCCCAAGTTTTCACCAGATATCTTAATGAAGGGAATATTCCTGAGGATTCGAACAACGCTACAATGATCCTGCTACATAAAAAAGGTCACATTGAGGATCTCAAGAACTACAGACCTATCAGCCTCCTATCAGTGGTTTATAAAATCTTCACTAAGGTCCTTTCACATCGGTTGTAGATAACAGTAGACATGGCCCAACCAAGAGAACAAGCTGGATTCAGGAGTGGCTACAGCACTATAGATCACATCCATGTACTGAGACAACTAACTGAAAGAACAAGAGAATATGAACTCCCATTATGTATGGTTTCTATTGACTATGAAAAAGCCTTCGATTCCGTGAAACCATCAGCAGTAACAATGGCTTTGAAATCCTGCAGTTTTGAAGATGCATACATTAGCATTATTAATGACATCTATGAAAATGCAAGTGCAAAGGTTCGGATATTCGAGGATACAGCACAAGTAAGAATTGGAAAGGGAGTGAGACAAGGTGTCTGTGACCTCTGAGGGGATGTCCCGAGTCTTGCAAGTAGTTTCACAGTGGCCACTACTCGATATATTGATATAGTATTTACCTCCAATAGTCCTTCTCTTTTTCAATCTGATTCATTTGTTGAGAATCAACTCTCCTGGATAATTTACTCCTTGTAAGCATATCGACCATGGCTGTCAAGTGAGACTTCCAGATTTCATGATTTCTTAAAAATTTTCTGTACGGGACCAATCAGAAAATACATCAACGAGAACCATATGTGATTGTTTATGGTCGGGAAAAGTTTATACACATAACAGTAAACGGACTTAAAAGTTTCAGAAAAAATTAACCAGTTTCTTTTTTCCTTTGTTCCATTTGTCCATAACCTATAAAAGGGATTTTCATTTATGTTCCTAAAATGCGTTTTCCCAGAATTAGAAAATACTTGTCTCAGATTTTTTAGTTCTCCTTTATTTTCTGGTTTGTTTCTAATAAAATGATCTATCATATCAGAGGTGGGGTTAGAAGGCTATATCAGTAAGATACTATGAATTCATTGAACAGGTAGGCCTACGCTCTTCCTCTTGGTTTGTTGGTTTATGCTCTTGGTTGATTATTTGGTCTGGCTCTGAGAGCTGACAATTAAAATTAGTCAGTGGCAAATGGGATGGTTTCTCACATGAATCTAAGTAGCTGGAGTCAAGATTTGAATTTGTTAAACTAGCCTTATCATCGTTGCTGTCTAAACTTGAATGGTGTGTGACCTGTGTAGATTCCAGTTGCACATTTTCTTTTGAAGCATATAAATCCGGAGGCTTTTGCTCAATTCGTTCATTAGCGCTATGACTCTGTACAGGCTTCTGTAGGAATACTAATAAACTATCCTTTTGCTTTTGAAGACGATCTTTTTCTTCTTTCGCTTTTCATAACCTGACTCATAATTTTGTTTCACTGGCTTCATTTTCAGGAGAATCAGTCGCATAAACAATATGTAAACGAAGAAAAACAACAGCTGAAATAAAGCTGATTTTAAGGGCACGGTAAGGTGTTAATAATAACAATATTAAGTAAGTAACACTGTATAATACCACAACGTGGAGATCGAATGGCAACACAGAAATACAGATTACAGACGATATTTTACGTTATGTTGCGACGTTGCCAGTAGTCAGTGTCGCCACCACTCACAAGTGAAATTACTCTACAGCAGTGTTTCTCAAAGTGGGGTACGCGAAACTAATATCTGGGGTACGTGATTAGTTAGCAACCATGCTGAGTCGCATAGCGAACCGATTTTCATGTCAACAAAATTAACTTAACCACCATCAAAATAAAATACCGAAACAAGCTGGATGTTGAAGACAACTTACGTTTGCACCTAAGCAAGATAACTCGAAATATTCATGAACTTTATAAGAGTAAACAAGCTCATATATCTCATTGATTACTAAACGAATATGACTTTACCAATTTTATTAGATTTTTCTAACCATTCATGCAATTTCGGTGACATCAATATGCATAGTCTTTGTAAATAAATATACACTGGTTGGACAGAATGATGTGAACACCTAGGAAAAGAAGGTTTTACATACCTAACAAGGTGTGGGGATCACCTTTGACATTCAAAACCGCCTGAATCCTCCTTGGAATGGACGTATACAAATCGTGGATGGTGGTTAGTGAGATATTATAGAATTCTTCATGCAGAAACTGCTCCAGGTCCTTGAGACATGCAGGTGGAGACTAACGGGACCTTACTCTGTTTTCCAAAGCAGACCACAGTGGCTCGATGATGTTTAAGTCTGATGATTGGAGAAGCCAAGGAAGGTGTGAAAGTTCGTCCTCGTGTTCTTCAAACCATGATTTAACGTTCCGAGTTCTGTGAATCGGGGCCTTATCATCTTGATAGGTGGCATCCCCTGCAGAAACCAATGCCTGAGCCATTGGATGGACTTGATCAGCCAAAATGGTTTCATACGTCCAGCCAGTCATCCGTCCTTTCAAGGTGATCAGGGAACCTGCTGAAAACCACGATATGACCATTCAGAGCATGACAGAACCACCGCCATGCTGCACTGTTGGGAGCAGACAGTTTGGGTTGTACGTTTCTGACGGTGTTCTCTACACGTAAACTCCCAGCGGTGGGGAATAATGTGAATGTGGATTCATGCGACCACATTACACGCTTCCATTCATCGGCAGTCCGCGTTGTATGCTCCTGGTACCACTGCTGTGTTGCCATTGTGCATTCACCAGGGTTACCAGAGGTTTTGTAATGGCAGCTCTGCTATGAATATCCTGTTTATGCAGTTCCCTGCGCACTGTTTTCGTTGATACTGGGGTCTGAAGATGCAGATTGAGCTCCGCACTAATTTCCGGCGCCGTCTTCTTATTATTGCGGGTAACAATCCTCTTCAATGTTCTCCTGTCTTTATCAGTCAGGGTCGTTTTCCGGCCGCTCTTGTGTTTCACAGACGAGGTCTTGCCACGAATACGGTATGCTGTCATGACGCTAGACACAGTAGCTCTCGATACACTGTTGTCACAGAGGCGCGACTGTTGTCACGGATGCACCAACTAGCCGGCCACCAACAATTAGCCCTCATTCGAAGTCTGTTAGGTCGCTCATTTCGTCGTCACTCTGTAAGAATTTTTTTTTTGATTGGAGGTTTAACGACCACCGTGAGCAACTCAATGGGCTATAAGCAGTCGCCCGTCCCTAATTTAGGGTCACTGGTTCCAGGGAAGGGAGAGAGCCAGTGCCGTAAGACAAACACAACATCCATGCCTCACGGGATTCGAACCCGGACCCCGTTCGGACGAATGATCAGAGGCCATCGCTTAGACCACTGCGCCAGCGGGGCGGCAAGAAATTTTGCAATAAGACACTTAAAATGCACTTAAACAGGACCTTGATGTTCTAAACAAAGCTATTACAACAAAACGTGGTGGGTACCTCTGCATATTCCGACGTACGCACCTGCATTAAGACACGTGTCTGAGCGTGGTGTTCACATTATTCTGTCCAACCTCTGTATAAGAATTTTTATACTCTCATTTATGCACACATAAACATAAACGTACTAGAATAGTTTTATTTATTAGTAGGGTATATCCCTAATATCTAATATACAAGGGGTACGCAGTTTAGCTAAATATTCCGAAGAGGTACTTGAAGAACAAAAGTTTGAGAACCACTGCTCTACAGTTAGCAAAAGTTGCCCACTTGTCAAGCAGGATAGCCAACTTTACGTTTCTTAAGTAGGGAACAGATTAGAAGCATTATCCCAACAAAAACAGTATTGCTGGGCCAGCACTCATACCAGCACTGGCAGACAGCAGTGCCCGCAGTGGCCCAACACTATGTTGCCGCTGCCGAAACGTCAATAAAATGTTCCGGCGGCCACCACATGGGTCAGCAGTTCAGGCCAGCAGCTGACCAACAGTTGGTACCCCCATCAGTTGTCATATGCCAGAACAAGGCAATCAGTTATCCATCACAGGCAATGGCTGCCACAAGGGGCCCTTAAGCGGTCCTAAAATTACGTGACATAAATGATGGCTAGCTTAATGTGGTCCGCCAGTTTTCCTGCAGTGGTTGCCAGTAATCACTTGACGTAACTAATGGCTTGCCAAATCTTATCCGCCAATTTCCCAGTAGTAGCCATAAAAAAAAAAAAAAAAAAGATAACCGCAGTTTTCCAAAGACACAACTACTTTTTCTCCAAAACGAAACTTCCGCATGACGGCACGTCGCTGGGGAACTTTCCTCAACAGGTCCAGAAAAACGCCCTTTTGGATTTGGATGGCATCAAATCGACGACATTCGGTGTGCGAAGCAGAGTCTTTAGCAACTACACTGATTTGCCACGCTCGAACCCATCCTTGAAGGTGCTTTTTTTTCCTGTGCGACGTGAAACGAAGGGTTCTCTTTTTAATTTTACAATATTGCGAGGTATTTTTCATGAATGTCTGTTTCACATACTTCATAAATTTATTTTTTTCAACTTAACGATTGTTTTTATTTACCTTAAGGGAACTTCACGCATTTTCAACGAGTGTACCAACTTAAAGACTGTGTAACGAAGTAAATATCTCCGTCATTTTTGGTCTACGCCGACGTTCGAACCCGAGTCCGCTTATTCCGGAACAAGTCGCTCTACCAACTGAGCTACGCAGACGTTCATTCTGAATCCTATCTGCCTTTATGGCGTGTGCGTCCTGCTGGCAGGTACGTCACATCCCCCCCGAAAGAGTGCCGGGGGCATGGCCCACGGGTCAGCCGTGACCATGAATCGTCGCAGGCAGCCATCCACTGTAGAACGTGCACTTGAGAACTCCCAGTCAATCTGGTGTGTGGAATGCAACGTCACACACATTTATTTTTCGAAGCGCTGAAGAAGGGATTCTCTGATTTTTCCTATCTCGCGTTGTGGAAATAACATCACACCAATGCGAGATTTTGAACGGTTGGGTCATCCGGATAGTTCGGGCGCCATTGTAACGAAGTAAATATCTCCGTCATTTTTGGTCTACGCCGGGATTCGAACCCGAGTCCGCTTATTCCGGAACAAGTTGCTCTACCAACTGAGCTACGCAGACGTTCATTCTGAATCCTATCTGCCTTTATGTCGTGTGCGTCCTGCTGGCAGGTACGTCACAACTGTTTCCAAAGTTTTGTGCTGTCCTTGTGGTCTTGAAAGGCGATTGGTTAATTAATATATTTACCCGTTCATGTCACATTCTGTTTCACTTTTAACGTTGTATCTTTTCTTTCCACGGTCAGAAGCTACATTTGTTCTTAAGAGGAAAGATACTTTATTTTACTTGTCGTTATTTTTATCAGCGAATTCTTCCAATCTTGTGTATTCAACCCATGGATAAGTACAATACATCCTCATGGCGCGCTTTTTTTTTTTTTTTCAAATAATTGATAAATTTTGAACTCGTATAATTCTCATTTTTTCCCCAACATAACGATTTTTCAGTGTCTTTCCGGGAATTTTGTTTGAAACGAAAGATCACGCAGAAATTATTTCTTGTTATTCATGGGAATGGAGTGGGTGTGTTTCATGGCTGTCTGTATTCTCGATTCTTTGTGTGTAAGTGCAGGAATTTCGCTACGAAATGAGTTTCTATAAATATATGAGAGTAATTGATTATTTCTTACAGCTCATTAATAATTATTTATAAAATTTTCTTCCAACGGTAGTCTTCGTCGACGTGGCATTTCATTAGGAAATTAATTCGCCTTCCTACGTATGACTTTTTTATTCTTAACATCCACTAAAATAACACGATGGCGATAACGTCGTTTTCAACTAACTGGCACCACAAGAGATACAGGAGGCGTTGATTCTGCGCATGCGCAGTCCCGTTGCTTCTACCTCGTGTTGGGGTTGCTTCGGTACCCAGCTACGGTACGGGCCACTACCCAGTAGTGGCACTTGCTTGAAGGCCCGTAATTCACGGCGATGCTGCAGGACCAGCAATGACTGTCAAGTGATGGCGCTGCCATCAACGGACCGCTATCGTGCCGTGACCGGCATATTTTAGCCAGCAGTGACCCATCACTGCTAGCTGGTGGACAGCAGTTTCAAACACATGTGTTTTTGCTGGAATATGAAGTTTGAACCACGACTGCTTTTTCTTAAATTCGCAAAATATTTTATTCATGAAGCATAATGTAACTTATTCCCTCTTTTTCCTTTTCTTTGTTTTCTCCTTGTTTTACTTCTTTTTTCAAAGTGAATCGGGGGCCTTCGCGATTGCGACTTGCGCACCATAAATCCGCCCCTGAAACAGAAGAAACACGAAGCAGCACTTACAGGGGTAACACAAGCAAAGAATATCTAAACACAATTCAGCAAATGAACTTCACGCACGTAGCAAACGCCGGTGACATAACGCAGTTACCAGCCTCCGCAGCAGTGGAACCGCCCTGGTGGCGCAGTGGTCTAAGCGATGGCCTCTGATCATTCGTCCGAACGGTGTTCGGGTTCGAATCCTGGTGAGGCATGGATGTTGTGTTTGTCTTAGGGCACTGGCTCTCTCCCTTCCCTGGAACCAGTGACCCTAAATTAGGGACAGGCGACTGCTTATAGCCCATTGAGTTGCTCACGGTGGTCGTTAAACCTCCAATAAAAAAAAAAAAAAAAAAAAAGCAGTGGAAGCGCCACCTATCGGCACTTGCTTAGTTGTAGCAGACGACGCAGACCAGATACGGAAGTATAGCCGGTTCTCGTTCCTTAGCTACTAAGTGAACATAGAAGTTCGCAAACACACATGGCCCATCTATTGTAGTTGGGATTTCAGCAGTTGCCTAGTGAGGGGATTTTTTACCATAATTTAAAATAGAAGCCCCCCCCCCGCTTTTTATAAATAAATTCTGTCTATTTCGTTTTAAAGAAAAAGTGTTGTGGCTCAGTTGTGTGTTTAAAACAACTGAACTGAAAACATTTTTAAGAAAGTAAGAAAGAAAGAGACAAAATATACGGAAGGGACCCACCTGGAATTGTCCCAGTGGGCCAATCCGCCCCTGCATGACCTTCCCACCTGTGGCCCACGTTATCTACAAATGTGCATGCTTCTGACATTATTATGGGCCATTCGTCTCTTGTCACAGTCTTAAAGTGTTTGGTGAAGTGTGCCTTGCTCTGAGGATGTTTTGCATCAATGAAATATTGCACCTAAGCAAAATCTTTTTATGCACGTTAGGAAACAATTCTAAAGTTCACAATTGTGACATTCTTCTGAGAGAAATTCATGACAAAACTTTGCAGTTAGTGTTTGGTGAAATGTGCATTGCTCTGAGGATGTTTTGCACATTATCTGTAACTGTTGCTGAGGCAGAATGTAGTTTCAGTAAACTATTCGTATAAAGAACAGCACGAGGCCTACAATGAGGAATATACGCTTTTCAGTACTGAAGAGCTTACAGTACTGAAGAGCTATGTTAGTGCATGTATAGAAAGTAAGCTCTTCAGAAAAATTGATTCAAATGAGGAAGATACCAAATCAGGTCATTCGAAACTTTTCTGGGAAAAAAAAAAAAAAAAATTGGCAAAAAAAGTTCATTTTTAGTTTGTTGCAGGCTTAGAGGATATAGCACATCTGAAATAAAAGGTAAAAAATTTATAGATTTCGCAATAAAAGTTTCACATTTTTAAATTTTATTTTTTCCTTTTTTTTTTCCTTTCTTTTCTATTTTTTTTTCCTTTCTTTTTCTTTTTTTTTCCTTTTTTTTGTAATTTGTTCAAATTAAATATCATGTATTTCTTTCCAGTATTCTTACGCACCAAAAACTGATGTACGCAAAGAATATCAACAATAAAAATGCCCACATAAATGTTACCCACTAGAAAAAGTGGGGGAAGTGCCCACTGTTCTACACTGGCGTGCAAAAATTAAGGACGAGACGGTTTTTCGAATGTAACGTCGTGCAGAAGTGCTCCACATCGACTCAAATCATACCATAAGATCCCCAAGATGTAAAAATATGGACAAGTGAGCAAAACCGTCCAAACAAGGAATCCAAAGGATACAAAGACACTTTATTGAAAAGGTAGCTTCGATCACAACTGGACAGAAGACAGAAACGTCCATGCGACAGGCGGCTGCCAAGAAAAATCCAGTCTTTAGTAGCAGATATGATTACCCCTGACTGCATTGCAGTATTTACAACGTCTGTCCATGCTGAGGACGAGGTTGTCAAGGAGCTGTTGAGGCATCGCGGCCCATTCCTCTTGTAGCGCCAATCGCAGCTGCGGAATCGCTGCTGGCGGCTGGTGACGTGCTGTCAAGCGTCTCCCGAGAAGGTCCCACACGTGTTCGATTGGATTTAGGTCCGAGGACCTTGCGGGCCAATCCATGCGTTGAATATCTTCACTCTCCAACAGCTCTGCGACAGCCACTGTACATTGAGGTGTAGCGTTGTCGTCCATGAAGAGGAACTCGGGACCCACAGCACCTCGAAACAGACGCACGTGAGGCAGGAGAACCTCGGTACAATAGCGGACACCAGTGACTGAACCTCCTTGGAAGATGTGGAGGTCAGTACGGCTACCAAGCATGATACCGCACCAAACGAGAACTCCGCCACCTCCAAACCGATCCCTTTCGATGATGTTGGAGGTGTGATTGCGTGTTCCCTGCTCTCTCCAGATGTGTATACGTCCAGAAACGCTCGTCAGACTAAATCGGCCCTCATCCGTAAAGAGAACTCGATCCCATTGCCGATGTTTCCAGTTCTTGTGTTCCTGGCACCACAGAAACTGCCGTCTCTGATGAGCAGGCGTTAATGGCACACGCCATACTGGTCGTCGTGCAAATAGACCACCTTTGTGCAGCCTCCTGGCCACGGTAAAACGCGATAACGGACGTCCAGTTGTCTGTTGCATGTGCCTTGCGATTTCTCCAGCTGTCTGCCGTCTGTCTCTTCTCACCTGTAGGACAATATACCGGTCGTCCGCCGCCGTGGTTGCTCGTGGACGACCACTTCTAAACTCTCGGACAGCTGTTCCTGTCGTTTCAAAATGCTCTCCAAGGTCGTGAAACGATGCTGTGAGCAATCCCGAACTGCTCTGCCACGCTACTCACACTTTGACCTTCTTCCAACTTCCCGATGACGCGACCTCAGGTAAAGTCATCCAGATGTCGTCTACTGGATTGCCTGTTGGACATATCACACGGCGGCAGCAACTCTACGTCGTTCAAACCGATGTACACCGTGCAATAGCTTTCACCGAATTGCTGAGCGTACACCGCCCGTGTGCTTTATACCCTTTCGACCCCCCCCCGTCATGCTGCATATATGCGCATGCCCTACTGAACCGGACCCTATTCAGTCTCCTGAGTGGTCTTTCGGTCCGTTCTGCCTGCTCGTTCCGCTGTTATGCTAATTTCTCCTCTTCGTCCTTAATTTTTGCACACCACTGTACTAGGCTACGCCTTGTGTCTCATGTTTTTTTACGAGTCGATGTGACCAATGCTCAGAATTGAGCGTCAGGCAAAATTTTCAGTACACTACTGCACCATTCATGGTAGCGTACTGTGACATTTATGTGAAACACTGCTCGCATCGAACAAAGTTTTTGCATACGAATAAAGGCAAAAAATATCCCATTAAAACAAGAGGACAAATCGTTTGCTGTTTTTTTTATAAAAAGGGAAGAAGCATCATCTCCCAGTCTCCTTCACATAAAAATCTACCGTATTTATGGAACATGTTTGGGGAATATTTTTAACGCATCAAAAATATGTTAATCGTAAGTCTATCTTTTCTCTTCGCTACATTTTATTAACAAGCACAGTTACTGAGAAGGCATGAGATAGGAATTAACAGAAACTATAACTGATTTACAACCCAAAAACTAAAGCTACAACACATTCAGTAATCCAGGTTGATAATCAAAGCTAAACAATACTCTTTATGTTTAAATACTATGGGATTTTTTGCACGTTTACGAGATTTGGGCATTCTTTCCGTGGGCATTTTTCTGTAGGTATTTTATTCATATACAGTGTTTTGTAGGATGTTTTTTAATGATTCTCAAAACGTTTAGCAGAGAGATGATAAAAAGACATTCGCTTTCAATCTTTGTCAAAATTCTCTCTAAATTTTACAGCTTGCGCGCAGATGAAATTTCTCTTGAACAGAAATTCAACCAGTGAAGATTGCTTTGTGCGAGAAACGGGCGGGGGCAAGAGTGTTTGGAGTTTATTTGGAACGCCTTAACCTTTTCTATCGGGAAATAAACGTTTTTATTACTTTTGAACTTTTTCTTCTTCATTTCCCCTACAGATTTCCTTATAAATTGTTCTTCTACCGTTGAGCTTAAATTTTCTGTTGGTTTTGCAACCCTTTTAAACCGTGCGCGGATGCTCAGTTTTCGTAGCTTGAAAGGAACAGTTAACAGTACACCGAAAGAGTCAAAACATTATGATCACCACGACACCTGCCCAATATGACGTTGGTTCCCCACGTGTCTCCAAAACTACTCTTACCCGTCGAGGCATGGACACTACAGGATTTCTAAAGGTGTCCTGTGATATATGGAACCAAGACGTTACTAGCAAATCCTTTGACTCTTGTAAGTTACCTGGTTGATCCGCCGAAGATCGGATTTGCTGTTCCAACACAAACCATTGATACTCGATTGGATTGGTGCCTGGAAAATTTGGAGGCTTGGGAAGTCTTCCTCCGAACAATTCCGGCAGTGTGACATGGTGCACTATCATGCTGAAATTAAGGAAGAACTACTAGAGCGGAATACCGTTTTCATGAAAGGATGTACCTTGTCTGCAGTGATGTTTAAGTAGGTGGTAGATATCATAGTTTTCTGCACATGAATGACTGGACACAGGGTTTTCCAGCAGAACATTGCCCAAAGCGTTGCACTGTTTGCATCGGCTTGGCTTCATCTCATTGTTCTAGTTCACTGCATTTTTGTGTCTACCATTGCCTTGAAAAAGCCTCCCAGCGGAGTGCGAAAGCTTGGCGAAACTTTATGCGATTAACACCAGTGAATAAACGAATTTATTGCGTTATATACGTTTCTTGTGTTTTTTGTTGTTGTTGTTGTTGTTTTTCCACGTTCTTATTGTCAGTCATTGGAGAAACATATGAAACATAAATCTGGGATTTTCTTTTTTTGCAAAAATGAATATTTAGAAGCCAAGAGAAATACGTAATATGGAAACAAACTGGGGTTAAAACAACAACAGCTAAAAACTTCCTACTGTCGCATGCTAGGCAATCTACTTAAGAACAAGTTAGTAAAATCATGCAACGCATTAATTATAATACGCTTTTCAACATACCAAAAATCATTACTCAAATCATTACTCCAGTTAGGAGGATAATGGCTGTGGAATAAATCTCGCTCTTGTACCCTGACCTTTGACCCCATTTCGATGATATTCAACATAACCGGTTCAGTATACCGCCGAAACAACATACTAAAGTTTTGTCGCAATAGAAGCATTTTTCGTCAAATTATGAGGATAATAGCTGTGGAATAAATCTGGCTCCTGTGCCCTGACCTTTGACCCCATTTTGATGGTATTAAACAGAATTTGTTCCGTATACCCCCGGAACAACATGATAAAGTTTTGTCGCAATCGAAGCAATTCTTTTTTTATTTTTTTTACGTAAGTTATGTCGCATAAGGGCAACGGAATGGATCCCGCTCCTATGTACTGACCTTTGACCCCATATCGCCCATTTTCAGTAGGATTCGTCCCAGGTTGTCCCCTACCACATACTAACATTTCATCGAAATCGAGCCATTTTTATGCGAGTGATCGTGCGGACAGACATACAGACGGACGGGCAAATCTGGAGTATATACGCTTCTTCAACCTACGATTGGAAATCGTAAATAAAATTGATGCATAACATTAAATAAAAGAAACATTATAGATATACATGTATTTCTTTGAGGGGAAAAGGATAGAACTTAATTCGCAACTTACCGATTCAAATTTGCCATCAGTTTTCTCTTCCTTCTTTTTTTTTTTTTTTTTTTTTTTTGTGAATAAAAATAAAAATTCGAGGGAACACTACCGTAGTGTTATAATATTCAAAATCTTCTTCGTTAAAGAGGGCAGAATATATTCGGAACTGCACATTGGGATGGAAATCATCTCGTTTCATTTTATTCAGCCATTCCAGTAACAGTTCCGGCCTTTTCAGAGGAAACTTATGACAAATTACCTTTTCCGCTATATATTTTAGGCGACAGGACTTGTTAGCACAAACATACACGATGAGCAAAAGTTAGGCATGTCAGTAATAAATATATGAAAAATTGCGATTTTCCTGAACCCCTGCAACGTTTTCCTTGTTAAGCAATTGTAAAACGGGAGTAAACAAACCATTGCTGTTCCGCAGCCACCGAACATATTTCCCATGATGCAATGCGAGGTGAATAAGGTCCATTAGAACAGTGCGATGGACATTCTTAAATGCTTCTACAACCAATCATTCTCCAAATAGCAGGGATGAGCCGGGGAGTTGTCTTTCGAAAATGTCCTGCTGTGGGAATTGGATAACAAAAAAAAAACAGTTTGGCGAGTACCTCAAGATACATGTAGCTCGGTGTAGTGAAGGTGTTCCTCAGTTGATACCAGAAGCGTATACTTAAAAGGATCTAAGAAATCGGAGATGTTCCATCTTCTTTCTTAAATCAATTGTTTATGAAATTTTCTGTGACACATTAATTTTCATTCATTTAAATATCCACTCAACTCTGGTATGGTAAAATTTGAGGCTCCATCTCAATGCGAAGCAAACGGGTATCTCTTGAAGTTCGGAGAATTCCACCAGAGAGTAGTGGGGAATCTCAGCTCAGCGAAGATTCCCTTGCGCTCCCGGAGATGACAAGGTATAACCTTGAGAATGAGAAACGAAGTTATTGAGCAAGCTCGACTTCGAACTACCCTAGAGAAAGCGGAGAGGTAAGACCATCTCTCGATTGTGAGATGGCCTAAAACGGACGGAGAGTGTTTAAAAGTTCGCGAGTTAAAAGCCACGCGACACAACTTTGCCACCCTTATAGTTTTTGTTGATTTTTTTTTATCTAAGTTGAAATTTTGGTAAATTGAGCGTATATTTTTATACTAAGCATGATAGAATTGCGCAAATGTATTATAGATGATTTGAAGGGATGTCCTTCCGGAAAAAAATATTGCGGGAAAAAACTGATTATGACTAATGAGAGACCAAATTCTGAATGAAGTCTTACTGCAAAATACAAAGATAAAAATTGTGAATACACTAGGCACTTTTCCGATTCCATTTTTTCTAAATCTCCGTGGTTAGCAGCATGTTCAAATGTAAATAAATTTTGTTGATCGTGTAGGCTGTTCAGCCCTGAAAAAACCGTGTGTAAAAATCACTGGGGCCAAGAAATACTTAGTGGTTAAGCTCTCCTCAGTCACCGGCCTTACTGGAACAGCTGAGAAATGATCCCCAGTTCAATTTCCATAACGCTGTGGTAGAATGTTTTTTAGCCCAAACCAGACCTCTAGAATTCATGTTTAAATTTACTGAATGTAATTACATAATTTGTTGTTATATAAATTTATTTGTCATGTATAATTATACTCGTATTATGATGTACACATTGTCTAAAACGCTCTTAAATCTGCAACCGCAATGCAAATTTTATTGTTGTGATAAAATGAATTTATAATGTGTGTTTGTATCTGCATTCCTTCGATTTACAACTAAGTACAGATTACTTACTTCTCGGAATCAGCATACCCCCACTGGTTTGCTACAATGAATTCCAATATGGCCAACAAAAAACCGCTGGGGATAAACACACGCTAACCGTGAATTTAGCGCTATGGGCGAATTTAGCCTCAGCAGGTTTGGAAGATGAGAACAAGAGTTCGATAAGTACTAGTCAAACTCGGCCTATGCGGCTCTCCTAGGTCGACACAATCGTCGGCAGGAAAAAATAACAAGTTAGTAAAATCATGCAATGCATTGATTATGATACGCTTTCCAACATACCAGAAATCATTACTCAAGTTATGAGGATAATCGTTGTGAAATAAATATCGATCCTGTGTCCTGACCTTTGACCCCATTTCGATGATATTAAACAGAATTGGTTCAGTATGCCTCCGGAACAACATGATAAAGTTTTGTTGCAATCGAAGCATTTTTACGTAAGTTATGAACTATAAGGGTGATGGAATGAATCCCGCTCCTATGTCCTGACCTTTGACCCCATTTCACCCATTCTCGATAAGGTTTGTCCCCAGGTGGTCCCCTATCACATATTAAAATTTCATCGAAATCGAACCGTTTTCATGCAAGTTATGATGCATAAGGGCAATGGAATGGATTCCGCTCCTATGTCCTGACCTTTGACCCATCTCATCCATTTTCATAGGGTTCGTCCCCAGGTGGTTCCCTACCACATACTAAAATTTCATCGAAATCGAACCATTTTTACGCGAGTTATCGTGCGAACGGACAGACAGACAGACGGACAAAGCTGAAGCATATACGCTTCTTCAACCTACGGTTAGAAAGCGTAAAAAACGAGTGTTCAGTTAGTAGCAGTCAACTCGGCCTATGCGCCTCTCCTCGGCAGACATAATGTCGGCAAGTAAGGTAAGAATGACAGCTCATGAAATTCACGCTGTGCCTGAATGTAGCCCACAGACTAGGTTCACGCTCCTTCTCTGATTGGTCACTGCGATTTCGCAGGCGGGGTCTGCGCAGTTTCTGCTTTGGCACGTTAACCGATCACTGATCCCGCTTTAACTATCACATTGAAAATTTCTGTTAAAATTCAAGTCGTTAGATGGCGTAATGAGCCAGTTTCTTTTTTTTTTTTTTTTTTTTTTTTGATTGGAGGTTTAACGACCACCGTGAGCAACTCAATGGGCTATAAGCAGTCGCCCGTCCCTAATTTAGGGTCACTGGTTCCAGGGAAGGGAGAGAGCCAGTGCCGTAAGACAAACACAACATCCATGCCTCACCGGGATTCGAACCCGGACCCCTTCAGACGAATGATCAGAGGCCAACGCCTTAGACCACTGCGCCACCGGGGCGGCTGAGCCAGTTTCTTGCTCAAAAACAAACGGCCGTAGTTTACCTCTACTTTTTTTTTTTTTTTTTTTTTTTTTTTTTTTTTTTTTTTGATTGGAGGTTTAACGACCACCGTGAGCAACTCAATGGGCTATAAGCAGTCGCCCGTCCCTAATTTAGGGTCACTGGTTCCAGGGAAGGGAGAGAGCCAGTGCCGTAAGACAAACACAACATCCATGCCTCACCGGGATTCGAACCCGGACCCCTTCAGACGAATGATCAGAGGCCAACGCCTTAGACCACTGCGCCACCGGGGCGGCTGAGCCAGTTTCTTGCTCAAAAACAAACGGCCGTAGTTTACCTCTACTTTTTTTTTTTTTTTTTTTTTTTTTTTTTTTGATTGGAGGTTTAACGACCACCGTGAGCAACTCAATGGGCTATAAGCAGTCGCCCGTCCCTAATTTAGGGTCACTGGTTCCAGGGAAGGGAGAGAGCCAGTGCCGTAAGACAAACACAACATCCATGCCTCACCGGGATTCGAACCCGGACCCCTTCAGACGAATGATCAGAGGCCAACGCCTTAGACCACTGCGCCACCGGGGCGGCTGAGC
The DNA here is from genome assembly GCA_039090855.1 of Macrothele yani. Taxonomy (NCBI): domain Eukaryota; kingdom Metazoa; phylum Arthropoda; class Arachnida; order Araneae; family Macrothelidae; genus Macrothele; species Macrothele yani. Next base: position 93,347,709 of record CM076998.1, read on the forward strand.
CAGTTTCTTGCTCAAAAACAAACGGCCGTAGTTTACCTCTACTTTTTTTTTTTTTTTGATTGGAGGTTTAACGACCACCGTGAGCAACTCAATGGGCTATAAGCAGTCGCCCGTCCCTAATTTAGGGTCACTGGTTCCAGGGAAGGGAGAGAGCCAGTGCCGTAAGACAAACACAACATCCATGCCACACCGGGATTCGAACCCGGGCCCCTTACGGACGAATGATCAGAGGCCATCGCTTAGACCACTGCGCCACCGGGGCGGCACCTCTACTTCCGCCAGCGATGTTATTTGTTCATTAATTTGAACTGAATATTTTTGTGAATAGAATTGAGGAGATAAATTTGAAGGGAAATTTTTGAAGCAAAAGTTCTGCGAAAAAACTGGAATGAAAAAATTGAACGAGGCAGACTATTTGAAACGTGTACGTTGTATAATAGGTCGGTTCTGAAAATATTAGGTTACAATAACATGCAGACTAGTGATACGATAATATGCTAATCAGTGGCGTAACAGAAAAACTCGGGGGCCCCAACAAAAAATATCTTGGAGGCCCTTTTGCAAACATGTATTAGCTTTTAATTACTGAATTTTTTAAATTTCATATTATTAACTACACAGTCGTTTCAGAATAATATGACCACCCACAGTATCACAATATACCTGCCCAGGCGCATCACAAAGTGCACGTGACAATGTCGACCACACGGAGATATAAGCTGCCGGCCAGGACAGATGAGCCATAGTGCGTGACGTGAACACACTGGGCAGAGGTAGTGATTTGACGGATGTGCAAAAAGGAATGATCATCGGCTATCACGCCAAAGGTGGATGCATCTCAGAAACAGCAGATTTCTTGGGCTGTTGGCGAGGTGCTGTAGTAAGGGCGTACCAAGAATGGACCGCTGACACACCTAGTACCGCGTGACGTCATAACTGCGGAGCCCCAAAGGCCATCGACCCCAGAGGAGAACTTCGCCTCCGTCGACTGGTAAAGGGCAATCGACGCGCAACAATACAGCAATTGACCACGCAAATGAACGCTGGGGCACCCAGATACGTGTTCCCCGATAACAGTAGAGAGAACTCTGTTAAACATGGGTCTCCGTAGTTGATGCGGCGTCAAGGCGCAAATGTTAACCAAAGTTCATCGGCAACGACGCCTGCAGTGCTCGTGGTACTACCGTCATTGGACAGTGGGAAAAGATTGCCCTCTCCGATGAATCGAGGTTTCTACTGCACAGAAGTGAGGGGCGATGGGCGATACGGCGTCAGACACACGAGAACCGGTCAGAGCAGTCTGCAGATTATGAGGAGTCCTAAAGCTTGCCAGCTGGAAACACTTCACACCATATCAGAGCCCGTTGCCGGCCTGTAATGTCCCTTGCAGGCATGCGGGATCCATTACCTAGTGGGACTGTCGCCACACCCGGAGTTGGCCATTTGCGCGAAACAATTGGTACCGCGATTCGTCGCACCAGGCTATACGTTTCCAATAATCCTGCGTCTAATGGCGGTGTTCCCGACACCAAGCGAGTCGCACAGTTTTGTGTTGTCGAGTCAGCAATGGCACCCCGGTGAGCAATCGGGTGCGGAACCCCATAGAACAGTGGAACGTTGCGCTCTCCAAATGCTGATGTTACTACTGGCCCCTGCACCAAAATGCGCTGTGATTTGCGGCATTGTTGCACTTCAGGCAGATGTTACGATGCGTGTCAAACGTAACATCCGACTGGATTGCAACATTGCAATGCTGTCAGACGCAACATCGTCCAGGAATTTTCTACGGCCACGCCGTGTTGCACTCTGGATGTTTTCCCTGCATTTCTGTAGTTCAGGTACATCCTTGAAATGATTGACCGTGAAAATATAAATTTCGTGGTAATTTCTGAGATGAAGTGATCCATCTCCCGGGCGCCGACTATCACACGAGGTTTGAAATCACTTAAATCCTGGTAATCTGCCATATGAACTACTGACGCTACAACTTGAGTTTGCGGAAACATCTGCTTCGACGTATATATACGTCGTTTGAGAACGATACCATTTACCTTATGGGTGTGGTGGCATGTAATGGAAATGTAACGCCCTTCCCGTTTTTTATTTTTATTTTGGCACCTCAGTGTATATTATAAAATAGCGTAATCTAAAAGTACGAGTCTTTTCTTTTCTTTCTTTTCTTTTGAAGGCATTCAATAGTATTTAACAATTTGAAATTTCTTTTAAACGTGTTTTACGTTTATACATTTTTAAAACGGTCTCCTAGAAAAGCGTATAATTGAAGTTCCACTGCATTTATTTGCGCAATTGGGGATCTAGGCTACCTTGTTTATACTTAAGTGTGGAAGAGTAAATGCGTTAACTTTAGTAACACAAGTAAGCAGTTCGGTCTCAACCTCATTTCTGGAAGGAATTCCTACGAGAAATGGTACGTCTCTCTGCATTACATTCCGTTCACTACTGAGGCAGTTGAGTTCAATAAGGCAGCTTTGTTTCTCCAGAAGGAGCCGTGCGTTATTTGCCATAAGAAGCAAAGAAAATGCGTAATGAAAATCTGAAACGGGCCGGGCCTACTAAAGTTTCGGTACTAGCCGGACTATCCAAATTAAGTCCCGTGCAAACCTCCAGCTTAGGCTTTACTCCGCAATAAAAGAAAAATAGTTAAAATATTCTAAGTAAGAAACATCTAATCAAAACTGACATAAAAAAAAAAAAAGAACTTACTCGTACATCTGAAGACCTTTAGCTTGACCGTTGACACGTATATCCACTGGTCCAGCAGTACCCACTACCCTTTTGAGCTCTTCTTCATTTCCTTTGGGCACGAGCTTAAATTTTCCACAAGTACATCCTACTTTCTTCGGATTGAAGCGACAAGGTCCCACCTAATAAAAATGGTCTCCGTGTTCAAATGTCTTTTGTATATAAACATCAACTTTATATTAAAACAAAATTTTAAGTCGATCAACATTAAATTTTAAGTAAACCTGCGCACCAACGTTAGACATCAACTTTAAATTTAAGTAAATATATATAACTTCCAAAATAACGAACGCAATAGGGCATAATCTCACTAAGTTCTCATCAAACAAGAAAACTCTAGACAGTTCCGTTCCATGTGATTTAGCATACGGACTTTATTGATAACTATATCAGATCTATGCATAAGTTTCCAACGCTTAGCGTAGCGGGTTGTAAAAGCGAACCGATTGCATTTTTGTCAAAATTTCGTGTTGTGATGTGTCAAGTGGCAACATTGTATCGAGAGACACATGTTATCAGATAGCCGACACGTGCCGCCAATTGAATGTGGACATAGCGACCGACAAAGTGTGTATTCGTCCCTGTCTCTTTTCATACTTAAACTTCGGTAAATCACTGCAGAAGCACAAGAGTGGATTTTCTCGTCGTACGATGAGAAATTTGTGGGTAGGTACTTGTGGCATGAGTAGGTGTTGAAGTTCGGAATTGGTAATTTCAGTGTGGAGGACAAACTGCGTAGCGGATGCCCGAAGGAGATGCAGAGCGCGTATGGCAAGCTACTCTGCACGAGGCAGTCGACCAAAGAACCGGTGATGCAGTTATGCATAAATCATTCAGTGGGAAGTTTGTCCCACACGAATTCACCGACCGCAACGTTGGGAGAGAATTAACAGTGCGTCTCATTGTCTGCCAGATATCGGAAAAAATTACGGGTGATGAAAAACGGGTTAACTATTATGACAACCCGCAACGCAAAATGTCACGGCAAGATTCCAGGCAGCCAACGGCATCAGCATCAAAAGTCAACATCTAAGGCAAGAAAGTTCTTCATGCAAGGTGTGATGTGTTATGAAGTTCTTCATGCAAAGTGTGAGACATACATGGTGTGATGTATCCTGAATTCATGCCACCAGGTCAAACAGTGGCTGCAGAACGCTATAATTGTCGATTACTGTTTTTAAACGAGGAAGTGCAACAAAAACGACCATTTTCGGAACATGGACGCTGGAAGAACATTTGTTGCATAACAACGCAAGAGCGCATAAGGCTGCAAAGAACCATCATGCAGATGGACTGTTTTTGCGACTTAGTTTCAAGACTAAGTCGCTCGATGCAATAAATATTTGTCAGCCAACGGTTCGCCAACTTGGATATTTCCAAAAATGCGTCGACGACTTCATCGCACGATAACCGGCCTGTTTTTTTTTTTTTCACGACGGCATTCGCCAGCTACCGGATAAATGGCGAAAGTTTATAGCTCCCATTTGCATATATTTCTATGATGATTAAATGCAACGTGCATGCGCAAGTACGGCATTTATTCGATCCGTTTTGGGGCATATCTTATAATGCACTGGTCATTTCATTCCATGAACAGATACGCCTGTCTAGTTTTGCAACAACTTTGCACCGATGCCAAACCTGATCAAAGTATAGATGCCTCAGTTCTGTTAGAAATATCTTTTTTTTTTTTTTTCTTTTTTGGTTTTTGAACTGACAACAAGTTACACATTGAGAAAGTTTCAGAGAATGAAATAACATGTCTGGAGACCGACGTGCAATTTCAGTCCAACTCTTGCATAATTAAACAAACATGCTATCTCTGCCTTGAGAGGTTTTTGCTTCAGTTTGGGGGCTTAACCACCACTGCTTCTAACTCAATGAGTTGGAAGCAGTCGCCCATTCTTAATTTTGGGACATTAGTTTCCCAGAAGGGGGAGAGAGCAAGCGCCATATGTCAAACATACCAGTCATGCATCACCAGGTTCTCAAACCTGGACTCATATCGGCCGAATGACTACAAGCCAACGCTCAGAGCCACTCGGCTATCGGTGAGGCAAGAAATCGGTCCACTACACAACAGACGCTTAGAGTTGTTGCAGATTGATACAGACATGCCTTTTTGTTCGGACAAGTGACGTGCCTGTAATCCTATGCACCAAACTTATATCGATACCAATGCTAATCAATGTACGAGAGTTTCAATGCTCTGTAAAATTTTCGGTAACAAGGACAGAAACGGGTAAAGAAGGAAAATTGCTCTTCTGCACTTACAGCAGACTTAAATGTCACGTCCGCAAAAAGCCAAAACATGGTTTTGTATTTAAAGTTTGGCAAAGGCGACCTTTCATTGAGAATAATTTATGAGTTTCTTTCGGGATAAGATTCCAGAAGTTTTCGGTACATCATCTGCAGTTACTGAATTACATAGAGAAGTCAAAAAGTTTATAAATTCTATATTCTTTCGTTCTTTTGCAATACTTAGAGGGTTTTCCACTTTTTTACTTCGTAAATGCAGATTTAGGTCATGTAAGGGATACAGCTCATTCTACAGAAAGTAGAGAACGAATTCCCAATTTCAGCCTAATGTCTGGAATCCTCATGGTTTTAGGAATTCAACTCTTGTGTCACTTTCTGCAACTCGAAAACTCGGTGTTTCGTTACATAGCCAAGTATTTAGCGACATAAAAAAAATTATTAAATGCTTCTCTGTTCAGATATCTACTTTCGGTAGCATAAAACCCCTAAACTCAGTTCAATTATAAAATCGCTGGTCGGACAGAAAAAGAATTCGGATAAAAATTTTCAATTAACAAAGTTGTGTCAACCGCAAGCAACTCCTCATTATTTACCCCCCCCCCCCCCCCAAAAAAAAAAAACACACACACACACAAAATTATCTTCGTTCCGTAGACATTAGCCATTATCCATTCCGGTATTTCAGCATGCATAATTCATAAGAAATCAAATTTCTTTATTCTTTTTATTCTTCGATTTACAGTTCACACACATGCGGTAGTTACAAAAATATAATATGTTACACTAAACTGGCTGATATTTGAAAAAAAAAAAAAAAGGAGGAGAGGAAGAGAGAACGTATATTAAACAGAACTGAAAGTCGTGCAGTAGAACACATTTCTTTATTTAATCGTGCATTCTGAGAGGTTACACTGATGGTGTCCAAAAGTTAAGCATAATCAACAAAAAGTGAAAAATTGCAAAACGTCAAATAAGCTCTTTACTTTACATAGGTATCTTTGTGAAGAATGAAATGCGCAGTACGAATCACATAAAAAAATAATGAGTCAGCAAAGCATGCCAATAGCCCAAAACGATGAAAACAGCAGGAGTTTTGCGGAGGCGTTCCTGATTTTGCACAGTGGTCTAGTAAGGCGCATGGTGACCTCTAACAGCGATACAAGGGTCACACTGACTTCTCATGCTGTTGACAAAAGAAACAGGGGGGACTGTAACAGCAAATCCCACTCCTGAACAAAAGAAGATTGGAATTCCTCGAGAGTTCTGGAATAAGAATGACGACCTGCAATGCGTCTCCCCAACGTATCCCCCACTTACTCTATTGGGTTGAGGTCTGGGGAATGTACTAGCCATGGCATAAGGGTGTATGTATATCTTTACTTTTCAGACAATCATCGGCAACAGCAGCTTTGTCAGGTCTCGCGTTATCGTCAGTGAACAGGAAATCTGGGCAAACAGCACCCCGAAAAAGCCTCATGTAGGGATCAGGGATCAAGGATTTCGTCTCTGTACCACCGACCTGTTTAAGTTCCACCAGAATAGACATGAAGCTGGGTGGAGAGCCGCGGATGGCTTAGTGGTTAGCGAGTCAGACTATCAATGCAAGGTCCTCAGGTTCGAACCTGGGCTGATCTTTCAGAGATGGTGTGATTTACTAACAATCGCTGAATATCCGCCGTGCATCGGACGAGCACGTTAAGTGACGGCCCCTAGGCTGGACCCACTGGTTAAATGGGTATCCTTTCCTATGCCCCCCCCCTGAAATTCTCTCACCCCTCTGTGTGCAACATCGTACTTGTATGGCGGCGCTATCTACTGTACTCTAATCTCACTACAAACTGTTCTGTCAAAGTCGCTGTAGACTTGCTCTCATTCCTTCCGTTTCTGTGTCCTGCCCAAAAGGCGATCTCGCTGTAGGTGGCTGGGACCTAAACTCTACTCACTGTGGACGGAAGTCCTACGAGAAAATGACAAATACTGTGCATGGAGCTGTGTGCCCCCGTTGGACATAATGCCACCCCAGACGAGTACACTACCACCCCTGCAACGGTGCATTCCTCAGTGTTTGTGGGAGAAATAGCACATTCCAGGTTCGTTCTAGATGAGAACATGACTGCTGTCAATTTAGAGACTGGACCTAGAATCATCGGAAAAGAGGGCGTTGATCAATTGATTTTTCGTCCCAGTCTCGATGTCATCTACACCACACTACCCTGGTATTTCTTGCTTACAGAGTGGGATGCAAACTGCAGGTGTTCCAGCGTATAGTCCTTGTTCATTTAGCCGTCCGCATACTGTTTGCCTTAAAACAGCTAGTCCACCAGCCGCAGAAAGATGTAAAGCAAATGCTCTTGCTGACATGGAACTGTTACGCCTCGCTATAAGTGCCACACACTCATCATCCTGAGACGCTGTAATCCGTGGGCGACCTGTCACAGGTTGAGGATTAACATTTCCGGTGCTCTAGTACCTTCTCCAAATTCTGGATACAATGGATTGATTCACGCCAGTGGCTCTGACAAAATTTCTCTGCGTCTGATAAGATTCCAACATTCGGGTAATCCAACCAAGTGTAAACATATCTACCTACTATCTTTCTGACATGCTGTTGTAATAAAAAAGAAATTCTACTAACATCAGCGCGCGATGGCGACAAATGTCAGTTTTCGCATTTTTACAGCTTTTTCTCAAATCCACGAATGTGCTACTTCGCCTTTTACGCCCATTACACTAGTCAACATTTTAAAACTATGTTTTCATAACATAGATTAAATAAGGTGTTTTTAACTAATTTCGGGGTTCTGAATTCAAATATGACTGTAAAAACCCTCCATTACGTACAGTTTCTTGTGTATGAACATTTGCTATATATTTTTTTTATTGGAGGTTTAACGACCACCGTGAGCAACTCAATGGGCTATAAGAAGTCGCCCGTCCCTAATTTAGGGTCACTGGTTCTAGGGAAGGGAGAGAGCCAGTGCCGTAAGACAAACACAACATCCATGCCTGACCGGGATTCGAACCCGGACCCCTTACGGACGAATGATCAGAGGCCATCGCTTAGACCACTGTGCCACCGGGGCGGCTGCTATATTTCCAGGTACATATGAACAATGCAAGATGTACGCATTACAGCTTCACATTGCAATGTATTACAGCTTCGGATTGTAATGTATTACATCATTTATGTGTCTTGTCAACTATAGAATTAGTGTTACAAAGTATAAATACCATATTCATGTGTCACTGAGTACGAGACAGCAAAAGAAAAAATAAATAGAGTAAACAGTGTTAACACAAATGTAAATGCATACACACATACCCGTATACCCGTACCAGTAGTTCATTTTTTCTCTTATGTGTCGTGTTGTCGTCCTTCTGCAAACATCAGCAGTAATCACTCACCATTGAGGGATCCCACCTGCCTTGATACCTCTCCTCCATCGTTTGGATACCTTGGTGGAACCTTTCTCCTTGTTCATCGCTGTCTGCTCTTCAGTTGTCAGGAAAGAAGACCAAATGTAAATGGAGGAAATGAATTTTTAAGGACATCCGGCACACAAGGGTTTTATACTTCTTAAGAAGGTTGTGAATCAGCTGTTTGTAATTGCCCTCTTTGTGGTTACCCAGAAATCCCTTGGCCACAGATGTGAAAGATTTCCATGCGGTGAGCTCTGTGCTGTTTAGCTTTCCGGTAAAAACAGAATCACGCAGTAGTTTCCGTATCTGAGGACCAACAAATATGCCATCTTTGAGTTTTGCATTATTTAACTGCGGAAATGTTTGCTGTAAGTGCAAGAAACCTGGGCCAGATTTATCTATAGCCTTTAAAAAGTTTTAAATCAGCCGTAATTTTATATGAAGTGGTGAAAGCAGCACATCGGAGGGATTAACTAGGGGCTTGTGACGAATATTACTCTCTCTAGGAATGAAAACATCTTATTTAGGCCAGTCTGCGTTCATTCGTAGTGTTCTGCTGTGGCCCTACTGTCCCACATACAAAGAAAACAACAAAATTTGGTGAAGCCACTTTGAAGCCCAAGCAAGAGCGATATCGCTTTTAGATCACCGCATATTGGCCACCTAAACTGGTCATATTGTATTACAGTGAGAATTTTGTCCAGGCTTTCATACGTCTCCTTCATTCTTACAGCATGTGTTACTGGAATGGAAGGTTTCTGGTGTCTGGTTTTTGTTTGACAAAAGGGCACCTTTTAAACTAACCTTGGAGGAGTTGACAAATAAACGCCATTCCGCAGGATCGTGAGTTATTCCTAATTCTGTCATTAGCCCAGGAATATCTGAACAAAAACACATACAATCCTTCACTTCATAGAAAGAACATAGACCCAAATTTATATTTCTGAACACAGACACACCTGTACTGTTCGCTAGGAGGTTCCACTGTTGCAGTTGGGAGCCTAAAAGTTCAGCTTGCTGTTTGGAAAAATGTAGGTCTCGAATGGGATCATTGAGTTCATTTTGCTCAGTCAAGTGGGGCTCGTCTAAGTGTTTAGGAGTGTATGTAGGATCCAGGTCTTCATGTGCGTCCATATCTTCATCGGATGAATTTGAATCTATCTCTTTTCACAGTTCTCTGAAGATTTTGGTATAAGAAAATTTTCCCCATACAGAACAGGCCTCAAGGCTGATGGAAAATTTGGATACTGTATTTTACTTTTATTCTTCTTTGAAAAAGCCACTCACTTTGGCTAAACAAAAATAAAAATCTTCCACGAGATCAGTTGGCTCACGACAAATCATCGGAACTGCGAAAGGCATGGATTTCAGCTTACCTTTCAGCCATTTACTCAGTCCAACAAAGCAGGAAATGCAGCTGACATGTGGAGCTCACGATTTATTTTGATCTCCAACATGACATCCAAAGTACAAATAGCAGGCTTCCCTCACAGTCTTTGTCAATGGACGACTCTGCGATTTTATAATATACTGTATGCACACATAGCAAAACTTATCCGGGACATTAATACATCCGCGAGGCTCCCTTTTCTCCATTTCGGTTGCGGTTACATATTCTCTACCTGTGAAATAATCAGTGTTACCACCCATAACATGCCCGGTGGCGAAATACGATAATAAAAAGATCTAGTGTCCTTTTACATGCCTACAAGCGCTAATGTGGAACAATAATACATATTTAATGCCCCATAACAAAAACACGTGACGTAGTGGCCATTTTTTAAGGTCAGATCTGAAATCAGCACCCAAAAATTAGTTAAAAACAGCTATATTTGTTCATGTTATAAAAAACTCGTGTCACAGTGCTATCGTTCGTCAGATGGTATTGCGTCATTGTTTACACATCTGCATATTCCCATATCCTCTGACCTTTACTTTATTACTCTACTTGCCCCCTTTCGTTTATTCTAAAAAAATTTTCTTCTTAACTACACTGTAAAAAAATTACTGTAGATTTTACGGTTTTAAACCATTTTCCAGGGTGACAACACAAAACTGTAAAATCTACAATTTTATGCCGTGTTGGAGCAAAGCTATAGCTTTGCTCCAACACAATCAACACATTCGTTCCAGCCAAATTTTTGTGTTTTCGTGATTATTTGGACTGTGACTCGCTCCAGCCAAATTCTGTGCTGTTTTCTTCATTAAATGCGGTGTTGAAGCAAAGCTATAGCTTTGCTTCAACACGGCATAAAATTGCAGATTTTACGGTTTTGTGTTGGCACCCTGGAAAACAGTTTAAAACCGTAAAATCTACAAATTTTTTTACAGTGTATGCTTAACTTTTGGACGTCAGTGTACTGTAAAGCCCTGTATATACAATGAAATTCTAGTACCAACTACACATACTCGAAATTCTTAAGCTGTACTATCAATCCAATATGCTTCTTTGCGATAGGCTCAGAAATATTGCTTCCAATGAAACATAATACATACTGAAGTAAAACAAAACAAAAAGTGTACAAGTTTACATAATTCAAGTGGAAAATTACAGAAGTATACAGTGTCATAAAATAAGTGTTTTTTTCGAAGGGATATAAGTTCATGTATGGTAGTTTTTGGGATGTAAGGTCAGGTGATGCGTAACATCACAGCCTCTCCTTGACAAATGTCAACCCCGCCTTCTCGTGGTGCATCCTGTTCCCACTAAAGGGGCTCTGACGACCGCAAATAGCGGTATAACTATACCATCGGGATCAGAGGAAATGCTATCCCACACTCACCAACCCGCTTGGCCAGCGTGGTGAGTTATGGCCAAACACCTCCAAAATGACTCTACAACTTAAATCTTGGCCCTCAGTCTCCGGCAGCTGGAATGTACCTGGCCAAGGCAGCGGCCAGTGCGACATGAAGGCAGAGGGTGCTAAGAATCCCCGGAGGACCGGACTAGGCTGCCATTTGATGCTGACCTTGGCTACCTACAACGGACGCTCCCTATCTTCTGATTCAAGGCTTCTTGAATTGGAAGAGGAACTACAAAGGATCAAGTGGGACATCGTCGGGCTGAGTGAGGTAAGGAGAAAAGGAGAAGATCTCATTGAACTGAAAAGTGGACATCTCTTCTATTATCGTGGGACAGATACTGGCAGAACTAGTGGTGTTGGATTTATAATAAACAAGAAACTGAAGGATAAAGTGGTAGAAGTTGAAAGTTCCTCTGACAGAGCTGCACGACTCGTTATCCAACTATCGAGAAGATACCAGGCTCAGATTATTCAAACTTATGCACCCACCACAAGTCATCCTGAAGAAGAAATTGAAGAATTTTATGAGGAAATTCGTCATCTAAATAATAAAGGTAAGCAGCACTTGAAGATAATTATGGGAGATTTCAATGCAAAAATAGGGCACCGGCAACAGAATGAAACTTCAGTAGGTAAATTCGGTCACGGCAACAGAAACCAGCGTGGAAATACTCTCGTTGAGTTTGCAGAGGCAGAAGGATTTTTCATCTTGAATTCCTTTTTCAAGAAAAAGCCACACAGGAAATGGACATGGAGACATCCAATTGGAACGACAAGTGAAATTGATTTTATTATGTGTAACAAAAAATTCGTCATCGAAGACTGCAGTGTGCTAAACAAGTTCAACACAGGTAGTGACCATAGATTGGTGAGATGTAAGATGCACCTCAACACTAAACTGGAACGTGGCAAGCTCATAAGACAAACAAAATGTATTGACATAACCAACCTTAAAAAACACCATAATACTTTCAAGTTGGAACTGAAGAACAGATTCTCTGCTTTAGAAGGCCTAACATCGGAAGAAGTGGATATTTCGGAAGTTAACAGAAAAGTAACCAAAGCTCTTATGGAAACAGCAACAAAATTAGCTGGGTCTAAGAACAAGTTGCATGTAAACAAATTATCAGGAAAAACCAAAATGTTGATGCAAAAAAGAAGAGAGATGAGGACAACTAAAGAAGATGTGACTTCCAAAGTGGAATATATAGAGCTATGCAAGACAGCACGAAAAAGTATCACTGAAGACGTAAGGAAATTCAACTGTGAGCTAGTGAGGAAAGCAATTGAAAACAACCAAAGCCTAAAGATAGCAAAGGGACATCTCAGTAAGGGAAGAAAACAGATTATGGCTCTGAGAAAAGAAGATGGTTCTATAACAAGAAATAGAGGCGAAATTTTGACAAGAGTGAAAGATTTCTACTCCAAATTATATGAAAGGGATGATACATGTACTCCAGACATCATGAAAGGTACCAGAGTTCTTCCAGTCCTCCCAGCAGAAGTTGCTCATGCAATCAAGAACATGAAGCGGGGGAAAGCTCCAGGAGAAGATGGAATTACTATAGACATCATACAAGAAGCAAGTGGAGAAATTGAAACAGTACTCGCCCAAATTTTCACTCGATGCCTTAATGAAGGAAAGATTCCTGAGGATTGGAACAATGCTACAATGATCCTGCTACATAAAAAAGGTGACATTGAGGATCTCAGGAAACTACAGACCTATCAGCCTCCTATCAGTGGTTTATAAAATCTTCACTAAAGTTCTTTCACACCGCTTGAAGGTAACACTGGACATGGCTCAACCGAGAGAACAAGCTGGATTCAGGAGTGGCTACAGCACAATAGATCATATCCACGTACTGAGAGAACTAATTGAAAGAGCGAGGGAATATGAACTTCCATTGTGCATGGCTTTTATCGATTATGAAAAAGCCTTTGATTCGGTGAAACCATCAGCAGTTACCACGGCTCTGAAATCCTGCGGTATTGAAGATGCATACATTAATATTATTAATAACATCTATGAAAATGCAAGTGCAAAGATTCGGCTGTTTGAAAATACAACACACATAAAAATTGGAAAGGGAGTGAGACAAGGTGACACCATATCTCCGAAGCTCTTTAATGCCACATTGGAAAATGTCTTTCAATCACTGAACTGGGAAAACAAAGGGATAAAGATTAATGGAGATTATCTAACCCACCTTCGTTTTGCTGATGACATAGTCATTTTTGCAACTACCCCATCAGAGCTGCAGAGTATGATCCAGGAACTTGCTGACAAGAGTAAAGAAGTGGGATTAAAAATGAACTTTCAGAAGACAAAAGTGATGTTCAATGCTTTTACAAGAAATGAAGATTTATCGATTGATGGAGAAAAACTGGAGATAACAGATACGTATGTTTATCTTGGACAGCAGATATCAAGTGAGGGTCACATTGATGAAGAAATTAATCGGCGTACAAAACTTGCCTGGAGAGCTTTTGGAAGAAACAGCATAATTTTCAAGAGCAATATGCCATTATGTCTTAAAAGAAAAGTGTTTGATCAAGGCATCCTTCCAGTGCTTACGTATGGTGCAGAGACGTGGACCTTAACTAAAAGAGACATACAAAGGCTGCAGACAACTCAAAGAAGCATGGAGAGGTGCATGCTTGGTATAACCAGGAGAGATAAGAAGAGGAACTCGTGGATCCGAAAAATGACGAGAGTGGAAGACATCATGATCAGAGTTAAATCCCTGAAATGGCAATGGGCTGGACATACTGCCAGAAGGACAGACCATAGATGGACAGCCGAAATTTTAGATTGGATTCCAAGGGACAGGAAAAGACCCAGAAAAAGACCACATGGGAGATGGGTGGATGAAATTCGTAAATATGCGGGAGTGACATGGAGGAGACTGGCACAAGACAGACCGTTGTGGAGGAAACTTGGGGAGACCTTCGTCCAGCAGTGGATTGATAATGGTTGACAATGATGAAATGATGATGGTAGTTTTAAAAAAATTTCGGAGCAGGTGCTATTGCAGCGTTAAGTTAGCAAGAAGAAAATGCGTACACCTCTTAAAACTGCGACGAGCTGTTCTCAAGCTTAAAAATCCAAACAGCTGTGGTGTTGTACGAGATCAGAGCGCATGGTGTGAAGCATTTTAAAATCGGAAAACGAATCATTTTGAGTAAGGAACAAATGCATAATTTTTACAGTATTTTGAAAAATCCACCTTGCATGAAAACTCTCCGGGTGCTTCGCACAATGTACGGATCAGTCAGCATACAAAGTTTCAGAATGGACGTAAAACTATGGAAGCGGATCCATGCAGCAAGAAACGAATGCAGTGTTCGTCCAGTGCAGTTGGTCTTTCGGTTTGTTCCTTTACAACAGCTGAGAGAATGGTATTGTATTTCTGCAACACCATTCTCAGCGATGGCGCCTGTGACAGCACATCGTCTCACGAATATTGAGTCATGAATAATAGAACAAGTGCGTAAGAATTAGTTTTAAGGTAATAAATAAACGCGGTGGATAATTTTCCTTTCACATCAACCCTTACCCGGCAGTAAATGACAAAGCACATGTAGAAACTTCCATCATTACCAAAACAGATAGTCCTGTAAGATCGTTCCTCAAGAAAAAGGCATTTTGGAGGCATAATTCACCACAAACTTTTTCGGAAGGTAGTGCCAATAACAAACAGCGAGAAGTGAAAGTGCTGTCCAACAGGCGAGAAAAAATTCGCTTAAAGCGTTTAAAGATATTCGTTGCTAAAGAATGAGAGGGCAACATGATGAATATTGTACGCAGCAACAAAACTGCAACTCCAGTGTTATGGTACTTTCTTCAGTATCACTTGATTTTCCCTTTTTTTAGAGTGTGTCACCGCTTCGAGGATAATGAAGGTGCAATCAGTTTAAGCGGTTGCTATGTAGAAAGTGGCAGAAAATCTCCATGTTAGTCTTCTGTCTGCAGAAAGTCTCCATCTGCAAAGGAGCGTATGTGGTTCCCGAGGGACTTTTACGTGTAAAAGATCTCCAGTGTATCCGAATTCCAGACATACTCCCGATCAAAAAATTTGTAGAGCTACTGCGATGATCATCTAAATTGTGAATGTACAGACCTCAAAAAAAAAAAAAAAAAAAAAAAAAAAGAAAGCGCGCCACTCCCCCTTAATATTCGAACCGTTTGTCGCATGCGCACAAGTGATGTACCGTTGGAAAGGACTTGAAGGGAACTATCATGTGATGTGAAGAAACGTGCTGATTAAGCTAATTAACATGCTAATTATCACTCGATCTCCGAATTTTTCCATATAAGAGGTATGTTATTCTACGCGTATTGTATTCGGCACATAATAAAACCCTTAAATTCCAAATTTCATACGAATCGACCAATAAATACGTGTACAGTGAGCTACGGAAGAAAGATGCCGCTAATGTTAAACTGCAAAAGTTGTTTTTGACTTGTATCATTTAATCAAGAACAGATACAGTGATTCGGTGTTGCAACAGTAAAGCACAAAGAGGCCCAGATAATATGAGTTGCTTGCTATACAAGAACAGAACGTGTATATTAAGAAAATTATAAATTATGAAATATGATCATGAAAAAAAAAAGAATTATGACCATATCTGGTTAATTGTCCATTGGATGTGGAATATTATAAAATCCTGAAGTCCAAATTTTCAGCGTGGTAGCATAAAACCTTGTTGAGATATACGCGAAAACTGAAGCATACATCGATTAAGGGGCCGTGCATAAAAAAACATATTTTCCTTTACTTACTGTTAAACGGTTTACCCCGCAATACTGAGAAACGCTTAGGAGAAAGTGTTTCTACGTGAAGTTGGTTGAAAGAAGCAATAAAAATGTTATATCCTTAAATTCAGAATTGCAACTTTTAATGAAGAATATCATAAGCTAATAGTTTTGCACAAAAATAACTTACAACATAGTTTGTGCAATTACATATTTAATTTTATCCTATTGGTTACATAGCTGACTCTTGTATATTGTTTAATTCAAAAACGCAAAAAAACAGTACGCTCCACAAAACGAAAGCTTCGTATGTGTTTTCTGTATATTTTTTACATAACTACCGTTACAGCTTCGTTAAATTATGAAACTGTGGTTATAAAAATGAAAACTGCAAATTGTTTCCTCCGCGAGTGAACCAGTGTGCCTGATTTTTTAGCACGTCTTTTGGAAAAAATGATCGTGCTCATGTTATCGGTTTGTCCGTCCGTCCGCCTGTAGACACCATATCTCTGCAACTATTAGTCCGATTTGAAAAATTCTTTTTGCATTCGGAAGCTTGAAATGTGCGAATGATGATGCTTTATTTTTATTTATTTATTTTTTTTTACGATGTACAATTTCGCCGCTAGAGGGCGTAAATGCAGATGATGTCGAATTCAAAATACATTTTATTGCATATACACTGACGGAAAAAAATCCCAACATCACGAAAAAATAGTTGTAGAGGAATGAAATGGCGGCAATACATTTGTATAGGTAACATATTTAATCGATTAAGGTTTCAAGATCACAGCTTATTGTAAGCGCGAGAAGAGCCATTTTAAATGTGAAATGCTGGTACATTAATAACCGGTGTAACCGCCAGAATGTTGAATGCAAGCACGCAAACGTTCATGCATTGTGTCGTACAGGTGCTGGATGTCAGTTTGTGGGATGGAGTTCCATGCCTGTTGCACTTGGTCGATCAATACAGGGACGGTTAATGCTGGTTGTAGGGGACGCTGGAGTTGTCGTCCAATGATGTCCCATACGTGCTCGATTGGTGAAAGATCTGGTGATCTAGCAGGCCATGGCAACATGTTGACACTCTGTAGAGCATGTTGGGTTACAGCAGCGGTATGCGGGCAAGCGTTATCCTGTTGAAAAACACCCCTGGAATGCTGTTCATGAATGGCAGCACAACAGGTTGAATCACCAGACCGACGTACAACTGTGCCGTCAGGGTGCGTGGGATAACCACGAGAGTGCTCCTGCTGTCATAGGAAATTGCTCCCCAGACCATAACTCCAGGTGTAGGTCCAGTGTGTCTCGGCCGCAGACAGGTTGCTTGCAGGCGCTCACCTGGCCTCCTTCTAACCAATACACAGCCATTACTGGCACCCAGGCAGAACCGGCTTTCATCAGAAAACACAACAGATCTCCACTCCGTCCTCCAATGAGCTCTAGCTTGACACCACTGACGTCGCAAACGGCAGTGGTTTGGAGTAAGTGGAATGCACGCTACAGGACGTCTGGCTCGGAGCTGTCCTTCAAGTAACCGATTTGTAGCAGTTTGTTGTGTCAATGTGGTAGCAACTGCAGCTCGAATTGCTGCCGCAGACGCGGTACGATGCGCCACGGCCATACGTCGTCCACGGCGGTCTTCCCTCTCAGTAGTGCCACGTGGCCGGCTGGAACCCGGGCTTCTTGAGGCAGTACCTTCCCTTGACCACCGCTGCCAACAATCATGCACAGTGGCTACATTCCTGCCAAGTCGTTCTGCAATATTGCGAAAAGAAAATCCACTTTCTCGTAGCCCTATTACACGACATCGTTCAAACTCCGTGAGCTGTTGATAATGGCTTCTTCGTCTTCTTAAAGGCATTCTTGACTAACATCAACACCCTACGTCGAATCTCAACGATAACTAACGCTCACGAACGTTACAGCGCGTATTTACAGCAAAACTGCTTTGCATGTTCCGAGGGGCACTACTAGTGCCACACGTATGCGCCGAGCGCGAAATTTGCATAGACGTCATCTTACAGATGTACTCCCACCGCCTACCAACTGTCGTTTATCTAACACAACCCCTTCTTGGTGTTGGGATTTTTTTCCGTCAGTGTATTTGCTTCTACGCATCCGATTGAAAAAACAAATTATCTTTCGATTCCATTTATGTCGAAGTGTATTTTAGGAATACTTTCTCAAATTACGCATAGATTTTCTGCTAGGGGGCGTAAAAGGAAATTACGTTTTCCGCGATATCTTTTCTTCTAAACTCCGATTTGAAAAAAAATTTCTTCAGCGGATACAGCTCCTGGTAGAAATTCTTTTGGGTATAATTTTAAATTTTTGGTAAAGAATACTTTGGCCACAAGATTGCGTAAGGGTTAATTGTTGCTTCTGATGATATTCCCCAAAATCTGAGCTTCTAAAAGCTCGATTGAAAAAATTCGTTTGTAGACCGATGCTACTCACGTAGACAAACCTTTTCGGAATATTTTCATCTTAAAACATTGCATGGTTTCTTCGCCAGGGGGCGTAGACGTATATCATTTTTTTATCAATATCTCTGCTTCTAATGGTCTGATCTGAAAAATTCTTTCTTTATTGGATAGTTACCGGTGTGATATGTTTTCTATGTAATTTCAAAATTTTGAAGTAATTCACAGACTTTCCGCTAGGGCGTGTAAAGGTAAATTGCGTTTCTACCGATATTTCTGCATCTAAAACTTCGATTTGAACAATTCTTTCTGCACTGGATACAGCTCCTCGTGGGAAATCCTTTGCATATAATTTCTAATTTTTGGTAAAAAAAATGGTTTGGCCACCAGAGGGCGTAAATCTTAATTTCCGCTTCTGATGTATTTACACAAAATCTGCGTTTCTGAAATCTCGATTGAAAAAAATTCGGCTGTGGGCCGATACTACTCACGTCGACAGACCTTTTAGGAATATTTTCTTCTTAAATAATGCAAGATTTCTACGCCAGGGGCGTAGATGCATATCGTATTTTTGTCAAATCCCTACTTTTAGGAGTCCAATTTGAAAAATTACTTCTTTGTTGGATAATATTTCTGATGCGAAATGTTTTTCATATAAATTTGAAATTTTCAAGTAAATCATAGACTTTCCGCTAGGGGGCGCAAAGGTAAATTGTGTTTTCCTCGATATTTCTGCTTCTAATACTCGATTTGAAAAATTCTTCCTGTATCGCATACAGTTCGCGATGGAAAATGTTTTTTATATAATTTATAATATTTGGTAAAGCATGGTTTGGCCACCAGGAAGCATAAGTGTAAAATTCTGCTTCTGGTGCATTTGCTGCAAAGTCTGAGTTCCTGAAAACTCGACTAAAATTGTTTTTTCTTGGGCCGATACCGCTCACATTGAAAAACCTTTTGGGAATACTTTCTTGCTAAAATAATGCATGGTTTTCCTGCTAGGAGTCGTTGATATATATCCATATCTCTGCTTCGAAAAGTCCGATTTGAAAAATTATTTCTTTCTTGGAGAGCGCTTCCGCTGCCAAATGTTTCTCACATTAATTCAAATTTTTCTTAACTCATAAGTCTGCAACCAGAGGGCGTAAGCTGACCATTCCGTTTATAGCAGTATCTGTGGGATAAAAAAAGCTATTGAAAAACTTCTTTCTTCGGTCAGATACTAGTTTTTGCCAGACTGGTTCCATTGACTTTGTATAGCTTTGATAAATTTAATTTGCGTCAGAACGGATTCAAAAGACCTGCTCATTACATCCGAGAATTCGGTGTCATCTTTCTTGCTTTTTATATTGCAGATTTGCTCTTGTGTCCATTCCGTCTCAAATTATGATATAATATGTATGTAATTGCATATTGTTTCGATTCATTGATATATTCCATTGTAGTTACTCTGCTTAAACTGTCTGTAACATACAAAACGAAACTGCCTTTCGCTGCAATACAGAAGCCGAATCTACGTGCTTAGCTTTGATCTGCACGCAAATTGCCTCTTCGGCAATAGTCGTTTTCGACTACTGGTTAAGAAAATATAAGTAACCAGTAGCGTTTGGAGCATTAAGCTTACTTAGTGTAGTTTAATACGGATCTAATTGCATTTTTCTTTTCTTTCTCTTTTCTTTTTCATCTCTTCTACAAATATGAATGAAATAATAACTGGTTACTCTGCGAAAAAAAAATAGTTATATTCTGAGAATTTCGTAGTTTTAGGAAAAAGGAAAAGAAAGCTCCCAAATCATGTTTCTTCAGCATGCGCGTGAAATAGTAACCTACTGTATTGGAACTCTCAATTTTTAGACTTAAATGAGAAAAGAAACTGGTTTTACAATCTAAAATAAGCATTTTAGGTTCGCAAGGGAAATCTTAAAATTAAATTTCATACAACAGAATTCTCGTCGGCTGTTCGAATATCGGACTTGCCGGCCATCAAGTCTGCGGTTTTTCCGGGAGTTTCCACTGCCTCCCTGGGCTTGGGGACGCCAATGCGTAGTTGGTTCCCTGTCAAGTCGGTCCCGGGTGCACTTTGTTTGTTTTTCCTCATGCTGGCAGTAGCAGAAAAATGCATTTCCCAAGCCATCTGGTCAACGTAGGAAATTAGACAATTACCCTCCCGAATAAAGAATTGGGAGATACCTATAGCCAGAAGTGGCTATAAAAAGAGTTAACAGACAGACAGACAGACAGACAGACAATAAGATTCTAAATGAAAAATTCTATATGTCGTTTATGAACGACAAAGTAGAACTAAAATTCCTGACGTAACGCTTTCCTGTTTCAAAAGAGTTAATCGTGTGACGTAATGCATCTCTGACGTCATGTTAGAATGATTTAGATGAGATGGCGTCACACCAGCAGGTATTGGAAATCGGTCCTGTTTGCTATAAAAACAAAGCAAAGTGTTATATGTGTCCGCTGTGGGCGACAAAATAGAACAAACGTTCATACCTTTGGACAAAGAAAATTTTATTGTTTTAAATTGACACGTGGAATTAATACATGAGAGGTGCAAATTTAAATTACAAGACAGCTGCTTTCATTAATTCGTATGTTAAGCATGATATCTGTGAAAGGAAAGTTAGTTTTTGAGGTTGAAAAATAACAAATCATTTGGAATAGATCGCACAATTTCGTAGCATTTTGCAAAAGTCATTTCCAAAAATTGGGTGATCATTGCGTTCCTCATATGTTGCCAAAGTGTTCCGAATGTGTGTCAACCTGTTCCGCATGCATTTTCAAAGCTCTTTCCACCATAAAATGCTTTATGATGTAAGAAACTAGTATTTTTACATAACACATTCCGGACACTTCGTGGAAAAAGCATGGAACACTCTCATAGCCCACTGCGAATACATTTTCCGGAATTACTTTCTCAATGTGTTCCGAATGAGTTGTCAACCTTTTCTCAATGTGTTCAACTGGGAACACATTGATGTGCTATATATTCCGAAATGTCACGGACGGCTAGAAAATAAATTCTCGAAATAGGGCATGGATCAAGCATCTGCATCCTTTTAACTGTACTAATGCCCTAATTTACTTAAATAGTAGATTTTGGGTAAGTGAAACTTGATTTCAAACATGTCACGTGTCTTTTGTAGCACATAGATATTAATCTGTAACCATTCAGTAGGTTAACAGAAGCGCCAATTCTTATACTATATTCCATGCTATATTGGGTTGGTGCGAATGAAATATCCGGCGCGAACGAGCAGTGGAGACAGGCCCCCACCACAGCGGAAGGGAACCACCCACAGGTGTTGCGGCTATTACGTCACAGAGTTACTACAAATAGCAAGCACGTGTGTGAAGAACAAGGTTCAGACGTGGTTTGTTTGAACGTAACGTGACTTGCAAAGGAAACATTCAGACGCCGTATTTGAGAGTCATCTTCCTGTATAAATTTAATCTGGGCCATTCTGCAAGAATTGCCGGTCGAAACGTTAACAAAGCGTTTGGGGAGAATACGGCCAACGAACGAACCATTACGTGTTGGTTTGTGAAGATACGGCCTGCAAAGCGAAGCACATTGTCAATGAGCTATTGCTCTTTCTGGCGATGTTCTGTAAATGTGGTTGAAGCGGACCCCCGAAAAACGTGCCGAGAGATAGCGCAGAGGTAGGTGTCCACCACACGACAATTGTTCGACGTCTCGCTGCGCTGGGTAAAGTCAAAACGCTGGACATGTGGCTACCGCGTGAGTTGACAACTGACAATTGCTAAGCGTTTGGAAGTCTGCACATCGATGCTTGCCAGGAATAAACAGGGACCTCTATTGCATCGAATTATCATCTGCGACGAGAAGTGCGTCCTTTATGATAATCGGGAACGATCTGCACAATGGTTAAGCAAGGCACAGCCTGTTGGACGGCATCCTAAGCAACCCCTACACACAAAGAAGATGATGTTCATTGTCTGGTGGTCCAGAGCCAGGATAATTAATCGGAGTTTCTTGGCAAGGAGCCAAGCCATCACTGCAGAACGTTATTGTGCTGAATTACACCAGATCCACCGGAAATTGCTGCAGAAACAACCGGCTTTGGTCAACAGACATGGTGTTCTTCTGCTCCAGGACAACGGCCGTCATCATGTCGCACAACGAACGATGCTGACACTAAGTGTCTTGAGCTATGAAGCACTGCCTTATCCTGCATATTTCTCGGACTTGTCTCCGACAGTCTATCATCTGTTTCGTCACCTGGATCACTTCCTGTTCAGGAAACAGTTGACGGCAGACAAAGAGGTTCAACGTGCAGTTGATGACTTCTTCGGGTGCCAGCCTCAAGACTTTTTCGTTCCGGGATCGTGGCCTTGCCGGACAGATGGTAACTTTGTGTCGATGTCGAGGGGGATTATTTTGCCTAAGTAAGTTGTACTACTTTTCCGTTCTCGCTGTCCTCGTGTGCTGGTCCTTTGCCGGACATTTCATTCGCACCAGCCCAACGCATATACGAGTGGACGACTTTAATCATTGTGACAAAGAACTTTTTCACCGTTCGGTATATCAGAGCAGAGCATAAACTATATTTGCGGGTTTATTTTATTAAGTCGAAACATTCCCTGCCCTAATTTGGACTCCGTGTTCATGTGTGGTTGTGCCCGGCTCGAATGTGGACGTTTTAGCTGGTTCTCCTAATACGTAACCAATGACGAGCAGCATAGAGTTTTACACGTATTTCCAGTTATGTTTGATATTTACATCCTCGTTCTCTATATTTGTGCCTTCCAAATATTTGAAATAAAAAGAATGATGACAACGAATTTTCTGTTGTAATCAGCACATCTTTTGAACCATTTCTGACACGAATTATATTTTTCAAAGTTATTGAAAGTCAATGCAAGCATTTAGAAAATATCAACCGGATTTTTGCAATCAATAAAGCATCCAGAAATAGAAACAGCTACATTTCTTCTAACGCGGTCTAAAACGTACGTTACAAAAATTAATTAACAAATAGCGCACAAAAATTTTCTCATTGCAGAAAGATTTTCAAATGACAGATTTTCAAATCGAACAGCTAAAACAACAAATATAGAAAGAAACATGATATAACTCTACGCCTTCTAGCTCAAGATTTTTGCATAATAGGAGAGTTGAAAGTAGGCTTGGAATATTCTTCGTGGAAAAAGCTATGCTAAGGAAAAATAATTTTCCAAATTTTCAAAAACGTTTCCCGCAAAAGTAGCGAAAAAAAAATCATTGGCCCTTACACCACCTAGCGGGAAATCTGTGCATTATTTAAAGATGATAATGTTCCACATCTCTATTGTCGTGAATGGCATACAGTAATAAAAGCAATTTCATATTACGGTTTTTAGAAGCAATGATACAGCTGCAAACAGAAGTACAAAAGCACCACCTAGCGGCAGAATTGTGAACTACAAAACTCCTCAAATACTAACCTAAAGTGTTCAACAAGGTAAATGGAATCCGATGTTGAACGAATTTTTTAAATCGCACATTTAAAAGCCGAGTTACTAAGAAAAACGTTGGTGTCCCTTAGCGGTGAAATTTTGCCTTATTTTGGTAAGAAAATACGGTCACAGAGTTTGCACATTTAGTAGTATCTGACAGAAGAAAGAAGTTTTTCAATAGGGGTTTTAGTCCCTCAGATATTGCTGTAAAAGTGTGGCACGAGTGAGCTTACGCCCTGTCGTGCCAGACTTCATCGTTAAGAAAAATTTGAAATTACATGAGAAACATTTCGCAGCGGATATGCTCTCGAACAAAGGAAGAATTTTTAAGATCGAACATCGAACTCTTAGGAGCAGAGCTATTGACAAAAAATTAGAAAACTATACATTATTGTAAGAAGAGAGTATTCTGAAAATGTTTCCCAAAGAGAGCGAAATAGGTCCACGAAATAATTTTTTCATTCGAGTTTTCAGGATCTCAGATTTAGATGCAAATGCATCAGAAGCAGAAATAAACCCTTACTCCCCCTGGTGGCCAAATTATTCTTTACCAAATATAAGAAATTATGTGCAAATCATTTCCCATCAGTAGCTGTATGTGATACAGGAAGAATTTTTCAAATCGGAGTTTTAGAAATACAGATATCTGGGAAAACGCAAACGCCCCCTAGCGGAAAGTCTATAAATTACTTGAAAATTTTGGAATTATATGAAAAGCATTTCGCATCAGAAACTATAGGCAACAAAAAAGGAATTTTTCAACTCGGTCTCTTAGAAGCAGAGATATTAACAAAAATATTATATACATTACGCTCCCTGGCGGAGCAAAAATATGATATACATCTACGCTCCCTGGCATGCATTGTTTTAAGAAGAAAAAATTCCAAAAAAAATTATCGGCGTGAGTGGTATCGTTCAAAGAAACAACTTTTTCAATCCAGATTTTAAAAGCTCAGATTTTGCTGCAAATACATCAGAAGCAGAAATTATCACTTACGCCCCGTGGTGGCCAAAACGTTCTTTAACAAAAATTAGAAATTACATGGAAAAGATTTCCCATCAGGAGCTGTATCCACAGAAGAAAGAATTTCTCAAATCGGAGTTTTAGAAGTACAGATATAGGGGAAAACGCAATTTACTTTTACGCCCACTAGCGTAAAATTATACGTAACTTAAAAAAGTGGCGCCGCCCCGGTGGCGCAGTGGTCTAAGCGATGGCCTCTGATCATTCGTCCGAACGGGGTCCGGGTTCGAATCCCGGTGAGGCATGGATGTTGTGTTTGTCTTACGGCACTGGCTCTCTCCCTTCCCTGGAACCAGTGACCCTAAATTAGGGACGAGCGACTGCTTATAGCTCATTGAGTTGCTCACGGTGGTCGTTAAACCTCCAATTAAAAAAAAAAAAAAAAAAAAAAAAGTGGCTATACCTGAAATGCTTTTCGGCATAAATGGAACTGAAAAGTGAAAGAATTTTTTTCAATCGGATGTTTAGAAGCAAATGTATGTAATAAAATGTGTTTTGAATTCGATATCATCTGCCTTAACGCCCTAGCGGCGAAATCACACATCGTAAAAAAATAAAATAAAACGCAATGAAGGATCATCATTGGCACATTTCAAGATTCCCAATGCAAAAGAATTTTTCAAATCGGACCAATAGCTGCAAAGATATAGTGTCCACAGACGGACGTACGGACAAACCGATAACACAAATACGATCTTTTTTTTTATATATAAAAGACGCTCTAAAAAATCGGAATTCGTGGTTCTGCTTCAATTTTCTATTGTGAAACAACCTTTTAATGACACGCGAATACTCAGTAACTTGAGAAAGTGTAATGATCGGAAACAAGAATATTCAAAACAAATTTCAGCTTGCACAGATTCGGGTTTTCCATTATTAGAAACATACACACTGTTTTTTCTATAACACTAATTCAAGTCATTAGCACGAATAAATGTTGTTGTAAAGGAAACGGCAAGAGTAAATGAACTCCGTCCCTGGATGCCCGAGGTTATCGTAAAACACTGTAAGGGCCTTTGCTCGTGGTCCTCGGCTTTCAATTTGTCGGAGTTTCCGTTCAAGACGCAGAATTTCCTGCATTATCATTCTTCTTGCAAAGAAGAAAACATTCAAGGTGTGTTTCCCAGATGTAGATATATGGATGCTCCCTCTAACTTTATTTGCAAATATCTTCGCTATTAATCATCCGATTTGGATGATATTTAAGATTTAGGGTTTTTTCATTTGCTAAATAGAATGCGCATAAAATAACATAACCCTTATATGGAAGAATTCGGAGATAGTGAGCTAATTAACATCTTAATTAGCTTAATTAGCATTTTCTTTTCATCACGTGATAGTTCCCTTTGAGTGCTTTCCAACGGTACATTACTTGTTTATCTGCGGCAAATGGTTCGAAAGTTAAGGGTGGAGGCCCGTTTTTTTTTTTTTTTTTTTTTGAGGTCTGTACATGGGAGAATCAATACGTAAAGGCAACATACCCTTTGATACCGGTAATTATAAGCAAATGAACATAACTGTTATCTCACTTCTCCTCATAGTCACCTGAAGGTCGATGTACTATGTATTGTTCCAGTATAGCTTCTTCATTCCTTGGGAGAAGAAGCTTTTCGGCTGCTCGTGAATACAGGTTGTTTTTTGGTTTTTTATTGTTTGGAGGTTTAACGACCACGGTGAGCAACTCAGTGGGCTATAAGCAGTAGCTCGTCCCTAATTTAGGGCTACTGACTCCAGGGAAGGAAGAAAGCCAGTGCCGTAAAACAAACACAACAACCATGCCTCACCGGGATTCGAACCCGGACCCATCTCGGACGAATGATCAGAAGCCATCGCTTAGACCACTGCGCCACCAGGGCGGCGAAATCCAGGTCTGCACCGCTTCTTTAGCTTTATTATCACAGGTGATCCTGAGACTGAGTAGAGCCTCATTAAATGGACCCAGGACATACTAATCACATGGCGCTAGATCAGGGCTGTAAGGAGGATGTGGAAGACATTAAAACCACAGTTGTTGCATTGCCTCTACCGTTGCGACCGCTACATGGAGATGTGCATTGTCATAGTGCAGTAAGACTGTTTTTGACAGCATTCCTCTGGTTTGCTACGAGCTGCAGGTTTCGGTTTCTCTCTAAGCATAGCACAGTAAGTTACACTGATCATTGTTTGTCCGCATTGTCCCAAAAGGAGGTCAGCATGGTTTTCACGGCGGAAGACTGTCGTTTGAATTTCTTCTTTACTGAAGAAGACGGGTGTTTCTACATCATGCTTTGTCTCTTGCTATACGGTTCACAGTGATGAACCCATTCCTCGTCACCGGTTAAAATCCGCTCCAAAACACTCGGATGTTCTTTATAACGTTTCAGGAATTGGGTCTCAACCTCCACGCGCTGCTGCTGCTTCTGCAGACTCAAACAGGAAGCTGTTTGAGTACCCATCTTACGCATTAACTTTACGGTACCCCAAGTTTTCATGCACTATGGCATATGCGAATCCATAGCTGATATGCTAATGTGCAGCAACTGCTGACAACGCAATTCGTAGGTCTTCTCTGATCAAGTCATTCGCCCCGTCAATTTGGGCTTGTGTGCGAGATGTTGATGGCCGACCAGATCGAACTTCGTCGGTTAAACTTGTTCTTCCCGCTTTAAACCTTTTTCCCATTCATAAATGTCTCGTTGAGTCACGGTGTATTCACTTCTTTACTGAACCAACATCATTCGGTGAATTTCAGCCGTTTTCACTCCGTGTGCCCAAATAAAACTCACTACAGCGCGTTGTTTAACAATGGTGCAATCCCGCAGCGGAGCATCCACGTATTTGACCTTGGCTTCAACTAGACTAACGGCAGAACGCAATCCCTGTGATTGTTCGAATTACCCACAAGCCACCACAAATGTGCTGTATTGTCTCAGCTTCTATCCGTTTCGGTTACCGCGTAATTTTCAAATTGCCTTTCCTTTTTGATTTACCTACTTACATCATCATCATCATTGTCAACCATTATCAATCCACTGCTGGACGAAGGTCTCCCCAAGTTTCCTCCACAACGGTCTGTCTTGTGCCAGTCTCCTCCATGTCACCCCTGCATACTTTCGAATTTCATCCACCCATCTCCCATGTAGTCTTCTTCTGGGTCTTTTCCTGTCCCTTGGAATCCAATCTAAAATTTCGGCTGTCCATGAATGATCTGTCCTTCTGGCAGTATGTCCAGCCCATTGCCATTTCAGGGATTTAACTCTGATCATGATGTCTTCCACTCTTGTCATTTTTCGGATCCACGAGTTCCTCTTCTTATCTCTCCTGGTTACAACAAGTATGCACCTTTCCATGCTTTTTTGAGTTGTCTGCAGCCTTTGTATGTCTCTTTTAGTTAAGGTCCACGTCTCTGCACCATACGTAAGCACTGGAAGGATGCATTGATCAAACACTTTTCTTTTAAGACATAATGGCATATTGCTCTTAAAAATTATGCTGTTTCTTCCAAAAGCTCTCCAGGCAACTTTTGTACGCCGATTAATTTCTTCATCAATGTGACCATCACTTGATATCTGCTGTCCAAGATAAACGTACGTATCTGTTATCTCCAGCTTTTCTCCATCAATCGATAAATCTTCATTTCTTGTAAAAGCATTGAACATCACTTTTGTCTTCTGAAAGTTCATTTTTAATCCCACTTCTTTACTCTTGTCAGCAAGTTCCTGGATCATACTCTGCAGCTCTGATGGGCTAGTTGCAAAAATGACTACGTCATCAGCAAAACGAAGGTGGGTTAGATAATCTCCATTAATCTTTATCCCCTTGTTTTCCCAGCTCAGTGACTGAAAAACACCCTCCAATGTGGCATTAAAGAGCTTCGGAGATATGGTGTCACCTTGTCTCACTCCCTTTCCAATTTTTATGTGTGTTGTATTTTCAAACAGCCTAATCTTTGCACTTGCATTTTCATAGATGTTATTAATAATATTAATGTATGCATCTTCAATACCGCAGGTATTGAACCTCTATAATCATTTATTTTATAATCATTAAAATTAATAATATAATCATTTATTTTATAACCCTCTATAATCATTTATTTTATAATCATTAAAATTATTTCCATTTGACTGCGTATGGAGTTTCCCTACTTCATCAAAATGCCATTGCTTTTCTACAGGGTGCATGTTCCACTCACTACTTTACCCAAGTTTTTATTAATAACCCCGTGAATAATTGCAGTAATTGAATAATATTTGGTAAGAACATACTTTCATCCATGAAAAACTAACTGAACCATATCACAAGAGATGTTGAAAGTGTCCGCCCTGTGCATCGAGACAGGCTTGAACACGAGATTCCATATTTCGAAAAGTTCGCGGCAGTTGCTCCGGCGTAATCGCTGCAATTGTCTCGCAGATGTTGTTCTCCAATATGCTTGTTGGCGTGCTCATTGGGATCTTGTACGTCGAGCATGTCAAATTCGTGATTCCCTGGAGTTAGTTAAGTTGTTTATTTGTCGCGAGGCTGAACTAACACCCCGCAAAAAAAAAAATGGAGTGTTCTGCGCTCTGTCACGTCTGCGGATCATTGGGCCCATCTTCTTTTAGGATACGGTCACAACAACCGTCTACATGGACATTTTTCAGGCACTCATTAACCAAGTGCACTCTGAACAGCTTGCCACTGGATATTTTCAAAAAATAGGTCACAACAGCCGTCAACACCAAATGCATCACAAGTGAGTCTGGCTGCTGAAATTGAGTCGTTCTTTGGAGATCGCGTGATTTTTAAATGAACGTGGCCACCTCGATCTCCGGACCTAACGCCCGTTGATTTCTTTCTCTGGCAGTATCTGAAATTAGTGATGTTTCAAAACAAGCCGACAACCCTTGAGACATTAAAGAACAACATCTGTGAGGTAGTGGGAGTGATTACGGGGCACCAACTGTCACTAATTTCCCGACGTATGGAGTCTCGTGTTCAAGCCTGTCTCGATACACAGGGCGGACACTTTCAACATCTCTTATGATTAGGTTCTGTTTTCCATGGATGAAGGTATTTTCTTATGAAATATCATTCAATTACTGAATTTATTCACGATGCTATTAATAAAAACTTGGGTAAAGTAGCGAGTGACACAGCCTGTAGTTAAGTGTACCACTGTTTCGTTTAGAGATATCTAACTCACAATAGCTAATATACCGTCGTTTTCTTCCTGCTCTGAAGAGACATGTTTCAATAACCACGAATTCCCAAATTCTTAATTATTCTTTAACAAAAAGCATATTAAAATATATTAGCACGCAACATTTATTTTCAAATAAAACATTAGTGGTATGGAATAGTGGTACAATATGCTCCTTCTTCCACATTGCAGCTACCATTTCCAATTAAGGAAGAACTTTTTATGCATCTCCTAATGGTGAGAGGAAAACATTACGAAGCTGAATTACAATTCATCATTATCATCATCATTGTCAACCATTATCAATCCACTGCTGGACGAAGGTCTCCCCAAGTTTCCTCCACAACGGTCTGTCTTGTGCCAGTCTCCTCCATGTCACTCCCGCATACTTTCGAATTTCATCCACCCATCTTCCATGTGGTCTTCTTCTGGGTCTTTTCCTGTCTCTTGGAATCCAATCTAAAATTTCGGCTGTCCATCGATGGTCTGTTCTTCTGGCAGTATGTCCAGCCCATTGCCATTTCAGGGATTTAACTCTGATCATGATGTCTTCAACTCTTGTCATTTTTCGGATCCACGTGTTCCTTTTCTTATCTCTCCTGGTTACACCAAGCATGCACCTCTCCATGCTTTTTTGAGTTGTCTGCAGCCTTTGTATGTCTCTTTTAGTTGAGGTCCATGTCTCTGCACCATACGTAAGCACTGGAAGGATGCATTGATCAAACACTTTTCTTTTAAGACATAATGGCATATTGCTCTTGAAAATTATGCTGTTTCTTCCAAAAGCTCTCCAGGCAAGTTTTGTACGCCGACTAATTTCTTCACCAATGTGACCCTCACTTGATATCTGCTGTCCAAGATAAACGTACGTGTCTGTTATCTCCAGCTTTTCTCCATCAATCGATAAATCTTCATTTCTTGTAAAAGCATTGTACATCACTTTTGTCTTCTGAAAGTTCATTTTTAATATCACTTCTTTACTCTTGTCAGCAAGTTCCTGGATCATACTCTGTAGCTCTGATGGGGTAGTTGCAAAAATGACTATGTCATCAGCAAAACGAAGGTGGGTTAGATAATCTCCATTAATCTTTATCCCTTTGTTTTCCCAGTTCAGTGATTGAAAGACATTTTCCAATGTGGCATTAAAGAGCTTCGGGGATATGGTGTCACCTTGTCTCACTCCTTTTCCAATTTTTATGTGTTGTTTTTTCAAACAGCCGAATCCTTGCACTTGCATTTTCATAGATGTTATCAATAATATTAATGTATGCATCTTCAATACCGCAGGATTTCAGAGCCATTGCAACTGCTGATGGTTTCACCGAATCAAAGGCTTTTTCATAATCGATAAAAGCCATGCACAATGGAAGCTCATATTCCCTCGCTCTTTCAATTAGTTCTCTCAGTACGTGGATATGATCTATTGTGCTGTAGCCACTCCTGAATCCAGCTTGTTCTCTCGGTTGAGCCATGTCCAGTGTCACCTTCAAGCGGTGTGAAAGAACTTTAGTGAAGATTTTATAAACCACTGATAGGAGGCTGATAGGTCTGTAGTTCCTGAGATCCTCAATGTCACCTTTTTTATGTAGCAAGATCATTGTAGCGTTGTTCCAATCCTCAGGAATTTTCCCTTCATTAAGGCATCGAGTGAAAATTTGTGCGAGTACTGTTTCGATTTCTCCACTTGCTTCTTGTATGATGTCTACAGTAATTCCATCTTCTCCTGGAGCTTTTCCCCGCTTCATGTTCTTGATTGCATGTGCAACTTCTGCTGGAAGGACTGGAAGAACTCTGGTACTGGTACCTTTCATGATGTCTGGAGTACATGTATCATCCCTTTCATATAATTTGGAGTAGAAATCTTTCACTCTTGTCAAAATTTCGCCTCTATTTCTTGTTACAGAACCATCTTCTTTTCTCAGTGCCATAATCTGTTTTTCCCCTTACTGAGATGCCCCTTTGCTATCTTTAGGCTTTGGTTGTTTTCAATTGCTTTCCTTACTAGTTCACAGTTGAATTTCCTTACGTCTTCAGTGATACTTTTTCGTACTGTCTTGCATAGCTCTATATATTCCACTTTGGAAGTCACATCTTCTTTAGTTGTCCTCATCACTCTTCTTTTTTGCATCAACATTTTGGTTTTTCCTGATAATTTGTTCACATGCAATTTGTTCTTAGACCCAGCTAATTTTGTTGCTGTACAATTACTGCTGTAAAATAGAACTAAAACTATCACTAAGGAAGTAAATTTTCACACGGCTCAAAAATAATTGAAATCATTGCGCATTCTATGGAATCTAAAACAGTTCAAATTTACAGAACTCTACGTTGAGATTTCCATTTTTAATTTCAGAAATGTGTAACACACCTTCATTACATATATATAAAAGGCTTCAGTCTCAGTTCCGTGATTTGTTATATCATACGTGAAAGCGAAAACTGGGGAACCGCCATCACAACCCTTGTTGCCTGTTAAACACCGAGAGATAACATTTGCGAAATACTTGTAATCGAAAAAAATAAGAACATTAAAAACACTTACAGAAAACTTAAATTCACTAATTATTTCTAAATAAATCTCATAAACTTTAATTAAATGTAGATCAGGGGATTTGTTGGCTGGTTACAAGATGCCATTTGAGTAACGTTCCCATACGGAGCATTGCAGCTAAATTAAACATACTAAAATCGACTGTAAATGGTGTCGCGAAGACATGGAAGCAGAACGGTACAACAAAGGTTGTGACGTGCCTGCCCCTCAGGACGCACGCGACATAAAGGCAGATAGCAGCGAGAACGAACGTCTGCGTAGCTCAGTTGGTAGAGCGACTTGTTCCGGAATAAGTGGACTCGGGTTCGATCTCCGGCGTGGACCAAAAATGACGGAGAAATTTATTTCGTTATAATGGCGCCCGAACTTCCCGGATGACCCAGCCGTTAAAGATCTCTGAATAATGTGATGTTCTTTCCACACCGCGAGAGAGGAAAAATAAGAAAATGCCCTCTTCAGCGCTTCGAAAAATAAATGTGTGTGATGTTGCATTCCACACACCAGATTGACTGGGAGTTCTCAAGTGCACGTTCTTCAGCGGGTGACTGCCTACGACGATTCATGGTCACGGCTGACCCGTGGGCCATGCCCCGGCCCTCTTTCGGGGGGGATGTGACGTACCTGCCCCGCAGGACGCACACGACATAAAGGCAGATAGCAGCGAGAACGAACGTCTGCGTAGCTCAGTAGGTACAGCGACTTGTTCCGGAATAAGTTGACTCAGGTTCGATCCCCGGCGTAGACCAAAAATGACGGAGAAATTTACTTCGTTATAAGGTTCAGGAAGGCCCCACAAACTGGCGGCGGAACGTGACAGAATGAGGCATGGTAAAAAATGTTAAGAAATTTCATTCTTCCTCTGCCGTTTCTATCGCTGCTGAAGTAGAAAATATTTGTAATGGCTCGGTTATTTTTTTTTTTATTGGAGGTTTAACGACCACCGTGAGCAACTCAATGGGCTATAAGCAGTCGCCCGTCCCTAATTTGGGGTAACTGGTTCCAGGGAAGGGAGAGAGCCAGTTCCGTAAGACAAACACAACATCCATGCCTGACGGGATTCGAACCCGGACCCCTTACGGACGAATGATCAGAGGCCAGCGCCTTAGACCACTGCGCCACCGGGGCGGCAATGGCTCGGTTAGTACCATAACTATCCGCAAAGAGTTGCACAGTGCGGGTTATTGTGGTAAAAAAGCAGCGGCACTCTAGCCACACATCACTACCGTAAATGCGAAACGCCGTTTGTAGGGGTGTGCTTCTCGTCGTTTCTGGAATGTGGGCTACTGGAAAGCTGTTATTTCGAATGATGAGTCACGCTCTTCACTCTTCCAAACTAATGGACGTATTTGGATTTGTCGACAGTCCGGCGAAGGGTTTTCGTCGGACTGTGTGCTTCCAGCTGTTAAGTTCGGAGGAGGCTCCATCACGGTATGAAGTTGTATTTTGTGGGTAGAATTCTGCCCGCTGGCTATTATAGCACAAACCATGAATTCTGAAGTGCACGTTGACGTTCTGGAAAATTCTGCCCTACCAACAATAAGGCAGTATTATGGAAATGACAGTTATCACTTCCAACATGATCGAGCTCCCTGCCACACTGCACGGCGTATGCAGGACTGGTTTCTTGAAAATGAGGTGGCATTGTTAGACTGGTCTGCTCAGACTCCTGATCTTAATCCCATAGAACACCTCTCGGATGAATTAGAGCAACGGATACGAAATCGACCACAACGACTGTCTTCGCTCTCCTCTTGGCAGCAGCTTTGCTGGACGAATGGCAAGTCATTCCCATCCCATCGAGACCTATACCGGAAATTGGTTGATAGCATGCCTCGACGTTTTGTCGCTGTCGTACAAGCAAAAAAAAAGTGGACCGACTAACTACTAATTGCGATAATAAAGCCACTTGTCCCAAAACATCTCGGTGTCCGAATACTTTTGATAATGCAGACTATGGAGGAAGAGCATTAACAACTGTGAGCATAGATAGTAATATTCCCCAATGGAAACAATGCGCAGCCTTAAAACGCATGCGCGCATTACAGCTGTGTTGTGGTAGTTCAAAATGGAGATTTGACTGGTCTCCAGAGGAGGTTCAGGGAACACTTAGGATTTTGTGGTCAATAATAGTACGGTGAAAAGGGAATCAGAATTGCAGTTCTTGCAGCTGATTCCAAACTTTCCCGATAGCGTAACGAAGAACGATAATGAACGGGGCAATTCATTTGGTGTCATTCCAAAGAGGTTCAGCAGAGGTGTCTTCCAAAGTTAAGGATGCCAATCAAGTTTCAGAATTTCCTTTATGGACATCATTTTTGTGCTCCAATAAACGGCTCTTGATGCTGCTGTGTAGTAATTTTCACCAGAAGATGTTGAGATCGGCATGAGGTAAACTCCAGGGAGATTGAGGAGTTTACCTTATTCCGATCTCAACGGAATGAAGTAAATTCCTCAATCTTCCTGGAGTACCTCATTCCGATCTCAAAGCATATACTTTTATACTGCATATCCATTACAATAGGATATACCTGAAAGATTAAATTAAATTACTACACCAGTAGTACAGTAGTTAATTGTTTGAATCTTTCAACATTATTCAACTTGACAGCTGCGTGACACTGACCGCTATAAAGTACCACAACTCACATGAAGCTAAAGTAGCTTGCTTCATGCCGACGTGACCATTTTTTATTTCATTTGAACCTTTATTTACGCTTTCAAGTTATAGTCTATGTTGTTCTAGTGCCTTGAAAAAGCAGCCCGTTGGTGAGTGATGGCTTGGCAGATCTTGTATGATAATTTTACACTTATACAAACCCGGATTATATTTAGAACCCTTGCATTGATTTTTTTTCTAGTTAACTCTGATCTACCCACCGTATTTTATTGCCAAAGTGATGTTCATATTCAGGAAAACTAACTTTGTTCTAATATCTAACAACAGAGACACTTCCATAAATGTTTGTTATAACACAAAAAAATTTCTACGCTTCTTTAAGGTGGTTTCACTTAAAATCTCTGCCTTATGTTTCCAATGGTGAAACTTCTTTACATATTTTCTTCGCAATTAATGCATTCCCAAGGATGAAAATTTGCACATCGATAAAACTAACGGTAATGTCCTAATACGGACACCTTTGAAATCCAGCGGCAGATCCAGCTCAGCTTCGCGGCCAGAAGTGCTGGCGAGGACGGCGTGTCACGGAAGGAACGACCGTCGACTCTCGTAGCCTTAAGGGGACCGTAAACGAATTGCAAATGTAACAAGCATATAGGAAACGAAGACGTGTCCTCTTAAGGGACCATCAGCAAATTGAAATGTGACTTATTACGGCCACACGAAAAACCATGTTTCTTAACAAGTAACCGATTTGCAAGCAAATGGTCTCTTTCTACTCAGGAACGAATTACCCATGAGATACGATACAGAATTACGTTCCGTCCGTCCGCAGTCTGTCCGTCCGTTCAAATGACTTATTACGGCCACACGAACAACCACGTTTCTTAACAAGTAAGTAACCGATTTGCAAGCAAATTGTCTCTTTCTACTCAGGAACGAATTACCCATGAGATACGATACAGAATTACGTTCCGTACGTCCGCAGTCTGTCAGTCCGTTCAAATGACTTATTACGGCCACACGAAAAACCACGTTTCTTAACAAGTAAGTAACCGATTTGCAAGCAAATTGTCTCTTTCTACTCAGGAACGAATTACCCATGAGATACGATACAGAATAACGTTCCATCCGTCCGTCCGTCCAGAAATGATTTATTACGGCCACACGAAAAACCATGTTTCTTAACAAGTAAGTAACCGATTTGCAAGCAAATTGTCTCTTTCTACTCAGGAATGAATTACCAATCAGATACGATACAATTATCGTAATCTGATGGGTAATTCATTCGTTTCATATGTCCGCCATCTGTCCGTCCGTCCAGAAGAATAAAAAAAATATCTCTGCCGAGAAACAACCGATTTGCACGGAAATTATTTCTTTCGATTTAGGGACGCCTCACACCTATCAGATACGATAGAAAATTACGTTCCTTCCGTCGGCCGTCTGTCTGTCCGTCCCTCTGGAAGAATGAAAGCCCGTAACTTCGCCGAGAAACAAACGATTTGCACGGAAATGATTTCTTTCTACTCAGGGAAGCCTCACACCTATCAGATATGATAAAAAATTGCGTTCCATCCGTCGACCGTCTTTCTGTCTGTCCGTCCCTTCCAAAGAATAAAAGCTCGCAACCCAACCGAGAAACAACCATTTTACACGGAAATGATTTCTTTCCACTTAGGAACGCCTCACAACTATAAGATGCGATAGAAAATTACCTTCCATTCCTCCGCCGTCTTTCTGTCCGTCCGTCCGTCCGTCCGGAAGAATAAAATCCCGTAACCCCACAAAGAAGCACCCGATTTTGCACGGAAACGATTTCTTTCTACTCGGGGACGCTCCACACCTATCAGATACGATAGAAAATTACGTTCTATCCGCCCGCCGTCTCTCCGTCCGTCCCGAAGCAGAAAAGCACATCTTTCATCCTCAATTTTCGTATGTAATTCAAAATCCATTGCACATGTTCACATGAAATTCAATAGTTTGGCTTTATGAAGAGGAAACAGACTGATTACATTTCCACTGAAAGTGAAGAACCATAATAGGACGTTCGTCTTAGATTTTTTTATTGATTAATTTGTTCTCTCCTTTTTTTCTATGCAGTGGAACAACCATATTACGTACGATAACTTGAAACAATAGCCTACCATAACACTGAAACGGTTAAAAACTGAAACTTACAGCCATAAAATGCACTTTCTGTTACTGGAATACGTATTAGGTTTTAGCTGTTTACGTGTGAGAAAGCCTCCCGATAGATGAGTCGCCCGAAGCGCGGGTCTGGGCTACTTATTTCAGCTGCGTTCGGGTTTTAGTTCCGGGTGAGACATGGGTGGTGCAATTGCCCTACGGCACGGGCTCTTAGCCTTCCTTGGAGCCGGTGACCCAAATTTTGGGACGGGCGACTGCTTGTAGTCCCAAGAGCCGTGTAATATATGAACGGGAAGTCCGGTAGTGGCCACAACAGATTTTTGACTATTTGTTATAAAAGTAATTGAGAATAAATTAATGCATGCATCATTTTGTCAACTGCAAACACGATACTTATTACGTTAATCGGTAAATTCCCCCACAGGACAAGTCCACCTTTTTCAGTCAGGACCGTGCACAAATTGCATTTTACACAAAATATCGAATGCGGAGGAGATTTCCGTGGTCACCATTCTCACGCTGTTTAAAACAAGATGCAGTCGTACAATAAGCACAAATGTGTGGGGGAAATTACCTGGGAGGGCATTTCCTTTTTTTAATGATA
This sequence comes from Macrothele yani, assembly GCA_039090855.1. Classification (NCBI taxonomy): domain Eukaryota; kingdom Metazoa; phylum Arthropoda; class Arachnida; order Araneae; family Macrothelidae; genus Macrothele; species Macrothele yani. Next base: position 93,385,726 of record CM076998.1, read on the forward strand.
CCTACAGATGTTTTCCACTTTTACCGTAGTTTAAACACGGTCGAGTCACATTATTGTGACCACCAGGTAATATCAAGAGTAACCGCCGTGTCCACCGCGGACAGCAGCTAGACGGGCTGGGAGTGACTCAATAAAGTGCTGGAAGGTGTTCACAGGTATGTGGAGCCATGCTGACTGCAGTGCATCTGACAGTTGCTGGAGGGTGCGTGGTGGAGGATTCTTAGAGCAACACGATCGAGGTGGTCCCGCAGATGCCTAATTGGGTTTAAGTCTGGGGAATTATGGGGCTAGGGAAGTACTTTGAAGTCTTCGTCGTGCTCTTCCAAACCACTCTCTGACATTTCTAACTGTGTGACACGTCGCATTGTCGTTTTTTCCCTGGGGAAGATGGGAAAAAAACAGCATGTATGGGTGTGCGTGGTCTGCAAGGAGGGATTCATTACGAATTCGGTCCACAGTGCCTGCCACAGGTATGAGTGGACCCAGAGAATGCCACGAAGACAAATCCCAGACGCTGCCCCCACCAGCTTGTGTTCTTCCAGCAATGGTTGAATAGTGTTTGTTTTTCGATGCTTCTCGCCTTATACGCCAACGTTCATCCGTTCGATGAAGCAGAAAATGTGACTCATCGGAAAATGCAATCCTTTGCCAAGCAGCGGAGGTCCAATTCCTATACTGCCGTGCAAATGTAAACTTTTTCTGCCAATGCACTTTCGCTAGCATAGGTGCAGTGACCATCCGTCTGCATCGGAGCCCCATACGCAGTAGGGTTCTCTGAACTGCCGTTTTAGACACATTTCCGGTAGTCCCTGGTTTATTCGGCCAGTGAGTTGCTCCGCTGTATCGTGTCGATCGGCCCTCACGCACCTTCGAAGCCGACATTCACCTCTCACATCAATGGCACGTGGTGCTCCGCAGTTTCCACATCGCTTATTCGCAATGGTGCCATTTCTCCAATCACGATACACTTTAACCACTGCAGCACGCGCACAGTTCACAAACTGCGCTGTTTCAGAAATATTACCATTCTCTGCCCGAAAGCCGAGTGATATGTTTTCAGATTGCCTACAGCACACACTATATACCCTCCAAGCCAGTTCACGACAGGTGCCTTCTTTTACTGGCTACAGGCTGTTAACGTCAAAAGTAGGAGGTGGTCACAATAATGAGACTTGACTGTATATATTGTGGTTCATTTGCTGAAAAATCTTCAAAACATGTTTAAAATTCATGTTTACTTCATTTTTATTGTCTCTTCTTGTCAGTCCCCTTTTCTGTGTTTTAACCTTTTAAGTGGCTGAGGTACCTCAGCCAAATCGAGTCCAAAATTTTGTGTGTTCCCCAAACAGAAATGTTCGTATAGCTGTCGGGTTTTACGAAACCTACCGAAAACAAACAAACAAACAAAAAAACAGAAAAACCACCAGAAGGATGACACCAGATTTTTGGTTATAATGAGCACAGCTTTTGAATCCTTTCTGACGCGAGTAAAATTTATCAAAGTTATTCAAATTCAATGGAATTAGTTAGAACAAAAAATCAACTGGATTTCTACAATCTATGAAACATCCCGAAATAAAACATCTTGAAATAGAAGCGGCTACTTATTTCCACCAGCGGCTAAAAAGTGTGTTACGAAAATTAACAATTGGAGCAGAAAAAATTATCAGAAACAAAAAGATTTTCAAATCGAACAGTTAAAAAAGGAAATATAGAAGGAAACATGATATGACTATACCTTCTAGCGAAAGAATTTTGCACAATGGAAGAGTTGAAAATAGGCAAAAATATTCATGGAAAAACAACTTTTTAAATACGTCTCCCGGAAGCAGAGATAGCAAGAAAAACGTTTTTACCTTTACACCCCGTAGTGGGAAAACTGCCCATTATTTAAAGAGGATAATGCTCCTTATCTTTATTGTAGTAAATGGCATACATTAAAAAAAAAATAAAAAAAAAATAAAAAATTCTTAGCGTTTTTAGAAGTGGAGATACAGCTGCAAACAGAAGTATACAAACACCGCCTAGCGACAGAACTGTGAACTACAAAACTCCTAAAATACAAACCTAAAATATTCCACAAGGTAAATGGTATTCAGTGTTAAAAGAATTTTCTAAATCGCACGTTTAGGAGCAGAGATATTAAGAAAAACTGAAACATTTGTGCCCCTAGCGGCGAAATTGTTCCTTATTTTGGGAAGAAAATACACGCAAAGAGTTTACATATTTAGAACTATCTGATCGAAAAAGAATTTCTTTAATCTGGTTTTACGTGAGCTTGCGCCCTCTAGTGGCACACTTGTGCATTGAGAAAATTTTTAAATTATATGAGAAACATTTCGCACCGGAAACGATCTCCAACAAAGAAATAATTTTTCAGATCAGACTCTTAGAGGCGGAGATAGCGACAAAGGTAAGGTACATCCCCTGGAGGAAAAACTATGCACTATTTTAAGCAGGAGGTATTCTGAAAAGGTTTTCCGAGGTGAGCAGTATCGGCCCACGAAAGGATATTTTGAACCAGATTCGAAATTTTATCCGAAAATCCAGATCCAGCCGTATTAATCCTTCTGCTGCAACTAAGTTACCCGGGCGCTATTCCCTACGTACCAAGTGTTTCCTATCAACTTAAGAACGCGCCCAGGAGAATGAACTTCGGTGTCGGCATAAGGTCACCGGCATCTTTATATACTATGCATAAGAGAAATATTGACAAGCCCCCTCTCCTCAACGAGGCAGGCATTTATTCCATCCCATCACAATATCCGGACGGCTTCAAGCGATACTACATCGGAATGACAAAGCGTTCGTTCAGAATTAGACTCAACGAACATAAAGAGACATCAAGGGACAGAAAAGCAGCCATTTCCCTGTCCAGAGAAGTCAAGTTCAAGTCCGCTCATCCTATGTGGGGTGATATAAAGAAATTAGTTTCCTACTCTACGTCTAAATCTATTGCCATTCGTGAAACCTTAGAGATCATCACCAACAGTGAGGCTTGCAATGATAGAGTCTCTCTGGAATTACCACGAGTTTGGAACCAATTCCTCAAATAATATTGCGTTTTCTCCCACGATACCGCCTGCCCAACCAACATGACTCCTCGTTTCTTCGAATGAATAATCACATTTGCATGTATTCATTTATTGTCTAGTCAAGTCACCGCGTTCAAATTATTGACGTGTTCTATTATTCAAAGTTGCTGTCTACTTTCCTTGAAAAAGCCATCTGGTTGATGTGCGAAAGCTTGGAAACTTTTATTTCTATTCTACGCCAAGAAATTCGGATCATTAGTATAGCTGTACTATTTTAAATGTGTTGTACTAAATTTTTCGCTGCGCCATTTTTTTTAATTTGAAAATTGCAGTTTATCCTTATGCAGAGGAGAACATTTGTGAAAAGTTAAATACAAACAAACCAGTGGCGTACCGGAAGAACTCGAAACCTCCCGCAGAAAAATGTGTTCTGGGCCATTTTGTGAAAATCCATTAGCCTTCAATTATTCAAAATTTTAACTTCCAAATTATTAGGCTTTACGGGTGGATATTTTAATAAATCAAATTCTCTGGAACCTACGAATATTTACTGTAAAATAAAAAAATTCACTTTATTGCGTGAAACACTAATGTGTTCGTTATAATTAAAATGATTTACCTGGTTACTGATACAGATTACTACACAAAATACTTACGTCAAAGTTAATCATATCATGCAAAATTTATTGTTTAAAGAACTAAGGCCTACGTTTTGAAATGCTTCACGATTGCACACACAAAACATGCAACTGCCGTGTGACAGTGTAATGACTTTTCCGATTTACACGAAATGTTACAGCATAAGTAAGCGAATAACTATAGTAACGATTAAGAACTGTAGCACAGAAAACGCAAAACTACTTAAATTATTTACTCTGGAATATAAAAAAACACACTTAACATAATGCCACGGTGTTTTGCAGATAGTAAAAAACATCTTTTTATTCTGTTATGAAAAAAAATGACACAGGTCTCTGATTTTCCTCTCCCGCGAAGAACACCTTTTAGTTCATTACATTCGGAAGGATGCATTGCATAATTATGTGCAAACAACTGCAATACATACCACCTTATCCTCATTGGTATAACAATTCCGCTTATTGAACTGATATTTTTTTCACATTCTTTTGTTAACATACCTGCGTAGAAACTATTGCAAGGGCTGTGAACTTGAGGCCCCTTGTGACACCAATGGCTATTACAAGGGGCCTCAAGTTCCTTTGAACAGCTACTTTCCCGTCGTTCAGAGCGAAAATGACTTCTAAAGATTTTACGTATTTACTGAGGAAAAATGTTTTTCTTCTTAATATTTCATTCAAAGCTGCCTTAATTCTTGGCTATTTCTTTAACCAGTTTCATACGAAGTTTCCGCAAAAAATTATGTAAAATATTTTTGCTCAGGCTAGAGGCCCTTATAATCATGAGCACTCCCCCTCCCCGCACTGTGGGGGTTGCAAGGGCTATCAGTATGCCCCTGAAACAAACTTATTGAAGAATTTTTACCTTTTGGAACAAACGTAAGTTAAATTTTTGATTCGTCCTCAGGTCACACGTTTTGTTTGAAGTAAACGTAAGAGGTGCAAAAATGTTTTACATGAATAAAAAGTAATAGTGCTGTTTCTGAAGGTTTTAATTTTTGTGACTCCAACTTCCCCTTTCTTTTTAAACACAGCGTTTTTTCCATATCTTTTATCGTAAAGAAATCACCATTTATATATACCCCTAAACAATTTATCTCACTCTGTGCTTGAAGGAGACTAAAACAACGTGTCTCCAACTCTTTTTGGTGTGGGAGAGTGACCAAATGCATGTATGTGAATTTCCAAAATATGTAAATTTTCTCCAGTGAAAAATTCACAAATTGCGCGTTGAAGGACTTTCACCGTGTTGCAAACATGCCTGGGACCAGTGCTGCTCAAAAGAAATCATTTTTGAGGCGAATCAGTGGAACCACGTAGTTGCAGGGCTTGTTGGTGTAAAAGGTCACGGAAGGGAGAAATAAGTCCGGAAGAAAAATACAAAGTAAAAAAAAAAAAAAGAGAGAGAGAGAGAGAGAGATGATCAAATGTAGAGGATTTTAGGAAAGGAGGGTCTGACCCCAGGTCTTAAACAACCCTTAGGAATAAGAAGCTCGCAGATTTGGGCTAGAGTGCCCGATAGGAAAGTGATACGGAAGCGAAGTAGAAAGGGGGAGGAAGACGCCCTTATTTATTACCGGGGGCCCAGTATCCGGGGTCCAACGGCTTAACGTGCCCATCCGACGCACGGCGGATATTTAGTGGATCGAGCGTTCGTAACTGCCTGGGATCGAACCTCGGGTCCTTTCCGTGGCAGTCACGAACGTTGCCCACTTGGGCATCCGCGGCCCGAGAGAGAGAGAGAGAAGCTCAAGTAAAGGCTTTAATTGGGGGAGGTGGTTAATGGCCACCATGAGCCACTCCATGGGCTCTAGACAGTTGCCCTTCCCTAATTTAGGGTCACTGCTTCCAGGGAAAGGAAGGGGCTAGTGCCGTAAGACAAACACGACCTCCATGCCTCACAGGGATACGATCCCGGACCCATTTTAGACGAATGGTCAGAAGCCAGTGCTTAGACCACTGAGTCACGGGGTTGGCAGAGGAGTTGTGAAAACACTTTTGGTCTTTTGGTAAGTGACTGTGAGGTGCTAAACTGCTGTTAAAAAAATCTTCCAGGTAGTTACATACCTACAAAGAAGTCTTGTGGTGGGGACATTTTAGCAAAATATGTTCGTATAGGCGTTTGAAAATAGTATTAAAGGAAAGTCCTTGGGCGAGAGTGAGAGAGAGAAAAAGAGATTTGAACTTCTTCCTCTTTGTTTTGCAGTCAGTAGGAGTCGTTTTACGATGCTTGCGTGTGGGAAAACGGGGTTTTTTAACCGAATATAAGGAATTTTGGTTTTAGAGTCGAGAAGGAAAGCGGTTTGGCTGTTGACCATGATAAGAAGATGCTACCTCGGAGTACTAGTGAAGGTGATTTTGAAGATATAGGAAAAAGTGGAACCGAAGAAGAATAGAAAGAAACGAAATACGACAGCAATAACTACTCTATGCCATTGCGTGGATCTAAGGAAAGGAACTACAACAGTAAACTGCAAAAATAAAGATTTCTATGATAGTTGGAAGCTATTTTACCTTCAGCGATAGAAAACTTGTAACGCTATAGTAAAAGTAAGAGAATGTGATTTGTTTTTTATATTTCACACAAAAGAGAGGTTCTTTTCTCAACCCCCTTTTTTTCATGTTTTGTATTTTATTTTATTGCTTTAATTTTTTGGTATGGATAAATTATCGGCTACTGACGTAAATCAGCGAAAGGAGCGAAAAAACAAAGCAAAACTTGAATCTGTGTTCGTGAAAACATACAGTTTTCAACTGAACACAGAGCCAGTCCCCAGGTGAGTTTTCAGTATCCTTAGCTCTGCCACCAAGCCACGGTCCTGGTGGGGGAGTGGGCAAGATAGAAAGGGAGAGAAAGAAATCATTAGCATTTCGCTTGAAAAAAAACAACAAAAAAACCGAACAATATAAAGTTTCTGTAAACACCCACGTAATGGTGGAGACAAAAAGGCTGCATGTCGCGTATAGACTTTTTTGTTTGGAGGTTTAACGATTATCGTGAGCAACTTGACGAGCTCTGTATAAGCAGTTGTTCAGATCCACTGATTCCAGGGAAGAGGAAAAGCCAGTGCCGTAATACAAACACCACATCCATGTCTCACTGGGATTCGAGCCCAGCCCCATCTCGGACGTGCGCTTAGACCTTTCCGCCTCCGCAGCAACGTGGAATAGACTTCAAATTCTGTACTTTCATTGACTTCATTTTTTTGAAATAAATTTAACAAAAAATCGTATCTAGGTTCACTTTTCAAATGTCGTGTTTACTTTTGATTGTTTCCGTTAGGATTAAAATTGATTCTGAGCGAAGGAGTTGGCCCCTCTAAAAAGCAGCTCATCTACTTTCACCACTGATCAAAGAGAAGTCTGATGAATCATATGCTCGTGTTATCATTGTTTTTGCAATTTTTTTCTTTGGGGAGGGGTTAACAACCGCCGTGGACATCTCAATGGGCAATAAGAAGTAGCCGGTCACTAATTTAGGGCAAGTGGTTATGCAGAGAGTCAGTGCCGTAGGACAAAGACAACATTCATGCCTCCCTGATATTCGAACCCACTTGGACAAACGGCCGTTGGTTAGCGCTTCTGCACTGTTCCGCTGGGGCGGCGTGCATGACTTGGAACAGAACACTTTTTACCATTAGACATTATAATGTAAGACTCTTTTCGTGTTAAACTTTTGTCGTTCTTCATACGTTATTTTTAAAACATAACCATACGCTGAAATAGTTCCTAAATTAAACCTTTACGGCCAGACGAAATATAAGACAAAGGCAACTCACGTTAATTGATTTATTCCACCACTATATCATCAGCACAACATAGCACTTCACATTTTACTTTACAAATCAATATCCACCACACATCCAACACCCCACACACGAGCAACTGTTGTATCGTAGTTTTCATCTATCGTTCTTATCTTATACAGTCATGCGTCACTTTCACATAGTCCTCAAGTGTGTTGCCAACAGTATTCGTTTGAGGGAAAAGATGTCACGTTAAGTTGTGAAGTATAACTGAGAACAAACTCAAATTTACATAGGGAAAGAAACTAAAAAGGAAAGTTAATTTAGAATATACGTCACAACATGTACTCATCATTTGCATGATTTTCGCATACAGAAAGCATACACTATCTCTTTTTTTTTATTGGAGGTTTAACGATCACCGTGAGCAACTCAATGGGCTATAAGCAGTCGCCCGTCCCTAATTTAGAGTCACTGGTTCCAGGGAAGGGAGAGAGCCAGTGCCGTAAGACAAACACAACATCCATGCCTGACCGGGATTCGAACCCGGACCCCTTTCGGACGAATGATCAGAGGCCAGCGCCTTAGACCACTGCGCCACCGGGGCGGCTACACGATCTCTGTCGAACCAGAGCCACTAGTGACATGGAGTATTAAGCGAGAAAATAAATGTGGTCATTTTTTTTTTGTTTTAATCAAAAGACGTCCTATGCTCTAACAGTGGAGCAGCACTTCTTTACTAGGTGTCCTGAATTTAACCCTGATGGGAGGTCAAGAAATTATAATGACCCCCTCCGTATGCAAGTGGTCATTTGTCTTACCGTAAATCCGAGCCAACCGAGAGAGATAGAGAGACTATATATAAACCCTCTAGTCAAGAACTGTTCTCTCAAATTAAGCCTGCATTATTTCCAGACCTTGTTATTGTCTCTTAGCAGTAACGGAATTGTCGATTATGGTGTCAGTGCGTTGAACATGCTTGAGGAATGACTCCGACATCATCCAAGCGATGGGCACGGGCACGCTTCGGCAGTAGTTACTTGTCGATAATCGTTTCGACCTTGGCAGCCGGCAGCTAGCTAATTGACAGTGCAACAGATAACCCCCCACCAAATTCTATGAATCAATTTCAAAATGTCATCCTCGCTCTTTGATGGTCGGCGTGTAACATTGGGGAAATGGAATAGCGGGGACAATCATTTGTATGCATTTTAATTAGCTAATGGCGTATGCCTTCTGCACGAGAATTTTGTGTGATAATTCGGAATTGTGTTTGTTGTTTTACAGCTATATATACGTATACTTCTGAACATGGGCGTAGCTAGGGAGGGGCAGGCGGAGCTCAAGAGAGATTTTAAAAATAACCGCTTTAATTGGAATTAAAACTTCAAACAGACTTCCATCCCGCCTTCTCCGTGACTTTAGAAAGCAAGGCAAGGCTTTCTCTGTAGAACGAAAGCTAGTTAGTGCAAAAACAACTGTACCAGTTTTTGTACAGTTCTTTTTGCGCCATACTTTGTCATTTGTCCATTTACAGAATTTGTTTGTAACATGATTCGCCAGTTTCGGTATTCTTAGCAGCTTCAAATTTGCATTTCTTTCTCAAAATATTCGGGGGCTGTTAGTTACTTGCATTCAGAAATGAAGGTGCGGTGGTATGATCTGTCCAACGAAAGAAGAACCGCAATCTTTGTCGACAACAGTGAACATTTTTGGTTTACAATCGGATGGTACGTTGCAAGATGAGGATATCGTTCACATCGTTGAAGATACTCTGGGGGCTATTCGATCATTACTGAAACTACAAGTCACGACTTCCAGCTGTATTCTGTCCATTTGATGTGATAGCAAAGGTCCGAATTCCTCCGAAGCAGTTGGGAAAAGCTGTGGAAACAGTAACAGTTTGGTTGTGCCGCCCGCATACAGATAATATTGGGGTATTGTTTTGACTATGATTTTTCCAGCACTAGAATAGAATGATGGGTGCGCAATATACACTATATTGACAAAAGTCACCGGACACCTATACTCGGGGCAAAGCTATCCTGGCAATGAGGCCGAAGCTACGGTGACCTTTTCACTCCCAGTATTACTCCGCACTGATGGTGTGTAATTAACCTTCACTCGGGAAACTTCTCCCACAAGCCCTCAGGGTTGGCTGGCTGGCTGTCACCGTGATCCCTTACCAAACCCCTCTATTTTAACCCCCTCCCCACCGCCGCGCGCTTTGCAGACCGGTAGACAAGCAGTTTATTTCTCCCTCTTATCTTTTTTTTTTTTTTTTTTTTTTTTTTGATGTTACAGAACGTGTAACGTTTCTTTCTTACTTTTAAAATGAAATTATCTTTGCTAAACACGGGAAGACGTCTTAAGTGGCCTAATTTTGTTTTCACGTATTTTTCCATTTTTTTTTATATTTCATATATTTATACTTATTGCTTGAAGATTACCAACTGCGGGATTTAATTAAAAGTATTTTTACCATGTCATCAGTTATGCGTAAAATTTCGTTCTTTCAAAAATTTTGCCTTGATTAGATTTTTTTTATAACAGACATCCGTTAAATGTGTATGCATTTTTAACTACCCCGTGTTGCCATAAGTACTGGACAAGAGCCCGTTTCTGTGGTAAATGATATTTTAGGGTTCACTGTAAACTGCCACACATGTTTCAGCAACTTGGAAAATTGCCACATGTTTTTTTCATTGATGGGCCAGGGCACAAATTGCTGTTCCTCCGAGGAACGCTTTGAATGTGTGGCAGTTTTCCAAGTTTCGAATTATGTGTGGCAGTTGAAGGAACTCTTTCATTTGTCTGAATTTTCATGCCGGTTCATACACGTTTAAGGCGGTAAACGAAAAAAATACCCCCGGAGAAAATACCCCTGAAAACTGAAAAGCGGAAAAATGTCCCAGGAAGAAATACCCCCAGAACAAGCGGTTCACTGTAACAGGAACACTGATGTGTGGCAGTGTTCCGGTGTGGCAATTTACCGGCAACCCTGCCACATATATTTCAGCAACTTGGCCACAAAAGTTCAAAGAGGGGGGGTATAAAGATTGCCGTTTCTGGCCCTATATTGAGAACTGAATTGGGAACTCCAAACGAATTTCGCGAAAACTTTCCATGTAAGCCAAGCTAGAATTGTACTTTAATTTGAAGAAATAAATTGTCGAGGATCCGAGGTACACTTGGTTCGGGGGGGGCTCTACCCCCAACTTCCGTAATATTATATTCTGGGCCGCTGAAGCCTGTCAGATTATCCAGGTTGTTCCCCTTAAAGCGCCCGCGAGGTCCGTGAGCTTTGGGGGGGGATTCCCCAAAATGTTAAAATGGACGTAGAGCTGTGAACATTAGAACCATGCTTTACATAATGATTCTGTACATGACCACGAATTTTCAGGAGGGTGGGGTGAATTCACCCTCCCCCAAGTTTCTATAAGAGCGCCGACATGTGTTCAAAATTTGCTCGCAATTTCTATGCTTCATGTTGTGTTTAGTGGCAGACTAAGTATGCCCTTCCCCAGAAATTTGGTGAAGCCTGCGAGAGGGATACGAGGTGCTTGGTTTGGAGGGCTCTACCCCCAACTTCCGTAATTTTATATTCTGGACCTCTAGAGTCGGTCAGTGTATCCTCGATGTTACCCCTGAAGAGCTCTTAGAAACTATGGGACGGTTACCCCACCCTCCTGAAAATTCGTGGTCGTGTACAGAATCATTATATAAAGCATGATACTAATGTTCACAGCTCTACGTCCATTTTAACGTTTTGAGCACCCCCCCCCCCCCCCCCAAGTTCATGGACCTCGCGTAGACTTCAAGGGGAACTTCCTGGATACACTGGCAGATTCCAGCGGCCCAGAATATAATATTACGGAAGTTCAGGGTAGACCCCTAACCAAGTGTACCTCGGATCCTCTGCAATTTATTTCTACAAATTAAAGTACAGTTATCGCTTGGCTTACATGGAACGTTTTCGCGAAATTCGTTTGGAGTTCCCAATTCAGTTCTCAATATAGGCCCAGAAACGGCTATCTTTATAACCCCCCCCCCTGAACTTTTTGTAGCCAAGTTGCTTAAGATGTGGGGCAGGGTTGACGGTAAATTGTCACATCGGAACACTGCCACACATCTGTGTTCCTGTGTGGCAGTTTACAGTGAACTGTTTGTTCCGGGGTATTTCTTCCGGGGGTATTTTTTCCGGGGCATTTTTTCAGCTTTTCAGTTTTCGGGGGTATTTTTACCTACATCCGTTAAAGGCAACTGCGCATAAAAGTTCAAAAGGAAAAGATGGCCGTTTCTTGGCCTATATTGAGAACTGAATTGGGAACTCCAAACTAATTTCGAGAAAACGTTCTGTGTAAGCCAAGCGAGAATTGTATTTTAATTTGAAGAAATAAATTGCCGATGGATCTGAGGTACTTCAGTACTAAATTCAACCTTCATTCTCGCAATGGTGCGACTTGAAACGCCAGTGAGTTCTGCCGTAAGAACTGTTAATTCATTTGATTTATTCGGCGAATGTTTTTCCATCAATTTAGTGAAAATATTCATAACGATCACCTTAGCAGAGCTTCGTAGTGGTTTCCCAGCTTTATGCGGCTGAAATACACTCGAGTGACCGACAGATGCCATTCGAAAAAAACGAAAAGACAGGAGTGTTTTAAAACAATCAAGAAGGAGAAACCAGGGGAGAAACGCGAAATGCCCTCGGAAACACTTTTTTCGCCCTCATCCTTCCACTAATGACCCCCACCCCCCACAGCAATAAATATCCCCTGGGTTGACAGCTTAACTCTGACCCAAACAAGAATGTTGTGACAGAGAACCATCAGTGACGTCACCAAAGCACGAATATCTGTATTTTTTAGAAATGCCGCTGAAACTGAGATCTGAATTTTTTAAATGCACACACACACAACGTATTGAACATCTGTGTCCTTTCTAAGTGCCAGTTGAAGCTGGAGTACGAGCTTTCAGACCGGAACTACTTTATGCAGTGGAAGTATACACTCTGTAGCCTTCCTTCCAATGACAGGTTAAGTTTGCCCAGTATAGAAGAGAAATACAACATAGCATTTATTAACATACATTAGCAAGGTGGCAGTCCACCTTTGGCCTTAATGTATGTACTGACCCATCAACACGTGCTTTCGACAAGGTTTTGGAACACAGGGATAGGTATGCGCTTCCATTCAGTACATAATGCTGCCGCTAACTGTTGCTTAGTAGTAGGCTTTGGTTCCAAACTTTTTATGCGGCGCTCTAATTCATCCTATAGGTGCTCTATGGGATTAAGGTCAGGGCTCTGTGCTGGACAGTTCACACACGATATGGAATTATTGTCAAAACAATCCGTAACAGTCCTTGCTTTATGGCTCGGTGTGTGACATCTGGCACATCAGCGTCTGGCATGTGACATCTTGGCGACCATCTGGCATGCGACATCTTGGCGACCATCTGGCATGTGACATCTGGCATGCGACATCTTGGCGACCATCTGGCATGTGACATCTGGCACATTTTCATCTTGAATGTTTTCACTTTTAAAACGTATTATGTGTGTACTTCTTAGAATATTGCCTAATAAAATTGGTGTATTGTTTGTTTGTTTTTTTTGGGGGGGGGGGAGAGGGGTATTCTGCATCATTGGCATTTGGGAACGGTTCCTGTATATTAACACTAAGAACATACTTTTAAGTCACTTTATACTTTGCTTTTATGCTTAAGTTAACAGTACAACTCAAAATTGGTTTATTCACACTTTTAAAGATCATACCCCAAAATAGAAAAAACCTCCTAAAAAATCAAAATAACTTAAAATCATGAAGTTTATTAGATTTAGCAATTTCTCATATTGATAATAAAGTCATTTTTGATCTCATAAATACTTTATACTAGAAAAAAGCAGAATTTGGGCAAATTTTCATTATGTCAAGGTTATACGTTTTTCCGAGAAACCATTTTGTCAACAAATGGCAAGGAAATGTTATTTGAATTGGCATCTGGGAACGGTTCCTGTATATTAACATTAAGAACATACTTTTAAGTCACTTTATTTTTATGCTTATATTAACAACACCACTCAAAATTGGTTCATTCATTATGTAAAGATCATATGCCACAATAGAAAAGGTACTGCTTGAAAACATGGAATTACCTTAAAATCAGGTGCTTTGTGATGTTTAACAATCTTTAATAATGATAATAAAGTCATTTTTGATCTCACAAATACGTTGAATTAGCTGAATTTTGGCAAATTATGACGTTGCGTTTTTCCGAGAAACCATTTTTGTCAACAAATGATAAGAAACTGATAATTGTAATAATATTTGGGAACGGTTCCTGTATATTAACGCTAAGAACATACTTTTAAGTCACTTTATTTTATGCTTAAATTAGAAATTCAACTCGAATTTGGTTTATTCATTATGTAAAGATCATACGCCACAATAGAAAAAGTCATTTAATTAAAAAAAAAATGTTATTTTGATTTTTTAGGAATTTTTCCAATTGTGGCGTATGATCTTTACATAGTGAATAAACCAATTTTGAGTTGTACTGTTCATTTAAGTATAAAATTAAAGTTTAAAGTGACTTAAAAGTATGTTCTTAGTGTTAATATACAGGAACCATTCCCAAATGCTATTACAATTATCATTTTCTTATCATTTGTTGACAAAATGGTTTCTCGGAAAAACACATAACTTCGACATAATGAAAATTTGCCTAAATTCAGCTTTTTCCTAATTTAAAGTATTTATGAGATCAAAAGTGACTTTATTATCAATATAAAAAACTGCTAAATCTAATAAACTCCATGATTTTAAGTTAATTTGATTTTTTAGGAATTTTTTTCTATTGTGGCATATGATCTTTACAAGAGTGAATAAACAAATTTTGAGTTGTACTGTTAACTTAAGCATAAAAACAAAGTATAAAGTGACTTAAAAGTATGTTCTTAGTGTTAATATACAGGAACCATTCCCAAATGCCAATACAAATAATATTTTCTTGCCATATATTGACAAAATGGTTTCTCGGAAAAATTCAATATCTTCATCATAATGAAAATTTACCAAAATTCAGCTAATTTTTTAATATAACTTATTTGCGAGATCAACAATGACTTCATTATCATTATTAAAGATTATTATATATCACGAAGCACCTGATTTTAAGGTAATTTCCTGTTTTCAAGCAGTACCTGACTTTTTCTATTGTGGCGTATGATCTTTACATAATGAATAAACCAATTTCGAGTTGCATTTTTAATTTCAGCATAGAATTAAAGTGACTTAAAAGTATGTTCTTATTGTTAATATACAGGAATCGTTCCCAAATATTGTTATAATTATCAGTTTCTTATCATTTGTTGACAAAAATGGTTTCTCGGAAAAACGCAACGTCATAATTTGTCAAAATTCAGCTAATTTAACGTATTTGTGAGATCAAAACTGACTTTATTATCATTATAAAAGATTGTTAAATATCACAAAGCACCTGATTTTAAGGTAATTCCATGTTTTCAAGCAGTACCAATTTGAGTTGTACTTCTTCCAAAGTATTTGCTCATGGTGGTTGTTAAATCTCCAATCAAAAAAAAAAAAAAAAAAAAAAAAAAAGGTGTTAAAAGTAATCAGTTTTACCTAACATATCAAACCCAAAAAGAACGTTTTCTGTGTCTGAAACAATCTCTTTGTTGCGCAAAGCCAAAATTTACGAAATTTCCACTTTGAGAATTCCTAGCGGAAAATTTATGAACTAGTAGTGAAATTTAAAATGGGAAAATTTTAATGAGAGAGCATACTTCGATTGATATTAAAATATTGTTTCTGTTCTCCAACAATGTGTTTTGTTCACCTCAAATCCCTCAAAACTTATTTATATACCCAATATTGATATAAATATTAAACTGGAGCACACTGTATTCAAAATATAAATTTACTGAATTCAAAACAAAATATAATGGTTTTAAAAGACACTGCTTCAAACAGTTTTTTTTTTTTTCACTTGCTAGACATCAGCTCAAGTTTCCTCTTGTGAATAAACTTGGCTTTCTTCGCAAGTTCTGTAGCTATATTTGTCTTTTGCTGACTCTGTAGCTGCATAGTATCCATTGCTTAATTTTTCTTTCTGCTGATATCTATCCCTTTCCATTTCTTTACTGTTCTTTCTTTCTTTCTATGCCCTCAGATGCTGAAAGAACTTTTAAGCTGAGGACCAGGAATGAATATCAAAGCTTTCACTATTTTAGGTAAATGGAACTTTGAGAACATCAATACTTTTGATCACTATGCATCAATTCTTACAAATTTTCAAACTTTGTCACTACGATAGCTGCCAACTAAATTTAATGAAAAACCAGAAGATTGTCAAAAAAAAAAAAAAAAAGATCCAGAACATTGCATAATAATCAGGAATATTTTTCTGATGTTAATTTGTTATACAATATAAAATGTCCACACAGAGCTAAAACTGTATATCGTGTTTTGCAATAGTTACACACGAATTTTTATATGCACTTCAACAAAACAAGGGAAAGATTAATGAAGAAGTCACGATATCGGACATTTTTGTTTTGATTCCTTAAGAAATACCTGGCCATTTTCAATGTCCACATTTTTTTCTTTTCAAACCTACTCTGTTTTCTTCTGCTTTATTTAACATTATCAGGGATACAGACCCACTTCTGAAGTTGAGAAACACTAAGTGGATCTAACATTTTTTCTTTTTCTAGTTTTCCTCAAACACCAATAGGAATCCTGCAGTAAATGTAATAAGTTCCTACCCAGGCAGGGAGTAGCTCACGGTGGTCTTTAGAACCCATTAACAAGTGTTAGGATCTTGAAAACATGAAACTAAACTTTACAAGATGTTTAATAACGTTATTTCACTGAGATTTTCGATTTCCATAGCAAATTCGATGTTTTTCATCGTCCGTAGCGGGCCGGCGATTTCCACAGCATACTCGATGTTTTCTGTCATCCGTCTCTAGCATTAACTCTAATGTATACAACCATGACATTTAGGTATTGGTCACATGCCTGCCAACTAAATAGATTTAATGTATGTATTTTGCTTCAAGAAAATTAAATACAGGGTGGGCCATATTGATGGGACATATTTATATTTTGAATACTGCGAGCAATAACAGTCATGCATGTTTTTCATATAGCTTAACAGGAAGTGTAAGGATGGGAGTTACTGATGGTACATTTTCTTTCATTGTTGCAGGGAATCATCGTGATGTGGACCGCCGTTGAAATTTCGTACGTCGTGGAGGCGTTCTTCAGTAGTGGAAGCTCCATCATCACAGCACAACGGCGTTTCAAACATTTTAAGAAACGGGTAGCACCTTCCCGAAAGGTCATACTGCGTGCTGTTAACAACTTTCGTGAGACCGCAAACGCGAACAAAAAACTGTCCCCCGGGAGACCTCGAACGTCGCGTAGTGCAATAAACATTGAACGTGTGTCGAATGCCATGGACCGAAGTCCAAAGATGTCAACTCGGCAATTGTGTCGTCAAGTGCATATTCCACGTACCAGTGTGCGGCGAATCCTGAAAAACGACTTACAACTGTATCCATACAAGGTACAGGTGGTGCAGAAATTGTTCGATCAAGATAAGGTTCAACGAACCGCATTCTGTGATTGGCTAATCAGCAAAGGTGATGACTTTATGCAACACCTTATCACGTCCGATGAAGCTCATTTCCACCTAAGTGGTTATGTCAATAAACAAAACTATCGATTCTGGGCTAGACAAAATCCGCAACTGTTGCATGAAACGCCATTGCACAGTGCCAAGGTTACTGTGTGGTGTGCAGTGACTCATACCTGTGTGATAGGTCCCTATTTTTTTTGAAAACGAACATAATGACACAGTCACCGCTGAGCGGTACACCACAATGTTACGAACATTTTTCATTCCCGAAATGAGACGCCTTGGCCTGAGGGACATGTGGATGCAACAGGATGGTCCCACCAGTCATACTGCAGTAGTGTCAATGACAACCCTTCGACGACACTTCCCGGGACGCCTCATCTCCAGATTCGGCGATATCCATTGGCCATCCAGATCCCCCGATCTAACTCCGCCGGACTATTTCCTGTGGGGTTATCTAAAGGAGAAGGTGTACACCACAAAACCCACTACCATCAATGAACTGAAGGAGAGCATCCGAAGGGAGATAGCAGCCATCCCTGCGCCAAACTATGCTGAACATGATCGTTAGGGCCAGAGAATGCACTCTTCAAGGTGGTGCCCATCTGAGGGATGTAATCTTCAAACAATGAACACAGTGCAAAACTCCCGTCCTTTGGCAATGTGTTCCACATAGTTGGTAATAAATGTTGTGTTCAACATGCTCCACAAATGCATTTTAAATGTGTCCCATCAATATGGTCCACCCTATATATAGTACAATATAATGTAAGGGGGAAAACTGCTGATGAGGTCATATGCATAGAAAATCACTCACCTTAGTACAGAACGATGTCTTTAATCAAATGAGGAAATTAATCAAATGTCATTATAAGATAACAATGTTGTATGGAAATGAAATCTTGAAGGTTTGAAAAACTTCAGACATGTTTTGTTGATAAGTAATAAAAGTTTGATGAAGAATAAATGTTCATTCTTGATTTGACACAAAATTATTAATGAAGAAATATGATAAATGCTTGCAAAAACATTAGACATTTTGTAGATAAATAATAAAAGTCATTCACAACTAATGAAATTTCATTTTCTTAAGTTGTTTCTGTCTAACAATTTGTTCTATACCCTTTTATGAATTAGCCGGCTAGTTTTCTTTCTCTTGAACATTCATTTGATTTTAATTTGCTGCGTAAGTTACTAGAGATATTTAGCTCCTTTCCTCCTCTTCTCATTTCTTCTTCCTTATCTTGTAATTCTTTCTTATATTCTGAATATGATTTCATATTTTGGCATACATCTCTATTTACAGGATCATGCAAATAATCGCTTTTCTTTAAAAATTACAAGGCTGACTTATCCTGATTCAGTAGCTTATATTTCATGGTTTGAACAGATGAAAATGTTTCAATTTTCATGTTGCTGGATTCTTTATCAAGTACAGGTCTGGTTCATTTGCCCGACGTTTACTTCACCGAAGGGTCACTTGACCGAAAATCACTTCACCGAAAAAATTGTTTCACCGAAAGATCACTTGATCGAAGCGTTCATTTCACCGAAGGGTCACTTGATCGAAAGGTACATTTCACCGAAGGGTCACTTGATCGAAAAGTTCATTTCACCGAAAGGTCTCTTTACCTAAAAGTTCATTTCATCGAAAGGTCATTTCACCGAAGGGTCAGTTTATCGAAAACGCTAGATTTCATTACAGGATCTGTTGAAGCATGGTGCAAGTTTGACAGACAGACCACCGAAACGTTAGGGGATCATACTCAAATTGCACTTTTGATTTCTCCGTGTCACAGAGAACGCAAAGATTTAGTTTTAAGGCAAAAATAATTAATTTGCTAAAAAGGCCTATGCCTCGGCCTAGGCCTTTTTAGCAAGTTTTATCATGTTCATACGTTTTTCATAAAAATCATGTTCAGTGCTCATGTTCATAAATAGTTTACATGAAAAGTCAAGTTAATAACGTTGCACATTTATTCAGGCAAAAAAGAATCAATATTAGGGCCGTAGGCCTCGCTTAGGCCTTTTTAGCAAATTTTAACGGTGCGTGCTCATGTTCATAAGGTTTACATAAAAAATCAAGTTAATGATGTTACACATTTTTTCAGGCAAAAAGACGTAGGCCTCGCCTCGCTTAGGCCTTTTTAGCAAATTTTAACCGTGCGTGCTCATGTTCATAAGGTTTACATAAAAAATCAAGTTAATGATGTTACACATTTTTTCAGGCAAAAATAATCAATTTTAGGGCCCTAGGCCTCCGCTTAGACCTTTTTAGCAAATTTTAATCGTGCGTGCTCATATTTATAAGGTTTACGCAAAAAGTTAAGTTAATAATGTTGCACATTTATTCAGGCAAAAAAGAATCAATATTAGGGCCGTAGGCCTCGCTTAGGCCTTTTTAGCAAATTTTAACCGTGCGTGCTCATGTTCATAACGTTTACATAACAACTCAAGTTAATGATGTTGTACACTTATTCAGGCCAAAAGAATCAGTCTTTAAAGCCCTAGGCCTCGGCTTAGGCCTTTTTAGAAAATTTTAATCCTGCTTGCTCATATTTATAAGGTTTACATAAAATGTCAACTTAATAATGTCGCACATTTATTCAGGCAAAAAGAATAAATTTTAGGGCCGTAGGCCTCCGCATAGGCCTTTTTAGCAAATTTTAACCGTGCGTGCTCATCATGTTCATAACGTTTACATAACAACTCAAGTTAATGATGTTGTACACTTATTCAGGCCAAAAGAATCAGTCTTTAAAGCCCTAGGCCTCGGCTTAGGCCTTTTTAGAAAATTTTAATCCTGCTTCCTCATATTTATAAGGTTTACATAAAATGTCAACTTAATAATGTCGCACATTTATTCAGGCAAAAAGAATAAATTTTAGGGCCCTAGGCCTCCGCAAGGCCTTTTTAGCAAATTTTAATCGTGCGTGCTCATATTTATAAGGTTTACGCAAAAAGTCAAGTTAATAATGTTGCACATTTATTGAGACAAAAAAGATTCAATTTTAGGGCCTTAAGCCTCGGCTTAGGCCTTTTTAGGAACTCTAAACGAATTTCGCGAAAACGTTCCATGTAAGCCAAGCGAGAATTGTGCTTTAATTTGAAGAAATTAATTGCCGATGATCCGAGGTACACTTGGTTTGAGGGAACTGTACCCCGAACTTCCGTGGTATTATATTCTGTGCCGCTGGAGTCTGTCAGTGTATCCAGGATGTTCCCCTTGAAGTGTCTGCGAAGTCCGTGAGCTTTGGGAGGGGGCTTTCCCCCAAAATGTTAAAATGGACGTAGAGCTGTAAACATTAGAACCTTGCTTTATATAATGATTCTGTACACGATCACGAATTTTCAGGAGGGTGGGACGAATTCACTCTCCCCCAAGTTTCTAAGAGCGCAGACAGGTGTTCAAGGTAAGGGATTTGCTCGCAATTTCTATGCTTCATGTTGTGTTTAGTGCCAAACTATGTATGCCCTTCCCCCTCCCCCAGAAATTTGGTGAAGTCTGTAAAAGGGATACGAGGTGCTTGGTTTTGAGGGCTCTACCCCCAACTTCAGTAATTTTATATTCTGGACCTCTGGAGTCGGTCATCAGTGTATCCTCGATGTTACCCCTGAAGAGCTCTTGGAAACGGGGGGGGGGGGGGGGTTCAGTTTCACTCCACATTCCTGAAAATTCGTGGTCGTGTACAGAATCATTATATAAAGCATGGGTCTAATGTTTACAGCTCTACGTCCATTTTAACATTTTGGGGGAAAGCCAACCCCCCCCCCAAGATGACGGACCTCGCGGACGCTTCAAGGGGAACATCCTGGATACACTGACAGACTCCAGCGGCCCCGAACATAATATTACGGAAGTTGGGGGTACACCCTCCCAAAACTAGGTGTACCTCGGATCCTCGGCAATTTTTTCTTCAAATTAAAGTGCAATTCTCGCCTCGCTTGGCTTACATGGACCGTTTTCGCGAAATGCGTTTGGAGTTCCCAATTCAGTTCTCAATATATGCCCAGAAACGGCAATCTTTAACCACCCCCCTCTTGATTTTTTTAACTTGACATTTTATGTAAACTTATGAACAAGCAAGATTAGAATTTTCTAAAAACGCCTAAGCTAAAAAAAAAAAAAAAAGCCCTAAGGGCAATAAAATTTATTTATTTTTTTGCCTTAATAAATGTGCAACATTATTAACTTATTAACTTGACATTTTATGTAAACTTATAAACCAGCAAGATTAGAATTTTCTAAAAACGCCTAAGCTAAAAAAAAAAAAAAAAGGCCTAAGGGCAATAAAATTGATTCTTTTTTGCCTGAATACATGTGCAACATTATTAACTTGACTTTTTACGTAAACCTTATGAATATGAGCACGCACGATTAAAATTTGCGATAAAGGCCTAAGCCGAGGTCTAGGGCCCTAAAATTGATTATTTTTGCCAGAAAAATGTGTAACATTATTAACTTTACTTTTTATGTAAAGCTTATGAACATGAGCAAGCACGATTAAAATTTGCTAAAAAGGCCTAAGCGAGGCCTACGGTCCTAATATTGATTCTTTTTTGCCTGAATAAATGGGCGACATTATTAACTTGACATTTTATATAAACCTTATAAATATGAGCACGCACGATTACAATTTTCTAAAAAGGCCTAAGCCGAGACCTAAGGCTTTAAGACTGATTCTTTTGGTCTGAATAAGTGTACAACATCATTAACTTGAGTTGTTATGTAAACCTTATGAATATGAGCACGCACGATTAAAATCTGCTAAAAATTCCTAAGCCGAGGCCTAGAGCCCTAAACTTGATTCTTTTAGCCTGAAAAGTGTGCAACATCATTAACTTGAGTTTTTAGGTTAACCTATGAACATGAGCACGTACCGTTATTATTTTCTAAAAAGGCCTAAGCTGAGGCCTAGGACCTTAAAATTGATTCTTTTTGCCTGAAAAAAATTGCAACATTATTAACTTGACTTTTTATGTAAAGCTTATGAACATGAGCAAGCACAATTAAAATGTTCTAAAAAGGCCTAAGCCGAGACCTAGGTCTTTAAGACTGATTCTTTTGGCCTGAATAAGTGTACAACATCATTAACTTGAGTTGTTATGTAAACCTTATGAATATGAGCACGCACGATTAAAATCTGCTAAAAAGGCCTAAGCCGAGGCCTAGAGCCCTAAACTTGATTCTTTTAGCCTGAAAAGTGTGCAACATCATTAACTTGAGTTTTTAGGTTAACCTATGAACATGAGCACGTACCGTTATTATTTTCTAAAAAGGCCTAAGCTGAGGCCTAGGACCTTAAAATTGATTCTTTTTGCCTGAAAAAAATTGCAACATTATTAACTTGACTTTTTATGTAAAGCTTATGAACATGAGCAAGCACAATTAAAATGTTCTAAAAAGGCCTAAGCTGAGACCTAGGGCCCTAAAATTGATTCTTTTTTGCCTGAAAAATTGTGTAACATTATTAACTTTACTATTTATGTAAAGCTTATGAACATGAGCAAGCACAATTAAAATTTTCTAAAAAGGCCTAAGCTGAGACCTAGGGCCCTAAAATTGATTCTTTTTTGCCTGAAAAAATGTGTAACATTATTAACTTTACTATTTATGTAAAGCTTATGAACATGAGCAAGCACGATTAAAATTTGCTAAAGAGGCCTAAGCGAGGCCTATAGCCCTAATATTGATTCTTTTTTGCCTCAATAAATGTGCGACATTATTAACTTGACATTTTATGTAAACCTTATAAATATGAGCACGCAGGATTAAAATTTTCTAAAAAGGCCTAAAACGAGGCCAAGGGCTTTAAGACTGATTCTTTTGGCCTGAATAAGAGTACAACATCATTAACTTTAGTTTTTATGTAAACCTTATAAACATGAGCACGCACGGTTAATATTTTCTAAGAAGGCCTAAGCCGAGGCCTAGGGCCCAAAAATTGATTCTTTTTTTGCCTGAATAAATGTGCAACATTATTAGCTGGACATTTTACGTAAACCTTATGAATATGAGCACGCACGATTAAAATGTTCTAAAAAGGCCTAAACCGAGGCCAAGGGCCCTAAAACTGATTTTTTTTTTTTTTTTTGTCTGAATAAGTGTGTTTACATAACAACTCATTAACTTGAGTTGTTATGTAAACTTCATGAATATGAGCTCGGGGGATTAAAATTTGGCATAAAGGCACAGGTCTATCTATGACTTCTAATTAATGTTATATTTCGAAAAACCTACTTATGGGGAGGTGTTTAAAAGAAATTAAAAGTGTATTTTTTATACAATCCAATAATGTTTAGGTGACCAGTTTTTTAAAAACCAGCACCATACTCCCACAGATCTATAACAACAAAATTCTAAGTTTTCGATAAACTGACCATTCGGTGAAATGATCTTTCGATATAATGAACTTTTAGGTAAAGTAATCTTTCGGTGAAATGAACTTTTCGATCAAGTGTCCTTTCGATGAAATGAACTTTTAGGTGAAGTGATCTTTCGGTGAAATGAACTTTTCGGTCAAGTGACCCTTCGGTGAAATGTACCTTTCGATCAAGTGATTTTCGGCGAAGTGATTTTCGGTCAAGTGACCTTTCGGTCAAGTGAACGATAGTACATCCCCATCATACTAAAGGAATTTTTCACTTGAGAGCCAGGAAAACAACTCAATAATGCCTTCATTATTTTTGAGAGGGCTCTGAATTTGTTTAACTTAAGAAGTGCATGATTTGGGATTCACTGAAATTTATTTACGTAAATATTAAACAGGAGCACATCACTGCATCCGAAGTATAAAATTACTGACATTTAACAACAACACAGGGTAGAGGAAACGTCGAGCGAGCGGGCATTGCGATTGCCGGCGAAATCTTCGCTCTGTCCGACTTCCGTTTTCGGACATTTTCTCTCTGTTTTTCAAGCTAAAACACAAATATTTATGCATTAAAATGAAACTTAATAACAATACTGGGCACAAGAAACATCGCGAGAAAAATAAATTAGGATTATGGGGAAAAAAATTAACTCCGTTTAACTTCCGTTTTCGTTTTGAAACAATTTTACGGGACACGGAAAAGGGGGAGATTCCACCACGGACGGATTAAATACCGATCTAGAAATTTAGTTTCGTTTAATAAAAGGGAAAGGGGCGAAAACGATTGCTCTCTATTGATTAGTTTTGAAGGAGTATTAGAAATAGGGTAACATGCATTTCCTTAGAAAAAATTCCTTAAAAAAAAACAAAAAAAACCGAAGTCGCTCCTTTTCACTAATACCGAAGATACGGTGGATCCCACTTAAGAAGTTTTAATTTTAGAGTCCCGATTTTTTTTTCCATAGTGCTAATGTTAATTTTTCCCTCTTAAGAAGTAACGATGTTTCAAGTTTTCCCGCTTAAAAATTCTTTAAAAAAAAACAAAAAAAAACGAAGTCGCTCCTTTTCACTAATACCGAAGATACAGTGGATCCCACTTAAGAAGTTCCCGCATGTTTCTAAGTAAAAACATACGATTTTGGAACTAGTCCAGCAGTACATGTCAAAGAAGTTGGGAGGAAACGTTTCTTTGTTCTCCCTATACATGCAGCAAGAGCAAGCTTCCCACGGTCAACGCAGGGGGTCATGTTTACTCCCCCACTTCTTCTGTGTCTGCCCTTTGTGTATCGCAATCGCCTTATCTTTGGGGCTGGAAAAAGGCTGGGAAAGGAAACACCTGCTGAAAGTTAGTCATTCTGTCAGAGTTACGCTCAGATGTTGCACCACGCATACCTGGAGTTAAACGTTCAGTTTTATTGTTGAAATGCGTAGCTAGAAATATGGCGTCTAAAGGCATCAAAAGAAAAGCTTTATCTGTGGTTGAGAAACGAAACATTATTACGAAAGTTGATGAAAACCCCCATTTAACTAGGGTGCAGATAGCATAAGAACTAAATTTACCTGTTACAACCCTCAACGGTAAGTGGCAAAATGGGACACTGTGCTTGCAAAGGCTTCCCATTCATTAAAAAACAAAAAGATTAAGAAGTGTAAATACGAGGATGTCGAAGAAAAAATTCTTGTGTAGTTTAAACAAGCAAGAAACGCTAACATTCCGATCAACGGGACAATTCTTGGTGAGAAAGCAGAAAAAGATTTCCAAGAAAGTAAATGTTGAATTTAATCCTTCCAATGGATGGATCGACCATTTTAGGAAAAGAGCAGGACTGACTTATAAAACTGTTTTTGGAGAATCAAAAAGTGTTAACATCGAAGAAGTGGATGATTGGGAATCTAATGTTTTACCAGAACTGTTATCAGCATAAGAAGCAAAAGATGTTTTCAATGCTGATGAATGTGCTTTTTTACAACCTTATTCCTGACAAGACCTACTCTTTCACAGGAGATAGCAGCCACAGAGTCAAAGTAAATAAAGAGAGATTGACAGTTCTGGTAGGAGCTAATATGGATGGAACAGAAAAGTTACCTTTATTGGTCATTGGAAAATCGAAGAAGCCGAGGTGCTTCAAAAATGTGAATTAAAACCATGAAACAATTCTACAGGAAACGTTTAGTTTATTGGCTACTGCAGAAGCTTGAATCAGACTCAAGTTACACCAGATGTACACTGAAATTGAATTTATTAGATGCCATGCATTTTATTGTTTCTTCGTGGGAAAAGGTATCATTTTCAACGATCACAAATTGCTTCAGGAAAGCTGGCTTCAACGCTGATGAGCTTAGTTTTTCTGATGAAGAAAACAGGCATGACAACAATGAAGCTTGGAAAAGTTTGCAAAAAAAACTAAACTTCAAATCTTACTTTGAAGAGTTTGTAAATATCGACAAAGATGTTCCCACTTTTGAAATGCAAAATATTGACGATATTTGTGACATCAAAACGCAAGAAGATGAGTGCAGGCCAATTGCAACTTCAGCTGAAGCTGGTAAAGCATTAGAAACTTTTCGCCGCTTTATAGAAAGCCGCGAACGTGTTCCAGCGGACATAATGAGAAATTTGAGGGAAATGGACACGTACTTTGTGAATCTAGCTGAAACAAGGAAGAAATAAACGCTTTTAGATCAGTATTTTTTTAATCCTGTAGCATAATAAATGTAGCTTTCAATCCTCATATTCAAGTTTAAATGGGTAAGTTGTGAAATTTTGTATGTTACTTTTAAATTAACTAAAATGTAATTTCTGGATTTAATCTATGCAACATTTTTTATCGCTAAAGTCTTGCAAAATCCAATTAGACACTTCCCGTTTAAGAAGTTTTCATCGCTTCGTCCCAACGAAAACTTCTTAAGCGGGATCCAATGTATTAAAAACGAGGAATCTCAACACCCAAGAAACATTCACGAAAATATTTAACAAGTGTTAGAATCTTGAAAACACAAAAATAAACTTTACACAGATGTTTAATAACGTTATTTCACTGAGATTTTCGATTTCCGTCGTTCGTAGTGGACCGACGATTTCTATAGCATACTCGATGATTTCCGTCGTCTGTAGCGGACCGACGATTTCCACAGTAACAGTAACTACGTAAAATTCCTAGTGCTTGGAGTCGCTGAATCATTCTTCCTACCGCATGGACTTACTCAGCGTCAAGCGGAAGAGTGCGCACGGAGAACTGACGATGACGACGGGCACAGAGGTTCTGGCGCCCAATCCTTGGCGCCCAATGGCACAAAACCTGCCTTTTGTAAGCAAGATGGCGCAAGACTTCTGTTTTGGCACACTTTGGGGCAGAATTTCCATCCCTGGAAGAGGTGCCGTCATTCGCAGCCGTGACCATCCCGTTGTCCGAAGTCATTACGATTTGGTTTTCTGCAAGAGTGAGGCATAACCCCTTCCCCTCATAAAAATTTTATTGCTTTTTGAAATAAAATTGGTAACACCAAAAACAGAACAGAAAAAAGCGGATTTCTACGTGTTCGCGTAAGTCTTTCATGCATGTATAATATATTTTATTTATAGGGCTATTTTTAGCAAAAATACAGAAAATATTAAAATCCGGAAGAAAAGTTCTTCGGGCCAGAAAACTGTATAAAAAATCGGAAAACTTCCGCAAAATCCAGAAGAGTTGGCAGGTACGCAGTACCGTTTTTGGAAAGTTTTTCCTCACGTATCAAGCTGAAATACAAACATTTATGAAGGGGGATGACGCTTAACAACAACAAAGGATACAGAGAACATAGCGTAAAAAAATTACGAATACGGGCGGAATATTCGCTCCGTCAGACTTCCGTTTTCGGGCATTTTGCCTCCATTTTTAAGCTTAAGACTTATAGTATAAAATATTTTACAATACTGGGCAGAACGAACACCGAGCGAAGAAAAAATTACGATTATAGGAGACATCTTTACTCTGTCTAACTTCCGTTTTCAAAAGTTTTGAAAGTCAGAATTCCGTCCTCAAACGGAAAACGACCCCCCCCCCCCTTTTTTTTTTGTGTTCAGTTGTGTACTGATCTCATGAATGACTCAAATGATGACGGAAAAGACGAAATTCCTCGAATCCGTGGAAGAATTTCATGCTAAAAGATTACAGGGAAATTTTCCAGACATCAAAAGTTTCCGTTTTCGGAAAATCTTCCTCCATTTTTAAAGCTGAAATACAAATACTTAGAGAATAAAATTATATTTAACAACAATACTGCGCAGAAGGAACATCGCGAGAAAAATAAATTACGATTATACGGGGGAAAACTTCGCTCCGTTTAACCTGTTTTCGAAATTTCTCGAAGATTAAATACTGTCCCAACAAGGAAAACACCCCCCCCCAAAAAAAATCACTTCAGTTTTACATTTCAGGATGACTCAAATGACGAGAAAAAAAAAGAATCTTATGCGTGAAGATTACAGGGAAACTTTCCCCGACATCAAAAATTTACGTTTTCGGAAAATTTTCCTCCCTTTTTAAGCTGAAATACAAGTATTTATCTAATAAAATGATATTTAACAACAACACAACGCAGAAGGAACATCGGGAGAAAATAAATTAGGACTATACAGGAAATCTTTGCCCCGTTTAACCTGCGTTTTCGAAAGTTTTGAAAGATGAAATACTGTCCCCAGACAGAAAATGACCAGCCAGCCCCCTCCCCCAACTAATCCCCCCAAAATTTTCTTCAGTTTTACATCGATCTACAGGATGACTCAAATGACGAAGAAAAAAAAAGTGGAATCCGCGGAAGAATTTAGTGCGTGAAGATTACAGGGAAATTTTCCTGACATCAAAATTTCCGTTTTCGGAAAATTTTCCTCAATTTTTAAGCTGAGATACAAATATTTATGGAATTATATGATATTTAACACCAAAGCTACACAGAAGGAACATCGCGAGAAAAATAAATTACGATAATACGGGGAAAACCTTTATTCCGTTTAACCGGCGTTTTTGAATATTCTGAAAGATGAGAACGTTCCCAGACGGAAAACAATCAGCCAACTAATCCAAAAAATTTCTCTTCAGTTATGAGACGAAAAAGGTGGAAATCCGCGGAAGAATCTTGTGTATGATAACTGAGAAAATATTCGTATAAATGCTCTTTAAGGCAGGTCCCACGAAGTTTTTCTTTTAACAACAGAAAATGAAAAACAGAAAAAAAATTGTGACCTTAAACCGAAATTCGCGACGATTTCGTGACCTTTTCTCACTTCGTTACTTTTTCGGGACTTTCGTGACCGGTAGACACCCTGACCAGATTTACAAAGTAGAATTTCTTGACGTTTTGGGGACTTTTTGGTGACCTATTATTTTTTTTCTTGACCTAACGACGATAGCTTCGAAAGCACTTTTGTAAGCTTAAAAAAAACATGAAATGTTAATGAGCATAGGTCTCACAAGCTAAATATAACATAACTTTGTTCAAAGTTAGTTAACTTTTTTATGGGATTTATTTAAGTAATGTTACAAATGTTCTGCAAATTTTTGGAGAAAACTCTTCCATGGTTCATACACTTTCATCCAAAAAAAATTCAAGGACTTTTTAAGGATGAACAACTTTTTAACTTTTTTTTTAAGGATGATCTCAGTATGCGAGATACACAAATTATAAAATACTATTAAATTCTGAAATATAGGACATCCTGCATCCCTGATATGCAGAAATTATTTTTGCAAATCTATATGCATGAAATACTTTTGAAAAACACGGGTTTGCAACCAGACAAAATGTACATTCATGTGAAAATTCTGAGAAATTCCGTTGTTTAATTTCATACGGTGTTCTAGGTGCAATATTTGCTGCAAATTGTTTGAAATCATTTAAAGCCAACATTGTTAGAAGTTTGATAAGGAGGAGGTGCTTCACTTCTGTTTTACACATCATTTTTAACCATAATCTATCATAGCATTAGTCAATTTGGTCCATCTACACTTATAATATTGCATTGGTATTGTTTGGTAAATGAAGAGAAACAAATCTTAAATTTAAAAAAAAATCAGTCCCATGTTTGAAAAACAAACTTCAGGATTTAAAAGTATGGTACACTGTGAGCTGGGCCCAGTGGCACAGATGAGGGTAGTGGGACCAGTTCCTTTTCCTCAGCTGGGTTTCCTTCCCAGAAAATCCAGTACCGGAAAACAACTCCTGTATCTAGCTGGAAATGAACCAGGGACCTAAGGCATGGCAGCTTAGTGCCCTAATCACTATACTACTGCACCAAACAAATCTCAGAGAAAGACAACAGAAAAAAGTGAACCAAAATTTTTTGATGAAAGTAATAACTTTAGGAACATTGCCACCTAAGGGTCTTGTGGCTGACTGGCAGTAACTGGGACAGGAAAACATAGTAACACTAAGAAAATTGGGTTACTGAGTCCTCTCTAAAGCAAAAACTAAGCATCTCCTCAAAATGAAACTTTTAGCAATTTGGTTTGAAAAAAAAAAAAAAAAAACTCCAAAGTACCCTACAAAGTTAAATTCAATGGTAAGAGTACTACCAAAACTGAGCTTGGGCAGAGTTTGAGTGCATTTAAGCTGACTAAGTGCAACTATGCAGGATTGAAAACCAATTTGAGACCTTCAAAATAACACCAAATCAAAACTATATATACAGTTAATAACTCACCAAATATCCTATGGAAACAGTCATCTGAAGTTCTAATGAAATCATAAAAACATTATAATGGGATGAATGAATTCCGCTCCTATTTCTTTTGACCATTTTCAATATGGATTCGACGAATTAGTGTGTACCCCAACATATTAAATTCGTCGAATCAAGCCAAGACATTTTTATTCAAGTTATCGTACTTGCATAAAAGTGTCAGGACAAAGCATGGTTGGAAAGCGTAGAAAACTTTATAACGGACCAGCAAATAAATCATTGCTGGAAAAGCACTGGGTCGAATGAACATTGGACTTATTTTTTAACTTTGTTATAGCAGTATTCTTTTGTTAGGTCAAATTTATTGCCAGAGAAGAAGAATGAAAAGTTACAAAACCATGCCCCAAATGCATTTTTAATTTCACAAAAGTGGCAGCTTTTGTTAAATTTTGTCATGTTAGGTATCGACCTGGGCTTAAAAATTCCACAGATTTCAAATCAGTTTGAATTTTTTTCTACGATAACTACGTTCTGAGATAGCATTTTGAACTGGAAGTAATAAAGAGAAGAGAGGTGCTCCAATGCCAGCCTACTTGAGAAGTTGCTACTTGTGGGACGAACAATGCATTAAGTGGGAGGGGGAAACACAGCAAGAAGCCCAGCTGGGACAGTTCAGTTTACGAGCGCCGCAAGCTCTTTAGCTTTTGAAACAACGAAAAACCTAAGACATGTGGGGAAACTGCGGACAAACGTTCCTACATAAACACATGTAAGTGCAAAGTTGATTCATAACTTACCTTGGCACTTTACTTTAAATGGACTAAGTTAAATAAAAAATATATATAATGGTGGGCATACCTGCCAACACAGGGTAGACCCTTGTCAGTAGTAACTAGTATTATCGTGTGGCATATATAGACGCTTTTTTACAAAATGATCCATCTCTTTGTGAAAAAGAAATACACACCACAACAAACAAGGACACTAATGAAACAAACTTAACACATGCGAAACACAAAGTTAATTCCCCTGGTGAGGGCATGATAGGTAACATTGTGAGATTTAATTTCAAAACTTCCACCCGTAAAAATCAGTTGCCGCCCCTGTGGCGCAGTGGTCTAAGCGATGGCTTCTGATTATTCGTCTGGAAGGGGTCCGGATCTGAATCCCGGTGAGGCATGGATATGTTGTGTTTGTCTTACGGCACTGGCTCTCTCCCTTCCCTGGAACCAGTGGCCCTAAATTAGGAACAGGCAACTGCTTATAGCCCATTTAGTTGTTCACGGTGGTCGTTAAACCTCCAATGAAAAAAAATCAGTCAGGTGCATTCAGAATTTCACACTTGACAGATCAGAAATCCAAGCAAGTGCACATGCAGTGCACAAACCTCCACTTACCATATGATCATACTGCCTCTAACATTGCAGTTTATGCTGAGATGAGACCAAAGAAGGAAAAAAAAACTGAATGTTTTAACTGGGTGAAAAATCAAAACACACAGCAAGAATGCAGACTACTGTCATTTTGTCTTTTGTTGACTGTAGCTGCACAGCATCCATTGCTTAATTTTTCTTTCTGCTATCTTTGTCTCCCTATTTCTCCATTGTCACTTTTCTTTCTTTCTTTTTTTTTTTTATGCCCTTCGATAATAATAATTTCATCCATCATGCTGAAAGAAAGAACTTTCAGTCTGAGAACCATAAATGAGTGCATGATATCAAAGCTTTTAACTATTTTAGATAAATGGTGTAACTTTGAGAACATTAATACTTTTGAACACCATGCATCAATTTTTACAAATATTTTGACTTCGTCATTTCCGTTTTGGGGAATTTCCCCTTCCCTTACAAGTTTAAATGTAAAAACTTAGGGAACGAGGGATATTTAAATATCTAACAACGCAGGGAAGTGACAACATTGCGCAGGGGAGGAGCGCGATTACGGGATAAATCTTTGCTCTGTCAGCCTTCCAGCTTTGAAAAATGTTCCCCTATTTTCAAGCTGAAATACAAATACTGTATTTATGCAGTAAAATTTATTTAACAGTAATACTGAACACAGGCAACATCACAAGAAGAAAGAAATTACGATTACAGAAAAAATCTGAACTCCATCAACCTCCCGTTTTTCAAATGACTTAAAATAGCAACTACATGATCCCTCCTCATTTTAGCCTTTACCTGTAGAACTGACTCTCCATTCCAAAAAATCTGGGTGACACAGTCATAAAAAATTCTAAGGAATACATACAGTTAATCTTTGATGTACCACCATTGTTTGTTACATTACACATTGTGGTGTTACATCAAGGGTAGTGCTATAACAAATTTAGCAATTATTTTTGAATAACAAAATTTTTATTAATTATGGTTCATCGAAGGTCATAATTACCATTAAGTTAAAATCATGTTAATTGGGGAAAAACATAGTTATATGTTATGTTCATAGTGCACACTGTAGTTCAAAGTGTACATTTTTATCTCGAAAGCTTCTGGTATGCATTAAAGGCAGAAATTTACTTTGCATAGTAGAAGTTCAGATTTTAATTATAAGGGAAAAAATAAAAACTTATGTTACATCGCTAAAACTTTATCAAGTGAAAATTAATAGCCCTACACAAAAACATTTTACATACCTTGTTTTTTTTAAAAAACTAATCTATTTTCATTTGTGTTTTAGATTTCAACCCAATTATTTCCAGAGCACAATCTAATTTAACAAGTGCATTTGAAATATCCCCATCCTGTGAGTTTGCTTCAAAGAATCTTCTTAATGTTTAAAAGACACTGATTCACATTATTGATTTTTTTTTTGATTGGAGGTTTAACGACCACCGTGAGCAACTCACTGGGGCTATAAGCAGTCGCCCGTCCCTAATTTAGGGTCACTGGTTCCAGGGAAGGGAGAGAGCCAGTGCCGTAAGACAAACACAACATCCATGCCTCACACGGATTCGATCCCAGACCCCGTTCGGACGAATGATCAGAGGCCATCGCTTAGACCACTGCGCCACCGGGGCGGCATTATTGATTGAATCAGTCAGTGTCTTCAACACATTAAGGTTCTCCACAATTGAATCATGGTCCAAAAAAAAAAAAAATGGAAAGGGAATTCTCACACAGCTTTGCATGTGGCAGCACATCAAGAATGTTTTGTATTGCAAAAGGCAAGTTGTCACAGTAGTATATATTGGCAGTTGGCAGATGCCAAGGATGTGGTGGCAAATCAAGGGATGTTCTACGTATATAGAGCACATTTGTTCACACCCATGGGATTGCATTATACAAGGGTGGAGGTAAATCAAGGGGTAGTACACTGAGACTGTACAACCCAATTACCCAACTGTATAACTAGGCACTATGAAAGGGAGGACTTACTTCCTTGACAAAATTACTATTAACTTTGACTGTATTACTAATAGCATGCATGATCTTCAGCAGCTCATTACATGATTTCCTTCTACATGTGAAAACATTTCAAAAGTTTTTATTAACAAAACATTATCATTCAGATTATTATTAAAATATATTATTGAATCTGCGTGTTAAACATGAAGAAAATAATATAACAACAGATCTGAAGAATATTGACTCCAAAGTTAATACTTTTTTCTAATAAAATAAATAAAATCAACTTAATCTGATACAGTTCCAGATGTAGATAATTGTGATTAAAAATACTGGGTGGGGTCTTTCCATGTCAGATTACCCAGGGAATGTCACCCACCCATCTCAGATTTTTCTGAAAATTGGTACAAAGTATTGTACTGGTGAGATATGAAACCTGTTAAAATTTTACGTCAGTCGGTCCAGTAGATCTTGAGTAATGCCACTTAAAAAAGTTAGTAGCTATGTCTAAAGTTTTCGCACTATGAGTTTTCACAACTACACTGTAGAGCAAATAAAAATTGATAACTTCACAACTAACTGTTGCAACCACATAATTTTTTCTTAAATGAACTGCATGATCTATATATGTGGGAACAACTTGTTTCTGCACATTTTCAGAATTAAAAGAACACTTTTTTTTTTAATTTAGTGACAAAAGACATGGAAAAATAAGGCCACATTTTTATTAAACAAAACAATTTTTTTCAAAATGAGCCCCCCACTTCAAATTTGCTAAAAATATTGGCGATTTGACTGGTGATTTGAGCACAGCAACTTTGAGCAACTTTGGCGATTTGACTGGTGATTTTGAGCACAGCTTTGCAGGCTAGCATTTTGATCAGTTGCAAATTGAAATTGGTCAAAATATTAAATTCAACAGTAACAAATATAGTGAGTTGCTATAAGATGTTCATGGAGTCAAAACCATGAACACCTTATCATCGATCTGTAGCGACTGTGATCCTGTGCCATGCCTCGACAAATGGGGTGTTTACAGTATTCCGTTGAGATCAAACGACCCAGGAACTAACGATTCTCTATATATCGGATCAACTTCTAGGAATGTTCATACTAGACTTGTTGAACATAAATACAGTGTTCGAATCTGTACCTTATAAGCATACAGATGAAGACATTTGTGTAAAATTTGTGAACTGTGGCACCGGAATCCGTTTCCAGTGAAGCACAAAGAATGGATTTCCCGGGGCTTCGCAGAAATGTCTACTGAATAGCTGCAGCTGTCTCTTGTGTAACCGGTGGTCAGCTTGCTCGGAGGAGATCACTAACACTACCGACACTTTTCATACCAAGCTTTTATGCTTTTTTGGTCCGGTGGGGATCGTCTGTACTCTTTTCTGAAATGATGCTGGACAGTAACCTCTGGTTTGGTCTCGTGGAACCAGAACATGCACGCCGCTTTTTCTTGCATGGAAGCCATTATCAATTAAATGCCCCTCTTATTCAGCAGTAGCACTCACCTAAAGAACAAAAAAAAAAAAAAAAAAAAATTATGAGGGCTGCTATATTATGTTGCCAACCATTTTATTTTAACTTACATAGATTTTTTTATATTAATTTTTGTAATGAGGGAATGACTTATGGGCATCCTGAGGGTAACAATAAACCAATCGGAAGCACGCTGCAGTTCAGTCAAACTCAAATGCCAGTGCACATGTTTGTTGGCTCATATTATGTAAACCGGAGGTTTATCCAGGAATTTCAAATTGGGGGGGGGGGATGCTGAAAATGTTTGGGGGAGTGTTGCATGAAAGCAAATTCTTCTGAGTCTGAAAATTTTTGTAGTGAAATACGTATTTGTTTTTTGACTTAGGATAAAAACTGGTGAACACTTCAAAAGTGACTACTGTTGATATTTTATAGTTAAGAATGGTTACAAATGAAAACACTTTTGCAAAGCTTCACATGGTTATTTTTTTTATTAATATAGGTTGCTGAAACAGTAGACACTGATATCTTCGTAAATCATATGCATGCTGATATGATTCAAAAGTATAATTGCAAAATCTGTAGCAGGCTAAAATGAAGAGATACGTACATGTTTTATGGTTGCAATGACTGAACAATAAAACTAAAAAAGAAACATTTGACTGCTATATACATAGGCCTATATATATTTTCAAATTATCCGCTAATAAGGTGTACTACATTCAATAGTGGGAGGAATTATATCCCCTGTATGGAAACCGAAGCGAGGAGTGCGAGAGTCAAAATATCTCCCATGATCGATCAAAATGGAAAGCGAAGAAGTTTATAAAATAAGTAATAGTCAAGCATCGGTTAACCCTAACTGTGTACAACTGGCCTGGTCGTTCTTCGCTCTCGCGGTTTTCTGAAGGAAACTGCTGGAATACATAGACTTCAAATTAAAAAAAAAAAAGTAAAATTATTGCATTATGGTAGAAAATACTGAATGTGAAGCAGAGGATTAATGCAACTGCTACTGACCACTGTGCTTTATGATAACAAAAAGACGCTAATAACTAAATATTAAAAAGGAAACTTTCGCATTTATACATGTATAAAGTAGTAAAAACACTAACCCTTTAGTACCTTGTCAGTCTTTATGAGTAATACACTGCCTGACAGAGAAACTGCCACACCATGAAGGGATGCTCGAAAACAGACGAAATTACACACACAGATAGCCAAGTAGGTCCAGAACAAATGATTTAATTGTCAGTGGCCGAATATACAGGATGATCAATGAGTGTGGCCCCCATTTTGGGCAATATAGCGTTCAATCCGACGTGGCATCGAGGCAATGAGAGTCTGAATAGAGTCCTGGGGTCTTAACATGGTGTTGATCCGGGTCTACAGTTCATCTTCATTTTGCGTGGGTGGGAGGGTTTTCAACCGACGTCCAATCGTGTCGCACAGATGCTCGATGGGCGAGAGGTCGGGGAATCGAGCTAGCCACGAAATCCTCCGCACACCATTTAAAGCATTCAGGCTGATCCGAGTGGTATGAGGCTGGGCGTTATCCTGTTGAAAAACGTTTGGGATGTCCTACAGATACGGTAGGGCCACGGGCTGCAGCACCTCCTCAACATAACGTCGTGCCGTCAATGTGCCAGTAATGCGTACCAGTGGTGAGCGGCTGTTGGAGCTGATAGCACCCCACACCATGATTCCCTGTCGCTGGGCCGTGTGGCGCTCCACAATGGAGGAGGAATCCGCCCATTGGCCACATCGCCTCCAGACTCTCACACGGAGATCATCCGTGGCGAGACAGAACTGCAATTCATAAACACCACACTGTTCTATTCGGCAGCCCAAGCAGCTCTGGAAAGACACCACGCTAAGCGGTGATGACGATCGCTCGTTGTTAAGGGTAGTCTTCACAACGGATGGCTAGACAGCAAACCAGACACAGCCAATCAGCGCAACACTGTCAACGTCGATATAGGAGTATCCAAGCCTACCCGTACACTCCGCAAAATGGTGCCGGTTGTGGCATGTGGGGCCGCTACGGCATGACGTCGAATGCGACGACGGTGCGATCGGATGTCAGTCTTCGTGCTCCGGTCCCCCTACGACGTTGAACAGATCCTTCCTAGGACCACTCTCCAAATGCGACCGATGGTTGTAGCATCACATTGCGTTTCTTCCGCAATAAGACCCAAACACCATCAGGCAATACGAGGGCCTACCACGACACATCTCATAAACTCATCCGTTTGATGAAATCGCGTACGACGGCGTCTTAACGGAATCAGCACCCCTTGTTCGTTCTCCAGACACGGTTACAGCAAAACCACTCACATCTGGAAGCCGTGACAACGTCGCGACTGATGGCCTCACTGGCTGGTTGTCCGCTTATATTCCGCGTGCCGTTCGGGGGATTGACCTGCAAATGCAATCATTTGCATAACATGTACGTGTTCACCCACCCTGCAATTTACATGGCGTTCACGACATCGTGGTGTGGCATTTTCTCTGTTAGGCAGTGTATCATTGACTATTGATCATTTTTACAGTTGTTAGGAGGTTAAATTCATAGCCTGTGCCTTGTCATAATTGATTGTCATGGCAAATGTCAA
Source organism: Macrothele yani (assembly GCA_039090855.1). Classification (NCBI taxonomy): domain Eukaryota; kingdom Metazoa; phylum Arthropoda; class Arachnida; order Araneae; family Macrothelidae; genus Macrothele; species Macrothele yani. The sequence goes on from CM076998.1 coordinate 93,423,299, forward strand.
ATTTAAAACATAGGTATGACAAAGCATTTTGTATAATAAATGCCATTTTTCCATTTTAAATGAGGTTAGCTTCTGTTTAATAATTTTGCCGCGTACATTCACTTAATAATTTAAAAATAACAATTACAGTATTTCCTAAAAAGATAAACAAATTCTTTGGTTGTGTAGCATTCTTAACATTTTTATCATTTAAATATTTCGTCGTCCCTTTTGAAGCCATTTGTGATAAGCTTGTTCAATGCACTGATTCTACACTTTATCATCTTCATGGGTTGGGCTCTTAAAATCGGAAATTTTCAGGCCTTCTATTAAAATTTTCATTAAGGCGTCTACATGTGCTTGAAGCATGCATTTTCTCTCAGATGACAGAATACGGTTCATTGTCGGAAATGTCTTTTCTACACAAGCAGTTTCAACAGGAAGCAGTAAAAGGCGCATAGCTGCAGCTGACAGCGAAGGGAACATGGATTTTCTTTCTACACCACATGTAAGCATTAGAAGATTGCTTTGAGTTTCAATATTCCCAAGGTATCTCCTGTAAATGTTTAACTCGTTCTTTATGTCCTTTTCATTGGTTCTACACATGTTGGCAATTTTTGTAAAGTTAGGGTTTTTTCAATTTTTTCGGTGAATCTCATGGAACTTTCCCAATTCCTCAAATTGGTCAGAGAATCTCTGGCTCATTTTTTGTATAATTTTATTCTTGTAACTGTATGTCAACTTCAACAAATCCTTATCAGTCATGTCGTTATCTTCCATTTTTATGTCATGTTCCTGAGCCTTTTTGTAAACTTCCATTGCTTCCGACATCAATTATCATTGATTTCAATATCCTAGATGTGTTTTTGCACCAAATTTATCAGTACCATGTACCATTGCCTCCGTTAAGTTTTCTTGCGATGACTGCAAGGATTTACTGAGACGAACTAGTGATGCTAAAAGAGTAGAAAGTAGCACGAGGATGAAAATCGTCAATTTTTTCGAAACAGAAGCAAATGTCCCCCTGCATCAGACGAATACAGTCACCAGCCCCAATGTAGATATTTTCTAAGGTTATACATATACGTAGAAGCCTAATGCTGTACGACTACTTTAACACTGCCTTCATGTGACAACCATCTCGTTTCCCCTGGTTGAACAAATTTATGAGACATTTTATTGACCACCATTTCTGCCACGTGCAAAATTGACAACCTTTTTGTGTCTTACTCTGAATGTGCTGTACAGCTTATTAAGCGTGCTCAGTACTCTCTTGATATGAGGACTTTGTCTGCAGCTGTAAGCAAGAGCGAGTTGCAAAAGATGGCTTCGGCAGTGTACAAATAATAAATTTGGTGCATGCTCTTTCAGCCTCGCCTAGACGCCACTCACTTTTCCGCTAAAATTGGCACTGTCATCAAACGATACTGCAGAGATGTTCGCTGGATTCAAACCTTATTTTCTTAGCTCAGTAATCAACACATCTGTAATATGCTCTGCTTTTGTTGACTGTAGGTTAACTGCAGCTAAAAAGGTTTCTTCAAACTTGAAGTTTATATCTTCACCCTCAGCAACGATATGACAAACACAAATGCTAAGCACTTCACGACCACTGATGTTCGTGCATTCATCAGTCATGACTGAATATGATGGAAAACCTTGGAGTCGTTCAGCAATTGCTCCTTCACCAAATGCTTCTAAGAAATCTGTTATGGCAGTGGATGATAAGTGTGAGTATTCTGTGGATCATATTTAATTCAATTAGGCAGATTACCAGATCCATCCACAAAAGCGGCCATTGCAACTAGATTAGGCCAGTTCGATATCGTGTGCGGAATTTCTGATTAAAATTAGTACGCAATTTTAGCAGATCCTTAGTTGAGTTTCCTTTTCCATCTGTTTATTGGACTGCATAGATACCTTTGTTTTAACATCCATACCCCCGTTTTGTGTTAGATGCAGCCAAGGTCATTATATGTGAATGGCTTTGTTCACGTTTTAAAGCCTTCCCACCTAATTTCTTTGAAGCAGATAGTTGAACTCTGTCATCCATAGACCAGTTTTCATTTTACCAAATCTGCAACAAATGCTGCATTTGTATCCTTCAGATGTACGTTCAATCCAAGGATATTTTAAGTACTAAGATGCTTTCTTTCATTTGTCAGTGAAACTGGTCCCATATATTTTGATGGATTATCTGCATCCGATGCACCCTTTCTTTCACTAGGTACTTGTTGTGGCAGATCCGAGATCACAAGAAAAAGAACTGCTGTATTACATTCTGTTGCCCCCTGGAAGAAAGTGTTAAATGCAAAGTTTTTATTTCACAACTCCAGCTGTTTGAGATTTACAAAATTTATGTTTGATTGATTTATCTATATATCCAACGCTGTTTTACCGATTTCGTTTAAATTCGACGGAGTTATTATTTCAGAAGGTGATACCAACTTACTAGTTGAAACTTTTCATCTTTTTTTTTTTTTTTGATTGGAGGTTTAACGACCACCGTGAGCAACTCAATGGGCTATAAGCAGTCGCCCGTCCCTAATTTAGGGTCACTGGTTCCAGGGAAGGAGAGAGAGCCAGTGCCGTAAGACAAACACAACATCCATGCCTGACCGGGATTCGAACCCGGACCCCTTACGGACAAATGATCAGAGGCCAGCGCCTTAGACCACTGCGCCACCGGGGCGGCCTTTTCATCTTGTATCTTCCCTAGACATTGTATCAGAAAATTTCTTAGCTGCTTTCTTTTCAAACGAACCCGATTTTCTCCTTTCTTTCAAACTTTGTAAAACAATTTTCCTTTGCCAATAAGTCCCGAATGCCGAATTTCGAGTTTGTAACTGAAGCCATTGCAAAGATATTGCATTAAAAAAGTTCTTGACTGATTTCTATTTAAATCGAACACTCTTGATCAATTTAATTCAAATTCAACGGGGCGCTTATAGGTTCTAAACTCTGGATTTGTCGCTGAAGCCACTTCCGAGAGAGCAGATTAGAAAATTTTCTTGGGAGCTTTCTTCTTAAATCGAACGTCATTTAACGGATGTTTTTTTTAATCGACGAAATTATTATTTTTCGCTAATGTGTCCAAAATACCGAATTTGAAATTTGTAACCCAGGTCATTGAAGAAGTATTGTGTTACAAAGGTATGGAAACACAGACAGACTTTGCGAGAAAAAAATCGCCCTTATATTGCTTTCATGTAAACAAAGTATAGAATGGAAAGTAAAAATTAAGGGCATTTCATAAAAATATTTGTGAATGATTATTTTAATAACAGTGTAAAGCATTTCATAGCTTCATTTGTTTGTGAAAGTAGACAAGTGAACTCTCATTGTCATTACCCTAATATTTGAGCTAAAAATTGTCTTGGACCTGTTGGATCTATTCCTGACTGCGCTACTGCACACATCAACGAATGGAACATCAAATAAAAAGCAAAAAACAGGCCTTGCCTGGGCTTTCGAATAACCCCAAAGTGTTGGTGTGACATGCCTGCACTGCAGGACGCACATGAAAAAAAGGCAGATAGCAGCGAGAGAGACTTATTCCGGAGTAAGGAGACTCGAGTTCCATTCCCGGTGTGGACAAAAATGACTGAGAAATTTGCTTTGTTATATTGGCGCCCGAACTTCAAGAATGACCTGGCCGTTAAAGTTCCCGCAATGGTGTGATGTTCTCCACACCGCGAGACAGGAAAAATAAGAGAATCCCTTCTTCAGCGCTTCGAAAAATAAATGTGTGTAATGTTATGTTCCACACACCAAATTGACACTGGGATTTCTCCAATGTACTTCTTCAGCGGATGACTGCCTACAGCGACACATGGTCCCGGCTGACCCGTGGGCCATACTCCTGACCCTTTTTCTTTTTTGGGGGGAGGGAGAGGGGAGATGTGACGTGCCTGCACCGCAGGACGCACGAGATAAAGGCAGATAGCAGCGAGAGCATACGTCCGCATAGCTCAGTTGGGAGAGCGACTTATTCCGGAATGAGGGGACCAGGGTTCGATCCCTGGCGTGGTGTAATGGTTAGCCTACCCAAGACAACTTCACTGTCCTTGGTGGTGTAATGGTTAGCCTACCCAGGACAACTTCACTGTCCTTGGTAGTGTAATGGTTAGCCTACCCAGGACAACTTCACTGTCCTTGGTGGTGTAATGGTTAGCCTACCCAGGACAACTTCACTGTCCTTGGTAGTGTAATGGTTAGCCTACCCAAGACAACTTCACTGTCCTTGGTGGTGTAATGGTTAGCCTACCCAGGACAACTTCACTGTCCTTGGTAGTGTAATGGTTAGCCTACCCAGGACAACTTCACTGTCCTTGGTGGTGTAATGGTTAGCCTACCCAGGACAACATCACGGTCCTTGGTGGTGTAATGGTTAGCCTACCCAGGACAACTTCACTGTCCTTGGTAGTGTAATGGTTAGCCTACCCAAGACAACTTCACTGTCCTTGGTGGTGTAATGGTTAGCCTACCCAGGACAACTTCACTGTCCTTGGTAGTGTAATGGTTAGCCTACCCAGGACAACTTCAGTCCTTGGTGGTGTAATGGTTAGCCTACCCAGGACAACATCACGGTCCTTGGTGGTGTAATGGTTAGCCTACCCAGGACAACTTCACTGTCCTTGGTAGTGTAATGGTTAGCCTACCCAAGACAACTTCACTGTCCTTGGTGGTGTAATGGTTAGCCTACCCAGGACAACTTCACTGTCCTTGGTGGTGTAATGGTTAGCCTACCCAGGACAACATCACGGTCCTTGGTGGTGTAATGGTTAGCCTACCCAGGACAACTTCACTGTCCTTGGTAGTGTAATGGTTAGCCTACCCAAGACAACTTCACTGTCCTTGGTGGTGTAATGGTTAGCCTACCCAGGACAACTTCACTGTCCTTGGTAGTGTAATGGTTAGCCTACCCAGGACAACTTCACTGTCCTTGGTGGTGTAATGGTTAGCCTACCCAGGACAACATCACGGTCCTTGGTGGTGTAATGGTTAGCCTACCCAGGACAACTTCACTGTCCTTGGTAGTGTAATGGTTAGCCTACCCAAGACAACTTCACTGTCCTTGGTGGTGTAATGGTTAGCCTACCCAGGACAACTTCACTGTCCTTGGTAGTGTAATGGTTAGCCTACCCAGGACAACTTCACTGTCCTTGGTAGTGTAATGGTTAGCCTACCCAGGACAACTTCACTGTCCTTGGTGGTGTAATGGTTAGCCTACCCAGGAAAACATCACGGTCCTTGGTGGTGTAATGGTTAGCCTACCCAGGACAACTTCACTGTCCTGGGTGGTGTAATGGTTAGCATACTCGACCGGTAATCGGGAGATGCGGGGTTTCATTCCCGCTCCAGGACGATGAAATTTTCAAGTTTTCTGAGAAGAGTTACATGGATGACCAGTAAGTGGTATAAGCAAATTCAGTTTGCGTTGCTGGAATATTCTGCCGATTTTTCATATCTTGTGAAGAATATTTCTTCCTTCACTGATTTACCAAGACAGAATCATGCTATTTAAATGAAATTCATATCACAGATTCCTCATGTTAAAGGAGATAACTGATTACATTTGTAGAGCAATACATGACTTTTTGGCTTCAAAACTCAGTATCATGTGAAGCCACTTCCAGCAACAATAACAGCTTCTACACAGCGTGGCATTGAATGGAAGAGATTTTTGACATTGTCCTGGGGAATAAATACCCTGCCAGGCTACTTCTATGCGAGACCAGAGTTCATCTGTGGCGACTGGCAGCGGCGCTTGATAGGCCAGTCACTTAGCTACCATGCCCCAGACATGTTTGATCGGGGACATATCCAGCAAATGCAAGAAACGCACAGGCCAGGGAAGAAGCGGTATTGCTGTTCATGGAAGAGGTCTTGGATATTCCGGGCCACATATGGCCGAGCATTAACCTGCTGTAATATAGTGCCAAGGCAGCTCTGATGTAAGAGCATTCATTACCTCTGCCTCTAAAACATCCCTGATGTATCGCTGGCTGTTGAGGGTTCCCCCAATTTGTATCAAGCGAGATCACAAATTGAACCCAATGGCACCCAAACCATGACGCTTGGTGTTGGGCAAGTATGACGCTGCAAGGTTCTATTCACCGTGATGCCTTTGAACGTGTATGGGACCATCATGATGACTCACCAGAAAACATAACCTGTTGCCAGTCAGCGTGCCAATGTCCATGTTCGAGACCCCCATTGCAGCCCGAGGCGTCTCTGGTTGAGGGTCAACGGAATGCGCAGCAATGGGCTGCTAGTTACCAGTCCTCTGTTAAAATGATGTTGAACTGTGCTGGAGGACTAAGCCTGATCTGCTACAGTGCTCCACTGCTGTGCTAACACCATGGATGTTGCTGTGCAATCGGTCACTGCCATGAAGTAGAGGTGTCTGTCATCCCGTGCAGTTATGTGATTTTCGGTTAATTTCCCAGATTTCTGTGCCCAAGCCTCTTCACTCCACTGACGCCACATTTGCATCAATGTAGTGGTGTTTCATTCCGTACGAATGAAATCTCGCTGTAGGAAAATTCAGCTTCTCTCATTTAACAATCTTTCACCACTCAAATTCCGTTGGGTGTTCATAATGTGACCTTCTTCGACGACAGGACATAGTAAGACACAAGACACACCCTTGCAACTCAATGTCGGCTCTTCACTAATTGCTACATCTCGTTTGAGCCAGCTTTTTTTTTTACCCAAGACTGGGCAGTTTAGAGAGCGCTGCCCCAAAACTGCATGCATGTTTTTACTGAGGTTTTAATCATTTGCATGTCCCAAACTGTTGTACATATCCTGTAAATTTCAAGCTAATACCAGCAGTCCTTCAGGGTGTTGCAATTTTTGCTAACAGTAGTGCACATTGTGCGATCAAAAAGTTTCGAGACCAGGTACGTAGCGGGCCAACAGATGGTTGTACGTGGATGCGCAAACAGCAGTCCAGGGCAGTGACCTTCATGAGTCATTATGCCAAGTGGGGTCGTTCTGTGATCAGGAGCTGTGCTACACGATATTTGGTGACCACATGCAGAACACAGCTGCAATTTCGATATGGACTACAAACTAGAGCAGTGAGCGGAACGTCACACTCTGCATTAAATTGGAAATGGAGACGCATGAAATGTTGCGGCAGGCTTATGGCAACAAAGCAATGAGTCGTGCGAGTTGTTTTGACTGGCACTTGCACTTCCAGAGCACTGAAAGACGACGAGAGGTCAGGGCGACCGTCCATGAGCAACCCCCCCCCCCAAAATGTGGACAAAATTAGAGAACTGCTTCAGGAGGATTGTCAGAGAACCATTCAAGACACTGCTACTATCGTCCGTCAATGTGTCATAATAGAACAGTGCAAGAAATTCTGACATTGATTTTGAACATGCACCGCATTGCTGCAAAGTTTGTGCCACAGATTCTGAACCCCGAACAGAAGGCGCTCAGCGTCGAACTCTATCAAAATCTTTGTCAGCAGATGGCAAATGAACCAATGTTCCTGTCGTGGGTCATCACTGGGGATGAGACTTGGGTCTATGGTTACGACCCGGAGACCATACAACAGCTGTCGCAGTGGAAGAGCCTGGTATCTCTACAACCGAAATAGGCCAGACAGGTCCGGAGCGCAACCAAAAGTATGCTCATGGTGTTCTTCGACATTTGTGGGATTGCGCACCGCGAATTTGTCCCCCAGGCCCAGACCGTCGCCACCCTTTTTACTGTGATGTTCTGCGCCGTCTTAGGGAGGACATTCTCCACAAATGACCTGAAATATGGCGCAGGGGCAATAACCTGCTCCATCACGAAAATGCAGCAGATCACAGTGCGTTAGCAACATGCCAGTTTTGCAGCAGCAACAGCATGACTACCCTTTCTCACCCGCCGGATTTGGTCCCGTGACTTCTTTCTGTTCCTGAAGATGAAGTTGTAGCTCAATGGTTGCCATTTTGAAACCGTGGATAAGATCCAGTGCGAATCGCAGATGGTGCTTGACACAATTTGCAAACAGGACTTCAAGGGAGCATTCCAACAGTGGCAAAAACGCTGGCAGCGGTGTATAGCTGCCCAAGGAGACTACTTTGAGGGAGATCATAGCCAGACTTAAGTAACGTAAGCACTTTGTTCTATATCGGCATAGTCTTGGAACTTTTTGATCGGACCTCGTATTACAGGATTCATGGGCCTGTGTGAGGTATACTGTTCTGTCAACGAAGATTTAGAATTATGGGTGGAGAAGTACTTTCGTATTTCTTTGACTAATCAGTGCTCTCTTGAATATTTAAGTGGTAATCACCACATTCCTAGAATGTCATCTCTTTTCATGTTGACCACAGGAATTGATATAAAATAGCCATGACCACGGGCATCTTCCACAAAGATCAGAAGAATGAAGATCATTGTGAAGCAAAATATTATTAAGGTGGAGATTGATTTTCTGAGATGGTTTGCCCATGGTTAAAGATTAAGTAGAGAAATGCTTACTACCAGAATTTATTCAGACCAAGTGGCAGGAAAGAAAGGTAGAGGATGGCCAAGGAAATCATGGGAGGACCAGATTCAGGAATGTATGCATGAGAAAAAGCCAATAAGTGTGAAGCACAAAAGGTCTTGTGAGAGACATGTGATGGATATCAGTGAAACTATTACGTGTACAAATAAGTTTTAAAGCATTTTTTTTTTGTGTGCCATATACTGCTAATTTACATATTCGACATTCCCCCACGTTGTTGTCATGTGACCACAACTGGTCCAGAGTATAAAATGTGACACAGAAGTTTGCCCAACAGTCAAATGCACTTGCACATCAGTCAGTTGAAAGATGACAAGTGATACTGCATTTATTCAACACTGCATTCGTTACGAATTTCATCAAGGGAAAAGTGCTGCAAAAACATGTGCATTGATCTGTTTTGTGTTAGTTAAGAACATTGTATCGAAAAGCACATGGGAGTTTCGGTTTAGATGGTTTAAAGCAGGTGATTTTGATGTTAGCGATTGAGGACGTAGCGGCGGCCCGCAGAAGGTTGCACATGAGGAATTGCAAGCATTGCTGGATGAAGATTTGTCTCAAACACATAAAGAACTAGCTGAACAACTGAGAGTAATTCAACAAACCATTTCCAATCATTTATGCGCAATGGGAAAGATTCAGAAGGAAGGAAAATGGGTGCCAGATGACCTGAGACAGCGGAACAAGTATGAGTGTGTCATGAAATGTTGGAATCTGTTGAATAAACAACACAAAGTCTTTCCTGTGGAAAATCATTATGGGTGATGAAAAGTGGATATGGTACGACACTCCCAAATGCAAAAAACACTGGGTAGACGCCGGTGAAGCAGCGACTTCAACACCGAAACACAATATTCACTCCAAGAAAGTTCTGCTGTGCATCTGGTGGGATATGAAGGGTGTGCATTATTATGAACTATTGGAACAGGGTGAAACTGTTACTGCTGATCCTACAAGCAACAATTGCTGTAATTGAACCAGGAAATCTGTCAGAAACATTCATTCAGAGGCAAAGGATTGCGTCCCGTGAAATTACTGCATGACAACGCTAGGCTGCATGTCGCGAAACCAGTCAAGGAAACGTTATTGACGCTTGGCGAAGCACCCAGTGTATATTCCCAACATAGCCTCTTCAGAATATCATTTGTTCCGATCGATGCAACATGGTTTGTCTGCTGTATGGTTCCGGACATGTGACGAAGTGCAAAAACGGGTTGATGACTTCATTGCGTCGCATGACAAAGTATTCTTCATGGCTAGAATCCGTCAGCTGCCCACCCAATGGCAGAAGGTGATAGATAATGACGGCGCATATTTTGATTTGTAAAGGTATTGTTGTTTTCTCTCAAATTACATGTTGCGTTGCTTTAAAATTTATTTGTACACCAAATAGAATTGTGTGCAGAGATCACTGTAAATGGAGACGTTCAATACATCAACAGTAATTTTTAGAACCATCAGTTTTAAACTTTAATCTGGCAGATGAGCTTTCTTTGAGGAGATAACTTTGAATCTCAGAGAATAGCTTAGTGATATGTATGTATGAAAGAAAATGAACAGCTTTATAAGATACACAATGTACATCTTTTCTAACAAAAACAATGTCTATCACACACATCAGATTTATGTAGAAAGTAACAGTTTCTTTTAATGCACTATGTAACTTTTCTTTTTCATAATTAAATCACTGAATTGGACATGAGTTCTACTCATTCCTAAAAGAATTTACTATCATTTCTTGAAAGATTTTTAATGCTCTCGATAAAACATTGCAATTATTGTTATTTACACATCTGAAATTAAAAAAAAAGAAAAGGCATTTAACAAATGGGAAAGCAGGCAGCTGCAAGAAGAAATAAAAGTATTTCATCACTGCAAAGTTTACGGAATGTCCCTTTTAACAAAAATAAATTTAGCTAGGATTAATGTTCTTTACAATACAATTGAAGGACGGTAGTTTTAATAAATTATTATTTTACAAACTTATAGAATGTTTGCTGGCAGATGTTCAACATCATCCAACAGTACAAAGAAGGTGATTTAAGTTCTAGCTTTCCAGAAACAAAACTTCAAAGTAAAGGAACGACTTGCTGTAAGATATCACATTCGATACAGCAATATGTAACACAGCCACTACTTGCATGGACTGGAAGCAAGATTCTACAAGAGTGAAAAAAGAGTCAGATTCTTGATGTAAAATACATATTCTCTTTCACAGAAAAAAACAAAACTTTCCCAAGCTATTATGTACTGTTTCTACAAAGGATGTACAAGATGTACTATTTACAGTGGAATTATACACATATGCTGTAGCTTTTACAACTTATGATCATATTGTGAGGATCGTAACAGATGATAACATGATTTTTCTCAACAAAAGAGAAAACAAAAATGGCTAGGTCAATGGAGATGACTGATTTTGTATTCATTTCGTCGATCAGACTTGAGTACTCCTGCCTGCATTAACTAATGGACGTGCCCATTCAACAAAATCATCTATTAACACAGGCCATGCACCTGCAAAAAATAAAATAAAATGAAATTATATTACTTCTGCAAACTAACATACATTTCTCAATACAAATATGCTGCATAACTATAGAAAATATTTCTTTAAAATAAAAAAGTAACAAATAACATGTTACGTAACAATAATAATCAGAGTTTTTTTTTTCCTGGCATTTGGGACCTGTTTTAACACAGAATTTTTGGAATAATTATTTTACTAAAATAATGTAATTTTCTGTAACATATAATTACACATAATTGTGTAAAGAATAAGACTGATTTGCCAAGTTATTTGGAATTGTGGGATGCAAATAACAGGCAAAAAACACAAAGAGAAATATACTACATTAGGGGTTGATCCAGGTTTTTAAAGATGATACCCATTTTTGTGAATTTTGCCTATTTTTGTATTTAAAGCAATTTTAAACCTCTATAATTATTATTTGGACAGTAACTGTTTCACCAGTCAAGTCACATATTTGTGACCACCTCCTACTTTTAACATCAACAGTGCGTAGCCAATGACAGAAGGCACATGTCGTGAGCTGGCATGGAGGGTACATAAGGTGTGCTGTAGGCAATCTGAAAACATATCACTCGTTGCTGTCATGGATAAAAGAAGCGATTTATCAAATGTGGGGCATTCCATGTCAAATCAGCCAATGAAGAGGCACTTTTTAACCTTACATTTTTTTATTCTTTTGAAATTTGGCATACCGAAAGAGCCACCTGAGGTATGAGTCTATGCAAAATTGCAGATCCATATCTTCTGTATTTACGAAGTTATAAGGGTGCAAAGTTTACGATTTCGACCATTTTTTCCACCATCTTGTTAACTTTAACATTCAATATTTTGGTAACCAGTGCACCTATAGGAGTGATTCAGGTGTCTTTGGAAAGGTCTTGAACAGCTCTCTCAGATGAGGTATTAGTTGCCAGTTGTCGTGCACCACTCAAATAATCCAAAAATAATCGACACTGACATTGCACAGTTACAAATAAAACAAGATCACATTAAAGGTTTATTACATTAAAATATATTATTTACAAGTAAAATCTACGAGATCTTTCAGGCCGTCAAACGTGCCCATCTTCAGGTAATATGCAAAGTAGGATATAGACAGCAGGGACTTATATATTGGTGACAAAAAATAGCCATCACGGCGCGTGCTCATAGAGATTATATACAGTTGGCTGTCAGTTGGTGACGTAAAATAGCCATCACGGCACGTGCTTAAAAAGGACTGAGGTAGCAACTCCACTTTCTATGGCAATGTTGGGATATCCTTGTCGTCAAGTATAGTGTCTTCTAATGTTCCCTCAATGAGGGATTTCCACGGTTGTGGCACTAAATAAGGTGAATCCTCATTACAACATCTATCACCAAAGGCAGAGCTGTACAAACTCTTGGCAAAAAGGGTTGAGGCCTTGGTTTTTTGACTACTCAATATTGAAGCTTCATTCCATATTAGCGTATATGAGCCTTCTTTTGTAAGTCGAGAGAGGGATGTAGTTGTTGAGTGGTTTCTAACGTTGTACTTATGTTCATTTATTCTTACACCCAAAGTACGTAAAGTTGATCCAATGTAGACTTGGGGATTATCCACTGGGTCGTAGCTTTCCAATGGTATACAATATATACCAGATTTATTGATATCGTCAATCAAGTCCCGATCCTTTTTAATCATCGAAAACAGATTTGAAGTGGTTTCGCCGAAACCCAAGTCGTATTTTCTTATTTTCTGCAAGCGTTCCTTATAACTGGTGTGATGGTGGGTAGATAGTTCATAGTGCCAACATATTTAATGGTTCGTCTCTCACATCCCAGTGTTGTGAATTCCAAGCGTCTTACATTTTTAATGTTTTTATAAACGCACTCTGCGGTGTACCCATGCATCGTTGCGATGTTTAATATTGTTTTGAACTCCAACTGTCGTAATTGTATCGTGGAGGAGTGTGAATATGCCCGACGAATCATGTGCTGAAATGCTGCCAATTTATGTTTCATCAGTTGTGCGGATCGCATTGGAATAACAGTGGGGAAATACGTTGGTTTTCGATATACAGAGAAGCTAATTTCTTGTGTTGAGGGGTTTTGTTGAACCAGTATGTCCAAGAATGGCAGTTTGCAGTCCTGTTCGATTTCCACAGAAAATTGAATGGATGGGCATCTTGATGACATGATATCTATGAATTGTGTTAAATGTTCTTTGGAGTGAGTCCAAAACATTAAAATATTGTCAATGTATCTCATACACAAGACAGGTTTAAACGGGTAATTAGCAAGAATTCTGTCTTCTAGGTTCTGCATTACAAGCTCAGCCAGGGTTGCAGAGAGCGGAGAGCCCATAGGTGCTCCACCCTCCTGGCTGTATGTGATACCATCAAAACGAAAGAATGTTCGATGAAAAAAACATTAGAAAGTACCACGTACTCACCATAAAGATCATGGTAACCTCCAATGACAACACACTTCCAACACGTCATTCATCGTGAAGTAACTGGGCTTCCAAGGTTTACAGACTTCTTGCTTACGCTTCTTACTTCCGGGTGTGAAACATCGTATTTTTTTTTTTTCCTTAGCCTTATGAGATGTTACTCTAAAGCTTGTCAATTCTATAAAAATCACACATACAACTCATTCATACAATTCAAGTAAAAACTATGTACATAACCTTACATTCATAGGTGATTAAACCTTGGTCAACTCTAATTATCAAACTCCTCCTTCTGTTTCACAACCTCTGCTACTCCCACTGCAAGTGTCACACCCATTCAGCCCCTCACATCCAATCCTCTAGTACTTTCAACAGGCCTCTGTCATCTTCAGGAGGCAGGTGTGTCTCACCCGCCCACCACAGCTCAAGTGAGCAGAGCCATCGAGGCATGGGCCCCAGTCGCTATCTCTGAATCGTTGTGTCTCTGGCGCCATGTATTGTCCCTGCTGCTCTTTTTTCCCTCTTTCTTTTTACGCTGCTGTTCAATTTTTATCAGGGCTTTCCATTGTTCGTTTAGGTTACTTGGCTCATTAATGTTGCATAATCTTGATCTGTTTTTTTCAATTAACACTGATTCTGCAATTCTTAACTGCTTTTTGTTTTTACAGCTCTTAATAATTTTAATATCTTCAAACCTTGGACATTGTTGATTTTCCATACAGTATTGGGTCAATGCTGTCTTAGCTTCTTTTTTATTCCAATTATTAATATGCTGGTTCAATCTATATATTAATTTATTCTTGGTGCTGCCTATATATGACACAGGTGGTTGCTGGTTTATTGGGATTTCATAAATTCCTGCTCTATCTAATTGGCTAATTTTTTCATTTTTAATCACTAAATTTTTTACAGTAAGTACCTGATTTCCTACCTGTATGTCATACTTGCCACAAAGTTTATTAATTTCTGCTGAAACATTTTTCTATATATGGTATTGCTCCTACATATTTTACAAGTTTTTTTATCAGTCTTGACCTTATTGTAACCTTGAGTTACTTCATAAATCCATTTTTTAATACCTGTTTAGGGTATCCAAAATCATATGCAATTTTTTCAATATATTCAATTTCTTCATTTCTATACTGTTCAATTGATGAGTGTGTTAAACTTCTTTTAATTAGTGTTTTACCACTATTTCTTTTATGTGTTAATGGATGTGATGACTGAAATGGTATAAGTACTGGGATATATGAAGATTTTCTATGCACTCTGAATTGCATATTCTCCTCTGTTTTAACAATCAAAACGTCCAAAAATGCCAAAGTATTGTCATGTTCTTGTTCTACTGTCAGTTCAATAGATGGATAAATTTCACTATACTTTTTTGTCAAGTCCTCAAGTTCATCATTTTTTAGCCTGGATAACAGAAAAATGTCATCAACATATCTGCAGTATATCAGTGGTGGATCCTCGAGTTTACTTATTATTTTTTCCTCAATGTCACTCATTATAATTTCAGCAAATAAAGTTGACAGTGGTGACCCCATAGGTCCACCATGATTTTGTTTGTACATCTTGTTGTTAAACTTAAAAATGTTATTTTCATATATGTACAATAAAATTTCTCTTAACTCCTCTATTTGTATTGCATTCATTGTCTGTAGCACATATAATTTTTCAATAATTATTTCTATTGCCTGAGGTACTGGTGTGCTAGGAAAAGAGCTCTCACATCCATACTAGCCATATGATATTCACTTAAATCTTGTTTAATTACTTTAATTTTCTCAATAAATTCGTATCTATTCTTCACAGTGAACCCAGTCTTCATGGCATTTTTGGACGTTTTGATTGTTAAAACAGAGGAGAATATGCAATTCTAGAGTGCATAGAAAATCTTCATATATCCCAGTACTTATACCATTTCAGTCATCACATCCATTAACACATAAAAGAAATAGTGTTAAAACACTAATTAAAAGAAGTTTAACACACTCATCAATTGAACAGTATAGAAATGAAGAAATTGAATATATTGAAAAAATTGCATATGATTTTGGATACCCTAAACAGGTATTAAAAAAATGGATTTATGAAGTAACTCAAGGTTACAATAAGGTCAAGACTGATAAAAAACTTGTAAAATATGTAGGAGCAATACCATATATAGAAAATGTTTCAGCAGAAATTAATAAACTTTGTGGCAAGTATGACATACAGGTAGGAAATCAGGTACTTACTGTAAAAAATTTAGTGATTAAAAATGAAAAAATTAGCCAATTAGATAGAGCAGGAATTTATGAAAATCCCAATAAACCAGCAACCACCTGTGTCATATATAGGCAGCACCAAGAATAAATTAATATATAGATTGAACCAGCATATTAATAATTGGAATAAAAAGAAGCTAAGACAGCATTGACCCAATACTGTATGGAAAATCAACAATGTCCAAGGTTTGAAGATATTAAAATTATTAAGAGCTGTAAAAACAAAAAGCAGTTAAGAATTGCAGAATCAGTGTTAATTGAAAAAAACAGATCTAGATTATGCAACATTAATGAGCCAAGTAACCTAAACGAACAATGGAAAGCCCTAATAAAAATTGAACAGCAGCGTAAAAAAAGAAAGAGGGGAAAAAGAGCAGCAGGGACAATAGATGGCGCCAGAGACACAACGATTCAGAGATAGCGACAGGGGCCCATGCCTCGATGGCTCTGCTCACTTGAGCTGTGGTGGGCGGGTGAGACACACCTGCCTCCTGAAGATGACAGAGGCCTGTTGAAAGTACTAGAGGATTGGATGTGAGGGGCTGAATGGGTGTGACACTTGCAGTGGGAGTAGCAGAGGCTGTGAAACAGAAAGAGGAGTTTGATAATTACAGTTGACCAAGGTTTAATCACCTATTGAATGTAAGGTTATGTACATAGTTTTTACTTGAATTGTATGAATGAGTTGTATGTGTGATTTTTATAGAATTGACAAGCTTTAGAGTAACATCTCATAAGGCTAAGAAAAAAAAAAATACGATGTTTCACACCCGGAAGTAAGAAGCGTAAGCAAGAAGTCTGTAAACCTTGGAAGCCCAGTTACATCACGATGAATGACGTGTTGGAAGTGTGTTGTCATTGGAGGTTACCATGATCTTTATGGTGAGTACGTGGTACTTTCTAATGGTTTTTTCATTTATGAATTGCACGTAAACTATGCGCACTTTGCAAGAGGTTAATACCTTAAAAGTGCAAATATAATAAGAAAGAATGTTCGTTTGGCTAAAAGTCGCAGCGCAGACAATACGGCCCCAATCTCGTAGATAGACAGAAATCCAATTTCCTTAGTTTCTTCTCAATTATTTCATGAGCTGTTGAAATAGGTATGCTTGGGTACAAAAGAAATGACATCCAAGCTGACCCTGATAAATGGCACGTTAGTAGTTGAAAAGACCTTATTCTACTCAAGGCCTGAATAGAACTTGAAATGGAGTACTCTGAGGATGAAATCAGAGGGGCCAGGAAAGTAGATAATGCTTTTTCCAGTGGCCTCGATGGATTGACAAAGCCTGATACCAGTGGGCAAACTGGATAGCCCTCCTTGTTAGTTTTAATTTTTCCGAATAATTCCGGTGTTCTTGGTCCATGGGGTGGGTGCATATTGGATGATACACACTCTGGAAGTTGGCCCTGATTTTTTAATTTTCTGAGGGCAGTTATGGTGGATGCCGTAGGGTTCGAGCGCATGACAGAATGGGGTATCTTTGTGATTGCTTTCTGTATTTTATCGTGATATTCATTTTTGTTCAAAATGAAAATCTGCTGCATTTTGTCTGCGCCGACAATTGCAATTTTGGGATCATTACGTACCAATTTCAGTTGTTTTTTCTCTTCACTTAATTACAGGTGTCGGGTTGTCTAGGTTTGGTGTTTCTACCTACTGAGATTGGGGTCGTATTGTCCATGCTGCGACTTGTAGCCAAACGAACATACTTTTGTTTTGATGGTATCACATACCGCCAGGAGGGTGAAGCACCTATGGGCTCTTCGCTCTCTGCAACCCTGGCTGAGCTTGTAATGCAGAACCTAGAAGACAGTATTCTTGCTAATTACCCGTTTAAACCTGCCCTCTATATGAGATACATTGACGATATTTTAATGTTTTGGACTCACTCCAAAGAACATTTAACACAATTCATAGATATCATGTCATCAAGATGCCCATCCATTCAATTTTCTGTGGAAATCGAACAGGACTGCAAACTGCCATTCTTGGACATACTGGTTCAACGAAACCCTTCAACACAAGAAATTAGCTTCTCTGTACGTCGAAAACCAACGTATTCCCCCACTATTATTCCAATGCGATCTGCACAACTGATGAAACATAAATTGGCAGCATTTCAGCACATGATTCGTCGGGCATATTCACACTCCTCCACGATACAATTACGGCAGTTGGAGTTCAAAACAATATTAAACATCGCAACGATGCATGGGTACACTGCAGAGTGCATATATAAAATCATTAAAAATGTAAGACGCTCAGAATTCACAACACTGGAATGTGAGAGACGAACCATCAAATATGTTGGCACTATGAACTATCTACCCACCGTCACACCAGTTATAAGGAACGCTATGCGGAAAATATTACTTGGATTTCGGCGAAACCACTTCAAATCTGTTTTCGATGATTAAAAAGGATCGGGACTCGATTGACGATATCAATAAATCTGGTATATATTGTATGCCATTGGAAAGCTACGACCTAGCCCATAATCCCCAAGTCTACATTGGATCAACTTTACGTACTTTGGGTGTAAGAATAAATGAACATAAATACAACGTTAGAAGCCACTCAACAACTATATCCCTTTCTCGAAACGTTAGAAGACACTATACTTGACGACGAGGATATCCCAACACTGCCATAGAAAGTGGAGTTGCCCACCTTAGTCCTTTAAGACTCTTAACTCTTTGAGCACGCGCCGTGATGGCTATTTTACGTCACCAACCAACAGCCAACTGTAAATAAGTCCCTGCTGTCTGTATCCTACTTTGCATTTTACCTGAAGATGGGCATGTTTGACGGCCCGAAAGATCTCGTAGATTTTACTTGTAAATAATATATTTTAATGTAATAAACCTTTAATGTGATCTTGTTTTATTTTTAATCGTGCAATGACAGTGTTGATTATTTTTGGGTGCCCATTATTGTTGCAGATGGAAAAGATGCGAGTTTCTTTGGATTTTAGCAAAACATCAAGGTTTTCAGGGTGTGGCAGAAAAACGAGTGTTTCTGAATGCAACAAAACTGATACTGTGTTTCTCAGCATATAATCTGCAAACGGTAAAATTCAGCTTGAGAGATAAAAAGTCTGCGTATAATATGCACCGGTGTATAATCCGCAGACAAAATTCATAGTAAAAGTTGAAAAACAGTTGCGTAATTCACAATTTTATCTAAATGTAGTAGCCATTACATATATATATATATGCTTTCCATTTAGTGAGTTCAAAAACATACGAAATTGATGAATTTTTTTTTTAATTTAAAAAAATTATTGTTACAATAACCTGCAACTTTCAAACGATTATGATATGTTTTTTTCTTCTGTGGCAATCGTGCTGTAACTCTGAGTAATGCTTAAATTACACCAACTGAAACACTGGACTTCAGACTGTAAGGCAATCCGACTGCGTTAGTTTGCCAGTAATCCTCTTGGGTGCATCGTTGTCTTTGCGGAACTTAACCCGTCGGGGACGGACGAGAGAGGTGTCAAAGTTCTCCGCTTCAGTCTTGGAGCTGCAGCAAAAATGCCAGAGACGTTCTCTTTGAAGTAGAGCAAAATAAACAAGTGGGAGTGGGGTTGGTACCACGGGAAGAGTGGGGGGGGGACGTTATGGAGGTCACGGGAAAGAGCAGCATGCTGCAGTCCAATATTCTGTGAGATGGAAACTGTGCTACTTAGCAAAGGTGTCACAACATCGTAATAGAGAATCTCTCTCGAAGAGAATGTACCTTGCTTCTTCTTGTAACATGGCGAATCGAATAAATCATTCCTTCTCTTTTTCTTTTCTAGTAAAAATATTCCAGTATGTCTATAAACTATTTGATTTTAGTTTTCATTCATTCTACATAAAGAATTTTACTCATTTGTCTACTTGCTACGATATCTGTAGTCTAAAAATTATTGTAAAATTTTACAAAAACCAAAATAAAAATTTTGATTTCCGAACTGCCCTGTAATTTTTTTTTCCCTTGATGCAGACAGAAAAACAAAAGCCCCAGCTAACAGGCCATGATTCCTGCTCCACTTTGTGCACTTGTGAACTGATGTCCGTGCATGCTGAATTGAGAGATGGACTCTGTCAGTGGAAGTCCCCTCCCCTCCGTGCACAAACATGAGTAACACTACTGGCTGTCATCGAAGACAGTTTGTTACCAAGAATAAAAAGAAACTTACCATTTTGCTAGTCACCATATATTTGAAAAATTTATTCGAATCCTTCAAATTCTGAATCATTAGAATTGGAACAAAACATCTGCAACATTTCTTCACATATCATTGTGGAACTGTTACTGCAAGGCTCACAGTAATAATCATTATCACTTTGGACAGTTTCTACCTGACAAATACCAGATTTTCTGAATGCATTTTTAATGGTTGCCTTAGTAACATCCTCTCACGCCTCTTTAACCCATGTGGCAACTTCTGACAGTGTTGCACGACATATCTTGCCAGTCTTTGTATAAGTATGCAGGCTTTCTGCCATCCAAGTTTACCAAATTTTCCTTAAATTGCTTTTAAAGGATTTCTTTATCCCTATGTCCAGTGGTTGCTGTTTCTTTGTAAGACCACCAGGGATTATGCTCAGTTGTGCTGAAAGTTCTTTGCAACATTTTTTAACAGAATCTTTCAAGTGAGCTTTCATGGAATCCATGATAAGCACACCTTTGGGTCTGAAAAAAGCACCTTTGCACTTTTTCCACACTGTGCTGAGCCACGTTTTCATTACGTGCTCATTCATCCAGCCTTTTTCATTCACTTGGATAACGATGCCATTGGGAAACACTTCTTTTGGCATGGTTTTTCGCTTAAAAATTATTAAAGGAGCCAATTCTTTCCTGTTTGCTGCACACGAGAAAGCCACTGTAAATGAAGATTTTTCATGTCTTGTTGTTGCTACAGATACGGTCGTTGTTCCACGAACATCCACAGTGCGGTTCGATGGGCAGTCAAAAGAAAGGGCAACTTCATTCATATTAATAATTTGATTCAGGCATAAACTCACCTCCGAGATTTTTTTTTTTTTTTTTTTTTTTTGCGAATTGTAAAAAGCCTTCCGCTTTCTTTTCCCAATCATCTGGAAGTCTCTGGCCAACGGTGGTTCTGTTCCATATTCTTAAATTTTTACGCTGCATAAACCTATAACACCACGTTGGCCCAGCTTTGAAATCATGAAGGCCCATTTCTTTTTTGCCATTACACGAGCCCTGATGCAGATTTTTACAGTTGATATTGGCAATCTGGCTCCTCGTGGTGCAATTACCAATTGCACTAAGTTTTCTTCTAATACTGGCCAGCTTAGGATGCTGTGACGATCAGCTCTGCAGCGCTTGTCACACTAAGACCAGGGTTCTCGCCAGGGTTCCACAATCAGGGGTGAAAATGTCCCCCAGTATTTTTTGGGGGGTGATTTTGAAAAATCAGGGGTGAATTTTAAACAATCGTAAACTTAGAGAAAAATACTACATTTATGGGGGGAAAAACGAACAAACACAAAAATAAAATAAATATTTTATACATATCTTCTAATGCTGTTATTAAATATTTCAGCAGCTTTGTGAAATGGAAAGCTTTCTAGTGTTACATTTGCTGCTGATATTCGAATCATTTTTTAAAGTTCATTCTTTCAGTCTGTTGCAAAATTTATCTTTTATTTGATTTTGTGTGCTAAAAGAACGCTCTACTGATGCAGAACTTATTGGCACAACCAAAGCAATTTCATACAACAACACTGTGCTTGGATACACATCTTTATACCTGCAGATGAAAAGTTCTGCAACATCTGCAAATTTCAAACTAGCATAGCTATTTTTCAGCAGAATAAATATATATGGATATTCACTCAACAGGCATTTCAAATCTTCAAAGTGGTCTAACAACTTCAAAAAAATTTTTTATGACACAGATGAGGATATTTACTTCCCATCCCAAAAGCGTTTGTGCGAATTGGCTCCTTTCATAACAATGAATAATATAACATAGGGACCTTTAGAATGTCGAAAACAAAAAATCACTTTAACACTATATGAGCCGCTGCTTTTAGCCCAAAAATTACGACAGGATAAAAAAAAAAAAATTCAGTATCAATACAAGCACGAGTCAAATTTTAGAAAAGAGTTCTTCAGATGAGAAAAAACAGACCATTTATATATTGATAAAATAATGAATGGCATTAACTTACCTTTTGAATATAACGCTGGTTTTGATGACGCCTTGCAAAATGAACAAAACATCAAAATTATTTTATTTTCGTTGGTTTCGACTTCAAGCCAGACGTACCTTTTGCGCCATTTCTCTTGAAAGTTAAGATTTTTAAAATTTAGTTGGAGGTACAGCAGGAACAGCCTCACTACATTTCTCAGGCAATATTTCACTGCTTAAAATCGTAGCACTCGATGCCGAACTTGCAGAATCGTCAGTAGAACGCTTCCTCTTTCTAATGAGGAACTTTTCCATTGTGTTATAGTAAGAACAAATATCAGAGCTGCCAACTTTTCAAAATAAAAAACCGGGACATCAACGCTCGTTCAGCAGCGCATATTTACACTTAATAAATAATAAAATTATATATTATAGGTTTCTCTATTTTTTATTACAGTTAATTATTTAATACAAATACAGAAATATTCACAAAAAAAATTAGAAGAATTCATGAAATCGTCATCACACGCATAAGTTACGTCGAAAAATTATGAGCGGGACGTTTCGGTAGCGACTTCTACCTTCATCAGCCATGGAATGAGACACGTGGTAAAAGCGCCAATTGTTGCCAGATTCCAAAATCGCTTTCCAAATAATAGGGATGTTAAAAGGTGCATCAATATTGCAGGTGTTAGGGGTAAGGTAGATTTCAATGCTTTTGCGGCATCTGAGGGCATGCAGATTGCTGAACGGGACGATTCGCTTAGCATTGTGCCAATCAAGAGTCTTGGACGTATCGCTGATGGTTAAAATTGAAAGGGAGGTGGAAGAGCTACCTTTCTTAACATCAGCAATATGCTCCATCAAACGCCTGTTTATGCTGCGGTAAGTGCTACCAATATAGTGGGTAATGCCTGTGGAAGTGTTGATAGGGATAGAGTAGACACTTTGTAAATCTAGGGGTTTATTGAGATCTCTGTCCTTAAGGATCAGTTTGAGAAGATGTGAATGTCATTTGACTGCAATCCTGTAGCCAAAGGGCCTTGAAAATAGAGCAAACTTTATGAGTGAAGAACAGGCTAAAGGGCAAAGTGCCAACAAACTGATGGGTGGTGGAAGGTTCAGGCAGTAAACTAGATCTATTCTGTGATTCAAACCTCTTGATTAGTCTATGTAATAAGAGGGGTGGAAAGCCATGCAATTTGCCAATGTTGATGATGTTCTGGAATTCTAGTTGAAGAGCAGAATGGCTGTTACAAATAAGGTTGGCCCGGTGAATGTACGACTTAAGAGCAGACAGTTTGTATTTTCCAAAAGTGCGAGAATGGTAAAGGTGGCAGAAGGTTTCCTGTAAACAGAGGTGCCAAGTGAGAAGTCTGGGTTGATGTTGATGTCAATATCCAGAAAATTAATATTATTGTCGATCTGTTCTTGAAAGGAAAATTTTTTATATGCAGGAATTTTGAAGTTATGGAGGACAGAGTTCAAACAGAGTGTATTTTTGGTGTGGCCAAATAATGAAGATGTCGTCCACATACCTTAACCAAATGGTGGGTTTTAAGAGGCATGGGGCAACAATTATTGTTTCAATATTCTGCAAATAAATTTCAGCAAGTAAGGGGGAAAGAGGAGAGAGAGAGAGCCCATAGGTACACCTTGTTTTTGTTGGTAATAGATACCATTGTATACAAAACAGGAATACTTTTCCAATGAATCAAAACAGTCATAAAGATCTTTGATCAGTTCTCCAGGAAGTTCTTGGTGCTCCATTAGTTTTTTGACCATGAGCATGTAGGCATCAAAGAAAGGAACAGAAGGAAACAATGAATCCACGTCAAAGGTGTACAGGAAATCTTGACGATTGATGGAAGGGAGTTTTTGGATAAAGTCCTTGGTTGATACAACAGAATAAGGACAATTTCTTGTCAGAACTTTGCAGCATTTGACAAACTGCCTTTCAAGATTGACTGCAGGAGAAAAGGTGTTTTCAATTAATGGCCTAATACACTGCCGGACAATTGCTAAAGACGGATGACAATAGCAACGATAGCAACCATAAAATGGAAGGCAGGAAAATGTGGAAATTAGCATAAGTGCGGGATACAGTAAAACGTGTTGTGCGTATGCAAATTTTGGATTGCCGAACTTGTTTGTGACGTCATAGCGCTGATAAGAGATATAAAGGATTTGACACGTATTGACCGTTGTTGTTCAAACGCAAAGTTGAAAGGGAAAGAATCAAGTGACGAACCTTGCAATTTTCAGTATGTCTTCCCGACATCACCTAGATGATTTTACGCGTGGCCGTATAATTGGCAAGATTGAAGAAGGGCGAAAAATAACAGATGTTGCCAGGGAGTTTGACGTCAGCCACAGTGTTGTTTCAAGGCTTTGGAAATCCCTTCAAACAAATGGAGAGTGTAGCAAACGTCACGGGGGAGGTCGTGTTTGCAGTACGACACCTGCAGAAGATCGGTACATAGTGCTATCAACAAAAAGACACCGGCGCAGCACAGCTAGTGAGGTAGCAAATCAGTTTATGGCTGCTACTGCCAAGCGGATCTCCCGAAAAACTGTCGCCAGACGTTTGCATGAAGGAGGACTATACGCCCGCCGTCCTGTTGTGTGCATCCCATTGTCCAGAGTCACCGTACCGCCCGTTTGCAATGGTGCCATCAACATCGCAATTGGACTGATAATGACTGGTCTGCTGTCCTCTTCTCAGATGAGAGTAGATACAGTCTATCGTCTGATTGTCGACAACAACTGATCTGGCATGATAGTGGTACTGCATATTGTCCAGCAAACATACAGGAAAGGGACCGATATCCGACATGTAGTGTCATGGTATGGGCTGGCATCATGATCAATGGCCGTACGTCCCTCTATGTGCTTCCAACTGGGACTATGACTGGCCAACGATACATTAATGATGTTCTGCTACCTCATGTTCGCATGTTCCGTGGTGCTGTCGGTGATAGATTCATTTTCATGGACGACAACGCAACATGTCATCGAACAGTCGCTGTCCAGGAGTGTCTTGAGAGCGAGGATATTCAACGCCTCGTATGGCCAGCACGTTCTCCAGATCTGAATCCCATTGAAAATGTGTGGGATGCTTTGGGGAGGAGTCTTGCTGGTCGCCAATGCCCTCCAATAAACAAGGACACCCTCATCCGTGCACTGACAGAGGAATTGGGTAAATTACCCCAACAGCTGCTTGATAATGTTGTGCAAAGCATGACACGACGTGTGGAATCTTGCATCGCCCTCCATGGTGGCCATATCCCGTATTGACATCTTACGCCGGAACGCCTGCAGAGGGTAATTGCATTTTTTTCATGTTTACGTATTCTGCACAAAATGGCCTGTTTGTCCCTTGAACACGTTCCAAAGCCTACTGGATTTCAGAGCACAACAAATTGTCTTTCTTGTAATGTCCTGGCATTCTGACATTATTTTATTTCACTTGGCATCCAACCACATTTACTTTTTATGCGCTATATAGCCGTTTATGATCTGTCCTTAGCAATTGTCCAGCAGTGTAGAATGTCCAACTTTATGTAGCTTGATCTGTAAGAACAACCTGGGAGCAAGAAAATAAGCTGGGGGGGGGATGACTCCTAAGAAAGATTTCAGAGAAGTTTTTTAGAAAGCTTACTAACAGCTTTACATAGTTTTCCAGTGTTGTCAGCCTTGAGTATTATGCAATTCGTTTTTCCAGGAAATCAGCTACTTTGTTGTCCAAAAAATTCTTATGGATGAAGACAGGACATCCTGCTTTGTCTGCTTTGCAAAACTGCAAGATTATTACACTGGGTGAAATTTCTAAATTCTTCAAAAAGGTGGAGGAGTATTTGAGCCTTGGGGTTTGAACCTCGTAAATTGCAATAGCCGATTTTTCACGAATGATCGGTTGATGTGCAATAACCGTGTTTTGGATCGCTGCTTCCAGTAATGAAATAGTATGTGGTAGGCTAGGATTAGCAATAGGAGAAAATTTGGGTCCATTGGCAAGAAGTTCATCAGTTTCAGCAGGAATAGGCACAGAAGACAGGTTCTTTTTTTTTTTTTTTTTTTTTTTTTTTTGATTGGAGGTTTAACGACCGCCGTGAGCAACTCAATGGGCTATAAGCAGTCGCCCGTCCCTAATTTAGGGTCACTGGTTCCAGGGAAGGGAGAGAGCCAGTGCCGTAAGACAAACACAACATCCATGCCTGACCGGGATTCGAACCCGGACCCCTTACGGACGAATGATCAGAGGCCAACGCCTTAGACCACTGCGCCACCGGGGCGGCAAAGAAGACAGGTTCACATACCTTGGAAAGTTGGTATCGGCAACCTTTGTGGGAGCCGAACTTCGAGTGTTCTTTTGAGAGGAGGCTAGGAGCTGAAACTTGTTTTCAAGTCTTTTGGTTTCACAACTGAGAGTCCTGGATATAGTTTCATGAATTCGGATAAAAAAAATTGTCCAGTAATGCTGGATGGATGGCGAAAGAAGGAGAACTTTGCAATCATAATTTTTCAACGTAACTTACGTGTGTGATGACGATTTCATGATTTCTTTTAATGTTTTGTGTGTGACGTGTTTTCCTGCAAATTCTTCTCACTATGAAAAAAAAAAAAATTAGTATTTAAATATAAAATAAGATTAACAAACCTTGTTAATGAGTTTCATTTTTAGAAAGTGAGACACTATTTTTTTTCAGAGAGTCACGAATTTTTCTCCCCACCATAACAGTCTTATCACATAAGGCAAGACAGTTCATCCACGGAATACCAAGATACTGAAATTCTTCAGACACAAGTTTGGCAATATTTTCACCTGTTGAACTCGTTTCTAGGCATGGCAAAGAGAGCAGCATGCATCTCACTCGCTTGCAATGATCATCAAAGTATGTTACCACAATTGCACCCATCCCCCCCCCCCCCCAAATTTCTTAAATCAATAAGATTGCTTGCAAAAATCAAGAAGATTTGAGACAGTACCAGAACTGTTAATTTATGATTATCTATTATTAGGGAGAGCGGTAATGTATGGGATGTGCTAGCAGTTATGTTTGATGATGCTTGAATTCAATTATTTTTCTGTATCAGTCACTCATAGATGGAGTTCAGAAATTGTGATGATTTAAGGTTTTGAATTTTCTTTTAAATTGAATAATGCAATTTTAGAAATAACTTGGTTTCATTTAGGCAATGACAAGACAGCGACTTTTTTTTTAATGCCCTTGGATGACAATTTTATCCATCACGAATGCACGATAGTGCTATTTTAGATAAAGGATGAATAGTGTAACTTTGAGAATATGAATACTTTTGAACACCATGCATCAATTCTTACAAATTTTCAGCTTCTTCACTTTCGTTTTCAGGAAAAATCTTTATTCCCCCCCTCTCTTTGTCAAGCTGAAATGCAAACCTTATTTTGCGGGGTGGGAGAATATTTAAGAATACAGGATACATGTTCAGAACATCGGGGGGGGTACAATTACGGGAGAAATTTTTGCTACCTCCAATTTTCGTTTTCGGGCAGTTTTCCTCCATTTTCAAGTTGAAATACAAATATTTATATAATAAAATGATATTTAACAACAATACTAGGCAGAGGAAACATCGTGTGAAAAATAAAATTACGATTATGAGAGAAATCTTCACTGCGTCTAACTTCCGTTTTCAAAAGTTTAGAAAGACGAAACTACCGTTTTCGAAAGTTTCCAGCAAAAAATATTCTCCTCCGCTACCAATTGCCCCGAAATTTCTGTTCAGTTATGCATCGATCTCGAGGAAAACTCCAATTATGACGGAAAAGGAGAAATTTCTCGAAGCTGTTGCACGCTCATGCCTGAAGATTACAGGGAAATTTTTGCGCCGTCTAATTTCCGTTTCCGGAAATTTTCCCTCCATTTTCCAACTGAAATACAAATATTTTTGGAATAAAATGATGTATAACAACAATACTGGACAGAGGCAACATCGCAGGAAAAAGAAATTACGATTATGGAAATCTTTATTTCGTTTACTTCCATTTTTGAAAGACGAAATACCGTCCTGATTATTATTTTTTTGCGTTGGTAAAATTTCAATGCGTAAACACACTTTTTGTTGTGTACTAGACGCGTAATTACGCATGTTGGCGAACTCTGCATGGCGCAGAATTAAATTTTTTTTTTCGCACTTTGGCGCAATTAGCGCAGCTATTCCAACACTGAGGGAGAGCAAGTTTGGAAGGATTTGCGGGAGGGGGTGTGTGCGATCGCTCCCAGCTAGAAACATGAGATAACATTAGGTTCAATCGCTAACAAAAGCAGGAGATTACACTAAGCGACAATAACAACAATATCAATTTCCATCAGTAAAAAAAAAAAATCACGAGCCATTTTGGCAAAAATCCAGAAGAAACTGTCTTCCGACCATAAAACTACCCAAAACTCTGTAAAACTTTCGGGAAATCCGGAATACTTGGCAGGTATGCAGACGTCATTGCACCGATACCGGCTTTTCCGACATATTATGTAATATTACCTTGCCGTTCTTCACCCGATATCAGCTTTGCCAATGCATCCAATATCCTCTGGCCGTTCTTCACCCCATATCCGTCCGATATTGGCTTTGCCGATGTATCCAATATCTGAATTTCAAAGGCGCTTACTTAAAAACGGGACCAATTAATAGTTTTCGCATTTGTGCGAAAAAAACTATTAATATATTCGCAAAATGCGATCGCAGTTTAAACTGTGATTTTAACAAAAAAAAGGACACAAAATTCAGAACTTTTACGAAATACATTGAAATCCGCAATTCTTCCACCCTATCTGCAATTCGGTAATCATGTGGCCGAAAACCGTAATGGTTGGCACCCTTAGCAGCGCGTGGGCTTTTGTCTCGTTGCACTCTACGCGGATGATCATATGTAGAGGATTTTTTAGGAAGGGAGTGTTTAACCCCAGGTCTTAAACAACCCTTAGAAATAGGAAGCTAGGACATTTGGGCTAGAGTGCCCGATAGGAAAGTGGCACGGAAGCGAAGTAGAAAGGGGGAGGAAGACGCCCTTATTTATTACCGGGGGCTAGTACCCGAGGTCCGACGGCTTAACGTGCTCATCCAACGCATGGCGGATATTTAGTGGATCGAGCGTTCGTACCCGCCTGAGATCGAACCGAAGGTCCTTTCCGCGGCAGTCACGAACGTTGCTCACTAGGCCATCCGCGCCCCACTCTACGCAGATTATCCCGTAATCCGTTTATATACGACCGGAAGGAAAATACTGGGCTTGTACCGTGACGTTATGAAATCGGCACACGTGATCTGAAACGGCATCACCTTTGTAGATGTTCCATGCTAATAGCTCACGATTGAAATTTTTCTGCACGCGCGCCCATTTCGCGCGTCACTTTATTTTTGTTGTGCGAATTCACACTTCTTTGCGCGCGCTATCGGGAACTCTGTTAAGATGCTCTTCGTTTTTTCTCCAGAGTCTAACATTGCTCTCATCTACCTCAAGAAACCTTCCTGCTTCACGATTCCCCACTTCCTCGGCTTTCAAGACAACTTTTAACTTGAATTCTGCTGGGTAACTTATGCGTTTTCTTTTATAAGACACAACTTCGAGAAACACAAATGAACAAAAAGAGCAAAGAACCAAACGACGGAAAGTACGAATGCGATTTGAGTCACTGAGTTGCCGGTAGTTAGGAGGTGGAAATTGCGGGTGGCATTCCATTACCCCTGGCTCTCCCCTATTCGAGGTCAACGCGCTTTGCCGCAGGCAGTGTTTTCTCTCCTAAGTTACAAAGCAACAACCCCTTCGCAGAGAGGAAATGTCTACATACATACACACAGACGTTTTGTCAAAGCCAAGGGGAAGGGATATGTTGATGCAGTGACACTGCACATTATCGTCAAACACGTGGGATTCTTAAAGCTTTGATGCGATACAGATTTCCCTCTTACACAGCACAGCATGAAGAGCTAAACTGCTTCATTTTTGAAGTTTACAGTTGGAAAAAAAAAGAAATCCTGTATTATCCGCACTGTCGTATAATCC
Source organism: Macrothele yani (assembly GCA_039090855.1). Taxonomy (NCBI): domain Eukaryota; kingdom Metazoa; phylum Arthropoda; class Arachnida; order Araneae; family Macrothelidae; genus Macrothele; species Macrothele yani. The sequence continues at coordinate 93,453,214 of CM076998.1, forward strand.
GCAGAGGCTAGAATTTAAACTTTTAGGAACAGATAATCTACAGATTATGTGCCGGAAAATACGGCACTTCATTTAATGAGAAAAAAATGGCAAACACATCCATTGCACCCTGACACATTGCCATTTGTAAAATATGCACAGTAACGTTCATGTTTTGAATATTATGTCCAGCAGGTGATGACCATTTCGATGTCTACACTCACACATTCTGCAACAGAAATCGTCCATGGCACGTTCCAACATCTCAATAGGAATGTTTGTGATTTCTGTACATATCTTGTGTTTCAACTCAGCAATGGTGTGTGGGCACCTTGCATATACCTTAGTTTTAAGGCACGTGATTGTCTAAGCATCTAATTAACTGAATGAAAACACCAAAAGCTGTTCCAAGATACACATAAAAAAAAAAGAAAGTGAAAAATGCAAAAATCAAAAATTATCACTAATTTTATTATATATATATATATATATATATACATACCAGAGGTGTTTTTGCAAGGCAAGGCACGAAACCCTGAAATCATCGGCGTCTCCCAACGGTGCCAATGCATAAACTCGAGACATAAATGAACACGTGAGGGTAACCCCCCCCATAACAACAGTATTTTCGTTACTACTAGTTAGTACCTCTAATTATTATACTTATCAGCAAAGCTGTTACCGATACTTCGAAAGATAAAATGGTTTCACTTTGGGAATTACTTACTACCTACCTATACCTTTTGCTCACAACAGTAAATTATTTTGGGGTTGAGCTTGCAGTATTAATTTGTTGCTAAAAAAATAAATCCCTTCAGTGAAATTTAAGTAACTTTGATTTCGACAACTACATGATATTGTCTTTGACGAATACCACACTAAGAACGTTAATAAAAATTTTGCATTTGTATAAAATAAACCAATTACACACATAACATACCTTTTAAAAAAGTTTTGCCTTTCTTTCCAATTGCAAAATTACCCATTTGGCAAATAAATAAAAGAAAATCTGCAGGCAAGTTTTTATGTTACTAGAAGGGCAACTCCTCTTTTTCATAGGATATTGATCTTTTTTTAACAGAAATTTTAGTCGTTAAGTTTCAGTCATGTGGTATTGACCTAAAGTTCTATTTACTAATAAAATAACAGTATATTTAGCAAATTGGATGTTGATCTAAGTTCCATTTATTAATAAAAAACCATCAGTCTGGTGTGGTGTTAATCTAAAGTTATATTTACTAATAAAATAACACTTTTTCTTAAAAAAGTGTGCAATCTTCATTTGTTTTTTTAGCGGAGAAGCTATCAGGCGGATGCTTACGTTTCCAACATCCTTCATTTGCAGTGCCTTGTTTGTGTACCGAAGAGAAGAACCTTTACTATTACAAGTAGCCGTTATAATTGCTTCAACAGGTTTTGGAGGCAGAACTGTAGCACATACTCCATTTATATATGCAGAAACATGACCCAGCTGTATCAATTTTCCGACACCATATCATGGCTTTCTCCTTTTGGGTGTCTTTTTTTTTTCTAGCCATTCCCACCGGAATTTATTTTCGAATGAAGCCTCTAATGTCTTGACATCGTCAGTTTTGGTTAAAAATTTCATCATTGATGACGAACTTAACTTAAACCGTGTAAACTTTCAAATTCCTAAAAACATTCATACATCACACACACACAAAAAAACCCCATCACTTTTGCCTAAACAAAAAAAACCATAAACGTTTCATCAGGGAAACAAAGACACCTCCTCTCCATCACTGACTTACTAATACAATGAGGCAGGCTGCTCCCGCGCGTAGGTGCAGACACGTGAGTGACATACTTTATTTGCTTTAACTCGCTCCCTCCCCCGCCATCTCCAAGTTCCAATCCCACATCACTCATCAGAGCGAAAACCTGTTTTTTTGCATCAAGGAGCAGAAGCGCCGACGAAACGACTGAGAATTTGCGCGCATGCCCTTCCCACAGAACAACGGACAACCACAGCACGAACTGCCGGCTTCGTGTGTCAAGCTCGAGTCAGCTGCATCGGCGAGGAAGACAATATTATCACATTAATTCATTGGTGAAAAGCAATTTTTTTTTTAGTAAATACTTTTGCCATGAATCGTTTTTTTTTTTTTTTTTTTTTTTGCTTTGTCGCTTATTAGAACTCAAAACTTAACAGTCTTAAAAATGTCTTCAAAGCTAAACATCCGGAATTCCGGGCATGAAAGATCGCCCAAACCCAGAAATCCGGGTTAGACCCGGAACACAAACAGCCCTGATATACACAGTGCGTCAAAGAATTTTTAAGACTGGTTCTGTAAAATCAAATAGAAACAAGAAATTATAATTTGTTTTGGTTTGTTATTCGAAATAAGTCCCTCCAACTTCAATACACTTGTTACAGCGATTTAATAATGATTCGAATGCCTGTTCCGGTTCACTTTGCGGAATTGCATCCAAAGCACGCGTCGAAGTTGTTTGTATGGTCAAAATATCATCAAAATAACACCCTTTTAACGTCATTTTAAGTTTTGGGAACAAAGAAAAGTCACAGGGTGCTGAATCAGGCGAATACGGTGGATGATTCAACACACAGACGTTATTTTTCGCCAAAAATCTACGAACAAGAAGTGAGGTGTGACTGGGCGCATTATCATGCAACAAACACCAACTGTTTTCATCTCGATATTCTGGACGAATGTGACGAATTCTGCCCATCAAACGCCTCAAAACATTTAAATAAAACTCACCATTAATTGTTTGTCCACTTGGAACAAATTCTTTGTGGATAATACCCTTACTATCGAAGAATGTAATGAGCATTGTTTTGATTTTCGATGGAACTTTTTTCTTGTTTGTTTGGCTTCTGGTGAGTTTTTTGACTTCCATTCCGCACTTTGTCGCTTTGTTTTAGGATCATATTGAAAACACCATGTTTAATCACAAGTAACAATCGATTTTAAGAAGTTTGGATCATTTTCAGCGGCTGAAATGATGTCTCTGCAATGTGCACTTCTCCTTGATTTTGTTCATTGGTTAACGTGTGTGGAACAAATTTAGTACAGACTTTTGTTTTGCCCAAATCTTCATGCAGAATGGTTCGAATCGGTTCTTTGTTGATGTTTAAAGACTCTTCCATCATTCTTAGTGATGCACATCGATTGTTTGCCACGAAATCACGCACTTTTTCAATAATCTCAGGAGTCCTAGATGAACTTGGTCTTCCGGTATGCTTATCATCTTTTAGCGTCTCTCTTCCGTCCAAGAAACATTTGTGCCACAGGAAAACATTTGATCTACTTAAACAAAACTCACCGTAAACTTGCTTCATCATTTGGTACGTTTCCGAGGCACTTTTACCAGGTTTTGCGTTAAATTTAATAACAGCCCTTTGTTCTATCTTAATAATTCAACATAAAAAAATTTTACTTCTCTAATGAACGCCCGTTTCGTTTGAATTACTTTAACAACTGCACAGTACATTTGGCAGAAAGCAAGCAGATGGTCACGGTTTATAACACATTCGTGATTACACTGGTGGGGCCACCATAGGCTGAAATCTAGCGCCAGTCTTAAAAATTCTTTGACGCACTGTGTATATATATACAGCTCAGTAACGTAACGTCAGAACGAGAGTAGCCCACAAGTAGCAGCCATTCTATAATCACAACCCTGCTTGTTAATGTTATTTGCTATGTGTTTAAAGCAAGTAAAATTAAATGCAAAAATAGCAATACTGAACTATTAAAGTGTTTTACTTACCCGTCTATATTTTTAAGAGCGAATTTCCTTGGTAACATAAAGATTTAATAAAAGTAGATATCATTTCCTATTTCCCCCTGCACAGTATCCATTTATTAAATCAACTTTTAAATTAATTGATAATATTTAGTAGTGACAAATGTACTTATTCTTTCAAGAATGTGGATGGGTGCGGGGGCCTCATCTCGTGCTGTGCCTAGAGCCCGATTCTGTGTAAATCGGGCCCTGATCCCGGCCCGGTGCCGTGCATTCTTTCTTCCACTTAGCTTTCAAACAAGAAAAACACATTCCTCCTCCTCAGGAAAAAAAAAATAGCAAACAGCCGCATCACAAACTTTGTTCAGAGGCTTCCAGCTGACAATCCCGGCCCGGCAATGTGCATTCGTTCCCCTTAACTTTCAAACAAGCAAAACAACTTCCAGCTCCTGGGGGAAAGGGTGGGGAGAGAGAAAAAGAAACAAAGAGCTGCGTCACGAACTTTGTTCCGAGGCTTCGGGATGATATAATCCTGGGCCACGGCGAAACAAGCACACCGCACAGTGGTCAGAATCGCTAAAAACCTGGACAAAAATAATTTTTCAAACTCATATTTTAAACACACAATTAGCTTAATAATAATCCTCAGTAGTCATTCTGTTAGGACTAAGTGTTTTTCAAAGTATACTAGATCTAATGGTTCTGTTAAATACTTAAGTGCAAAAGTGCTGTAACTCTTTCTTGATTAATTTTGCAATTCTGTAGGTGATTTATTAAACATTGTTTCTGACTGAACAATGTAAAATGAAATAATAAGTGTATTTTTTGTGAATGTGTTATGGTCTTATATATAGGGCACAATTACAATTTTTAGTGTTTTTGTTTCTAAGTACTGATAAGAAATACAAATTTTAATGCCCGTATTTTGTAAAAAAAAATGTTTTTAGAGTTTTAAGAAAATGGCCAAACATGACCCCCGCGAAACTTACAAATGTATACTGGTAGATCATTATAAGTATCACTGAAGGTTTCATCTGCAACACCTCACAATGCTGTGAACTATGACCTTTTGTTTGTGAAGCTTCCCTGTTATTTATGAGCAGCCAGCTGCTGACATCGGATAGCTGATTCTCCTGCAACACAACTCGTGCATGTGTGCGCTAAGCACTTCATGAAATTTATGTTGGTTTAGTTAAAGACTGAGGGGAGGCTTGTTGGTGGTAAACCATAGCCCCTTGATTTCTTCAGTTTCCAGAGGGCTGTTGTTTGTGTCAGGTCAGTGAATAGTGTGTGACAATATAGTGTGTGAAAAATGAATTTACATGTTAGTCACCGAGAACTTTACGAGAAGATGAAAGAAAAGAATAATGAGGCCTGTGTGCTACAAGAAGAATATGTTTTGCAATATGTGAGGAACAAATTTGAATTAAATTTGGACAGTCAGAGCACAAAATTTCTACACAGCATAATAAGAATGAGCTTTTTTCTTAAATACTATCAGCGTTGGAAGAAATATCACCGAACCGAAAGCATGTTTCTTCGTAAATATTCAGACTAGTTACAGCAAGAAATTGAATTACCATTTATAAACTTTCCTTCCACTTCTTCTTCGGAAAATCATGGACGGCGATCGAAAGTATTTCATGAATTAAGTGAAAGAAGTAAGAGGTGGAAAATAAGAAATCTGAGGGAGAATGTGAGTGCTGCGGAGCTTTCATACGCCACAGTGATGAATTTGAGGGACGAAGGTGACGAAAATGCAGCAAAATTATTAAAAGAAGTGACCACAACAACACCTACCAGAGGTAAACAAATTCATGACTCATGATTGAAGAAAGGAAAACAAGCCACGAAGCTCTCAGAAGAAGAAGTGTTATCTATGATAGTAAGTACACATTTATCAACAATATATGTCTATTAGATAAATGGCAATTAAGCACAATCATGACTTATATCCAAGTTATTATGCAGTTTTGAAAACAAAAGATGCAACTTATCCACACAATATCAATATAAGTGAGAGTGCGTGTGAAGTGAAAGTTTAGGATTTATTGGACCATACTTATATTCGAATTTTGTCATTTCTACCTGAAAGTGAGCCATCTAACAATGAAAAAACTTACATTTTACATTGTAAATGGGGTTTTGATGGCAGCATCGGTCATAAAGAAACAAGCAGGAGAAAAAAGTAAAAAAAGAATGCTGAAATTTTGAGACAGCTAGCCATGGCATTTTCAAGGACCGGCATGGATAACATTCTCTCATTTCTGCAAAAACCTAGTAAACGTTGGTTTCTGCTTCAACAAGCTTGTATATTAGCAAATTAAGTATTTATCTCATCTGATATACCTCACTTTGACAGCATAAATAAACCGTTAAAATATACAAGCTTGTCGAAGCAGAAACCCAAGTTTACTATGTTTTTGCAGAAATCAACGAATGTTATCCAAATGCTGGTCATTAAAAATGCTGTGGCTAGCTAGCAGTCACAAAATTTCAGCATCCTTTTCCTACTTGTTCCTGGTTTGCTTGTTTTTTTTTTTTTTTTTTTTTTTTTTTTTTTTCAGTTTGGTTGTCAAATCAGTTGTATTTTAATTGCCTATACTCAGGAAAAAGCTAACCTGACTATGCAGTTAAAGCTACGGAGTGTGTACTTCCACTGTATAATATAGTTCCATTTAAAAAACTCCTGTTCAAGCTTGAACCGAGACCTAAAAAAAGCACATGGATAGAAATAAGTTTTAAAGCGTTTTTTGTGTGACATATACCACTAATTTACATATCAGACATTTCCCCGCGTTGTTGTCATGTGACCGTAACTAGTCCAGAGTATAAAATGAAACACAAAAGTTTACCCAACAGTCAAATGCACCTGCACATCAGTAGGTGAAAGATGGCAAGCGATACTGCATTTATTTGACACTGCATTATTCGTTACGAATGTCATCAAGGAAAAAGTGCTGCAAAAGCATGTGCATCAATCTGTTCTGTTCTGGGGTAGAATATTGTATCGAAAGGCACATGTGAGTTTTGGCTTAGATGATTTAAAGCAGGTGATCTTGATGTTGGAGATCGAGAATGTAGCGGCACCCCGCAGAAGGTTGCACATGAGGAACTGCAAGCATTGCTGGATGAAGATTCATCTCAAATGCAAAAAGAACTAGCTGGACAACTGGGGGTAACTCAACAAACCATTTCCAATCATTTACACACAATGGAAAAGATTCAGAAGGAAGGAAAACGGGTGCCACATGACCTGAGCTGAGAAACAAGGATGAGCGTGTCATGAAAGGTTTCAATCTGTTGAATAAATAACACAGAACGTTTTTCCTGTGGAAAATCGTTAAGGGTGATTAAAAGTGGATATGGTACGACAATCCCAAATGCAAAAAACACTGGGTAGATTCTGGCAGACCTGCCAACCACCCAGAACCAAAAAATGTAACACTCAAATAGAAAAATCGTAACACAACACACGCTGATAATTTTTGAAGCCTATTTCAGCTATATAAATTCTTGATGATGAGAATGTAGGGATTTTTTTCCCTACATCAAAATTTTATTGAGAAACTAATTAAACCTAATCAGCAAACACTTTTATGTTGTTAATTATTAGAAAAAAAATTACGATTATGGGAGAAATCCTCACTCCGCCTAACTTCCGTTTTCGGAAATTTTGTGAGGCGGAAAACTTGCATCTTAGGAGGTCTCCAAGATAGTTTAATCGGGTTCTGGGGATGTCATTTTTGTCTGCAACACTAAAATAAATCTGTGATGGGCATCGACCGTCACCGCAATTCTGTTACAAGGATTAGTAGAAAATAAATCTGTGATGTACGTCGGCCATCGCTGCAATTCTGCTACGGAGATGAGTACAAAACAAACCTGAGATCTACGCCGCCGCGATTCTTCTACGGAGATGAGTACAAAATAAATCTGTGATGTACATCGACCGTCGCCACTATTATGCAACGGGGATGAGTACAAAATAAACTTATGGTGTACGTTGCCGCGATTCTTCAACGAGGATGAGTACAAAATAAATCTGTGATGTACGACAGCTGTCGGCGCGATTCTGCTACGGGAATGAGTACAAAATAATTCTGCGATATTCATCATTATTCACGAGAAAAAAAAAATACGATTACGGAAGAATTCCTCACTATGCCTAACTTCCGTTTTCGGAAAATTTGAAAGGCGGAAAACTTGCATCTATGATAGGAAGTCTGCAAGATGGTTTAATAGGGTTCTGGGGATGTCGTTTTTGTTTGCAGAACCAAAATAAATTTGCAACGTATGTCGCCCGTCGCTGCAATTCTGCTACAAAGCTTATGTCTGAAAAAGGAAAAAAATGGGGAAAAACATGACTATTTAAAAAAAATATATATTTTTGGCTGCAAAATCGTATTAGCATACTGCAGCATGATTTATCGTACTAAATACAATAAAATCATAACAGTTGGCAGGTCTGCCCTGGTGAAGCAAAGACTTCGACACCAAAACGCAATATTTACTCCAAGAAAGTTCTGCTGTGCATCAAAAATTCCTCAAATTCCCACTTGAAAAATATGTCTGCTCTCTCACCAATAATAATGGAAAAACCACCATTCATTGGTTCCACCCCTTTCCATGGACCCTTCTCTTATAAGATGTGTAAACTTTTCAAAACTATGGGCTATACTCTCACAGTGAAACCAAACCCTTCTGCAATAATGTGCTTGCTTAAAGACAGGGATCCTGTCTCACTCTTGGACACCCCTGGAGTTTATGCTATTCCCATTTCAACTTCCTCTGGTCTCTCAATGTATATTGGAAGCACATACCGAAGCATCAAAACAAGACTTGGTGAACACAAATATGATGTTTCCAGTGGTTTTCCAAAGACAGCTTTATCTGCACTAACCCTTGAGGTCACCTCTGCAGTTTCCATTTAGAAAGAAACCAAAAAAGTTGCCCTATTCATCAACAAGGCATCTCTGCATTTCCAAGAGCATTGAAATTTTGTTCACCAAAAACTGCAATTCAGAGACCCCTCACCAAACCCCATTTATTTGGATCTCTCTTCTAAAATCTGGCAACATTTCCAAACACCCCAACTTCAAATTGTACTTCTGGCAACCAGCCCATCGTGGGTGATCAAGGTCGTAGGATGACCGAAAGCTACCGCTAAACGAACCTTTTACCGTACGCGATTGTGTGTTTCGCTCACTTTATATGTTTGTGTGTTATTGTCGCGTGAAGCCTCAGTTTTAAACCATGTCAGAAACGTCCATTCGCAGACAAAGGATTGCATCCTGTGAAATTACTGCATGACAATGCTAGGCCGCATGTAGCAAATCCAGTCAAGGAAACGTTATTGACGTTTGGCTATGAAGTTTTGGAGCACCCAGCGTATAGTCCCGACATAGCCTCTTTAGACTATTACTTGTTCCGATCGATGCAATATGGTTTGTCTGCTGCAGGAGACGCGCTGCTGATCGCCATCTTCGCAATTTGCGAAAAAGAATTAGTTTTGGTGATGGAAAAAAAGCTTTGTCAATTGCCTTTTCATAGTGTTATAACACTTTGGTAAAAACTTTAGAAAAGCCAGCGCAACCCCGGTGCTGTACGGTTCCGGACAGGTGAGGAAGTGCAAAAATGGGTTGACGACTTCATCACATCACAAAACGAAGTATTCTTCAGGGCTGGAATTTGTCAGCTGCCCGACTGATGGCAGAAGGTGATAGATAATGACAGTGCATATTTTGATTACTAATCAAAAACTTCTATTATGGGAATTCTTACTAAGAATTTTTTTTTATTTTAATTGAAAATTTTCGGAGAAAATTCTTCTCCTTCTTTAGGCTGTCTTTTGTTGTCACTTTTTCCCGTTACTAGCGCGGTTACGGTTAACCTTGACGGTTACAGTTATTTTTGATCAAATCCTGCCAGATGTTAGGCAGGGATAATCCTCTGCAATGACTGATGATGGAATTCTGATTTTTCTCAATTTCTATTCCTTCTTTTAGGTTTCTTTTTTGAAAATTGCTTTGGAAACTGATGACTTTAAGGAAATTCCAATCCATGCTGTGACCAGTTTCTCTAACATGCCTATCTATGAGGACCATAACAAAAGTTCTGCACACATTTATCTAAAACGAATAAACGTAAGAGGAAGATGCAATCCGGAAAATGATTGTGTCATGTCGAAGTCAGACTCTCAGCAACACAGAGTTGTCAGTACGATGCGCTATCATCTGCTGTGTGGAATTGGGAGGGTTCGGAAATGGAAACATGCAGCTCCTTAGGTTGGGTCAAGGCATTAGACTAGCACTGGTATGTGAAAATGGAAACTCTGCAGGGAAAAACCCCAACACAGATCCACATTGTTTTGCAAGAAGTTTGTGGGGAAAGAGCTCTTAATTGAAGCAGAATTTCTTGCTGGGAATCGAGCTTTCGAGAGGGCCAAAGCAGCATTGAAGATGATCGCCGCTCAGGTAAAACCTCAAACGGCGACAGATAAAACATCTGTCACCATTGTTGCAATGCTTTTCGAAGAGAATCGCCGTTTGACAGTTGAGGAGATGCTCATCGGGCAAATTTGTCCACCATGTCTGTTCACTGGATTTTGACCGATTTACTGGGAAAAAGAAAAATCACCACACTCTGGGTACCCCATCAACTCATCCCCAAGCAGAAGGCAGCCAGGGTGAGCATCGTACAGGATCACCTCCACAGGTTCGAAAGGAAGAGAGACACCTTCCTGAACGGAATTTGCAATTGATGAGACTTAGACCCATGATTCTGAGCCAGAACTGAAGTCACAATCAGCGGAATGAAGGCATCCAAATTCCCCATACTTCTCAAAGTTTCGTCGGCAACAATCCAAAGTGAAGCAAATGGTGATTTTTGCGTACTACGATGTCCAGGGTGTTGTGGTCTCTGATCGAGTACTGGTAGGGCAAAATGTCAACGCACGATATTATTGTGACTTTTTGACTACAAAGTTGAGACCGAAAATTCATCAAAATCGCCCCAACTTGTTGGAAGCAGGAGTGATCTTGCTGCATGACAACGCATCTTGTCATGGTGCAGTGTCGGTATGGGGACTTTTGTCAAAATATGGCTGGGAAACTTTATCCCACCAACCATACAGCCCTGAACTCAGTCCACCAGACTTTGACCTTTTCCCAAAGTTAAAAAATCGGCTCCGTGGTATCCACTATGAATCGCTGGGTGAGCTGTCATTGAACGTGACCCAAGTAATACAATAGCTAAACAAAAATGGTGTACTATGGGGCATCCAGGACCTACCTCACCGCTGGTAAGCTATCATTTGCAGCGGAGGAGAGTACATTGAACAGCAATAAGGTGAGTTTTCTTCGTTACTTCACACTTTTCTCAAAAATGGACAGTGTGCAGAAATTTTGTTAGGATCCCCATATTCCTGTCTTGTTGAGGCAATTTTTTACAGCTGCTTTATGTTCTGCTATTTCGAGTTTCTAGTCTGTGACCTGTCACACATATGTAGGATAGTCCACAACTACATTGTACCTCATAGACCACTCCTTGCATTTTAAGAATATCTTCTTTTCTTTGAACTATCTTTGGGAAATATTTTTTAACTTTGTTCTCTAAACTTGGAGCTAGCCTTATATTAGACTAACTGTGTGGCTTTGAAATGGAACTACTTTGAAGGTCAGATTAAGTTTCAAATCTGTGGGTCATGTACTTTTTTTTTTTTTTTTTTTTTTTAATAAATCCAGTTTGGATACTTTTTTACTACACCTTGCAGATTAGATAGTGTGAAATCATCTGTGTGCGAAAGATGGAAGCCAATGTCATTCAAATTAATCTCTTATTACTGTGAAGTGTAATAAGATAGGGTACCCCATCAACTCATCCCCAAGCAGAAGGCAGCCAGGGTGAGCATCGTACAGGATCACCTCCACAGGTTCGAAAGGAAGAGAGACACCTTCCTGAACGGAATTTGCAATTGATGAGACTTAGACCCATGATTCTGAGCCAGAACTGAAGTCACAATCAGCGGAATGAAGGCATCCAAATTCCCCATACTTCTCAAAGTTTCGTCGGCAACAATCCAAAGTGAAGCAAATGGTGATTTTTGCGTACTACGATGTCCAGGGTGTTGTGGTCTCTGATCGAGTACTGGTAGGGCAAAATGTCAACGCACGATATTATTGTGACTTTTTGACTACAAAGTTGAGACCGAAAATTCATCAAAATCGCCCCAACTTGTTGGAAGCAGGAGTGATCTTGCTGCATGACAACGCATCTTGTCATGGTGCAGTGTCGGTATGGGGACTTTTGTCAAAATATGGCTGGGAAACTTTATCCCACCAACCATACAGCCCTGAACTCAGTCCACCAGACTTTGACCTTTTCCCAAAGTTAAAAAATCGGCTCCGTGGTATCCACTATGAATCGCTGGGTGAGCTGTCATTGAACGTGACCCAAGTAATACAATAGCTAAACAAAAATGGTGTACTATGGGGCATCCAGGACCTACCTCACCGCTGGTAAGCTATCATTTGCAGCGGAGGAGAGTACATTGAACAGCAATAAGGTGAGTTTTCTTCGTTACTTCACACTTTTCTCAAAAATGGACAGTGTGCAGAAATTTTGTTAGGATCCCCATATTCCTGTCTTGTTGAGGCAATTTTTTACAGCTGCTTTATGTTCTGCTATTTCGAGTTTCTAGTCTGTGACCTGTCACACATATGTAGGATAGTCCACAACTACATTGTACCTCATAGACCACTCCTTGCATTTTAAGAATATCTTCTTTTCTTTGAACTATCTTTGGGAAATATTTTTTAACTTTGTTCTCTAAACTTGGAGCTAGCCTTATATTAGACTAACTGTGTGGCTTTGAAATGGAACTACTTTGAAGGTCAGATTAAGTTTCAAATCTGTGGGTCATGTACTTTTTTTTTTTTTTTTTTTTTTTTTTTTTAATAAATCCAGTTTGGATACTTTTTTACTACACCTTGCAGATTAGATAGTGTGAAATCATCTGTGTGCGAAAGATGGAAGCCAATGTCATTCAAATTAATCTCTTATTACTGTGAAGTGTAATAAGATGCCATTATATACGAGTACAATGAGCTAGGACACAAGTCTTCCAGATCAAATTTATTTAACAAATAAAAAAATCTGAAGATTCACCTGAGATAATGACTGAAACTCAAAGGTACAAGAAAATACTTGCTAAGCCTTTTTTGTTTTTAACACAAAATTGAAAAATAAGAGAACTGTGTGATAAAGATAGTGGCAACTTACCTTCTTCATCATAATTACTCATATCATCTGATATCATGTTACAAAAATCTAGAAGTAGATTCCACGTGTCTTTTGGAATCGATCTTTTATGGTGCTCCTATGAAAATTAGCAAAAATACAAGGATTTACTATAAATCTCATTACATGAGCACAACACAAACATAACTAAATAAGTTTATGCATAAACTTATGACCACCAGGGTGGCTTTAATCATATTCAAAACTAATTAAATGTGTCTGTCACCACCCCTCTTTATTCACAGCAACACATATCTTTAAAAGCAAAATAGCAATGCATAAAAGTGTCTTTTATGTTTTTTATGAACATAAAAGACAGGGAGTAAAATGGAAGGGGGGGTCAGCACAAAACTAGTCATAAGACCACTCAACAAGAAAAGTATGATTAATTATCCCATTAGTGAAAGCCTTTCTCAAAAGCTATTTAATACAAGGAATACAAGGTCTGTCCGGAAAGTAATGGGACTTATTCAATAACAGATGTTTAATTAAAGTTATACTTACATAACATTAAAATTCCTCGAAATAACATCCGTGAACATCAATACACCGCTGCCAGTGGTACTGCTACGGCGCGTAGCTTGCCTGGAAGTCGGGAACAGGGATCGCTTTCAAAGCACTCGTCGTGGCAGTTTGCACGTTTGTAGCAGTCTCAGGCTGGATTTGAGCTGGGGAAACAAAAAGAAGTCAGCCAAGGCCAAGTCTGAGCTGTAGAGAGGTTGGGGCAGCGTTGCCACGTTGTGTTTTGCCAGAAACTCTCTCACTCTGCGACGCATGGCTCAGCGCATTATCATGGTGAAGAACCCAAGTGTTGGTGATCTCTGGGCAGACGCACGCAGCTCTGTTCTTCAGCCGTTGAAGCACTTTCACGTAAAATGCAGCGTTGACCGTTTGTCTGGGTGGTACGAACTCCTCGTGGGCAACACCTTTACAGTCAAAGAAGACAATGAGCATTGATTTCATCTTCGATTTGCACATTCGAGCCTTCTTTGGTCGAGGAGACTCAGGAGTGCGCCACTCTGAGCTCTGTCTTTTCGTCTCCGGATCGTACTTAAAGACCCACATTTCATCACCTGTTATCACTTTCTCCAAAAAAAAACATGTTCACTCCTCACACGGTCCACAAGCTCACGAGAAATCGACACATTGTTGTTCCTCTGTCCATCGGTCAAAACCTTAGGAACCAATTTGGCGCAAACTTTCCGCATCTGAAATTCTTGCGTCATGATTTCATGCACAATGGATTTTGCGAGTCCTACGTGCTCTGCTACCAATCTAACACTTTGACGTCAGTCAGTGTCCAAAACCGCTTTCACCTTTTTCACATTGTCCGAAGTGTGAGACGTTGAAGGGCGTATCGCTGTTCGACACTCTTCTGCATTTTGACCGTTATGCGACGCTCACGCAGCTGTCCACTTCACAAGCGATCCTCATTCTGTAAAAGCTCAGAGCCAACTGACGAGACATCGATCGTTTACCTAACATACCCCGCCCGCCGGCCCTTCTGATTGGCCCAGGAAAAGTGGTGTCATTAATTTCCGGACAAACCTTGTATAATGAGCGGGGAGGTCTACAAGTGTCAAAGTACAAAGTGATAGCTTTATAGGAACATCCTACCCTAAAGCCAATAAAGTTGTAATTAAAACTTTTAAAAGGCATCCAGACATACTATAAGGATCATATTTATACTCTTGTAAATGAGCAAAACAATAGCTCACTGTTTAGGCACTAAACAAATTGCACCTTTTTTTATGTCTCTCAAGTCATCATTCCCATTGAGTTCCAGACAAGAAGGGGGCTGCAGTGCTTACAAAATACTGCCTGGGGGTCGGGATTTTTAACATTCTATCCACAGAATGCAGTGTTTCCAACATTATGTCCAAGGGTGGGCAGTGCTTCAAGTATTCTGTCAAGGGAAGTGCAGTGCTTCTAACATTCTATCCAGGACAGATGCAGAAACATTCTATCCCGAACAGACCAGTGCTTCCAACATTTTGTGGGGAGGGGGGGGTCCTACATTCTCTCCAAAGAAGTGTAGTGCTTCCAACATTTCGTCCGGGAGGGGGGATTCCAACATTTTGTACAGTTCAATCAAGGTTTACAGTGAGCAGATAATGACAACAATCAATGAAAGTTGGAGAAGTTTACTGGAGGTTTTACCATTCACAATGTGTAAGAACATTCAATGAGTCACCAATGACAACCAAGAATGGACACAGCTTTAGGCAGGAACAAGACCATTAGGAGATTGCTCTCACTTGCACTGGGATCAGAAAGAATCATCACAAACTTACACAAAAAGTGTGTGCCAAATAGCTTCCTTGTCAGCTGACATCTGATTTGAAAACCAAGACAGTGGATGTGTGCACTGTTGTTCTGGCGATGACTGAAGACCAAGGAATTATTTTTAAATGTTTTGTAAATGAGATAGGACATTCAAACATCTGTATCTTTCTGAATCTCTAAGCAGTCAATGCAGTGGCAGGCAGCACAATAGCTCACACGTGCTTAAGAAACCTATTTCAATGAACAACACTGAAAGTCTCACAGTCTTCTGAGATGAAAAGGGCGTTATTATAATGGATTTACTGGAGTATGATGACAGTGAATAGTCATGGCTGGAGTCTGGCTAATAGTCTGGAGTATGATGACAGTGAATAGTCGGTGCTGTCACCTTGAGGGTTTTGGTGATTTCCTTTTTCCATTTATACAGTGTTTCTTAAGTTTCTGACAGTGCTGCCAGATAAATGGATTTGGTTATCTTGTACACCTTGCTAATAACACAATGAGTGGCCTCTGGGCAATTTACATACTTATTACTTCACTTGCTCTGCTGTTTTTGAATTTCAGAAAGTTTGTGTGTTTTATTACTATCTATGGCAAACAGGAGTAAAAAAAACTTCCTCTGGGCAAAAATAAATCTACACAAATTTGTCTTCGGTCACTGTTACATCTAGTATTAACATTGAATTTATTAAACGTTCATTTGAAGAGGTTCATTCTGGTTTGAGCAATATTTCTGAACTTTGGACTTCCAGTAGATATATCTCTCCTTAAAATAGATATATCTACTGGAAGTCCAGACTGCTGGTTTAGCAAGGTACGATAAAATATGCATGGGTATGGAATGGCGATATATTTATTAAGGTTGCAGAAGCTGAACATAAAAAGAAAGTATTTTCTTTGGAACAGTTGCAACAGTATGGACATCACAAATAATTGACTATTACCTAATAATGTTTGATAATTATTATTCTCTTAATAACCTAAATTAATTGTTGAGTACTAAACATGGTAACTTTATTTCAATTTTTCATGTCAATGCAAGGTCTTTATTGAATAAGGAAACACTTTTGGAAGTTCTTATTCAATTAGGGTTTATTTTTAGATTGATTGATTGTGTGTGTGTGTTACTGAGACTTTGGTTTCAGACTGCTGCCTTTGATATACAATTTTCAGACTACGATATTTTTCACTTAAATATTAAGAACATGCTTTAGAGGTGGGGGTGTGGCAATTGATCTAAATAATCAAAATTCAAATTTTGCCACTGTCCATGACTTCACTAGTATAAATCACAATATAGAAATTCTGACTATACAAAATCAATACCATATTATCTCTGTTTGCTACAGACCTCCCAACTCTGATTGTTATGATTTTTTTTCCAATCATTAATGACTTACTTAGCTTAGCTAATTTAGTTAACAAAAAACTTTCCTCGTTGGTGATTTTAATTTGGACATTTCTCAAAAAAATCACACAATTGACCAATTAAAAAATATTTTGCTGTCATTAGGATTTCATAATACAATATCCCTGCCAACAAGAATTACTTCTACTTTGGGTTCTGTACTGGATCTACGTATCACAAATGTACTGCAGAAAACTGTTACTTCTGGAGTTTTACAATATGGTATTAGTGACCACTTGCCTATTTTCATAACTCATTCCATTTCTTTTGTTAAAAAAATCAAAACTTGCCTTAATCAATATGATTAATTAATAAAGTTACAATAGAGAAATTCAGAAACATGCTACAGGAAATTGACTGGAAAAATCACTTGGATTATCCTTCACCTAACACTTCATTTAAAGTGTTTCTAACAATATTTAAAGACATGTATGATCAAATATTTACAGTTTTACAGAAATGTAAGCAAAATATATTTCTTTTTTTAGGAAGCCTTGGATTGATAGCTCTCTTGTTCACAAAATAAATATTAAGAATAAATTATACACCAAATTCTGAAAAGCTAGATCATACAATGACCTTGTTGTCTTTAAGAAATACAGAAACTATCTGAATTCAAAAATTACAGCAACTAAAAGAACTTATTATTTCAAAATTTTTTCCCAAAACTCAACTAAATTAACTTGGAAGCATTTGAATAAATTAACGGGTCAGAGATCACAGATTTCTACTTCTGACTACCTTACTAAATTCTGATGGTACACAAATTACTGATAAGTAGGGTATAGTAAATCAATTGAATCACTATTTCGTAACTGCTCCTGGAGTTACAGTGTCTAGTTCTGCTAAAACTAATCGTAATCATATTGCTTCGGTTAAAGGAGTTCACAGGCCTGATAGCTTTTTCTTATTTGAGCTTACTAAAGAAGAACTGCTAAGAGAACTTAATAACATTAAGGTCGCACGAGTCCTGGTTATGATGAGCAGTTTCTGATTTATTGATCGAACCACTATTTTTCATTTTCAGTCAAGTGTTTAACACTGGCATTTTTTCTGATACTTTTAAAATTGTTAAGGTTTCTCACGTATTTAAATCTGATTCTAAAAAATGAAAAATAATTATAGACCTATTTTTAAAATGACTATATTTGCTAAAGTTCTTGAAAGTTAATATGTAAAAGGCTAAAAGCATATTTGCGTAAATATAAAATTATAAATACTAACTAATTTTAATTTGGTTTTCAGACTAATAAATCAACTGAGACAGCTTTACTTTTTAATCAAAACTTTATTAAAAAAAACATGGAAAGAAAAATAATTACAGTGGCACTTTTCCTGGACTTAACTAAAGCCTTTGATACAATTAATCACAACTTTCTTAGATAAATTATATAGCATTGGGGTTAGAAGTTTGCCTAATAATATTTTTAAAAGTTATTTACAGAACAGAGTTCAATATACACAGATTGACCAAGTTACTTCACCAATGGAATTTATTACATCTGGGGTGCCCCAGGGTTCTATTCTGGGCTCTGTACTGTTTAATAATATATTGATCAGGGCAAGATTTCATCTTTTTTGCTCACTAGCAAATTTTGCTAGTGACCAAATAGTTTGCTAGCAAAACATTTGCATGACTAGCAAGTAAAACTAAATCACATCGTAACTTATTTTCTAATAAAGTTACACAGAAATTTAAATATGTGTATAAATACTTTGACTTACCTTTTTGAATAATGAATAGAATCTTAGATAAGTTTAGTGACTATCTTTATTATTAATTTCTAACAAATTCTCATACCACATGAATATATTTCACTGACATTCTAATTCAGATTTCTTCCCATATGGTTTACGCTCAGGGTGTCTGACTTTGTCATCATACCACTTTATAACTGCTGACCGTGGATTAAAAATCTCTTCTTGTGGCCCTTCTACAGTATTTCAATTGTCATCAGAGCATTTAAAGTTTCAACAGACAAATTGTTCCTCCAATCCCCTTGTATTCTTTTTAAAAAACTGAATCCCACCTCACAACATGGTAAGTTTAAGTATCGCACAAATTTCTGCTAAACTTCTACACACTTCATATCTGCCAACTACCACACAATGCCGTAGTTTCTACGGAATTAGTTGTCTGACTACGGAACTCACTATCAAAACTACGGATTCTACAAATTTTCATTTTGTTTCAAATTCTTCTTTTGCTATTATTTTTATGATATACACAAGATTCTTACAGGGATTCGTGGAATACCACTTTATGTAATTTTTTTTTGTCATCAGATCATTCTGAAGATCGATATTTGGGAGAGGGGGGGGGCTTCCATCTGGAGCTGGAGATGAAATTTCATGCTTCAAAACTTTCGAACACAGTAGTGAAACGGAGTAAGAAAATTTTGCCGTAATCGCAAATTGTTCTCCCAATGTTGTCTTTGTGTCTTCTTTTCTTGTTAAATATCATTTTATTGCATAAATGTTTGCATTTTAGCTTGAAACTGTGGAGAACAATGTGCAAAAACGTAAGTTGGCTGCTGCAAAATTTTTCTGTAATCTTCAGGCATGAGATTCTTCCGCGAATTCAAGGAATTCCGTCTTTACGAAACTAGAAAACAAAAGGTCGACAGAATTCGGATTTTTTCCGTAATCAAATTTTTTTTTTTTTTCTCTCACGATGTTGTTTCTGTCAAGTATTATTGCTCATTAACATTTTACTGGATAAATATTTGTATTTCAGCTTGAAAATACAAGGAAAATTTCCAAAACCAGAAGTCAGACGAAGCAAAAGTTTCTTCCGTAATCGTTTACCCCTCCACGAACACGTTTCGCAAAAAAGCGTCTATCTGTGCCACGCAATAAAGGCGATCGCTTGGCTTAGGGTACGACAGGAGTTGAGGACAAAGTTCGTGGGGCAAAAGAAGGGAGGGTGGCAGAGCAGGTGGTCAAACAACCGATCCATCCCAGAGCTCTGGGTTGCCACAGCAACCATTGCCGACGTCACGTTCAGTTTCTGGCCAATGAGGGCACGATGGAGAGGAGTTTCAATGCGCTTCTACGACAGTTTGGAAGGGATGAAAGATATGGGGAGGATGGGTATTAAGTGTTGAAAGGAAATTGGCGAAAGAGAATCGCTGATCGTCGCTGTTTTAACAAGTGATAATAGAAACTGTTATGTAAACTTCGTGGATTAATAATGGATTTTTGGTTACTTTAAATAAAGAAATTACCTTACTAGCAATATTTGCTACTGCAATTTTTTTTCACTAGCAAATTTGAATTTTCACTAGCTATTTGCTAGTTGCTAATCGGTGAAATCGCGCCCTGATATTGATGATGTCTTTGATATCTTATTTAACACTACTATAATACTATATGCAGATGATACTACATTGCTATTTTTTGGTTATGATATACATGAAATTGTAACACATGCTACTGAACAACTTGGCATCTATTCAAATTGGCTTTCTGTAAATAATCTTGTAATTAATACTAACACATCTAAGGCATTCATATTCTATACACAGGCAATTGAAATATCACCTGTATTACTAATAAAAATTGACAACAGAATTATTGAATATGTGGACAGTATTAAATATCTTGGAATTATACTTCAAAATAATTTAAAATGAAACCTACACATAATCATCCTGTAGTTGAACTCTCAAAAAACTGAGGTATAATTGGTTTGACAGTCTCAGTTTTGTCGCCCAGGGTTCTAAACTTATTATATTACTCTTTACGAAAGTCTCACCTTGATTAATGCATTCTGGCATGGGGGCAGACTACTTTAATGAATATTTCCAGACTCCAAATATTAGAAAATAAATTTGTTAGACTTTTTGGTATAAAAAAATAATTTCAGACCTACAAATGAAGCACAATTCAATTTTCGACATTTTGCTAGAGTACACCCTGGGAAATGTGGTTTTTTAACTATTAGCCAGTTTAACTTAGGTAAGATAATTTACAAAAGGATTAAAAATAATATAAATAATGAATTTTTACTTGTTTCTAAATCTGTGCACAGCTATTATACAAGGAACTGGGACTTACTGAAACCAGTCTTTCCATAATTAATTATATAATGCAAAGTATAAATTACATGGGACCACAATACTGGAACTCATTACCTCATGAGATTACTGATTTGAACAATTTGAATATTTTAAAGAGGAAATTAAAACTTCATTTATTACATAAAAATTAGAAATGAGGGAGGTTGAAGGGGATGGGGTTAATTTGTGAAGGTAGGAAAATTGTGTGTGATAAGGTGAACGTTATGGATGGTAGGGGAGAACAGACCTTTGCATTTATATTTTTCTCCCCCCCTCCTTAATTACTTCAATGTGTTTACTAACTTACATTTAATAATTTGGGTCATTTCATGTCAAATCAACAAGTGGTCCAAGCTGTCCCACCCCAGATTTGAATAATAATTTTTGTCAGCAGACACATGAAAAAAACTCTGTTTCCCCAAATTTCAGACTTTAGATATTAAAATTGGTTGGGGGAAAATATTTTTAAATTATGCAAATTAGGGCCCCAGGGACACACTTTTTGCTTTTTCTGCTCGAACTTCTGATGTATTAAAGATAAAATCATTAATTTGGATGTTTAATGTAGTTTTTGTTGCTGCACATAAAATGCAATTCATGTGACTCTACAACAAATAGTTTTTAAGATATGGCAACTGTATGAGGGTTGTCCAGTATGTGGTGTAGCCCTTCTCAGAGAAAGTTGGTATTTTGAAAAAATAAAGTTAAAACTATCACTGTGTTAATACAAAAGTTTCAAGAATGAGAATTGCTGTCTTATATTGTCTCAATTTTTTTAAGGGGGAACGGTACACTCCGTTGGAGCCCATGTTAAATAGGCCTTATTTAGGTACATTTTTCTCAAAAGCTATCCAATATTTTTTAGCAAAAATTTTACCACTTATTTATAAGAAACTTGTACACATTTTAACAAGAGCTTTTATCAATATTTTAATTTTTTGGAAATTTACGAATTTTAAATTGCATTTCATAATTTACTCTAAAAAATTACATTTTTATTTTTAATAATTTTTAAAAATGAAATACTTTTAATCTGCCACGTCGGTTTGTACAAATACATCGTATGTATACGTGGTAAAAATATCAGATTGAAACCTTTGGTGGATTCTGAGAGAAATGTACCTAAACATCAAAAAAGATAAGTTTGACTATAGTACCTACGCTTCCCTGTGATGTGACTCATCCTCTACAGCACTGGTATGTGGATAGTCAGTTTTCAGGCTTGTTTTGGGGAGGGATCCTGTCAGCAGGGATGAGAGTTGTCTTTCAAAGAGTCAAATAACTTTATTGGCCCTCTTAAGGGTCATAAAAAGGGAGTGTCCAGTTCTAGTCCCCATGAACAGCTCTTTACCATGTAACTGAAAAGGAGAAAATTGTCCCTTTCCTCTCATTGGCATATTTTTTCATTGTAGCATTCCCAAGTCTTTGAAAGAGAGGTTCAACTCTAAATTCTGCATTTTCTTATATTTTTCTGATCAGTTGAGACATAGTTTTTGTTCTCATTAAATATGACTGACCATGATTTTATTTTCATACATTTTGCTAAAATAAATGAGTAGAATCATTAAATAATTTAACCGTATTCTCAAATGTGAAATAGTTTATTTGAATAAGAAAGAAGTTCAGTATCTCAGTTTTCATGAAATATGGAGAAGTCTAAAGTTCTAAGCTCCATGACATCTGAAATATGCTCTATTGGTCAATTAACAAATACTAGTGCATACTGTAATAAGACAGTATACACTCATGGAAAAACTGCACTTCTTCAAATTAGTAAATTGTCAACCAGAAACATAAATATTTTATCACAAAGGACAAATCTACAGCTAAATGATACTAATTCAACAATTTGCTTTCATCGTAAAAAGGTACATTTAACCAAATTTAGTGAATACCAAAGGAAATGTGATCCATACAACAGACATAAGTCAACAATTACAAAAAGCCTGAAAGTAATTTTTGCTGATAAAGCATGTGAACTTTCAACAAAATCAATAAGCCATATTAAACCTGGTTGGAAAATCTGTCCAACCTGTGCCACCTATGAACCTGAGCCAGATTCTAACTCATCAGATAGTGACAATGTTTTTGTCAACATGGAATTTGAAGCAGAAACTTTAAATGAATCAGTTACCCTTTTGGGATGTTCTCCAGTGAAGGCTTCTAAACTTCCAGTGGAACATAGGAGATCTTACGATAAGCAGAAACTTTACTTTTTACAAAATGTTGTTAAAACTAAGATTGCCCTTTCTATTGGTGAAGAACCTGAAGTTTTCCAGAGTACATCTGCAACAAATGCATGTACAAAATGTTTAGATCTATACATTACAATATATCAGCTAAAAAAAAAGCTAGCTATGTCATGAAAAAGAATTCAAATTCTGACTGTAGCTCCTCCAAGCTGGTCAATTTCAAAAGTAGCACAAGAATTTGGGGTTAGCCAGTATATGGTGAGAAAAGCTAAACAGCTCAAAAAAGAGCAAGGGATATTTGCTAAAAAGGAAAAGTTTTATCCCAAGATGTTGTCACGTCAGTTATAAAGTATTATCAGAGTGATGGTGTAAGAAGGACTGTGTGGCAATATTTCAAAATGGCAAAAAACAGTATGAGCAAAAGAGACTTCTCCTGAGCAACATAAATGAACTGTACAAAATGTACACAAAAACAAATTCTGGTCATAAAATTGGAATTTCAAAATTTGCTGAACTTTGCCCAAATGGTGCATTACAGTTTCAAGTAAAGGAACTCATTCTGTGTGTGTATGCACAATCCACCAAAATGTAAAACTGATGCTTCCTGCTATTGGAATGACCAAGTTACATGGAGGCTTTATCTCTTTTAGTATGTTCAACTTCATCCAAGGACTGCATGCTTCATAGTTGTGCAGGTTGCCCAGTGAAAGATGCTTTAATTACATATATTGAGAACCATATTTTGGAAGACCCGACACAGTCACATATAAACAATGGGTATCTACAGACCGCACAACACTAGTTACACTTCAAGCTCCAACAGAAGAGTTTCTAAGTGATTAATCAGAAAAGGTGGAAAAATTAGCCACTCACAAAAAATCAATCATCATATTTGGCAGAATTAAAAGAAAATTTAAAAGTATTAGAAGAAGCAAATGTTCTGTTAGTTTCTCAGAAAATTATTCTTTCATTGTGCAAGATGCAGCCCAAGGCTTTTACTGGGATAATTCACAAGCCAGACTCTGAAAATGTAACACACTACACTGTTGTAATTATTAGCAACTGCCTAAAGTATGATGCAACAGCAATGAATTTGTTCCAGGAAGTGATGATCAATCATATACAGCACATAGTTCCAACACTAAAAAGTTCAGTGATGGTGCTGCATCACAATATAAAAATTGCAAGAATTTTAAGAATATGTGTTATCACGAGAAAGATTTTGGCCTACAATGTGAATGGAATTTTTTTGCTACAAGTCATGGCAAAAGTGCTTGTGATGGTGTTGGTGGAACTGTGAAAAGGCTTATAGCAAGAGCAAGTCTTCAGAGGCCCTTATCAAACCAGATCACTACACCTACAGAACTTTTTAATAGGGCAAAGGAGAATATCAAAGGAATGTCTTTCTATTTTGTGTCCAGTGCAGATATAAATTATCATGCAGAACACTTAAAGGAACGACTTGAAGGTGTTAAGACAGTGCAGAGTACCAAAAGTAATCACCTGTTTGTTCCTGTGAACACTGCAGAAATGAATATTTCCCAGCTTTCAGGAGAAACTAAAGAATATTTTGTAGTAAGTGTGGGCCATGAAAACCCAAAAGAGAGTGATTTAATAGCTGCTTTGAAACCTGGTGATTATGTGGCATTGGCATGCACATTTGATGCAAAGTTTTCTCCAGAGTCATTGCAGAAATATCAGAAGAGTTTAGAGATGTGCTAGTTCCAGTGCCTTCATCCCCATGGGATATCAGTATCTTACTTTTTGGACAGAAAGGGAAGACAAATGTTGGATTCCTGAATGCAGACTGCTTTGCAAAGTTAACTGCCCAATGACACTAAATGGAAGGCAATATTACTTTAATGACTCATGCTTGCAAAAAGTAAAATTGCTGTTTGCTAAAAACCAAAGAAAAATATGAAGTCTAATAAAACTTGAAATGGGGGAGTAGAGTGAATTGTTCAAAAATTCCATTCTTTATCATTTAACATTAATTTCAACAGAAAGATAAAAGAACCCCTTTAAAGGTACACCCACATTTTTGCTGTACCGTACCCATATTCAATAAATCATTAAAAAAACATTAATCAGGTGAGTTAATATTTTAGTATTACCCGTGTGGTATTTTTTTTTCAATTTGATATTTTGAATATGTTCATATCATATAAGCAACTAAATGATGAAATTATTCAAATACTGAAATATATTCACTCTCTTACACTGTTAATATGGCACATATATGGCAAATTTTAAGAAGTCCAAAGAAATGCAAGGAAGTAATTCTCATTCTCAAAACTTTTAGATTCAAGTAAAGATATTTTAATCTTTTTATTAAAAAAAAAAATCATGCTTCTCTGAGGACGGCCCCGCTGGTAGTGTTTCTGAGGTTATTGTTACATAGCAGTACCCATATTTTTTGCCATATCATGAAAACTAATTAAGATAGAATAATTATGTTTGCATTTTTGTATGCAGCATCAAAAACAGCTATAAACAGCCACATTTCAGAATTCTACCTTTATTAGAACAGAAGTCATGCAAATAACACAAATTAAATGAGCACAGGGCCTTTCATTTGCGTAAATTTGAAGTATTTTTTACAGCATCAGTTTTAAAGTCTGAAACCCAAAATTCAAGAAACCTCAGTTTTTTCCATATGTTACACTCACAAAAATTTTGGTGAAAATCCAAGATGGGGGTAGCTTGAAAAATTTTTGGAACTTGTTGATTTGACATGGAATGACCCATTTGTGATTGCTGTCTCTATAGATCTTGATTGGCTTTGTGTATATAGGGAGACTGGGGCTTTGTCAGGTCTTTGTTTGGCCTTTTCCCTGTCTTCCTAGCTGTTTGTATTAATAAATGTAATATTGTCAATTATTTTAAATGCAACTGTATTAAAACAGCTGAAATAAAATAAATAGATAAATAAATGAATAAAATAGTGCCTTCTACTACTTATTTAAAAAATCGATCCACTTACACCAAAACAACATCTATTCTCACATATCTGGTAATGTCCTAATATAAACAACTTTGAAATCCACCAGCAGATGCAGCGAAGTCTCCCGATATAGATTATGGGATGAGTCAGCAGCTTTTTTTCGCTGACGATCATTGATGCTGGGATCCTTAAGGGGCCCGTTTACAAATTGTGTTTGTAACAATAAGCTAGGAAACACAGCCAGGACTGTAAAGGGGCAGCTCACAAATTGAAATCTGACTTACAACATTGACATAAAAGCATCTGTTCTCTATCATAGTGCAAAGAAGTAATTTGTCTATGCCCTTGTATCAAGCAGTTGTGCAGCAGGAAAATGAGAGACACAATGAGAAATACAAGGGATCAGTGCATACAAATGAGCTGACACAAAGGGCTATCTCAGGAACTAAGAGATATATAGAAATTTAATACCACTTGTTTTAAAGCTTAAAACAAGTGCTATCTATAGCACAATATCAGAATGGACCCTGTGTTAATACCAAAAAAGTTATTAAATGTTACTAGCCTGACAGCAGACAAAACAGGGAGGAAACTACTGAAAATAAAGCTAATTCTGAACTTAAGTTATTACAATGTAATAACACCACTTAAGAGGAAAGCTCAGAACATATAGCATATAGACAAGACTAGTTGGCAGTGCCAGGTGCTGTTTTAGTAATTTGCATAACTAAATGGATCTGTACACTTAAGGATTATGGGAGCATGCTACTTAGGACTCCAGTGGAAGCCATGACAAAGAAATATCAGTGCACGTAAGACATTAACTCTTGTATATAGTTACGGCACTGTAGAAGGGCACCAGCCCAAAACAATATCATGGAGGAAAATCAGGGAAAGGAACAAAAGTGACCCACCCAATTCAACACAAAAGCACCATATCTTATTAAGAGGGAAAAGAGAAGCAAATGGGTGTGGACAAATTCTGTCATTGCACTACAACAGGGTGCAAATGCATTCTGTCAATTTAGTAAGTCAGATTTCAATTTGTATGCCACCCCTTGACAATCCTGGCTGTGTTTCTGAGGTTACAAACTCAATCTGTTGACAGGCACTTCAGGGGTACCAGCATCGACAGGCGTCAGCAAAGAAAGCTGCAGACTCAGCCTGTGATCCACTCTTGGAGACTTCACTACATATCTACTAGTGGATTTCAAAGTTGTTTGTATTAGAACATTACTACATATTTTTTGTCACAAATAAAGTGTCACATCTCCCTTACAGTCTGGATTTCCCACTGTCAAATTTCACCTAATCAATGTATATTAAAAAAATTAGTGTCTGGCGACAACAATCTGATTATGTGGAAACCATCAGTCACCTTGAATCCATGGATCTGAAATTGTGCAAGCAATTTTTCCAAACAAGATTCTAATCTTGGGTTCCGTGAAAGAACAAACACCGACCATGTAAAAAAAATACCTTGAAGGCTTGTTTTTTTCTTTCATTTTTGGGCTATAAGCAATTACCCATTCGTAATTCAGGGCCACTGGCTCCACAGAAGGGAGAGAGCCAAGGGCAGCAAAACAGACACACCACCATTCATGTCTCATCCAAGACCTGAATGCAGGCCCACAAATGGTCAGAAGCCAGAGCTTAGACCCACTACACCACGGTAGCACTTTGAAGGGCTGTTCATTACAGCATGACAATGAATGTACAATTAAATCACGATCTAATGTTTTTGGAGGAAACACCAAAAATGAAGGTTTAAATCTGGGAAACTGTTAAATGCAAAAATACAATGTTTTCTAGTTAAAATGTTTTTTATTTATGCAATTACAATGTTTTTAGTTATGCAATTACAAAAATACAATGTTTTTTAGTTATGCAATTACGAACATTTGACTAGGCCTACATTGAGCATTGGCAGTGGATGTTTTTTGGGACATATTCATCAACATAAAAGGTAGAGCACTTTTATATATATATGTAATTCAGAGTGAGCTGCTTGGTATGTCTATATGAATAACTTTTCGGTTCATACAATGTTCGGTGTATGTCGATATGAATAACTTTTACGGCACATTATATGTTAGACGTCACGCCAGAGAGCTATATTTACACCAACAAAAACGTGATGAACAGTAAACGTTTATACGTTAATATAGTAATACTTTGAGCCACGTAAAAAATATGCTTGATTCAGCATAGAGCTTTGTGCTGAAACTGATTTAAAATGCCATGTGGCAGCCATTAATCAGATATTAGTTGTTGCAAAAGCAAAAAAAGTGAGTCAAAACAAAAGTTATATTGTATAAGTCAGCTGGAGAATATGTACATAGTAATTGAACATTAAAAATACAAAATTTCTGTATGTACATCCTACTACCTTTCTAAGAGGAACTGTATTATTACACTAACGCTTGAGAAAGCCTGTGATGGTTGCTTGCTGGTATCTAGCCAAAAGTAGTTCTTTTTCAATTCCACTAAAACATGATATCACACTGTTACCCAAACCAAATGAGGTGAAACACATTTTTAATTTTGCTAAACCTGCAACTGCTTCACTGAGAAAAACATGATCAGTTTCCTCACCATAACCTCTTCATCTGCTGCTACCACATCATTACAACTTTCATCGAGGCTTTAGCTATGCTGTTTATCTGAATGTTGCTGTCAGTCTACATAATCTTAAAATGTTAACTTTTTGGGTGAATTTGTATTTTCTCAATCATTTTCTAACACTAGTTCACCAATTTCAGCATCTAGCACCTTCATGAAACCCAATTACTAGGATACCTTGTTATCAATTTGAGTTTTGTAGTATTTGCATACTTTCTTTATTCTGTTCTTCATGTATATTTGCTTTTAAAAGAAATATACTACCAGATAAATTAATAAATTTGTAGTATTATTGTTCCTTAATTTTATTTATTAAATATGAACACAGCATTAGATTTACCAGATTTATTCTCGACTTATGAATTCTTATGTTTTTCTTGTCCCATTTGCAGCTACAACGTTGCTAGATTTGATCTTATGCTGTCCTCGCATTCCGAACATGTCCCTTGTTACATCATTCTTGTAGCCTTTATAGGTGATCAGGTATTTAAGACTTCTACAGCTGAAATCCGATCCCCTCCTTTGTTCTGCTCTACATATCCAGTTCTTGTCATAAACTTCATTGGAGACTCGGAATTTCGAATAGGTCCAGCACTTGTCGGAATTCTAACGAAAAGTTCGTTAATTCAGCCATACGCACTATAAAAATTATTTTATAACGTAACATATTTGCAGATACATCACTGACTTTGCATACATTTGAATATTTTTGATGATTAAAAATGTTTACATCATTTTCCTCTAGTCGTATTCCAATTTTTGGATGCATTTTGCGCAGCAATCTTTGCTAGCATTTTCAACAAGTTTGCAGACAAACTAATCTTAACTTGTCTGTGATTCGTTCAGGTTTCTTCTCTGATGTACGTGCCTTTTGACGTCGTAGTTTTTGTGTCATAACCAATCATTTTTGTCAATACACTATAGCTTTTTTTTTTCTGTTCAGTTTTTTTAAATTTCTTTTCTTCTTTGATGATATGTTTCCAGGCATTAAGATAAATTTATTGGTGTATTGGCATTAAAGTTTATATTTTTTGTTTTCTCTCTCTATATAGCTTCAGCTGTCAGTATTTCTCACCATTTGTTAGGTTGCACTATTATTTCAATGTTTTCCCAATCTGCATTGCCTTATTTTTTATACAGTAATCTATTAATGATGTTTTATTTTGCTGTTTGTTCCAGTTTTTTAGGTGTTCACCTAGTTGTATTTCTAGGTTTCTTTCCATACTTCCTATATACATGTATGAGTATTTTAATTGAATGTCCTGTTTCTTGATTGGAATTCTGTATACGCCTGCTTTCTTCAGTAAGCTATTTTTCTCTGGGTTTTGTACAATTGTTCTTTTTATGTCTTTTACTTTGATTCCTATGTTAAGGTTTGCTTTTTTGCACATGTTTTGAATGGCCTTGTAATTTCTGGTATGTAAGGGATTGAATTCTAAAATTTTTTTTTCTATTTTATTATTTTGTTTTGCCATATTGTGTGTTATATCAGGCTTTAGATTCTTTATTATTTTGCCTATAAATATGGTATTCTTGTATCCATTTTCTTTTGCCAGGGTTTTTATCCAACATATTTCTTTACAAAATTAATTTCTGCCTGATGTATGTGTATATGCTTGATTTATGTATGCTCGGAAGGCTGCTATTTGATACCTATATGGATGACTTTTTTTTTCTTTTTTTCTTTTTTGATTGGAGGTTTAACGACCACTGTGAGCAACTCAATGGACTATAAGCAGTCGCCCGTCCCTAATTTAGGGTCACTGGTTCTAGGGAAGGGAAAGAGCCAGTGCCGTAAGACAAACACAACATCCATGCCTGACCGGGATTCGAACCCGGACCCCTTTTGGGCAAATGATCATAGGCCATCGCTTAGACCACTGCGCCACCGGGGCGGCAATATGGATGACTTGAATCTGCTGGGATGATGGTAGGTATGCATGTAGGTTTTTTATATGCTTCATATTGTATTTTGCTATGTTTGTTGTTCCTGAATAAGATGTCCAGATAAGGTAGTTGCCCTTGTTGTTCAATTTTGACAGTCACTTTAGTAGATAGATAGATATTTGAACATTTGTTGATGAAAATTTGTAGATCTTCTTTGCTGTACGGCCACAGAATGAATATGTCATCAACATATCTTAGAAATATCTTTAGTTGTTTAATATCTTCTGTTAGAACTTGTTTTTCAAGTTATTTTACAAGATATTGTATATTCCCTTTAAAAGCAAATATACATGAAGAACAGAACAAAGAAAGTATGCAAATATTTCAAAACTCAAATAAAACCATTTAATTACTGCACAGCAGGTAAGAAACCTTAATGCAAAATTTGCATAATAGTTATCAATTATTTGCAGAATCAAGGCACTAAATGGGCCACGTGGGGGGGGCATGGGAAATGAAGTCAGTGGCACCAAAGATGTTGCTAAACACATTCCACTACCACCACTTTACAAGGTACCATTGCCCTCCGCCTTCTGATGGGAAGAAGAGAAAACCAGAAATGTACAGTGGCCATGATAGTTATTGCCATTTTAGTTTACGCTGTAAAGAAAAAAATGCTAAATTCAGGACAAAAAAGTCCTGGGGCTGACAAAATTAGGAATGTTGTATGCAGGTAAATGTTAACTTCAAAACACTTAGATGCAGTTTTTTTTTTTCTTTTTCTACTTTCGTGCATATAGAAAAAAAATTGGGGATTTCAGAATGTGTGTTAAACACAGGGAAATCATTACATCTAAATGTTAGATTGTGATTCAATTGCAGACCTGCCAATCTTCAAAATATGAAAATTGGGAGATTTTTACAGCTCACAAAGTCACACGAGTGCTATTTCTTATTGGCATTTTCCAGACGTAGGAACAATTATACAATAGTAGTATTATTATTATTGGTCCACTATAAGTACTTGAGCAAAAACAAAACAAAACAAAAAAACCCCGCAAAAATCAACACCCCCTTATCCTACTGAAATTTATTTTCAGGTACTTCAATTCCGCAAAGTAATGAAAACGTAAAATGGCCTGCACACTGTTGTTTTTTGCGGATCAAATAGCAGCCAACTGTTTTTCATTTCTTCTTTAGGTTGTGCGCAAAGGCGAAGACAACAAAAAGCATCATACTAGCATCCCCTTTTGTTACAAGGCGAGGCAAACTGTAACTACCATAATTTTCGGACTAAGAGCTGCATCAGCGTAAGGTCTGCAGGTGAGAAATTTTGCGATCTTGGAAGCAAAAGTTTCTGCACCTGTGAAGTCGTGGTGCTGCTCAGAAAACTAAATTATCTTCCTTATTTTCATGAATGAACTCACACCCAACATGATTATATGTATACTTCAAAGGCTAATTCTGCAACTCAGTGTCGATCTGCTTTATGCACTTATTTTTTCATACTGGCAAAAGCTTTTATTTATACATTTTTTATAAATCATGCTAATGATGTTATTTGTTTGCCTTTATTAAATGCTCAAAACCATTTATGTAATCAATATAAATCACAGTTAATCTTAAGACTCCCATTAGAATATTGCATTGCTCATAAAACTGCACAATTGTCTAAATTCCATTCAATGTGGATGTCTGCTACAGGATGGTTCTCTGTTCACAGCAATAGAATCCGTCTTAGAAGTAATTAACTTATAAATTATCGCTCGTAATGCTTTCGATTAATGTTTTCTTTAATAATATGTTCCTTCTATTTGTTATGCTTTTTTTTATCTCACCTACAGATGTTTTTATTAGAATGAAGTTGCTTTGTGTATTCTATGCGCTAAATGGGGTAGTTAACACGTTTTTTATTCGCACGCTTCCTTTTACCAGCTGCCTCGCACGTGTTCGCCAATCTCCCCGTCCGCGCCAACCACTTCGAAAAAGCGGTGTCTCCGCTTTCTCGCTTTTTTCCTTTCAAGTGGTTTGACCTACTTTCATTTACTGCGCACTTAGCCTTCGCGTTGAGCTCCGCTTTTATATGAATGGGAAACCTCCCCCTTCTTTTTTTCTTTTGTGTTTGTCAAAAGATTTTATCTTCAGCCAAGTATTAAATTAATTACCCTTTGTTAACATCAGATGATAATGCTACAGCGCTTATTAGTAAGAAAGCATTTTCAGCCGAAGCCTTCAACTTCTTCCACTATCGCCAGTCAACAAAAAAAATTAAAATCGAAGCAAAACTCAGGAGCACAGAGCCAAGAAACACCTGTATCGCATGCCAGATTAACCAAGAAGAGTGAACATAATTTGTCTTTCCGTCCCGCCGGCATTGTTTGGAATAGGTCACTGCTAATGGAATCATCCTGAGGCAGGCTTTTGCATTGTTCATGTTCTTAAGCTTTTGTCCTGGGCAGGGCCCATCAAACCGGTCTCCCCACCCCAGTGAAAATCAACTGAAAATCCTGCATGATGTATGCTGCAGCCAACAAAAGAGATACCCTGGATGCGCTTTCCACAGAAGCCTCAGACGTCACGCTACTGGTTTGGGTGCTCATGTCCCTATTCCATTAACATTCCATGCTACTGCCACAGGATGTGCTTCCCCCACTCCCCCATGCAAAGGGCATTTGAGTCAGGCATTCCTTTCACAAACAAACCTCCTAACCTTAAACCTTAAGACCTAAGTGAGCATCCCCCCCCCCCCTCACTTTCCCTCCTAAACCAACATCAGGACAGCGGAGTTATCGTTTAAATAGACGTGTCTAACGTATCAGTAGAAAGGGGGGGGAACGATCAGTTGAGTTTGTGAAAAAAAAAAAAAAAACTTCGAAAAAATTTACTAACCATCTGCATGGAAAAAAAAGGGGGAGGGAAGAAACAATCTTATTGAAAACAAATTCGGCATAAGGGCCGCACACCTGAAAATTTTCGCTTTTAGTAACGTAAGAACCACGGCTCTTAGCCCAAAAAGTATGGTACTCCCTTTTGTGGTTAAGTGAATTCGTCACAGCTCAACTGTTTACCATCACTTAGAATGTGTGCTGCTCTGTTGGGGTGAGGGGTTGAAAGACTCAACTGCATGGGGAAGGCAGGGCAGCTCCCATCTGTTAATCAATTACTGATCGTTCCCGGCATTCTAGTGACAGAGCGGACAAGCTCTTTACTGAAGGCGCTGCATGACAATTGGACAGGGAGAAAAAAAATTTAAAACAAATTTCAGAAGCCTGCGCCTAGAGCACTGGGTGGGGTGGCTTTCTTTTTGCAGATACGAGGAGAGGAAAAGTATGAAACTGATTACTGTAATGCAGCCTTGCATCGACACAGGAGGAAAAAGATTTCACAGGCGGTTTGAAATCATGATGGTGGTTCATAAAATTTCGCCCATCGTAACGGCCAATTCTCTGTGAAAATCAGGAGAATCTGATATTCATCCGGAGGCTGGGAGGAAGGGCTGAAAATCTGGAGTCTCCCGCCTAAATCTGGAGAATAGGCACATCTGCAATTTTATATAGAAATACATGCGTAATTGGAACCTACTCTTCACTGAAATAAAGATATGTATTATTACCTAACATGCATTACTTTAGGGATATGTGAGGTAGGTTTGATAAGTTCGAGTTCTGTTTATGATTTTCAGTACAAAAACCTGTCTCACCTTGTACAACACTGATGCAGTAGAATGTATAAAGCGATAGCTAGTGTAATGAGCAGACACACTGTGCGACTTTACACAAAGATGCAAAAAGAGGAAAACTAGAGCTCCTTGCTGTTGAACTGAAATGAACATAACTGCTTAAACTTTACAAGAAGTTTTTGTTGTGATGCATCTTTCCAGACAGTAGTCAAGTAAATCCCCATTTTTTTTTTTTTTTTTTTTTTTGATGTAACAACGAGTGATGAAAGTAGCCAAAACTAATGTTGAAATCTGATTTTTGCATGCTGTCTCATGAAGTGGTGTGATAATAGTTAACTTTATTGTGACTCGACAATATTTTACTAAACTATCACCAAACATTATTTCATCACGTTTTACATAAACATAACAACATCTCATAAATTACGGGAACCTGCTGCTAAATGTGATAAAAGCCATAAAGAAACTACATTTTTGATGCTACGAAAACATTGCATTGTAGCAAATGTCGACTCCTTTTGACCCCCCAAGTGGGGTTACTTGCCATAGACGAGAGCTTTAAAATGATGTATAACATGATGGGGGTGTAACCTGCAGATATCCTACACCAAAAGTTATTAATTCCCCCTCACTAACACACTTGTGATTCAGCTTTTCTTTCTATCTTGAGGTCAGACTTTAGCTTGCGTACGCACAGATAAACTTTCATAGTGACATCACATTTCATCAGTGTCAGGCTCGTTTCTTACATTCGTTTAAATGTGAATAATATATATTATTAAAAATATTGTTTTTGCAAAATGAAACAGTTGAAATACTTACTACTGCAGCTGATGTAGTTTAGTAAATATTTACTTTTAAGTTTCATATATCTCCTTCAATTGGTTTTACAATAACATTAATTAATCCCCCTACGTAAGTATCACTCAATGTCAGGAATTAATAAGCCTTATTGTGTCTGTTGCTATGATTTAATTACACTTAGTATGTACTGGACTGTGGCTCGGAGTGGTTCATAAGTGACGCGAATAAATGCAATATCAATACCATCAAGTTATGCCATAAATATAGCAAATTAAAAATTATAATTTGCATACCTTATATGCACTACTGATTTCATTCACATTATTTCTGGGGTGTGACTAATGCCAAAGCGATATTTAAGCAACTTGCAACACAGCTATTTTATCAAATTAGTTATTATATGAACTAATTTCACTATAAATTACAATTGTTTAACCCTAAGTAAAATAAAAAAAAAAAAAAACACACATATATATATGCACATAACATGAACCGGCATTTCCATTAGTTTATGTTATGTGCGTGTACATGTGTTGTTTTTTTACTTAAGGTTAAACAATTGTAGTTTACGGTGAAATTAATAAATTAGTTGATATATAATTAGTTTGATAAAATAGCTGTGTTGCAAGTTGCTTGAATGACCCTTTGGCATTTGTTACGCCTTGGAAATAATGTGAATGAAGTCAGAAGTACATAAAAGGTATGTAAATTATAATTTTTAATATGCTATTTTTATGCCATAACTTGATAGTATAGAGTTAAATAATATGGTGTGTTAGTATGATACACTGGGTTTTTAATAACTTAGTGTACGTAATAATTAAATGCAATGTGCTGTATGTAAATGAATGTATGTATGCTCTCAAATCACATGTTTTATTTCACACCTATAAAGATCAAACAAAGATCTTCGCTCTTTCCACGTTTATAAGTGAGTC
Organism: Macrothele yani; assembly: GCA_039090855.1. Lineage (NCBI taxonomy): Eukaryota > Metazoa > Arthropoda > Arachnida > Araneae > Macrothelidae > Macrothele > Macrothele yani. The sequence goes on from CM076998.1 coordinate 93,489,046, forward strand.
ACGGAAAAATTCTCATTGGCCGCCACCGGGAGTTGGTGGCGGCCAATGAGAATTCCTCCAGACTCACACATGCTAACTGCCAAGCCAAATTGGCAGTTAGCGTTTGTGAGTCTGGAGGAATTCGAGGCCGCTGTGGTGTAGCGGAAGCATATCCGGCACGTAACTGGAAGACCATGGGTTCGACTCCCGATGGCGGCCAATGAGAATTTTTCCGTGACTCACTTATAAACGTGGAAAGAGCGAAGATCTTTGTTTGATATCCTGGTCCACGTTAATTGTCTGTATTAATTAATTACCTATAAAGATCCAGGCACGAGAAATATGTATAGCATAAATTACCTACAAAGAGCACCACGGTACTATCTCGATTTTTTTTTAGACAGTGAATTGTAAGCTAACTTGGGAAGCTTAAAGGCCAGCATACACAAAGATATGACAATGAAAGGGATGAGCATTTATTATTACATTTACACACAGAGATATCACAATGAAAGAGATGAGCATTTATTATTACATTTATACACAGGGATATGACAATGAAAGGGATGAGCATTTATTATTACATTTACACACTGAAATATGACAATGAAAGGGATGAGCATTTATTATCACATTTACACACAGAGATATGACAATGAAAGGGATGAGCATTTATTATTACATTTACACACAGAAATATGACAATGAAAGGGATGAGCATTTATTATCACATTTACACACAGAGATATGACAATGAAAGGGATGAGCATTTATTATTACATTTACACACAGAGATATGACAATGAAAGGGATGCTTTTTTTTTTTTTTTTTGATTGAAGGTTTAACGACCACCGTGAGCAACTCAATGGGCTATAAGCAGTCGCCCGTCCCTAATTTAGGGTCACTGGTTCCAGGGAAGGGAAAGAACCAGTGCCGTAAGACACACACAACACCCATGCCTGACCGGGATTCGAACCCGGACCCCTTACGGACGAATGATCAGAGGCCAACGCCTTAGACCACTGCGCCACCGGGGCGGCATGAAAGGGATGAGCATATATTATGACATTTACACACAAGGATATGAAAATGAAAGGGATGAGCATTTATTATTACATTTACACACAGAAATATGACAATGAAAGGGATGAGCATTTATTATCACATTTACATACAGAGATATGACAATGAAAGGGATGAGCATTTATTATTACATTTACACACAGGGATATGACAATGAAAGGGATGAGCATTTATTATTACATTTACACACAGAGATATGACAATGAAAGGGTGAGCATTTATTATTACATTTACACAGAGATATGACAATGAAAGGGATGGGCATGTATTATTACATTTACACACAGAGATATGACAATGAAAGGGATGAACATTTATTATTACATTTACACACAGAAATATGACATTGAAAGGGATGAGCATTTGGTATTATATAGGATGAAAAAAAATTCCAAGGTGCTTCAGAAGTATTTGAATCAACAAACGCCTAAGAAATATCTGTCGTTCTGAAAATTACTCGATAGGAGCAGGATAAAATTTGAAATCAAAACAGTACATATCTGTGAACAGAATGGACATATGGAACCTGAGTGAAAATCCAGATGAAAAGCGACAATTCTTATCAGCATGAATACCATCATGGTAAATGTATATATATAATAAAACAATTAATTAAAACATGAATGTACATTTTATTGAAGCAAAATCTTGTACAATAGTTGATGCATAAGCACACTTTGCAATTATTCATTGAACCCGCCATTCACAGTGACGACCGCCTCGATCCTTCAGTGGAATCAGAAGCAGGCCTTGGTGACCTGGGCCTTGTTCATGTGGGTCAAGACACTGGTGATGGTATATTTGACAGAGTGTAGGGTGTTATGGGGATTCTTGTTGGTCTCACTTTCAACTACACCTCACATGTAGTAATCCAAGGGACTCAGGTTGGAGAAGCCAAACATCTGGAGACCAGTGGAAGGGCATGTTCTCTTCAAGCCATTTCTGAGTCGCTTTGGCCTTGTGGGCCGGAGCAGAGTCCTATTGGAAGATGTAAGATCTCCCGTCAGCAATGGTGTCCGTCCAGGGCTTCACTACATCTCTCAGCACCTTAATGTACTCATCTGCGTTGACCCTTAAACCCTTCTCGAAAAAATAGGAGGCATGACATCTTCCTTGTTGGAGATCACCCCAAGGACAATGATGGTGGCAGGAAATTTTGTGTGCATGACCCTGGGCACATCATCAGGGTTCTTGCACAATACCCACTGTTTCTTCTATTGACCTTCTGATCCTGGTCAAAAATTTCTCATCTGAGAAGAATCTCAGCATATTTTTTTCTCGGGTGCTTGACTTTGTTGAGCAGTTTCTTTGCCTTCATCACATGCCTTTTCTGCATGGCCTAGTCCATGAACTGACCCCTCTTATGAACTTAGGAGCTGTAGCAGAGGTCCTCATGGATGATGCAGTGGATGGTCCAATGAGCAACACCCAACTCCTTGGATAATGCATTCATTGATTTCCTGGGGCCACTATCTACCATTCCTTGTACTCTGGTGACAAACACTGGTGTCCAGATGATGTTGGAGCAGTGCTTATACTCTCTGCATTGTCGACCTTGCTCTTGATCTTGTAGACAAAGAGAATTGGAACTTGGCAATCTCCTTTGGGGTTCTGGTGCTAAGAGCTGACAGCACGGATGCCCTTTTTATTTCTTCTGTGACAGTGATGTTCATGACAATATAAGCAATGATCTACTTGGAAAGATAATATACTGAGCTTTCAAATGATGGTTTCTTAACTTTCCCAGGTTAAATAGTCTTTAAGATATACACTGATGTGCCATTACATTATGCCTACCTACCAAATAAGTTGTAGGACCTCTTTTGCAAAACAGCGGCCACTCAGCGAGGCATTGATTTGATGAGGGGGTGACAGGTACCCTGGGGTATCTGGTACCATAATGTCAACAGCACGTCCTCCAGTTTCTGTACATTTGGGGGTGGGGAGTGATTTAGCGCAAAAGTGCTTTTCCAATTTCCAAGTCGAACCACAAATGTTCGATTGGGTTCATGTCGATTCTGGCTGTGTGGCATGAAGCATTAGAATGTGTGAACTTGGTCCACAACGATGTTCATATATCTGACAGCTGTCAGGGATTGTGCTTTTGGGATAATGGGGCCTACAGTGTCCCAAGAAAACATCACCCACAGCATAACAACCGCCGCTGCCGGCCTGTTTCCGCTCAACAATGCATCCAGGTGTCATAGCCTACGTTGGTATTCGGCGTATCCGCGCTCGGCCATCTATGTGATGCACCAGGAATCTTGATTCATCAGACCAGGCCACTTTCTTCCAATCATCCACAGTTCAATCTCAATGATCTTGGGCACATTTCATACATTGTTGGCAATGACATGCAGTGAGCATGGGGACCCGGCTGGATCTTTGGCTATGCAGGGCCATGAGCAGAAGGCTACCATGAACTGTGTGCCGTGACACATTGACCTGATCACCACTGTTGTAGCTGCAAGTGATTTGTAGCACTGTGGTCCTACAGTTGCTGTGAACAATGTGTGACAGCCTCCACTCCCCTCTGGCATCAATGAACTGCAGACGACAAACAGCTGGACAACAGTCCGTCATTTGGCCACCTGTGCACCACTTTAGATACATACTCATTACAGTGGCATGTAAACCACCTAAACCACCTACAAGCAACACCATTCCCGAGATTGTAGTTTCAAGGCACCCTGTCGTCACAATTTGTACTTTATCAAACTTCGATAAATCGGCAGCTTTACCCATTCTGACTTCGAACACTCTACTAACTAAAAGCAGGTCCTTGGGTTGTATATATACTGCTCTGTGAACTTCACCTGCGCCACCGCTTGGTCTCCAAAAGCGCTGGTTTCTTTAGGCTGGGGTGGTCATAATTTAATGGCTCATTTGTGTAAGTATCCAAAATTATTCCACATTCACCATGATAACCCTGTATATGAGATAAGCACAGGAACTCAGTACCTTTGTTTGCTGATGAAGTGACTTTATTTTATTTAAGAACCTTTAGAAGCACTACGGGAGAATGTACACCAAAAACAGTTTAGAATAATCACATGCCATTTGCAGACATGCCAACCTTCAAAATCGAGAGATTTTTACAGCTCATAAAATCACATGAGCACTATTTTTTATTGGCATTTTCCAGATGTAAGAACAATTTTCCAGAAGTAGTATTATTAGTCCACTAAAAGTTCTGGAGAAAAAAAAAATGCAAAAATGAAAACCGATATTCATTTTCAGGTACGTAGATTCTGCAAGATAATGAAAATGTAAAATAGCCTGCATGTTGTTGTTTTTTAGAAATAAAACAGCAGCCAACTGTTTGTTTCTTCTTTAGGTTGTGCGCAAAAGGCAAAGATGACAAAAAACATCATACCAACATCGCCTTTCATTACAAGACGAAAACAACTGTAACTACTACCTTTTGTCGTTAAGTGAATTTGCCGCAACTCAACGGTTTATCATCACTTATAATGTGCACTGCTCTGCTGAAGCGATGGGTTGCAAGACTGAACTGCAAGGAGAAGGCAGGACAGCTCCCATTTGTCAGTCAATTACTGATCTTCCCTGTCATTCCAGTGCTAGAGCAGGTAAGCTCTTTGCTGAAGGTGTCGCATGACAATTGGACTGGAAGAAATTTCTTTACAGAAATTTTTTCCGACCCATCTCGAACGATAGGTCAAAAGCCAGCCCTTAGACCACTGCGCCACCAAGGCGGCTTTCTTTTGCAGATAGGAGGAGAGGAAAAGTACGACAGTGATGACTGTAATGCCGCCTTGCATTGATACAGAAAGAAAAAGATTTCACAGGCGGTTCTAAATCATGGTCGTTGATGGAATTTTGACCATCCTAACGACTAATTCTCAGTGAAAATCAGGAGAATTTGGCATTCATCGGAAGGGCGGGAGGAAGGACTGAAAATCCAGAGTCTCCCATCTAAATCTGGAGAATTGACATGTCTCCATTTGATTATAGTGAATTAAGATCGCGTAGGGAAACTATCTCTACCCTTACAAAACCCTCTGAAGTGAAAGCTTAAGCGCATGAACTACGAAGTAGTGTGACGTCAAGGCTAGTGGACTACTGAGAACCCTCATTTCAGGAGAGTCAAAGGACATACTTAAGGCGAGCGCTGACATCAAGTTTGTGCCCGTGTGGCATTGGTGTTGAATGTTCATGGTCATGCACATAAGCCTGTACTTTGGTACTTCAACAGGTCTGGGAAATGCTGTGATACTCAGAATTCCCATCATAAAATTTTCAATGTTATGTGTATAAATTTGAAAATATCCAAATTAATACCTTCCATTTTCATTTGACAAAGACATTAAATAATTCTTGATGACGACATATCACGCTTCGGTTACGTAAAAATTACAAGTGTTGGGACGACATTTCGGTAGCGACTTCTACCTTCATCAGCCATAGAATGAAACACATGGTATTAGCATCAGTTGTTGCCAGATTTCAAAATAGCTTTCCAAATGATAGGTATATTAAAAGGTGCATCTGTATTGCAAGTTTTAGGAATAAAGAAGATTTCAATGCTTTTGCAATACCCGAGGGCTTTCCGATTGCTGAATAGAGCGATGCGTTTAACATTTTGCCAATCGGGAATTGCAAGGGGTCTACTCAATAATCAGAAATTTTGCTTTTGTGTTTGTTACATAATTAGAGAAAGATATTTTTCTTTAATTAAACACCAAATGTGAAAGATATTTCTAAATGTTAAATATTTATGTTCAGACAGTTGTGCCAGTTCGCCATTCATGCACATAACAAACAAACAAATAAAAACAGCCTTGTACCAGCAAAAATGATTAACTTTTTATGTTATGCAAGGAGAAACTGCTAGTGCTCCTTCAACACTGATGACTAAAATGAAACTTCCCTTAAATATTTTTAAAATGCATACATTAAATCCTTTCACAGCACAAGAGCAAAATTTTGGAATTTCCTAATTTGCAGATATTTTTGCAGGAAAACAGAGAAAAATAATGAAAACTGTGGATGTAATTTGTTTTTTCATTATCAAAAGATAAAAAATTCAGAAAGAAAATATCATTGATTTATCGTTATTTTCAGAAGTTATTTAAGCATCGCAGTTGCAAAAATATTTTTGTGCAAAGACACCGAGTTACCCAGTGTTTTCAGGAGTGAAGAATGCTGTGTCTGTCTGCTAAGCTCCTATGCCACACAGCATTTCTGAGGCTTTCAATTAGAGATGATATTGACTCTTAGTGGCCTGCAGAAGCCAATGCCCTAATTTTTATGAAAGGAACAACAAACACTGCAGTTTTGAAACAAAATGCAGTGCAAGAAAAGTAATATAACTGGCATTTTTCTGCAGTGAATCAACAGTTCATAAAAATACAGTGGAATCTCATTTAGATGTTTTTCAAGAGACTGTTAAATTAACATACAACTGAAAAAACTATATAAATGAAACAAGGAAAGTTCAACATTAAGGGCAATTCAAATTTTGGATCAGCAACATTTTATGTATGAATTACGTTCTGCTGTAATTCCAAAACAACTTTTTTATTACATGTTCTATGCATAATATATTACATGGGTGTTTACATGAGTCACATCATTCTGTGACAACACAGAATGTTTATATTTTGCTATTCATTGGGACTGTTGTGTTTGGTCACATGATAAGGGTTTAGTGCTTCTGCCACTAAGGAATAATGGTAAAAGCAGTCTGAACACCAGGAATTTAAACCAAGTGATGAAGATTAAATGTAAGTTGCCACATAAACTGGTGTTTAACCTAGCAACTTTCTACTTTGCCAGGTAGTGGGCAGATGGCACCCAAGCACAAGATATTGTTGTGAGCACTTACGCTACAAAGCATATGATCCATATGAGTTAAGTTTTCCTACTTCACTTCATTAACATGTGAATCACTACTCTCCCTCACACTTCTCAGAAAAGGGGGCTGGGGGGATTTCCATACCTGACACAGTAGCTCTTCATTTATCCCAATGATTTCTACACCCACTTACACAAAGCTTACATACTACCTTCAAAATTAAAACCTTAGTTACAGTGAATCATACAATACTGTACAACACAGTACTGGAGCTAACATCAGAAAAACAAAAATTATTTTTATAGTACACTTCATGAACTGCACAGCTCACCACCATTTTAGATTAATATTTAGCTGAATTTGTGTGTTTTTACTAGATAAAAATAAAAAATATTTGGCATCCAAAAATGGAACAATTTGTATTATAATTTTATAAATATACACGATTGTTGTGATGATGTAATAAAAAATTAGAAAAAACACATGCTGCCAACTACTGGAGGAAAAAAACACACACAAAGGGTGATCCCATTAATAGAAAATTACCTAAATATTGTAGTTTCTTTCAAAACCCATAGGGCAGCAGATGGCCTAGTGGTCAACATTTGTGACTGCAATAGAAAAGTCTCAGGATCGATCCCAGCACGTACGAATGCTTCAACTGCTAAATATTCATCATGCGTCAGACCCCAAGAACTGCCCCCTCACCCGGTTCTAAATAAGGGTGTCTTCCCCCCTCACCCGGTTCTAAATAAGGGTGTCTTTACCTCGCTTCTGTGTGACTTTCCTGTCAGGACTAGCTCAAATTTCCAAGCCTACTACCTCTAAGGGTTGTTTAAGACCTGGTGGTCAGACAATCTCTTCCTATGGGCTGCAGGTGGCCTAGTGGGCAATGTTCGTGACTGCCACGGAAAGGGCCTCAGGTTCGATCCCAGGCGGGTACGAACGCTCGATCCACTAAATACCCGCCGTGCGTCGGATGGGCACCTTAAGCCGTCGGACCCCGGGTACTGCCTCCCCCGCCGGTAATAAATAAGGGCGTCTTCCTCCTCTTTTCTACTTCGCTTCCGTGTCACTTTCCTATCTGGCGCTCTAGCCCAAATCTTTTAGTTTCCAGTTTCCTATTTCTAAGGGTTGTTTAAGACATGGGGTCAGACACTCCCTTCCTAAAATTCTCTACATATGATCATACTTTCTTCCTAATGTCCTCTACATAAATCTTTGAATCTCTTGTAAAACCCTGCTTTTTATCATAAAGCAGAAACACAGTTCATGTTTTTTGTCATGTTTTCATGCCAACTAAATTCTGAGAAATATATATATTTTTTCCCCTTTATTAAAATGTTCTTTCCACTTTGTCTATGCATGACCACATTTTCCATATCATGAAGAAACAGAACCCTTGACAAACCTGTAGGTGGATGCTGCTCTTATCTCTTTCACTGTTTTGGGTCAAACAGTGTTGGTGTAGTATTGGCTATGTATTGTAATTTTTTTTCAGATAAGATGCCCACAGCTACCACATCTTGGGAATTGATAAAAATTGCAAATGTTCCATTCTTTGAGCGAAAGTCTAGTTGGAGGTTCCGGAGGACATGGTTCATCTTCCACAAGCCAAACATAGTTGTTGATGTTTCATGGAGCTGAATGGAAATAAAACCATATCTCATCACCTGCGATAATGTTTGTTAGCTGCTTAGGGCCAACAGGTTCAAAAATTGCCAGCATCTCCTTACAAGAGTCGACTCTCACCATTATTATTATTATTATTATTATTATTTGCTTTTCTGTCATTTATGGGTAAGTGTTTGGCACAGATCTTGTAGAACTCGAAAAGTTAATTAGCTGTCCATCTAAACTTATTACCTGAACTACTGTCCATCTAAACTTATTACCTGAACTACTGTCCATCTAAACTTATCACCTGAATGGATGCATTCCTTAAGTTTTCTTGTTCACTGCCTCCGCTTTGGTTTTCCTGCAAGAAGGTTTTCAAATATCTGCTGTCCTTTGCAGAATTTGTATATCCATCTCATTACAATTTCATGCGACAGACTTGATCCTCATACATTTGTAATAAATCGGCATGAATTTTTTCAGCAATACCTTATGAAAGTGGAAAATTTTCCTAAATCTTTATTAGGCTTCATAGCAAATATGCAAAAATTTAAGGGCTGCTGATAATGAGAGAAATGACAACATGGGCCCTGTTTTTAACACAGAATGACAAGTTTAAACAAGCTTTCAAGCAAGGCTTAGCTTTGTTATCTTTGGAGCAGCCAATGCAAATCTACCGACATGTTTCGAAAACTTTCTAACATCCTATATATTTAGAGAGAAAACTTACTTAACCATTTCCTAAGTCCATTGTCAAGAAATGCAGGAATATGATATAGCACCAGATATAAGAGGAAGCATATCTATTGACCTGACTCACTTGACAAGAGGTAAAAGCAATTTTTCAAAAATCAGATCACAATGTAGTAATCATCATGTGACCAGCAAGGAGGAGTGACAGTAATTACGTAGTAAGTACATCTTACCAGTTAACACAATGATTATTATTATTGTGACTTGATATCGAAATTCGAATTGTACTAACAATTCTTATGATACTCAGATGGGACAAAAAGTTTGATTTTTAGGAGTGCTGCACCCCCAATTAACACAAGGAAGAAAAAGACTGCAGGCCAAGATTCAATGATGATAAAACACAAGGCAATTCCATCTTAAATGCACATTACAACTTGGTTTCTATTGCAAAAGTTATAAATTAAACTACTACAAATTATTGTAAGCCTAGAGTGCTTCTTCATGTGCCTTACCTGAAGGAATTGACACCATAAATCTAGAAACTTGAATTTTCCAGACAGGACTATATTCCAATATGCTATTGCCATATCTAGGTCTGAGAAAGGAAGATGAAAACATATGAAAATATAAAACACATGCACACAATATAAAAACAGCAGACATCCCAGTAATTTTAGTAATACATTTCCAAAACACACAGATATTATGAAAAAATTAAACCACAAAAATGGGTTAGTCATTAGCTGAAAATCTGAAATCAAAGCAATATGCCCACTAACATCAATATGTCAGATTTGGCAATAACCTTTTTTGCTTTCTTTAAATGTGAAGCATGAAGCATCTTCCTGCACAGAGATTTGTATCCATGAAAAAAACAATTAAACCTTCAATAAGCTTGCCATTCTGTGATGTGACTGCAATACTTAATATGTGAATAGTTTCACAAAAAACAGTTTCATTTTGAGGATCAACATACTAGCTTAGACTCAATTAATCGAGCAGAGCTGAATCTCTAATTCTCAATACCCTTTCCTAATTATTGCATGTACAGATGAAAAGCGCACTGTTGTGGTAAACTGAGTACGATGTTCAGAAGTGAGGATATGGTTTTTTTCACACAAGAAGAAATAAAAAGTGTGTGCCATGTACTTCAGATGGAAAAGCTGACTAGACAGAATCCAAAAATACCTACATTTTTTAGCCCATGATAAAGACGAATGATTGCAAATACTATACCATGAAGAAGCAAATTTGTGAATATAGACTATAGGGAATTTAGAGTGCATCTGTTCTTCACAATACACAGAGTGATCACTGAATTATGACCACCTACCTAATACTTTGTAGATCCTCCTTTCACCCTTAGTACAGACGCTATCCGACATGGCATCGATTCAATAAGATGCCAGAAGCAGTTGGGAGGTATAGCCAACCAGGCTGTGTGTATTGAGGAGACTGTTGATATTGAGGCGAGTGTTGTGTCCAGATGCCTGATATGCCGTTCCATAGTGTCCCACAAGTGCTCTACGGGATTGATATCGGGGTAGTTTGGAGGCCAATCGATACACTGGAAATCTGAACTATGTTTCTCAAATCATTCCTGCACAACGTTCAGCCTGTGGCTTGGTGCACTATCATCTTGGAAGACATGCACTATCGTCTTGGAAGACATCATCGCCATTCAGGGAAAAAGTGCAACATTGCTGGTGTACAGAGTCAGCAACCAATTCATGATAGTCATACATTGTTCAGTCATACATTGTTCCACATGCACTAGGGGTCCAAGTTCTTGCCAGGTAAGCATGCCTCATACCATACAACCACCTTCACCAGCATGCACTATGGAGACCATGAAGGATGAATTGAGTGCCTTATGTTGTTTGCACCAAATACATACATGACCATCCATGGAGTGGAGTAAAAAATGCGTCATGCAGACCAGTACACTTTTTTCCAGTCATCTGATGTCCAACTTGCATGATCTTTGCACCAGGCGAGTCTTTTGCACCGATGAACTGTGGTTAGGAGAGGGTGTCGTCAGAGTTGCCCATATGCAGGGTTGTATAAAAATATTTTCTTCCTGTGTACACACTTTTGGCACCTAAAATTTCCTGCGAGTTTTCAGTGGAGATCTGAGGTCGCATCACTCAGCAGAAACACTCATTTGCTGCCTATGAAGTTTGCCGAAAACATATATGCATATATTTATAATCAGCATAAAAAAATGCTTACTTGTAAAGTAACTCTGGTGCAAATACAAAAGGTTAGAGGAGCAAGGAGAGTCAAAAGGTAAGTAGGACTGCCAAGTGTAAAGTTAGGCCAGAAGTCTTGTATGATTGTTTTGAGGGAATGGAGTGGGAGGGGTGTGTGTATGTGTGTGTGTGTGGGGGGGTTGAAAGTTTAGGACCTAAACTTTCACCTCGTAAAAAAATGATTTTGAAACACTTCTGCAAGGTCAAAAATATAAAAATCACTCCAATTTTGGGGGAAACTAGCTTTACATTTCACAACCTGATTTACCTTTGACTCACCCTAGCCTCTCTATTATTTTGTATTCACCAGAGTTACTTCATGAGTAAACATGGTTTTTATGCAAGATTCCAAATACACTGGCGTGCAAAAATTAAGGATGAGACGGTTTTTCGAATGTAACATCGTGCAGAAGTGCTCCACATTGACTCAAATCATACCATAAGATCCCCAAGATGTAAGAATATGGGACAAGCAGGGATCATAGCATACTTCTGGAAAATTTTAGGTAGGAATTTTAGGAATTTTTAGAAAAATTTTAGGAAAATTTTAGGAGTGTATTTCAATAAAAACTAGATGTATATTTGTATACATCTAGTAAAACAACTTTGTATACATTGTAAAGAGTTTGCTTCACACCCTTCAACCATATATACTGATAGACTGCGCATGACATCAAAATTTCTGGCTCCAACATAAAATCACATGACAACAGTCAAAAAGATGGGTTACACCTGCTGTGCTTATGGTTGCTCTGAGCGATATAGTAAAGAAAGTTCTATGATTTTTCATGGGTAAGAAACGAATTAAATACCTAAGTCAATAAAGTTCAATTACTTAACCAGAAACTTGCAGCTATTGATATAAAAATATAGTAACTTAAGAAAAAAAATGGAATGCATGTTCCAAATTCTTCGCATAAATGTTCATCACATTATAAATCACAAAATGTAAACAACCCGATCATGCATGTATATAGCTCATAAGTAAACTTACCTGAAGAGTTCATTATATATGAGGCGCATTCACATAATACACCGAAAACACTGAAGTTCTGCAGCGTAAATTAGTAATCATAACAGCATTTTTACACGAAATTTGGAGTCTGATGATGACGTGCCCAATGTTTGAGCCATGGCGGCTTTGATGCAGCTATTGCCAATGTGCAGTCCATTAGTATATATGGTCGAAGTTAACACCCAAATTTTTTGCATAACGTCTAATGTCTAAAGTTTAAGTATGATTTACTTCTAATGTTCAGTTCTTATCTTTTCACGTGTTATTATCATATTCAAGTATATTTACCACATTCAAGTTTCACTTTGAACATTAATATGCTGTTGAACCAGAAGCGATTCACGATTTTCACAGTAAAGTTTTCAGGTTTCACATTAAATTATAATATCCTAAAAAGGTAATTGAAAACCAAGAACTATGTACAATTGTTCACTGAATTACTTTTTTCATATTATTGTTTTAACCTTTTCCTGATTAGCCTATCTTTTTCTGCTTCTACCACAACTAATTTACTTTCAGTTTTCTTTATTTCAGCTGAACCTTGTATGATCAAGTTAGAGGCAACTGCTATTTCAACAGTATTTTGTTTTTCTACAGCTTTTCTCATTCTTTCTGTTCCCTCTTGAATTATTGCTAGGGAGGCTTCTTTATCGTTTTTAAGTCTATTTCTGCATCATTTTCTTTTATTTTGTCATCAAACTCAGCTTTTCTTTTTTTCTCTAGCTGCTTTTCCTTATTTTCCCTCTCTTTCTGCTTCCTTTCTTTTACCTTTTTTGATTCTTCTTCCTTCAGCTTATCAACATACTCTTTATAAAATTTATGTGAATCACAAACACTATTTAACAAATTTTTTGTTATGGGAACTTTACTTACACACATCCATAGTGTTTAATGGCCCCTTTAACTATTCTTAATGATGTTATAGTTGAGTCTTTTAAGTTAGCCTTGTCCTTCCTTAACAGAGCAGTGTTAACCGAAAATCCCCTTTCTGCATCAGCATTACCATGAGGTAAAACTAAAATTGACTTTATGAGTTTAGCAAGATTTGAGTATTTTTCTTTTCCGCTAGAGTCTTTAATACTAAATATATTACGCCAGTAATGATCAATCCGCACTGGAATATGCCCTTCCTCTGAAAATTTCACTAGTTCATCTAGAGTTGGCTTATCGCAATTTAAAAGTTTCCACTCTTCTCTTACTCTATCAATTTGTTCCTCAGAAAGATGCAAAACACTTGAAATTCTGGTTATTTCCTAAAGTCCTTCAGTGACTGAAAGTTGAGTTGACTCTTTCTTTGGTTCTTTTACCTTTAAAACTTCTATGTCTCTTAGCTTTTGATTGCAGAATGGCAAATTTGACTTTAAATATTTTGTGGTTGCAATTAGTGATGATCTTACATCTAAGAGAAATAATTTCTGCCTGGTCTCCTGAACATTCCTGAGGAGATTTTTTGTCTTCATACCAACTTCTAACTCCCCTAGTTTTTTCCATGAATTTTTGTTTTCAAAATCTACATTCTTTAGGTCTTCTCAAAATTTCCCTGCTATAACATCATCTTGGATAAACTGAGCCATAACATTCCTCATTAAAGTATTTAAATCAGAATATAACTGGTGTATTTTTGGTTCTTCACTCTGATAACATAATGAAAACTTTTCAAAATTTTGGTGTGAAAATGAAATTAATGCTAAATAGCAAGGAGTAAGCTCATTTTTCAGGAAACAGTGAATTATTTTATACCTTGCCGAATTGCGCAGTTGTTTTTCAAATATTTTTTGAGATGGCAAGAAGTTTAAAAAATATTCTGTAATATTTAGCCATTGATCCAAGAGCCTCTGGGCTACAGAACCAACGGTTAACCATCTGTTGCTGACATGACGCAAAAAGAAATTTGGCAGTGACCAATGTTATATCCTCGACAGATTTATAATCCTCTCGTCTTGCAGCACTACTCTTTAAAAAGTAATGCATATCAGTAGCAAATTCGTCAAAATCTATATTTAAGCTTGTCAAAAAAAATTTTAAATGCATTACTAACAACATGCAGGTTGCAAAAACCTAGTTCCAAAGATTTCTGGCCTGTTTCTTGTTTTACAACTTCATTGAATTTGCGTAAAAAGCACTTATTTACATTTGGGCTGTCCATGGATACACAAATAATTCTGTTCAACGAAATATTGAAGGATGATAACACATCAAGAATTTCTTTTAGCAAAATATCTGCTGTTGCATGACCCAGAAAAACGCTTGTTAGGTATCTGCAAGAAACTGAATTTATTTCTGAAGACCAGTACCTGAGATACAACATCCAACTGCCGTTTCACTTGTGTATTTGTAGTTTCATCAAATGCTATAGTAACCTTTCCTGGGCTACTAGATGCAATGTCTTTTTTCAAATCCTCTTCAAAATATTTTGACAATCCATGTGATATCACATAAGCAACTTTTTTTTCTTTAAGTTGCATTTTGGCTGCAAATAGCAGAATCAGGAAACATTTCTTTGAAAAGTTCAACTGTTTCAGTGCATGAAACAAAAGACATATTGTCCTTAGCAACTTTCATGGCCCATAATGCTTCGGCTTTAGCCAACTGTAAATCATGACTCAGTACTTCACCAATATTTGTTTTGGGCTGAAGATCCCGTCCTCCAAAGGCTTTCAGGATGGACTTATTTTGAAATTTACTTTGAAATTTCTGCAAATGTTTTTTCCTTTATGATGCGCTTTTACTTGTGAAAAGCCACTATTAGAAATGTTGAAAATTTCTGAACACAATATACACTTAGCAGAAAATATTGTTTCAGTTGCAGAACACCATTCTTTCAACTTCACTCCGTCCAATTCTTTGGCGAGCCACGCATCTTGAAATTTCGTTTTGGATTTAGGCATCTTAAACACTTGTATTACTAACCAGAAAATGAAAGGGAAGTACAAAAACACGTTCCAATATTGCAAAACCAGACAACTTCCCGAAATTTGGCTGTGAGGATGTCAGAAGATATGAAAAAAAAAAAAAAAAAAAAAAAGCAGGTCACCACTAGAGAACTGAACCTGCACACAGCACAGAGAACACCATAAAAGACGTAAAACCAGAAACTATCATACGCATCTCACGCAAGTTCAGTCAAAGCGAGTCGGAGCCGAGATATATTGCGCATCGAAGGTCGCTGTCGCCGACGCATGATCGAAGGTCAATGATCACGTGCTCTACTGCCTGTCAAGATAATACTCAGCTACCATCCCATCGTCATTACCGGAGGTTACGGAAGGAGACCACATGTTTCCTCTTTGCTTCCACCCACCTGCGGTTTACAATAACAAAACATCAGCAGAAAGAGGAGGTTCCACAAGGCATGTACAAAAATAAAGTACGATCTTCTGCGTGCCACGGAGTTCGTCTGCAAAGCACAAACCAGGGGTGAAAATGACCCCTCCCTTTTCCCTTAGATCTCTTGTTACTCTCGAAAACTGTTCGAAGGCAAAAAAATGGAACGCCCGCCCCGAAGCAAGTGCATCTCGATGGCGTCATTTTCCCCTCCCCTTCAGCAGCACAGCATATAGGCTGTGTTTCTACAATAACAGGTCTTTTTACCTTACCGTAATCGTAAATTTATTGGCGTTAATAACGGTTGTGTTTTTATTAAAAATAAGCTTACGAAAATTTTAGGATGAATAGCAAATTTTAGGTCTAATTTTAGGAATTTAAGGAGGGTCACAAAATATTAGGAATTTTAGGAGGAATGCGATCCCTGGACAAGTGAGCAAAATCGTCCAAACAAGGAATCCAAAGGATACAAAGGCACTTTATTGAAAAGGTAGCTTCGAGCACAACTGGACAGAAGACAGAAACGTCCATGCGACAGGCGGCTGCCAAGAAAAATCCAGTCTTTAGTAAGGGATATGATCACCCCTGACTGCGTTGCAGGATTTACAACGTCTGTCCATGCTGAGGACGAGGTTGTCAAGGAGATGTTGAGGTATCGCCGCCCATTCCTCTTGTAGCGCCAATTGCAGCTGCGGAATCGTTGCTGGCGGCTGGTGACGTGCTGCCAAGCATTTCCCGAGAAGGTCCCACACGTGTTCGATTGGATTTAGGTACGGGGACCTTGTGGGCCAATCGATGCGTTGAATATCTTCACTCTCCAACAGCTCTGCGACAGCCACTGTATGATGAGGTGTAGCGTTGTCGTCCACGAAAAGGAACTCGGGACCCACAGCACCTCTAAACAGACGCACGTGAGGCAGGAGAAATCGGTACAATAGAAGACACCAGCGACTGAACCTCCTTGGAAGATGTGGAGGTCAGTATGGCTACCAAGCATTATACCGCCCCAAACGAGAACTCTGCCACCTCCAAACCGGTCCCTTTCTATGATGTTGGAGGTGTGATTGTGTGTTCCCTGTTCTCTCCAGATGTGTATACGTCCAGAATCGCTCATCAGACTAAATCGGCTCTCATCCGTAAAGAGAACTCGACCCCATTGCTGATGTGTCCAGTTCTTGTGTTCCTGGCACCACAGAAACCGCCGTCTCCGATGAGCAGGCGTTAATGAAACACACTGTACTGGTCGTCGTGCAAATAGACCACCTTTGTGCAGCATCCTGGCCATGGTAAAATGCGATAATTGACGTCCAGTTGTCTGTTGCATGTGCCTTGAGATTTCTCCCGCTGTCTGTCTGTTCTCGCCTATAGGACATTATACTGGTCGTCCGCTGCTGTGGTTGCTCGTGGACGACCACTGCTAAACTCTCTGACAGCTGTTTCTGTCGTTTGAAATGCTCTCCAAGCTCGTGAAACGATGCTGTGAGCGATTCCGAACTCCTCGGCCACACTAGTCACACTTCGACCTTCTTCCAACTTCCCAATGACGCAACCTCGGGTAAAGTCATCCAGATGTCGTCTACCGGATTGCCTGTTGGCCATATCACACGGTGGCAGCAACTCGCTGTCGTTCAAACCGATGTACATAGTGCAATAGCTTTCACCGAATTGCTGAGCGTACACCGCCCGTGTGCTTTATACCCTTCCGACCCCCTCCACGTAATGCTGCACATATGTGCATGCCTACTGTACCGGACCCTAGTCTATCTCCTGAGTGGTCTCTCGGTCCGTTCTGCCTGCTCGTTCCAGTGTTATGCTAATTTCTCCTCTTCGTCCTTAATTTTTGCACACCAGTGTACAAATAGCAAACTTGATAGGCAGCAAATGAGTGTCACTATTCAGAGTTCTGCAAATTCCATAAAATTACTGATGTTTTCATACCTGAAATCTGAATACTTTCTTGACAAATATCAATTATGCTGCAGTTTGTATGAATAACTTAATATGTTCATTGTTTGTTAAAGTATAATTGAAATAAAGCATAATAAGCCATTATATTTATATTGATTCAGTGATTCTATTCCCTGAAAATGATTTCAAAATTTCAGTAGACCATACAACTAAGGAATTACTTTTTTAGGAATTGTATTAAAGCACTAATGAAGTGGATTTGTAGTATATTTAACCAAAGAGTCCGATTCTTTCGTATGGCGGTATTAGCTGTAATTGGCTTGATAAATGAGGTCAAGAGTCATCGCAAACAGACACCGATAAAAGTGGACCCTGTGGCCTGATGGGCTGGGAGGGGAGGAGGGAGTTCTCTCCATTAGCTCCCTCAAGGCGGCAGGGAGGAAGCAAGAATTACTAATTGCTGCCGTCCTCGTCAGAGGCGAAGACATGAGTAAACACCAAACGGATGATGCAAAACGTGAGGCAGGTTTTCTGTTTGCAGTGCTTTCAACTCCTCAACTGGAGTAGTTGCCGAGTGGAGGAGTAAAGGCTCCCTCCCGGCCTCTACTCCTCCACTCGGCAACTGCGCGACCTAGCTGTCCACAATGCGATGCGCTTGCATTCCACCATCTGTATCCCCTACCATCTGGAAGGTAGTGTTTCTTCCTTCAAAGAGAAAAAAGCGGTTCCCTTTATAACTCGATCAAATGACTTCAGTAGGAGGTAGGTTTTTGCGAAACCTGAAGCCGCTGACGTGGACACATCAACGTTGGCAGTCAGAATGCTGAGAGTTAGATTTAAACGGTATTTGCAGCTTTTGAGCATGGCACAGCGGCTGGCTAAAATGAAACAAAAGTTATTTTGGGAATTAATCCTGACCGAGTTCCCCATCCGCTTTCTGTGTAAAGTTAAAAAAAAAACTTTTCACAACATATCTAGTAACATTTCTAAAAAAACCAAGAAAAAAAACATTACAGCCTAATATTTTCTGCGAACATCCAATACTTCCTGCGCACGGCGTGCACACATACGTCGATTTTATACAGCCAGGCCCATATGTGCGATGCATGATCATGACAGATCCTGTTCTGGGTTGACCTCTGTTGTATTGGGTAGCCAACTGTTGAAGAGTGCTGCGTCTGTTGGCCTGTATGAGTCGTTGGACCTGGCACTCACCTCTCACACCAACCTTTCACTTTCCTACGCAGTTTTGTCCCTGGGTCGTTGTTTGACCATTTTCGTGACAGTCCTGATACACTTTAACCAAGGTGGCACGTGAAGAACCCACCAATTCGAAATTGAGGCACCTGCTCTCCGAGCTCCTGCAATCTGTCCTTTCTCAAAGTCCGAAAAATCCTTCCATTTACCCATCACACTCCGAATTTTACTGTCTACAGCTCCACTCACACTTTATATGTGCTACATCGGCTAACTAATTGTGCCCTCTCAGAAATCACATGCTCAACAGGCTGCATCCACTTCTGATAGGGGTGGTCATAATTCAGTGATCACTTGGTGTACATTACAGTACCTACACACTTGCCATGGCTTATCATATTATGCTATCTTACTATTTATATATTATCATATTATGCTATTTTACTATTTATATATTATCATACTATGCTATCTTACTATTTTACTGTCACACAGTACAATCATGCAATTTAAACTAATTCACAAATGAAAAATCCATACATAATCTACATGTAAGTTATGTTTCAGACAGCAGTACTCCATGTACAAAGTGATTCACTCAGACTAACCCCCCCAAAAAAAGCGATATAATTTTGAAAAGGGAAAACATTTCAAGCTGAAATTTGAAGACGAAGTGCCATACATTATGACAGTTGCATGTATATTTGCGCCGTTTTGCTCGTATGCCCAGATGGAGCCACAATACACAACATCTTGTGAGAACAGTTTAGCGCAATTCTCCTTGTCCGTCGCCTAGCGTTGAGTACAATGGTATTCACAATTGCTGGGCGTGTGTTTATCGTTCAAAGTTATTGGAATTCCGGTTCTTTTGAGGAGTGTCAGAAAGAGCTTAAGAAAAAATTTCCCAGTTGGGAACCACCTACAAAGCCAACGATTTCAAATCTCGTGAAGAAACTTGAGACGACAGGAAAGCCTTGTTGATACACATTCAGCAGGCATACTCGCAATGTTATAAAACACTGTGCAGTGTGTGAAAAAGAGGTTGTTACAGTCTCCAAAGAAATCATTACGCAGACTGTAGCAAGAAACAGCACTGTCATATTTCACCAACCAGAGGGTACAAAAATGGGTAAACTGAAACCATATCGTGTTACAGTTATTCATGAGCTGTTTCCAATTCATATGCCATAGCGAATGCATTACTGCCGGTGGTTTAAGGAATTTGTCAGTCAAAATCCAGGTATATTAGACATTATGTGGTTCACAGACGAAGTTTGGTTCCACCCTTCAGGGTGTGTGAACTCACAGAATACATGGGTATGGGCAAATGAAAATCCCTATGTCATTCACGAGGAAAGAATGCATCCCACAAAGATTGGCATATGGTGTACCATTTCAAGGAACCAGATAATCAGTCCCATTTTCTTTGAAAGACTGTCAACACAGAAGTGTGTTTCAATATCTTCACGTAGTTCGTGAACCAGCTGGATGATATTGAACTGCAAAATGGCTTCTTCTAACAGGATAGTGCAACATGTCACACTTCCAATGCCAGTACAGTTGAGATTCAAAGTTTTTTCAGCGATGGGGTTATCTTCAAAGGTTTGTGGCTGCCTAGGTCTCCAGATTTTAAACTCCACCCAATTGCTTCTTATGGGGTCTAATAAATACACAGTTGACGTGGATTAGGAACATCAAATAGAAGTCATCGCTCTTTCCATGTTTATAAGAGAGTCACAGAAAAATTCTCATCGGTCGCCACCGGTAATCGAACCCAGGGTCTTCCAGTTACGTGCCGGACATGCGTCCACTGCATTACAGCGGCCTCGAAATTCACCAGACTCACATACGACAAACCACCTGGCAGGTTGCTATAAACGTGGAAAGAGCGATGACTTCTATTTGATGTTTCTAATCCACGTAAACTGTGTATTTATTATTTATTCGCCTTCTAGTTATTTGTTCAGTAGCTGCTGTTCATCTTTGGTAAATCCCCAGCATTGTACAAGGCTCCAATGAAGTAACCTGCCAGGTGGTTTGGCAGTTTGTTGTATGTGAGTCTGGCGAATTTCGAGGCCGCTGTGGTGCAGTGGAAGCATGTCCAGCACGTAACTGGAAGACCCTGGGTTGGATTCCAGGTGGCAGCCAATGAGAACTTTTCCATGGCTCACTTATAAATGCGGAAAGAGCGATGACTTCTATTTGATGTTCTTATGGGGTCATCTGAAAGGTACTGCACTCAGTAGTAAGCCTAGAGCTATTAGGCAGCTGAAAAACAACATCACACAGGAAATTGAAGCAATAAACATTTGATAATATACAGCAACGAGTTGATCTCTGTTTGGATGCAAATGGAGGACATTTTCAACATCATCTCTGATATTGATGTGATTGTGAAAAGGTAAGGCACTTCGTCTTCAATTTCAGCTTGAAATGTTTTTCCCTTTCAAAATTATAGCGCTTTTTGGGGGGTAAAGTCCTGAGTGAATTACTCTGTAGATGGCATCAGTAAATATATATTGTATTTATTTCATTTATATGAACTCTGGCATTGCCACGGTTTTCCTGGAGTTATCAATAGGCTGTTTTGTACTGACAGTCTATTGTATTACAACAAGTAAAAATAAATACATGAATAAATATACTAACAGCTTTTCCCAACATGCTTGCGTGATGCCACCCTATGTCACCAGGAAAGGGGATACTACAGCCATATATTCCTTCACTTGAAATTCTTAGGCTAATAACACTCCACAATTAAGCAATTCACCTCACAGAAAAAAACTTAAAAAATATTTAAGTTACCATGTAAACAGCTAAGAATAACATCAAACAAAGAACGCTGTTATTTAGTGCAAATGAAATCCTCTTGATTGTGATTAGCACTCATAACGATCCCTCTTCATCACTGCTTTCTAAGGTAATAGTTTGTTTTTTTCTTTTACAAATCAACACCATGCCACTTAAATGTCTTAAAATAAGCAAATATAATAATATGCTTTATATGCTTCAAATTAAGATTGCTTTCCAGATAACAAATTTTCTGTCACCTATTGCTGAGATCTGTTTCAGCTATTCACTGTCTCCACAGAGACCAAAAAATGTATTAAAGCTTTTGAAATTTGAATTTCAAAAAAATAAAAGGGGCCCAGTAGTTCACACAGACAGCTGGGGTACTGTGAATTTACACCAAATTTCAAATGCCTAAATTCAGTGTTTTTTCCGTGTGAGTGATCGACTACACACACAGCCCATTTTATTATCAAAGATCTGTTTGCTTATTTTTGTTCATGTTACTACATTCTGCATTCATGATCATTTTAATCAAAAATTACATTTCACTGGTAATGATGCATGCGACTCCTATGATAATCTACAGAAGTTTACTAATGCTTTCAGATCACCTAGCAGAAAGCCTGTAAACTACACCTGACATACACTAAGTGGACAATTTATTAGGACCACTCACGTAATAATGTGTTGGGCTACCTTCAACTTTCAGATCAGCAGCAATTTTCCTTGGAATAATTTGATTTAAAGTTTTGGCAACATTCTGGTGAAATATTGGCCCATGTGTGCTGAATGGCATCTCCTAATTCATGGAGACCGGATGTCAATGGATCTAGATGTTTGATGTTCAACTTGACTTCATCCTACAAATGCATCATGGAACACAGGCGGACAACAAAGCAGGGGAAGAAGGTAAATGGGAAAGATGACACCGAATTTTCGGGTGTAATAAGCAAGCCTTTTGAATCCATTCTGACGCAAATTAAATTTATCAAAGCTATTCAATGTCAATGGAACCGGTAAGGAAAATAATAGATCTGACGAAAGAAAGAAGATTTTCAGTCGGGTTCTTAATCCCTCAGATATTGCTGTAAACAGAATTGTGAGCTTACAAACTCTTAGAAACAGAGATATCGACAAAAATAAGATGTGACTTTACGTCCCCTGGTGCGAAAACCATGCATTATTTTAGGAAGAAAGTATTCTCAAAAGGTTTATCCATATAAGCAGTATTGGTCCAAGAAAAAAAAATTTAGTCGAGTTTTCAGGAGCCCAGTTTTTACTACAAATACATCAGAAGCAGAAATTAACACTTATGATTCCTGGTGGCCAAACCATTCTTTACCAAACATTAGAAATTATGTGAAAAATATTTCCCATCAGGTCTTGTATGCGATACAGTAAGAATTTTTCAAATCAGAGTTTTAGGAGCAGAAAACACAATTTACCTTTGTGCCCCCTAGTGGAAAGTCTATGATTTACTTGTAAATTTTGAATTTATAGGAAACACATTTCGCATCAGAAACGCTATCCAACAAAGAAGGAATTTTTCAAATCGGACTCTTAGAAGTAGAGATATTGACAAAAATAAGATATACATCTACGCCCCCTGGAGTATAAACCATACATTATTTCAAGAAGAAAATTTTCCTAAAAGGTTTGTCGACATGAGTAGTATCGGTCAACAAACGACTTTTTTTTCAATCGAGATTTTAGATGCTCGTATTTTGCTGCAAATACATCAGAAGCAGAAATTAAGACTTAAACCACCTGGTGGCCAAACCATTTTTTACAAAAATCAGAAATTATGTGCAAAGGATTTCTCATCAGGAGTTGCATCCGGTGCAGAAAGAATTTTTCAAATCGGAGATTTAGAAGCAGAGATATACGAGGAAACGCAATGTACCTCTACGCCCCCTAGCGGAAAGTCTACGAATTACTTGAAAATTTTGAAATTATATGAAAAACATGTCACACGGAAAACACTTTTCAACAAAGAAGGAATTTTTCAAATTGGACTCCTAGAAGTAGAGATATTGACAAAAATAAGGTTTACATCTACGCCCCTGGCGGAGAAACTGTGGAATATTTTAGGAAGAAAATATTCCGAAAAGGTTTATCGATGTGAGTAGCATCAGTCCACGAAGGAATTTTTTCAAACAATATTTTAGAAGCTCAGATTTTATGGCAAATACATCAGAAACAAAAATTAACACTTATGTCCCCTGGTGGCCAAAGTGTTCTTTACCAAAAATTTGAAATTATATGCAAAAGATTTTCCATCAGGAGATGTATCCACTGAAGAAAAACAATTTCAAATCTGAGTTTTAGAAGAAGAGCTATCAGGAAAAATGTAATTTACTTTTACGCCCCCTAGCGGAAAATCTATGCATAATTTGAAAAAGTAACTATATCTAAAATACTCTTCGACATAAATGGAATCGAAAGATTAAATAATAATTTTTTCAATCGGATGTTTAGAAGCAAAACGTATTTTTGAATTCGACATCATCTGCATTTATGCCCTCTAGTGGCGAAATTATACATCGTAAAAAAAAAGGAAAAAAGGATAATCTTTCGCATATTTCAAGCTTCCCAATGCAAAAAGAATTTTTCAAATCGGACTTATAGTTGCAGAGATATCATGGGTACAGACGGACAAACCGATAACATAAGCACGATCTTTTTTTACAAAAGACGTGCTAAAAATAAAGCCATCATTATATTTCTTGAAGCATTCTAGGATGTCTTGTTTTTTTGTTTCTATTTATCTATGGTGTAACTATAGGGTTTTGTTCTATTTAATCGACATGTTTAATTGAATGATCTTTTGAATATATATATATTGATTAAAAGCTGATTTATTAGGCACATGCATGATTTGTTGATTTTAATAAGTTTTATATGCTATAATACAGTGACCAAAAATGCAACTGGTACATAATTATTTCATCAGTATGTTATCATTAGAGTATACAGACATAAATTTTCATTGTAATTCCAAAATTATTGTGATATATTGCAGTAACCTTTTACTTTAACTTAATTGAGACTTTTACCTTAAATTAAAATTTTTGTGCCAAGTTAGAATACCTTTAAAAAATGCAATTTTTAATTTTATATGTGAAAATGATATTTTTTCAACTTTTTTTTTTTTGTGAAGGTAATTGTTTTTTAGCAATTACTTCCATCATAATTCTATTCTACAGCTTTTATACCCACCCAGTCTTTTCCACTCAACTACAAGCATAGAGGGTTGGGGACACAGAAATGAGAATGTGGTAAATCAGAATGCACAGACGCATGGTCTTGGGGGACACTTCTTTTTAAACTGCACTAACCTGGGGAAAAAAACGAAACTACAAAAAGTCATCCTTAAAACACATAGAATTTCTGTAAACAATATGGATGAATTGAAAAACTTGGCAGGTATGCCTTTGTCAATAATTTCGTGTCAACCTGTGCGTGTTTTTTTGTTTTGTTTTTATTTGGGGGGTGGGTAATGATTCTCACGTACAACTCTGAGGGCTATGAGGTAGTTCCTGTCCCTAATCTGTGACCAATAGTTTCAGGAAAGCAAGAGCTCCAGTGCCAACAGACATACGTAATAATCCATTCATCATGTGGGACTCAAACCTGGGACCAGCATGGACAACCAATCAAAAGCCTGCACCACTACCTACCTGGTGAGCACTCTGCTGCTTCCAAGTCTACTGAAGGCATACTGTCATGTTTTCTGCAGGTAACAGTGATGTGATGAGTCTTCAGTTGCTGTAATGCAGGCCATGCAATGCACAACACACTTGAGTCCTGCGATGCCATTTTGGTGCTTCCCTCATTCGAATCCTTTATTATTTGGACCACAGTTGCACACCAGTTGGCCATACAAATTGAACTATTTTCTACTCCCTTCAGCGTGAATTAGTTGTTTTCTACTGTAGGTTGTGTAACCACTACCAGTTTTTTTTTTTTTTTTTTTGGGGGGGGGGTTGTGACATCATCC
This sequence comes from Macrothele yani, assembly GCA_039090855.1. Taxonomy (NCBI): domain Eukaryota; kingdom Metazoa; phylum Arthropoda; class Arachnida; order Araneae; family Macrothelidae; genus Macrothele; species Macrothele yani. The sequence goes on from CM076998.1 coordinate 93,514,729, forward strand.
CCTCTCTGTACACATAAAACATTCAAAATGCTTTCGACGTGTGTCTGTAGATATGTCTCTGTGGTTAATTAACAGCACCTTGTTTGAAAGATCAACATGTCATTATTTATTAAAAACAAATGTGGTATCATCATTTCTCTCCTCGCTGGAAGCAAGTAAAATTTGGTTAGCAAAATCTATGCACTGTTACCCTAAAGACAGGGTTCATACACATTTACAGAAAATAGATTCCATGGGTTTTCCAGGATTTTATCAAAATACTCGAGAAGAATGAATTTTTGCTAGAATCATAGTGCTTTGTTTTTTATTTTGCAAATTGGACTCAAATCTACTGTACATTTAGAATTCTTATAGAGTCCTATGGATTCTGCTTTTACAGTGTTTTTCAGTGTGTGTTTTATCTTCAGTAAGGGGGAGGGGGAATTTCCCTGTATAGAAATTGCTCTGTATAAAACTTATATGAGACAATCTGGAACTTAGAACAATGATAATAATACAAAACAATTTTGCTATGGCACTGAAGAGTTCCTATTCCACAACCATGTATTCCCATGCACAACAGTGGCAGGGAAGCCAGATATCAATCTCCTTGAGTGAGGAAAGCATGTGCTAGAAGCAAGGGCCATCTAGGGCCATCTAGGGCCTGTGGGAAGGTTGCCCCATGCTGCTGTGATCCCAACTGCACACACCTGGTATACCACAAACCCAGGTTGCTGGAAATATGGCATTCAAACATCTTGCACTTCAGAATCGCATGCGATGAAAGTTACATCTCCGCACTCCATAGAAGGAGGTGATATCATCATAAGCAAATGCCACAGGGAGCAAGAACAAATTGATGCAATCACTCCAAACATTTTGACCCCCACCCCCATTCCCCACATAGCAAGAAAAAAACTCGAGGACTTTCTAAACCTGGAAAAGAGGGAAATCTAATTCCAGGTCTTTTCCAGGATTCCAGGGGCTGGGGCTGTGTGAACTCTTTAAAGACAGGAAAAGACTTAAAATTCTTACAAGAATCCGAAAAAAAAAAAAAAAAATCATGCTGATTTATCACACATACATGGGGTCATGCCTGTTTATATGGCACTGTTACGGGATAAATGCACAAATTTAGAGGATGGCAGAGAATAAAAGACCTTCCTCATGTGCAAGAAGACTGAAGGAGGATGCAAATGAGAGAACCATCACTGCTGTTCATGAATTCACTAACCTCATACATTAGCATTCAGGCAATAAGCATAGATGTCAGTGTATCATTGGCAGTGTGGAAACGATATTCATCAACACTTAAAAGTTCTGTAGGATTCAAGTACATGGGTACTCCACAAACTGACTGAACAAAAAAAAAAAAAAAAAAAAAAAACAGGCTAGATTCTACACTTGCAAGTAGGTGCTGGCAATGTTTGAACCTCCAAAGGTTAAAGGACAATGTTAAAGATGATGATATGTAGCTTTAATATCATAGAACTCCAACAAGAAGAAACAATTATGTATGAGTTGTAGAAGATGAACCATAACAGATGTTCCTTTTTTTTTCCAATTCCCAAGAAGTTGGTTGCTGTGCACATTTTACCTGGAAAAATTGAAAAATGATTATGAATGGCTTATACTATGCAAACATCGTTTTGCCCTAAATGGTTGAGGAGAAGGAGCAGCATCTATCAGTAGACATATATTTCAATAGTTCTTTTTCTTCACAACAGTGCTGGTACTCACAAGACCATGCAAGTTATGGCTTATCTGCAGCTGGAAAAAATCTGTGTGTGCCCCACCTTGCACATTCACCCGAACACTGCAAAATTGCATATTATGAAAATTTCTAATTTACATGAAGAACATTCTTCATTGTGTGAAAGCTTTAACTAAACACAAAAAGAAGTTTCAAATGAAACTTTTAGAAGCAGAGATACTGGGGAAAATATAATATACATTTATGTCCCCCTAGCAGGGAAAACTGTGAACTATTTGAAGTAGGAACTTTAGGAAAATGGCCTTCATGGCAAAAAGTGTCAAAGAAAAAAAATTTTTGAGTTGGAATTTTAGAATCAATAATTTGGTATTAAATATATTCTGAATCCAATAGCATCTGCATTTTCAACCCTAATAGAAAGGTTATGCATAGAAAACACACCAAAAGGTGTGGATCTTTATTCTTATACAGTTGAAGCTTTCCAATTTAAGTTTGGTTTTTTTTTCAAATCAGGCTAAGAGGTGTAGAGATATGTTGTAAGAAAAAAGAAATATTAAGAATGACTCAAGTGTGGAATACATATAAGACAAAACAAATATTAAGAATGACTCAAGTGTGGAATATGGTGGACTTACCACACTTGAGAAGGACGGTCCACCACGGAATCGACCTGGACTTTCTAAACGGCGTATGAGAAAGAGATCTCGGCTGAGTGAATGTAAGATTGGTGTATGGAATACTAGAGGTATAAATGACAAGATGAGTGAGGTGATTGAGGAGATGAATAAGTATAGACTGGATGTGCTGTGTGTAAGTGAAACCAAAAAGAAAGAAATTGGGGTAGAAGAAGTGAATGGCACGGTGACTGTGTGGTCTGGAGTATTGGATAATATGAGAGGACAGGCTGGTGTAGGTGTGATTTTAAGTGAAAAGATGAAGAACAACTTGATTCACTATAGTTGCGTAAGTGAGAGAATTCTCTGGATTCGTTTGAAAGTGAAACTTCAGAGAATTGTAATTGTTGTAGTGTATGCTCCTTGTGACTTGGAACCTTCTGATAAGAAAGAAGATTTCTGGAATGAGCTAAAAGCTGTTTTGAGCCAGTTTGGTGCTAAAGAGAAAGTTATAATAGCAGGGATTTCAATGCTAGAGTAGGTGTGCAGAATGTAATTTCTGACAATGTTCTGGGTAAGTTTAATGATCCTTGTGTGAATGATAATGGTGAAAGATTAATTGAACTCTGCATTGAGAATGGTTTGTGTGTATCTAATACATTTTTCAACCACAAGTATATCCACACATATACTTGGGAAAATCTTACTCTTGGTCAAAAGAGTGTGATAGATTTTGTTGTCTACGATCAGCGTTTGAAACACTTAGTTGTTGACACCCATGTGATGAGAGGTGCAGATGTTGGTTCTGATCATTACTTGGTCGTGTCCAGAGTGAAACTTAATGTTGGTTGGAGGAAAAGGAATAGGAAGAGACCCAGGATAGAAAGAATAAAGGTTGATAGGCTCCTTGAAGATCATCAGCAGTATTCTGACTTACTCAGAGAACGACTGAAGGATCTGAAGTCTGGTGACCTGTATGTAGAAAAGAAGTGGGAATGTTTTAAGAACTGTGCTGTCACTGCTGCTAAAGAGGTCTGTGGCACCACAATAGTGGGTAACAATAGAGGTGATGCTTGGTGGAATAGTGACATTGAAGAGGCAATAAAGAGAAAGAAGGAATCCTATTTGGGGATGTTGTAAGGTAGAGTCTCTGTGGATGAATATCACTGTAAGAAGCGTGAAGCTGCTAAGCTGGTTCACCACAGTAAGGTAAAAGATAGGAAGGAGAAAGTGGAAAGGCATGAACTGGCTTTTTGGAAAGATAGGAAGTCCTTCTGGAAGTACATGAGACTCAGGAAAAATAGGGGAAACAAAGTTGTAAGTTTTGTGAATAATGAGATTGGGGAAATGATATGGGAGCCCAATGAGTTAAGTGACAGATGGGGTGAATACTTCTGTGAGTTATTAGATCGGGAAAGCAAAGATGATTCTGAGACAGATGCAGATAATGTCACAATGAGGGATGAAAGCACAGGAGGGATCTCAAGAGAAGAAGTGTGTAAAGCTCTAAAATCTCTTCAGAATGGTAAGGCTCCAGGAGTTGATGGCATAACTGCAGAGATGTTGAAATATGGTGGTGACTCTATAATTGACTGGTTAACTGAAATTTGCCAGTTGCGCTGGGATTTAGGAATGGTCCCTCGGGATTGGAAGGATGCTATCATTGTTCCCTTGTATAAGGGAAAAGGTGATCAGACTGACTGCAAGAACTATCGTGGTATTAGCCTACTGAGTGCGCCAGGGAAAGTGTTTGGTAAGGTTGTTATTAAAAAAGTACGGGGTCTTACATCATTGAAAGTGTGGGATGTTCAGAGTGGTTTTATGCCTGGTAAAGGCTGCACTAACCAGATTTTTGCATTACGCACGATGATTGAAAAGTATCTGGCTGTTGGGAAGAAAGTTTTTACTGCCTTCATAGATTTAGAGAAAGCTTGGGACCGAGTCAATAGGACACTTTTGTGGAAGGTATTGAATGAATATGGTGTTACTGGGAATCTACTTAATAGTGTAAAAGCCATGTTTGCTGGTAGTAGAGCTTGTGTACGAGTGAATGGTGTTTTATCAAAATGGTTTTCCATTGGTGCAGGAGTTAGACAAGGTTGTGTAATGTCACCATGGCTGTTTAATATATTTATGGATGCATGCAAGCATGATGCCAAAATAGATAATAGTGGTTTATGTCTTGGTGATATCCGTGTGTGCAGATTGCTGTATGCTGATGACACTGTCCTGTTGGCAGAGAGCAAAAGTGAGTTGCAGAGTATGTTGACTCGGATGCACGAAGTTTGCATGAAATTCAAACTGAGTATAAATAAGGGAAAAACCAAAGTTATGGTGTTTGAGAGAGGAATGGGTAGCACTGAATGTAATGTAAGTATAAATGACACTGTGATTGACCAGGTGAGTGAGTTTGTGTATTTAGGAAGCATGTTTGACAGAGAGAACAAGTTGGATGGCGAAATCAGTAGGCGAGTGAATTCTTCTTTGAAAGTCATAGCTGCTCTGGGAGGTTTTCACAGGAATGATGGGTTCTCTAGAGAGTCCCGCATGGCTGTGTATGAAACAGTAATTGTTCCTACTCTGATGTATGGCAGTGAAACCTGGGTACTGCAGAAGAAACAGGAGTCGTTTGTGTGCTGGAGAAATTCGTTACTTACGTGGGGTTTGTGGCAAGACACGATATGATTGTGTGAGAAATGAAGATTTATTGCAGTTGGGTGATGTGAAGCAAAATGTTGTTAGCAAGGTTGAGACCAATATGCTTCAGTGGTTTGGCCATGTTGAAAGAATGAGTGATGAAATGCTTACTAAGAAAATCTTTTCAGCCCAATTGGCAGAAAGGAAAGGCAGAGGAAGGCCAAGGAAGACATAGGTGGATCAGATTCAGGAGTGTCTGCATGAGAAAAAGATTATGAGTACGAAATATAAAAGATCTTGTCTACGGCGCGTAATGGATATCAGTGAAGCACGAGTTGTATGTCAAGATCGCTGTAAATGGAGAAGTTTGATACGACAACAATAAGTAAAAATATCTGAAAGTTTGTATTTCTTTTTGGTGCTAACCTCTGAATCTCAGAGAACAGCTTAGTGATATGTATGTAGATATGTTGTCCACAGATGGACAGATCGGCATAGTGGTACTATATAGGGTGTACCAAAAGGTTTTGGTCTGACCATGAAGAAATACTTGTAGGTTCATGAAATGGTAAGGGTGGATTACCTTGTGAAGATCCAAACTATCACAGAAGCAAACCATTATAATCTATTAAGGAAACTCAAACCATTCTTCAAACACATTGAGTGTTGAACTTCACTATATGGTTATAATCTATATTGTACATATTTGTCAATCCCTAGTTGACATATTGTGTACTGTTTCTCACGTTATATGAATGTCAAAGTGCTCGCAGGAAACTCTCCTCTTTGTTTAACTTAGGGTTACAGTCTTTGAAAGCAATATAATATCACAAAACAAACGTACCAAGGCATATATATGAACACTATTACTTACATTTGGTTCCATGAAGCACTTCGGAAAGTCGAACTTTATCCCACGAAGTTTTGAATCTTCCGAATCTGTTGATAATCACTTCCTGTAGCCACTTCGTGACGATATTCATCCTGTCAAAGTTGCGAAATGTGGGCAACAATTCTTCTTAATGAACTGTGATTCTGTCAAACTTTCGAATTGAACAGAAAACGAACCTGCAATACATTCAATCTTGAAAATATCCCATACATCGATCGTTTCGACTAGATAAGTTAAAAACTGGAGGGTGAGTATTCTTCTTATTGAGTCGTCATTATAAAAAAATATTTAAAATACTAAAATATTAAACGTTCAGACCTTTAATTTTAAGTTGAAGGTACGTTGAAGTTAAGTTGATCAGGTAAGAAATATTCTGTCTTGACAACAGTCTGGACTTCGTTTCTCGCTGCACAGATCTTCCCAAACTAATTTCGATCTGTACAGCTAGAAACGAAGTCCAGACTGTTTTCAAGACAGAATATTTCTTACCTGATCGACTTACCTTCAACTTAAAGGTCTGAATGTTTAATATTTTAGTATTTTAAATATTTTTTACAATGACGACTCAATAAGAAGAATACTCACCCTCCAGTTTTTAACTTATCATGTTGAAACAATGTATGGGATATTTTCAAGATTGAATGTATTGCAGGATCGTTTTCTGTTCAATTCGAAAGTTTGACAGAATCACAGTTCATTAAGAAAAATTGTTGCCCACATTTTGCAACTTAACAGGATGAATATAGTGGCTACAGGAAGTGATTATCAACAGATTCGGAAGATTCAAAACTTCGTGGAATAAAGTTCGATTTTCCAAAGTGCACCACGGAACCAAATGTAAGTAATAGTCTATATGCCTTGGTACCTTTGTTTTGTGATATCATATTGCTTTCAAAGACAGTAACCCTAAGTTAAACAAAGAGGAGAGTTTCCCGCAAGCACTTTGACATTCATATAACGTGAGAAACAGTACACAATATGTCAACTAGAGATTGACAAACATGTACAATACTAAGGAAACTTTGACAGCATTGAAGTATAAATGCAGAGGAAAGCTGACCAAAGGATAAAGCTTTAAGCCTCAAATCAACAGTTGTCGTGGCTACTATCCATGAACGTAGATTTGAACTGCTCCTTTAACCTTCCTACTCACCTGATCTTGCCCCTTCGACAACCATCCGTTCCCAAATGTCAAAGAGAATAGGATTGGCGTGCATTTTGGGGCATATGGAAATGTTATTGATGCAGTGGAATCTTATTTTGACAGGCTTGACAAATAATTTTATTTGGAAGGCATAAGAGCCTTGGTGCACTGCTGAAAAACGTGTGGACATTTAAGGGACAATATAGGGAATAAGGTATATAATATTTTTCCACGAATATCCCTTCATGGTCCAGCCAATGACTTTTGGGGCATTCCTTGTAAAAGCATGAACTCTTTTTTTTAAAAAGATGTGCTGAAAATCACAAATATGCCATACAAGATATGCTTATTAAATAATGACTGACACTATAACTTTAGTTAAATAAGAAAATTATATTTCAAACTTTTCACCTTCAATGTTCTCCCTTCCACATCAACATCTGCTTCATTCTGATCTTCCACTGGTAAAAGCACTGCTGTAGCTCATCTGGTGTGACACATTTGAGAAGCTTGGTCACTCTCTTCTTTACCACAGTGACTTAAAATGGAGCATGTTAAGTAAGATTTGACTTTAGGGAAAAGAAAAATGTTGCATGGAGCCAAATATGGCAAAAAGTAGCTTGTTCAAGCACTGTGATACATTTCTTGGCTAAAAACTACTTCACTGAGAAAGCTGAATGAGTTTTAATTCAGGGTCACATTGGAAGATTCAGGTTTTTCCCCTTTCACATCATCATCTGCTTCATTCTGATCTTCCACTGGTAAAAGCACTGCTGTAGCTCATCTAGTGTGTCACATTTGAGAAGCTTGGTCACTCTCTTCTTAACCACAGTGACTCAAAATGGAACATGTTAAGCAAGATTTGACTTCAGGGGGGGGAATGTTGCATGGAGCCAAATATGTCAAGAAAGCACCCTGTTCAAGCACTGTGATGCATTTCTTGGCTAAAAACTACTTCACTGAGAAAGCTGAATGAGTTTTAATTCAGGGTCACATTGGAAAATTCAGGTTTCATCACAAGTGATAACACTTTCAAAAAGCTTGGAACTCACCTGAATTTGCCCCAGGATATCAGCACCAATTCGCTAGTAATTTCCTTTATGTCCAGGCATAAGAATCCTCGAAATCATCTTAGAATAAACATTGACATGTTCAAATGTTCATGTAAAATTTGCCTAATAAGTCTCTTTATCGACGTTTGCCATTTTTGCTGTCATTTCAATACTCAGCCGCCTATCATTTTGAGCAATTGCATAGAATTTGTTTACACTGTTTTCTCTTTTTGAACTGCTTGGACTCTCGGACATTCAATGCCTTTACTGAACTTCTTATGCCACACAAAAACATATGAACATGACATGCGTTCTCTCCCATACATCTCACTTGACATACCACTAAAATTGGTAGGCATTTTCTTTAATTTCACCAGAAATTTCACGTTCACCCACTGCCGATTCTTGAACTCGGAATTTCCCTGCAGCGCAACAACAACACGTCTACTTTCATTGCCACGTGCCAAAAAACTAATGAGAGAGTGAGGTGAACCTTGTATTTCCATTTATAGTTCAAAATCATTGGCAGTTTTGACCTGCACTTTGCATGTCATTTATCACAAACATAGTCTTGTTATTTCATAGCTGTACCTCGTATTACCATTTTATTAACACTGATGTTCTAAAATTTACTTTAACTCACATTGAAAAAAACCTCTGTAAATTACAGTTTGACATATTCGAAATAGATACCTGAATTAAAACTGGGTTAATGCTAAAAGTAAAATATGCTTACCTAAGCCTTTTTGCCCAGGATTCTTGGCATAATTAAATGTGAAATTATAAAAATCTTTAAATTTCAGGGCATCTCTCAATTCATTTTCTAAAGTAGGAAGTTTACATTTTAGTTTTTCTGTAGAATCACACCTGAAATACAAAAAAATAAAAGAGAATGAAGCTTATGCAATATATGTTTTTAGTGTAAATATTTCAGATACAATATAACTTTATATTAGCTAAAAAAAGTTTACAAATGGAAACCGAGTTTTTCACACATGCACACTGATGAAGTTATTGTGTTCTACGACATTACATGTGGAAATAATATTTTAAAACTTTGAATTATTAAATTTAATTAGGACAAGATTTTATCTGAAAATTAACTAGGTTGGCAGACCACTCTTAAAACACAAAAATGCTCAATACTTTCAATTAGTTCTTTAAACACATTTCTGTGTTGAACTTCATTACGTGGTGAAAATCTATATTGTACATATTTGTCAACCATATAGTTGCTACATTGTGTACTGTTTCTCAAGTTGTATGAGTGTCAAAGTGCTCGCGGGGAAACATTCAACATTGTCTGATACTTCGGTAATCACTTCGTGACGTGATTATTGAAGACTTCAAGAAATTTAAGATTTCGCTGAGTTAAAGCTCAATATCCCAAAATACTCCAAGAAAACGAAAATGTGAGTAACAGTTTTCATTTATATAATATTCTACCTTATTCTTTAATGTTCAATTGCATTCAACAATAGTAACCCAGCATCAGACAAAGATGAATTTTCCCAGCGAGCGCTATGACACTCATACAACATGAGAAACAGTACACAATGTAGCAACAATATGGTTGATAAATATGTACAATATATGCTCAATACTATTTCAAATGGCTCAAACAACTTCAGAAACTACTCATGAAGGCTAGTTGTGCATTAATCAAGTGAAATCTGATATAGAAATTAAGAACTCAAATTAGTGAAGTACAAGTAAAGCATAAATATAAAATAAACACCAGCAACCATAACCATAATTAAAAAATGCTATTGGGCTATGAATTACTCATTCAGCAGCTGCACATGCAGAAGAAAACTGTTTCCGTAGCTTTTTAACAAGAAACTTGCCTTCGTTATTCTGATGACGTAGTCATTTTTGCAACTACCCCATCAGAGCTGCAGAGTATGATCAAGGAACTTGCTGACAAGAGTAAAGAAGTGAGATTAAAAATTAACTTTCAGAAGACAAAAGTGTTGTACAATGCTTTTACAAGAAATGAAGATTTATCAATTGATGGAGAAAAGCTTGAGATAACAGATGCGTACGTTTATCTTGGACAGCAGATATTAAGTGAGGGTCACATTGATGAAGAAATTAATTGGAGTATAAAACTTACCTGGGGAGCTTTTGGAAGAAACAGCATAATTTTCAAAAGCAATATGCCATTATGTCTTAAAAGAAAAGTGTTTGATCAATGCATCCTTCCAGTGCTTACGTATGGTGCAGAGACGTGGACCTTAGCTAAAAGAGACATACAAAGGCTGCAAACAACTCAAAGTAGCATGGAGAGGTGCATGCTTGGTGTAACCAGGAGAGATAAGAAGAGGAACACGTGGATCCGAAAAATGACAAGAGTGGAAGACATCATGATCAGAGTTAAATCCCTGAAATGGCAATGGGCTGGACATACTGCCAGAAGAACAGACCATCGATGGACAGTCGAAATTTTAGATTGGATTCCAAGGGACAGGAAAAGACCCAGAAGACCACATGGGAGATGGGTGGATGAAATTCGAAAGTATGCGAGAGTAACATGGAGGAGACTGGCACAAGACAGACCATTGTGGAAGAGGCTTGGAGAGACCTTCGTCCAGCAGTGGATTGATAATGTTTGACAATGATGATGATGATGACTGTATATATCATACATAAGCTGACAAAACTTATGTCTACCTTTTCTAAGCTATTGCCTTTTGTTCTCTGCATATCTGACAATGAAATCCAATCCAGTCATTCCATTTGTTTCAGTTTGTCTTTGAAAGGTTTGTTCAGATTAAGTGATTGCAAATGTGATGTTAAACTACGAGATTATAAACGGACGATGTCTTCGCTCTGTCCACGTTATTTTATAAACAATGCATAGCGACTGAAAAATTGTGTTCCGACACCACAGGGATCGAACCTCAGATCTCTCGATAACTAGTCGAGAGCGTTCGCATTTACGCTACAGTGCCAACAATTCTCAACGCCATATGTGGTTTGTCAGTCAGCAACTGACTACACGAATCCGTATTGATGGTCTCAGCAACTGACATGTCGTCATCTGGTGGCATTTAACACAACAGCTATTTAATTGTAGCTGATAAATTCAAAGGGGGATAGAAATGGTTAATATATATCAAATACGTGGAAATAATGTAAACGAACGATGTCTTCGCTCTGTCCATGTTATTTTATAAACAACGCATAGCGACTGAAAAATTGTGTTCCGACACCGCTGGGATCGAACCCCAGATCTCTTGATAACTAGTCGAGTGTGTTCGCATTTACGCTACAGTGCCAACAATTGTCAGTGCCCTACGTGGTTTGTCAGTCAGCAACTGACTACACGAATCCGTATTGATGGTCTCAGCAACTGAGATGTCGTATGACATCCACGTTATTTTATAAACAAGATGTCGTACCACATCTCAGCAACTGAGATGTCGTACGACATCGCAGTTGCTGAGACCATCAATACGGATTCGTGTAGTCAGTTGCTGACTGACAAACCACGTAGGGCGCTGAAAATTGTTGGCACTGTAGCGTAAATGCGAATGCACTCAACTAGTTACTGAGAGATCTGGGGTTCGATCCCAGCGGTGTCGGACACAATTTTTCAGCCGCTATGCGTTGTTTATAAAATAACATGGACAGAGCGAAGACATCGTCCGTTTACATTATCTCCACGTATTTGGTATATATTAACCATTTCTATCGCCCTTTGAATTTATCAGCTACAATTAAATAGCTGTTGTGTTAAATGCCACCAGATGACGACATCTCAGTTGCTGAGACCATCAATATGGATTCGTATAGTCAGTTGCTGGCTGACAAACCACGTATGGCGCTGAGAATTGTTGGCACTGTAGCGTAAATGGGAACGCACTCGACTAGTTATCGAGAGATCTGGGGTTCGATCCCAGCGGTGTCGGAACACAATTTTTCAGTCGCTATGCGTTGTTTATAAAATAACGTGGACAGAGCAAACACATCGTCCGTTTACATTATCTGCACGTATTTGATATATACAAGATTATAATTCCTTTTTTTTTTTAATGCCTACAGTTTTACATATTCTAAAGGTATTCCAAATAAGCATAGATGTTTTTTTTAAAGAGAGTTCCTAATCTTTTATCCCCAATTTTTTTTGTTTTAGTGATTCAAATACTCCACTTGCAATCAACCAACCCTTCCAATTTGAGTAGACAATGATTCCAGCTCGAAATTTTGTGCATTTTGTAATGCTTTTATATTCAGAAATAATAAAAGCACGAAGCTCATTTGTTTAGGAGTTAAATGAGCACTGTGAGGCACTCAATGCGCTATAATTGCAATTGTACCAATGGGGGGGGGGTACATTGACCCAGCACCACGACCCAGAGATTAAGCTATGGTCGCTATTTTCGCAAAATGCGATGACTTAATTCAAAATGCAAGAGAGAAATTAGTGTCCTTAGCAAAATGGCACCAGCCGTTTAAATATCAAACCATCAGCAGATTCTGCTCAGACCGAGCAGCGAATGGCTTAAGATGTCAACGTTCGTGACTGCCACAGAGGAACAGCAGGTACAAACGCTCAAACCAGTAAATATCTGCCATGCATCAGATGGGCACATTAGGTCGTCGGATCCCTGGTACTGGCTCCCCAGTAATAAATAAGGGTGTCTTCCTCCCCCCTTTCTACCTCTCTTCCGTGCCACTTTCCTATTGGGCACTCTAGCCCTAATCTCTTAGCTTCCTATTTCTAAGGGTTGTTTAAGGCCTGGATGGGGTCAGACACTCCCATCCTATAAAATACTCTACTCGTACATCATATGATCTGACTGTGTTCAGATTTTTCCATTTTTGTGAAAACTAGTTAACGATTCTGCCTGCGATTCACACTCCACTGATGTCATTTTCTTAATTCTTAAGGTATGTTCCTACAGCACCTGTTGGCTCAATACCCCCCCCCTTCCTTAGTTCTAGAGCACTCTATAAAGGGTGAGTTCAGATAATAGAGGCTACAGGGATTAGACCCCTTCCCCCATTCAAAGTTCAAGTTTAATTTGAGTCAGCTGTGATGTCTACTGCATTCCCCTAAGACCATAAACTTTAATTTTCCACTGATCTCCAAAGTGTTGTGGTGTGAACGATTCAGTTGATGTTACGATTTCCCGAGCAAAAAAGTGGCTAACTTTCTTTAGCATTTTGCTACAGCACTTTCCCCCATTTTAGCATTTTTGCTACAACATTTTTTGAGGCAGCTTAAACTCTGCCGTGACCTAAGGTCTATTGTGCATCCCCAGCCCTATTCTCGAAAGAGACCAGATGCACGAGCAAAAGCAAGAATGATCTTGACTGGTACTAAAGAGAGATCACTTGGTCTCAAGTTATGAGTACCAAAGTGTTCAAGCCTGAGTGCTGCAAAAAAGTTACGGTCACAAAGAAAATGCAAGGAAGTCTCCTCTTCAAGATGGCATCCTGTACAAAGTGGACCCTCTTTCACCCCAATCAAATTAAGGTGCCTATTAAGACAACAGTGTCCTGTAAATAGACCAACAATCAGTCCAATATCCTTTTTTGGCAGTTTAAGGAGTTTCTTTACTCTATGAGGCAAGGGTTCTTGATTAAGTTCCTTTGCCTGCCTCTGTCCCTTGGTAGCATGCCAGAGGTCAAGCTGCTTAGTCCTCAGCAGCGTTTTAGTTAGTCCTCTAGCAACACCAGAGGTGAGCCCTAATGCAGGCTCTGGACCATAAAAAGCCTGCTCTGCCCCCCTTCAGCAAGAAGGTCAGCTTTCTCATTACCTACAAAACCCCTATGTCCTGGCACCCAGAACAGTTGCACTTTGTCCCGGTTTGCCAGTTCAGTTAGGGTCTGGAGGCAGTTCCAAACAATTTTAGATGAAATGCGGCACTGACAAAGTGCCAGTAAAGCCACCTGGCTGTCTGAACAAATCTGGATATGCACATTGTGATACCCTTTGATCACACATTCTGAGGCACATTCCAAAATAGCATACACCTCAGCTTGGAACACGGTAGCATGCCTTCCAAGGTTTTGGCATGAACCATAACCTTTGGATAGGCAATACTCCCCTGCTCCAACTCCTACATTTGTCCTGAAGCTGTCAGTAAACCAAACAGTTTCACCGCTGCACCCAGAGACAAAGGATGTTTCCCATTCACTGCGACTAGGAAAGTTCACACTGAATGCTTTATCGAAATGATATTTTACTAGCATGTTGTCGGTTCCCATTTGAAAGATGGGCTCCTTACAAAAATACTCCTGAATAGGCTTGGTATGGCTGCCAACCCACAACGAGGATCTCCACATGCCATTGCAGCATAATCTATATGCCCCCAATGGGCTATAAGCAGTTGCCCATCCCTAATTTAGGGGCACTGGTTTCAGGGAAGGCAGGAAGCCAGTGCCGTAAGACAAACACACCACCTATACCTCACCCAGGCCTACTCAGATGAACAGTCAGGAGCCAGTGCTTAGACCACTGTATCACTGGGTTAGCCAGGAGACTTTCAGTTCAATCCATCAAACATCACACCACCATTATAAAATGTGTTTCTTCACGTCCTGCTGTTTCAATCTATGATGCTCGTTTCCCAAATTTATTTACAGCCTTTTCGTTTTCTCAATGTGGAACACCAAAAGTTGCTGATGGTTTATTTGCATTTCCAATTTAAGACAATTAAAAATGCTCTTTCTAATTTCAATAATGTGTTTTTAAAGAGATTCAATTTTCTATTCCAACTCTCTCAGCAGTTTCTGAATTATTATTATTATTTTTTTTTTTTTTTTGCTTGTTCTGAATCTGTTCATAAATCTTGAGCACAATCAGTTGGTGCTAGAAATGCTGTTTGTTTTACACACTTCTACCCAGTGTTTTTTTTTTCCTGGAGAAAAAGGTGCTGTAAAAGGGATGGGGTTGATTTAATGAAATGTAAATCAACTTCTTGAAAAGATTTCTTTAAAGTCTTATTACTGTTTCATGGTACAGAAGGCAATATAATTTCAATTTTATTAAATAAGCATAAACACTATCTAACTGAAATACCATTTTGTTTTCCTTTTTTTATTAATGTGTGCAGAACTTAATAATATCTTTTGAAAACATTTTTTACCCTAAAGTATAATTCTTGTTCTCATTACAAACTCTCTGCACATCTTGCTTACTGGAAAAGTACTTAGAAGTATTTGAAATAGATTCAGTCTTCGTTAGTGTTAGTTTCAAATGTTTTTAGGGTTAATCAAAATTTCTTTATCATCCATTGTAAGGGTTAATATTTTCAAGGTTGAATTTTCCAATTCTAGTGCCAGCACTCCAAAATATTTGGAGAAGGCTTGCGATAGGGAAAACAAAGTGCTTCTGCAGAAAGTCTTGAAAAATTGTGGTATAATTAGAAATTTATTTGAGTGTCAAAGCTATGTATGATTGCAGTAGAGTGTGTAAGGTATAAATGGTGTTTTTAATCAAGCTGGTTTTTCTCTAGTGCAAAAGACAGACGAGTTTGTGTAATGTCACCATGTTCACCAATGCATGCAAAGTATAATGCTAAAATACAGCATTGGTTTATGTCTTTGAAATTTCAATGAAAGAAAATTGTAAGTTGATAACACAATCCTGTTGACTAAAATCAAAAGTGCATTGTAGAGTTACTAGTAATATGAATGAAGTACATATGAAATCTAGACTGAGGGCAAATAAGGGGAAAACTAAAATTATGGTTTTTGAGTGGGGAACTGTAAGTACTCAATGCACGATCAATGTAAATGGTACAGAGTTAGACCAGGTGAATTGGTTTGTGCGTTTAAGAAGCATGTTTGACAGAGAAAACAGATTAGATGGTAAAATTAGTATGCAAATAAATTTGGTTTTGAAAGTCATAGCTGCTTTAAGAGGACTTCACAGGACTAATAGGCTGTAAAAAGGTCCTAAATGAAAGTGTACTTGTTCCTACTCAGATGAATGGTAGTGAAACCTGATTACTGCAGAAGAGAGACAGAAGTAATTTCTTTGCTGGAGAGATATGCTACTTACAGGGATTTGCGTAGGAAGACTCATTCCTCCCCGATTATGTACAGAATTAATATGTGTTGCATAAGTGTAATGTGAAGCAAGATGTTGTTAGAAAGGTGGAGGCAAATATTTTAATGTATTATGGACATGCTGGAAAGAATGAGTGACGAGGTCCTAACTAAGAACACTTATTCGGTCTAAGTGGCAGGAAAGAAAGGTAGCAGAAGACCAAACAAAATCATGGAAAAACCGGATTCAGGAATACCTGCAAGAGAAAAATTAATGAGCACAGGTTTAACAGAGCAGAAGTTCTGCCATACGATCTGCAAATAGATGTGATAAAACAAATTTTTTTAGCATATTGAAAGTATTGTGTAAAAAAATTACCAGCCATTAAAAAAATGTTATTAATCCAATGAAAAAACCTTACCATCTTGGATTATTTTCAAATTTAGCTCACCTAATGTACCCCTAGTGATAGTAAAAAATCAAAATTTTTAGATTTTTGTCCGCTGCAGTGAAAGTTATGGCCCTCAAAAATCTTAAAAAAAAAAAAAACCGCAATTTTCAGCTGACATGTACTTCTAAAATAAATTATTACTCAAGCTAGAAATGAGATAGAAGGTTGGGGTAAGAACCATTTTGTAGCTTGTTTTATAAACTTTCATATGATATATAACATTGCTAGTTTTGGACACTTTTTGATTTCAAGGTCATACAATACAATTTTTGACCTTGAATTTCTCAAAAACCTAATTTTTTTAATTTTGAAAAATTCACCCACAAACTTCTATATTTTAGCAACACTTGTGGAAAGTTTCGTAATGGGATCGCAGTGGGATCATGGTTTCATGGATTTTTAAAAAATATCCTGCAAAGGAAAAACCATCGAGATGCGAAAGAAAAATTGTTCAATTTTAATTCACAATTTTTAATTCCTTTGGACAAGGACCCTATTTTTTTTTTCAAGTTTTTGCCAGTGACAAAACACAAGGTTTAAATGTGATGCCAATTTTTAAATACTATATTAATTAATTAATTAATGATGTTACCAGTATCCAACAATACTTTCCAAATTAAGGTGTACACATACACTGAAGTGCCAGAAAAAATGGTACACCAGTCTAATACTTGGTAGATCACCCAAGGGAGCACAGGACTGCAGAAATATGATGGGGCATGGACTCCAGTAGCTTCTGGAAATATGCTGTTGGCAATGCACACCATACTTCCTGAAGAGCATTCCACAATTCGGGTGTATTCCGCGGTCTCTGGTTCCTGTGTTCGATAGCGTGTTGCATGGCATCCCAAATGTGTTCTATCACGTTCAGATCTGGGGACTTGGGTGGGAATGGCAACACCCCAAACTCAGATGAATGCTCCTCTAACCATAATGTGGCGTCCCAACACTTGTGTGGAGGTGCATTGTCCTGTTGGAACAGACCCAACCCATCAGCATGAATGCAGGACATAAACGGGTGTACCTCGTCAGAAAGATGCGCACAAAGCGTTGGCCGGTCACAGACCTTTGTGGACGTACCAGGGGTCCCAGTGACGTCCGGCTAAGCACACCCCATACCATTACGGACCCCCCACCAGCCAGTACAGTTCCCTGTTGACAGGTGGGATCCATGGCTTCGTGGGGTTTGCGCCACACATGAATCCTTCCATCTGCCCAATACAGTTGGAAACGTGACTCATCAGACCAGGCAACTTGTTTCCAGTCATCAAGTGTCCAGTGGCAGTGTTGCCGTGCCCAAGCGAGGCTCATAGCTGTGTCATTCACCCATCCATCAAGGGGACTCGAGCTAGGTGTCGGCTCCCAAAGCCCATATCGTGCAGGGTACGTTACACAGTCCGGACGCTGATGCTTTTTGAGGCTCCAGCATTGAATTCCGTTGATACCTGCGAGAGTGTTGCACGCCTATTGCATGAAATGATTCTTGACAGCCGACGATGGTCACATTCCCCCAATGTCTTTTTTAGGCCACACTGGTATCATAGGTTGGAGGTTTTGCCCGAATTCTTGTAGTCACGGTACATTCTTGAGATGGTCGTTTGTGAAAATCCGAACTTCGTTTCTACCTCCGAAATACTATGGACCATTTCATGAGCCCCAATTATGACACTGCGTTGAAAATCATTTAAATCGTTATTACTTGTCATTCTCATGCCGAAAACAGCTCTGACAGCTGGCAAGGATGTCTATCGCTTTATATATGCAATGGCGGACGCAATCGAGTATGTGCATAGGTGACGTTGCTATGTATTTTGCATAAGCTCGTCTGTACCAGTTTTTCTGGCACTTCAGTGTATAAGTGAACACAGAATCACCTGCTCACATACCTTAAATTGGAAAGCATTGTTGGATACTGGCAACATCATTAATTAATTATTAGCACTTAAAAACTTGCATCATTTAAAACTTTGTATTTTGTCACTGGCAACATCATTAATTCATTATTTTAGTACTTAAAAACTGGCATCATTTAAAACTTTGTATTTTGTCACTGGCAACATCATTATTTAATTATTTAGTACTATTGTAATCCATATACACTGACGGAAAAAAAATCCCAACACCACGAAAAAATAGTTGTAGAGGAATGAAATGGCGGCAATACATTTGCATAGGTAACATATTTAATCGATTAAGGTTTCAAGATCCCAACTTAATGTAAGCGCGAGAAGAGCCATTTTAAATGTGAAATGTTGGTACATTAAAAACCAGTGTAACCGCCAGAATGTTGAATGCAAGCACGCAAACGTTCATGCATTGTGTCGTACAGGTGCTGGATGTCAGTTTGTGGAATGGAGTTCCATGCCTGTTGCACTTGGTCGGTCAATACAGGGACGGTTAATGCTGGTTGGGGGTGACGCTGGAGTTGTCGTCCAATGATGTCCCATACGTGCTCGATTGGTGAAAGATCTGATGATCTAGCAGGCCACGGCAACATGTCGACACTCTGTAGAGCATGTTGGGTTACAACAGCGGTATGCGGGCAAGCGTTATCCTGTTGGAAAACACCCCCTGGAATGCTGTTCATGAATGGCAGCACAACAGGTTGAATCACCAGACCGACGTACAACTGTGCCGTCAGGGTGCGTGGGATAACCACGAGAGTGCTCCTGCTGTCATAGGAAATTGCTCCCCAGACCATAACTCCAGGTGTAGGTCCAGTGTGTCTCGGCCGCAGACAGGTTGGTTGCAGGCGCTCACCTGGCCTCCTTCTAACCAACACACGGCCATCACTGGCACCCAGGCAGAACCGGCTTTCATCAGAAAACACAACAGATCTCCACTCCGTCCTCCAATGAGCTCTAGCTTGACACCACTGACGTCGCAAACGGCAGTGGTTTGGAGTAAGTGGAAAGCACGATACAGGGAGTCTGGCTCGGAGCTGTCCTTCAAGTAACCGATTTGTAACAGTTCGTTGTGTCACTGTGGTGGCAACTGCAGCTCGAATTGCTGCCGCAGACGCGGTACGATGCGCCACGGCCATACGCCGGTCACGGCGGTCTTCCCTCTCAGTAGTGCCACGAGGCTGGCCGGAACCCGGTCTTCTTGAGGCAGTACCTTCCCTTGACTACCGCTGCCAACAATCATGCACAGTGGCTACATTCCTGCCAAGTCGTTCTGCAATATTGTGGAACGAAAATCCACCTTCTCGTAGTCCTATTACACGACCTCGTTCAAACTCCGTGAGCTGTTGATAATGGCTTCTTCGTCTTCTTAAAGGCATTCTTGACTAACATCAACACACTACGTCGAATCTCAACAATAACTAACGCTCATGAACGTTACAGCGCGTATTTACAGCAAACCTGCTTTGCATGTTCCGAGGAGCGCTACTAGCGCCACACGTATGCGCCGAGCGCGAAATTTGCATAGACGTCATTTTACAGATGTACTCTCACCGCCTACCAACTGTCGTTTATCTAACACAACACCTTCTTGGTGTTGGGATTTTTTTTTTCCGTCAGTGTACAAAAGTTAACAGTTTTTATAACAGTGATGATGTTACTTGTCTTATGCCTGGGAAAAAATATTTTTTTCAGTGAAAACAGGTAAGACTAGAATTCATGTGCAAAAAAGGCTAATTTTGGGGAATTTAAATGAAATCTACCATTTGTTCAAGAAAAAGTACCCTACCAAAAATATAAGGTTTTCAAAGTTTGCTGAACTAAGTCCCAAGCACTGTGTCTTAGCTGGAGGAAGTGGTACTCATGCAGTATGTGTTTGCACAACACATCAAAATGTGAAACTTATGATACGGTACAGCAGTTAGTGATTATAAAACCTGTTTAGCAAAGATAATATGTGATGAGTCAGGTACAGCATGCCATCTTAATTAATGTCCTTTATGTCCTGGTGTAGAATTTCTGAAACAGGAGTTAAGTATAAAGCTGGAAGAAGAAATGATAGACCATATCACCTACAAGCAATGGGTGTCTGTTGACAGATGTACATTTGAAACATTCAGCAAAACCACAGAAGAGTTTTTGGAATCATTGTGTGAACAGTTGTTGGTCCTGAAAAAGACATTATTTTATAGCAAAAAAACAGTCTGAGCACTACACCCATTTGAAGGAGAACGTCAAAGAAAATGAGGCTGTGGTATCTTTTGATTTTGCAGAAAATTATACCTTTGTATTGCAAGATGAGGCCCAGTCTTTCCATTGGAACAATGGCCAGACAACAGTTTTTCTAATAGCAGTGTATTACAAGGATTCTGATGGTTTAAAATTTAAAAAGTATTGTTTGTATCTCTGAATCTCTTAAGCATGATACAGTTGCCATACACTTGTTTCAGAAAACACTTATCTCATATCTAAAATCTGGACTGATACCAAATTTTCAAAAGATCTGCTATGTTTCTGGTGGTTTGGCTGCACAGTTTAAAAACCGAAAAAACTTCTCGAACATATGCCACCATGAAAGTGTGTTTGGAATCAAAGCTGAATGGCATTTCTACGCAATAGCCCACGGTAAAGGAGTATGTGATGATCTGTGGGAAACAGTGAAATGACTTGCAGCAAGGACAAGTCTCCAACGACCCTATGAAGAACAAATTATGACACCATCACAGCTGTTTGCATGGAGTAAGGCCAACATTGACTCCATTGAGTTCTTTTTTTTTAATAATGAACAACACTTAGAAGAAGAGAAAGTGCTTCAAGAGCGATTTCTGGTTGCAAAACCGATACCAAGCACCCAAAAGTTTCAGTTTCCTCCATGTGTCAGATAAAGTAATACTGAGAAAGTATTTTCAAAGAGTGAGCAATCACACAAGTTTTCTTTGTCAGGAGAATTGAATCATAAGCTCTCACTATCAGAAGTTAAAGGATACGTAGCATGCGAGTATGACAAGAAATTGTGGCTTGCTGTAGTTTTAAACAAAAACAAGACAACTGAGATGGTGGAAGTGAAGTTTCTACACCGTGAAGGTCCTGCTCCATCCTTCACATACCCACAGGACTCTGAAGATGAACTTGAAGTGCCTGTCTGCCAAATCCTGACTACGGTGGAACCCATATGTCCCACTGGCCGCACTTACTACCTTCGCATGGAAGAGATGGATGCAGCAACCATGGCACTTCAAAACTACCTTGCAAGGGATTGTTGAAATTGTTAATGTGGAAGGGATGGTGACAATACTAACAGGTATGTAATTAGTTATAATTTTCAATAAATTAGCTTGTCCAAAGGAATTAAAAATTGTGAATTAAAATTGAACAATTTTTCTTTTGCATCCCGATGGTTTTTCCTTTGCATAATATTTTTAAAAAATCCATGAAACTGTGATCCCATTACGAAACTGTCCACAAGTGATGCTAAAATATAGAAGTTTGTGTATGAATTTCAAAATTAAAAAAAATTAAAATTTTGATTTTAAGGTCAAAAATTGTATTGTATGACCTTGAAATTAAAAAGTGTCCAAAACTAGCAATGTTACATATCATATGAAAGCTTATAAAATAAGCTACAAAATAGTTCTTACCCCAACCTTCTATCTAATTTCTAGCTTGGGTAATAATTTATTTTGGAATTACATGTCAGCTGAAAACTAAAACTGCATTTTTTTTTTTTTTTTTTTTTTTTAATTTTTTTTTAAGATTTCAGAGGGCTATAACTTTAAAACTACTGCAGACAAAAATCTAAAAATTGGGATTTTTTACTGTCTCTAGGGGTGTCAAATTTCATTAGGTGAGTCAAATTTGAAAAAAATCCAAGATGGTAAGGTAAAAAGTGTTAAAATTTTGGATCACTTGACACAGAAAATGTCCCTTATATTTTATAAGTTTTCCAGCTACCAAATTTTGCCTAACATCTCGCTATTGGGTAACCAAAAAAGTTTGTGACATTTTACATAAGCGAAGACAGAAGGTGATGAGTGAGCAGAACGAGAGGCACCATTGTTCCACAATGCTGCAAGGCTAGAAGGTGGTTATTTAGAGGGTAGGTGACATGCGTCGGCTGTGCCTATATGTTTCTGAGGAAAGTGTGAAAATGTAACCTTTGCAGGCAGTAAGGGTACATACGCTCTGCAAATATAAACTTGGCACAAATGCATAACAGATAAAAAAATGGATATACAGCACTTGGGTCAGGAGGGATAAGTGGTAACCACCATAAAAGGTTCCAGAAATTTCATTGTGGTGATACATCATTTGAT
This sequence comes from Macrothele yani, assembly GCA_039090855.1. Classification (NCBI taxonomy): domain Eukaryota; kingdom Metazoa; phylum Arthropoda; class Arachnida; order Araneae; family Macrothelidae; genus Macrothele; species Macrothele yani. Next base: position 93,537,434 of record CM076998.1, read on the forward strand.
GATGCCTCATGCAGTGGATGACTATGGGTGCTTGATGATGATGACCAGTTGTGCACTGTGATTGAGAAGACACCATGCGAACTTTAAACCAACTTTCCACAAGGTTTAGATAAGTGTTCAAGCCATTCACTTATATTTAAGTGTCACAGGAAAGACATACAAGACTAAGCTTCTAGATCCCACATCATTTGTCAGATGACAAAAAAGCAGCAGCCATTGGCTGTACATATATACCCCTGCTCTCATATCAGCGCAAGGAGCCCTTTCTCAACTGTGTGTTCACCTACAATGAAAAGCATGTTCAACATCATACTCCAAAATGTATCCTAAAGTGGTTGTCACAAAATTAACTGATATCATAAAACAGTATGCCACCTCTGCACCTACATTAAGGTTTTGTTGTATGTGTTGTGGACTGATGAGGACATAATGCATTACCAGCATTTCTCCCATGTGAAAAAACAAAACAAAAGACAAACAAACATAACAGTGGCCCTATACTCTTGCCATGTGTTCAGGATGAACCGATTCAAAAAGATTCTGCACTGGCTAATCAGAAAGATCTGCTGTTCCTGCAGGATAATGCCAGACCCCACATAACAAACAGCAATCAAGAAACCATCAATGCTAGGAAATGTGTCATCCAGCATATTTCCCAGACATCTCTAATTAGGTATTACTATCTATTCCAAGCATTAGACAACCACCTGCATTGTCAGGAGTTTGAAAACAAACAACAAATCTGAATTGCCCTGAATTCCTTTTTTGCATTGAAGAATACAGGGATTTTATCACCGAGACATCCACAGGCTGATTTCCTGCTAGGAAAAGGTTGCAACCTAACATTACCAACACATTGTAAAATAAAGGTATGTTGTTTTATTCGTGTGTGCTTTGTTATGTATGAGTCTTCTACAAAAGCATGAATTTGTTTGGTTACCTAATATGTTTTACGTTAGATACATGATTACCCAGAAATTACTCTGAAAAAAAAACAGAAATATCAAACAAATTTTATGAATCTATCCAAATAAATTTTCTTTCATTTTTAACTGCAATGACTTCATCTTGAGCGACAGAGATACCATCATCCTGATTACTTGATGCATAATGCACAAATTGTCTTCTAATGAATAAAAAATCATACATGGCTTTTTAAAATCAATGTAACATCCCTCACAATTCTGAGGAATATCACATGGATGATCAGTAAGAACTATGAACAATTTTCATATTCATGATCTGCTTGCTGTAAATAGTCAGTATTCATTATTTAATTGCTATGAAAATTCAAGTGAATTTCCCATGTATTTGTAAGGAATATTTCTTCCTTTATTGAAATATCTGTGGTACTGGTGATTTGAGACTAATTTCCCTTTCCAAATTGAAAAAGGGTCAAAGTGATGCTATGAGGAAGTATAAGATTGCTTCAATTAGTGAAAATCTGAAGTAGGTTCCTATTTGTACGCTATAGTTGCTTAGGCCCAGCTGCTTGAAACTTCATTGTCCTGGGTAGTGTAATGGTTGGTATACCAGAGGTGCTAACCTCTAGCAGAACCTATCAGTAATCAACAGGGTATTTTTCAGTAATGGAACACAAACTTTCAGTAATATTTTCAGTAATGTAACACACCATTTTTTTTTTTTAAAGGACAATATTTAGTACTACTGTGTAATCTGCAATACTTGTATGAGGTGCCTATCGGTAATCACCATACGAAGCCTCGTCGTTAACGTGCGAAAAGGGTATTTCACTAGAAATTAATGCGTGAAATGTGCAATAACCTTATATGTTAACACTATCCTGACAAAAAATTTTGAAATTAAATTATCAATATTGTACTCACCTCATGTCACAGAGGCCAACCTTCTGTTGTGCCTATCAGTAATCACCATATGAAGCCTCATCGTTTACGCGTGGGAAGGGTATTTCATGAGAAATTAATGTGCGAAACGTGTAATAACCTTATAAAATCAAATACCTTATAACATGACCCTTCTATTTTAATGGTTAATATTTTTAATAACCCAAGTGGGAATGAATAACGGCTAGATATCGAGCCGATATTGGTTATGACAGCTGAATGTCGGTTAATATCGGACACATACCTGCCAACCAAACTTTTCCTAAATCAAAAAGATTGCTTGCAAAAATCAAGAAGATTTACCATAAAATCAAGAAGATTTATCTTAAAATCAAGAAGATCTGCGACAGTACCAGAACTGTCAATTCCCGATTATCTATTATTAGGAGAGAGTGGTAATGTATGGGATGTGCTAGCAGTACGTTTGATGATACTTGTTATCAATTATTCTTCTGTATCAGTCACTCATAGATGGAGTTCAGAAATTGTGATGATTTTCAAGGTTTTGGTTTTTTAAAAATTGAATGACGCAATTTTAGAAATAACTTGATTTTATTTAAAATTGCCCTTGGATGACAATTTTATCTGTCATGAATGCATAACAACATTATTTTAGGTAAAGGATGAATAATGCAACTTTGAGAATATGAATACTTTTGAACACAAATTTTAAGCTTCGTCACTTTCGTTTTCCCCCCCATCCTCTCTTTATCAAGCTGAAAGGTAAACCTTTTTTTTTTTTTTTTTTTTTTTTTTGGGGGGGGGGGGGTATTTAAGAATACAGGATACATGTTCAGAACATCGTTGGGGGGAAAAATACAGTTACGGGAGAAATGTTTTCTAAGTCCGATTTCCGTTTTCGGACATTATCCCGCCATTTACAAGTTGAAATACAAATATTTATGAAATAAAATTATATCTAACAACAATATTAGGCAGAGGAAACATCACGTGAAAAATAAAATTACGATTACGGGAGAAATCTTCACTGCGTCTAACTTCTATTTTCGCAAGATTTGAAAGACAAAACTTCCATTTTCGAGTTTCAGGCAAAAAACATTCTCCTCCACTACCAGTTGCCCCGAAATTTCTGTCCAGTTATGCATTGACCTCGCGGATAACTCAAATTACGACGGAAAAGGAGAAATTCCTCGAAGCCGTTGCATGCTCATGCCTGAAGATTACAGGGGAATTCTTGTGTCGTCGAATTTTCGTTTTCGGAAATTTCCCCTCCACTTTAAAACTGAAATACAAATAGTTTTGGAATAAAGAGATGTATAACAACAATATTGGAGAAAAACAAAATTACGATTACGGAAAAAATCTTTATTTCATTTACTTCCGTTTTTGAAAGACAAAATACCGTCCCGATGCGTGTTTTTACGAGTTGGTAAAATTCTTTGATGTGTATTCTGCGCGTTTCTCAATGCATATATTTAGGCGTTGGTAAAATTTCGATGCGCAAACACACTTTTTGATGTGTACTAGACGCATTACGCATTTTGGCGAACTTTGCACAGCGCAGAATTAAAACTTTTTTAACTTCGGTGCAATTAGCGTAGCTATTCCAACGCTGAGAGAGGGAGAGGGAGTTTGGAAGGATTGGCAGGAGGGGGTGCGATCTATAAATAAATATCGCTCACTGCTAGAAACATGAGATAACATAAGGTTCAATCGTTATGAGATCATAATAAAACAAAAGTAGGAGTTTACATTAAGCGACAATAACAACAATATCAATTTCCATCAATTAGAAACAAATTCACGAGTCGTTTTGGCGAAAATCCGGAAGAAACTATCTTCCGACCGTAAAATTACCCGAAAATCCGTTCCGGGAAATCCGGAATACTTGGCAGGTGTGCAGGCGTCATTGTGCTGACAACAGCTTTTCCGACATACAGTAGAAGTCTCGGCAATCTGACACTCACGGCAACCGATCGGAAGGCGCGAACGTATACACGCGCACCGGAAATGTGACGTTCTTCATGCATGTGCCAAAAACCAGAAAAACGAGGATACATGAGTAACGACTTCCTTCAGTCGCTAGTTGTTTGTTGCACGTGCAGTCGGCAAAGCAGTCACAGTGTTTGTTTACGTACTATATTGTTCAAAATGTCTCTCAATCTGTTAAACGTAAGCATAAAACTTTAACTTTGATTGTAAAGGCGGAAATCATTAAGAAAATTGAAAAGGGTGAAAAGTTTGGTGATTTGGCTGCGTTTTATGGTGTTGGACGCGATTTATGACATCAACAAAAAACGGAACAAAAGCGAGGGATTTGTTCTAGATTTGGACAGCAGAACCAGTGACAAGAAAGCTGTAAGATCTGGTGAGTACCCTTTAGTTGAAGATGCTCTTTGTGCATGGTTTCTCCAGGAACGTAACAAACATACTCCTATTACTGGCGAAATTATTAAAGAGAACAAAATTCTACTATAAGGAAATCACGAAAAAGACGATTTTCACACCAGTACTGGCTGGTTTGATAAATTAAAAAACGATTTGAAATCTGTTTACTAAAAACGGCAGGTGAGAAACTCTCTTGTGACTTTGAAGCCGTTGAACCTTAAAAAGAAAAAATTATCACGTTGGTACAAGAGTTAAATCTTAGTCCCGATCAAATCTATAATGCTGATGAGAGTGGATTATTTTGGAGACTTTTGCTGAAAAAAACATTTGTTCACCGAGCAGAAGCCAGTGCTGCTGTCAGAAAATGGCAAAAGATCGAATCACGTTTATGCCGTGTTCAAACGCTAGCGGCACCCATAAGCTTCCGTTATAGGCAAGTCCAAGGGTGTTTAAAAATGTCCAAAAATCTTCCGGTTTTGTACAAAAACCAACGCCGGGCTTCGATGATAAAAGAATTGTTCACCGACTGGTTTCAGGAGAAATTTGTCCCATGAGTTAAGGCATTTCTTTGACAGAAAGAAGTTTGCCACAGAAAGCTTTGTTACTTTTAGATAATTGCCCGGGCCATCCAGAAGAATATGCAACTAGCATCTACAGATGGTTTTGTAAAAGTGATGTTCTTACCACCAAACGTAACACCTTTGTTACAACCAATGGATCAAAATGTGATACAAACTGTTCAGATACAATATAAAGTAAGCCTACTCTACAATGTGATAAGCAAACAGGAAAGCATCCTCGATTCTCTGAAGGCCATTAACGTCAAAGATGTTGTTTACAATCTTGCTCATGCATGAGAAAATGTATCGACGGACGTATTGGTCACCTCATGTGGCAAATTATGGCATACACTGTCATTGATAGCACAGTACAAAAAAAAAAAAAATAAAAAAAAAAATAAAGTTCAAGAAGACCCTGACAGTGATGATTCAGCTATTACAGACCTCCAAGAAGCCATTGCCATGCTGTGCAGTGGGGAATATGAAAGCCTGACTGTAGTTGACGTAAACGATTGGCTCATTGAGAATGAAGAAAATTTCCAACTGATAAAGAGATCATCCAAGATTTTTTAGATGACAATGACGAGGAACAAGAGGGGCCAACTGTACAGCAAGTTCATGCCGTACAGCACAGTGGTGCATTTACCACGTGTCGTGTGGGCCCAGGAAAATGACGTAGAAGCTGCTGACGTACTGGTTTTAAAAAGATGGCAAGAACAAGTTATGAAACTGTCTTTAAAAGCAAAAAAAAAAAAAAAAAGTGACTAGTTTCTTGTACCCTTTACTATGTGATTAACTGTGTATTTTGCTAACTTGTTCATAAGTATATTAATAATCAGTGATTTGTTCCTGTACATACTATGTACACTGTGTACTGTAGTTCTATGTTTTATTCAAAATCCAGTAATCCGACACCTGCAGGTCCAATATGTGTCGAATCAGTGAGACTCCACTGTATTACGCAATATCGCCTTATCAGCGAGACTCCACTTCACCAGATATTGGCTTTGCCAATGTACCCAATATCTGAATTTCAATGGTGCTTACTTAAAAACAGCAGTATGGAATACTAGAGGTATAAATGGCAAGATGAGTGAGGTGATTGAGGAGATGAATAAGTATAGACTGGATGTGCTGTGTGTAAGTGAAACCAAAAAGAAGGAAATTGGGGTAGAAGAAGTGAATGGCACGGTGGGTGTGTGGTCTGGAGTATTGGATAATATGAGAGGACAGGCTGATGTAGGTGTGATTTTAAGTGAAAAGATGAAGAACAACTTGATTCACTATAGTTGCATAAGTGAGAGAATTCTCTGGATTTGTTTGAAAGTGAAACTTCAGAGAATTGTAATTGTTGTAGCGTATGCTCCTTGTGACTCGGAACCTTCTGATAAGAAAGAAGATTTCTGGAATGAGCTAAAAGCTGTTTTGAGCCAGTTTGGTGCTAAAGAAAAAGTTATAATAGCAGGGGATTTCAATGCTACAGTAGGTGTGCAGAATGCAATTTCTGACAATGTTCTGGGTAAGTTTAATGATCCTTGTGTGAATGATAATGGGGAAAGATTAATTGAACTCTGCATTGAGAATGATTTGTGTGTATCTAATACATTTTTCAACCACAAGAATATACACACATATACTTGGGAAAATTGTACTCTTGGTCAAAAGAGTGTGATAGATTTTGTTGTTAACGATCAGCGTTTGAAACACTTAGTTGTTGACACCCGTGTGATGAGAGGTGCGGATGTTGGTCCTGATCATTACTTGGTAGTGTCACAAGTGAAACTTAATGTTGGTTGGAGGAAAAGGAATAGGAAGAGACCCAGGATAGAAAGAATAAAGGTTGATAGGCTCCTTGAAGATCATCAGCGGTATTCTGACTTACTCAGAGAACGACTGAAGGATCTGAAGTCTGGTGACCTGGACGTAGAAAAGAAGTGGGAATGTTTTAAGAACTGTGTTGTCACTGTTGCTAAAGAGGTCTGTGGCACCACAATAGTGGGTAACAATAGAGGTGATGCTTGGTGGAATAGTGAGATTGATGAAGCAGTAAAGAAAAAGAAGGAAGCCTATTTGGGGATGTTGCAAGGTAGAGTCTCTGTGGATGAATATCGCTGTAAGAAGCGTGAAGCTGCTAAGCTGGTTCACCACAGTAAGGCAAAAAATAGGAAAGAGAAAGTGGAAAGGCATGAACTGGCTTTTGGAAAGATAGAAAGTCCTTCTGGAAGTATACGAGACTCAGGAAAAATAGGGGAAACAAAGTTGTAAGTTGTGTGAAGAATGAGATTGGGGAAATGATATGGGAGCCCAATGAGTTAAGTGACAGATGGGGCGAATACGTCTGTGAGTTATTAGATCAGGAGAGCAAAAATGATTCTGAGACAGATGCAGATGATGTCACAATGAGGGATGAAAGCACAGGAGGGATCTCAAGAGAAGAAGTGTGTAAAGCTCTAAAATCTCTTCAGAATGGTAAGGCTCCAGGAGTTGATGGCATAACTGCAGAGATGTTGAAGTATGGTGGTGACTCTACAATTGACTGGTTAACTGAAATTTGCCAGTTGTGCTGGGAGTTAGGAATGGTCCCTCGTGATTGGAAGGATGCTATCATTGTTCCCTTGGATAAGAGAAAAGGTGATCAGACTGAATGCAAGAACTATCGTGGCATTAGCCTACTGAGTGTACCAGGGAAAGTGTTTGGTAAGGTTGTTATTGAAAAAGTACGGGGTCTTACATCAGAGAAAGTGTGGGATGTTCAGAGTGGTTTTATGCCTGGTAAAGGCTGCACTAACCAGATTTTTGCATTATGCATGATGATTGAAAAGTATCTGGCTGTTGGGAAGAAAGTTTTTACTGCCTTCATAGATTTAGAGAAAGCTTACGTCCGAGTCAATAGGACACTTTTGTGGAAGGTATTGAATGAATATGGTGTTACTGGGAATCTACTTAATAGTGTAAAAGCCATGTATGCTGGTAGTAGAGCTTGTGTACGAGTGAATGGTGTTTTATCAAAATGGTTTTCCATTGGTGCAGGAGTTAGACAAGGTTGTGTAATGTCACCATGGCTGTTTAATATATTTATGGACGCATGCATGCGTGAGGCCAAAATAGATAATAGTGGTTTATGTCTTGGTGATATCCGTGTGTGCAGATTGCTGTATGCTGATGACACTGTCCTGTTGGCAGAGAGCAAAAGTGAGTTGCAGAGTATGTTGACTCGGATGCACGAAGTTTGCATGAAATTCAAACTGAGTATAAATAAGGGAAAAACCAAAGTTATGGTGTTTGAGAGAGGAATGGGTAGCACTGAATGTAATGTAAGTATAAATGGCACTGTGATTGACCAGGTGAGTGAGTTTGTGTATTTAGGAAGCATGTTTGACAGAGAGAACAAGTTGGGTGGTGAAATCAGTAGGAGAGTGAATTCTTCTTTGAAAGTCATAGCTGCTCTGGGAGGTTTTCACAGGACTGATGGGTTCTCTAGAGAGTCCCGCATGGCTGTGTATGAAATTGTAATTGTTCCTACTCTGATGTATGGCAGTGAAACCTGGGTACTGCAGAAGAAATATAGGAGTCGTTTGTGTGCTGGAGAAATGTGTTACTTACGTGGGGTTTGTGGCAAGACACGATCTGATTGTGTGAGGAATGAAGATGTATTGCAGTTGTGTGATGTAAAGCAAAATGTTGTTAGCAAGGTGGAGACCAATATGCTTCAGTGGTTTGGCCATGTTGAAAGAATGAGTGATGAAATGCTTACTAAGAAAATATTTTCAGCCCAAATGGCAGGAAGGAAAGGCAGAGGAAGACATGGGTGGATCAGATTCAGGAGTGTCTGCATGAGAAACAGATTATGAGTATGAAGTATAAAAGATCTTGTGTACGGCGTGTAATGGATATCAGTGAAGAACGAGTTGTATGTCAAGATCGCTGTAAATGGCGAAGTTTGATACGACAACAATAAGTAAAAATATCTGGAAGTTTGTATTTCTTTTTGGAGCTAACCTCTGAATCTCAGAGAAAAGCTTAGTGATATGTATGTACCAATTAAACGTTTTTGCAATTGTGCAAAAAGAACTAAAATGTATTCGTAAAATGTGATCGCAGTTTAAACTGTGATTTTAACATAAAAGGACACAAAATTCAGAACTTTTATGAAATACACTGAAATCCGTAATTCTTTCAACCTGCTCGTTAATTTCGTAATCTGGCATCCGAAACCGTAATAATTATGGAAAACGTGTAATGGTTGGCACCTCTGGTATACTAACTATACTTGAACAGAAATCAGGAGATGCAGGTTCAATTCTCATTCTGGGGTGGTGAAATGTTAAAGTTTTTTCTGAAGGTAGTTACATGAATGATTAGTAAGAAACACAAGCAATGTATTAGTATTTAAAATTTAATTGCTGTGAATAATCAGTATTTATTATCTGATTGCTATGAATTTTCAACTAAATTTTCCATGTGTTCATGATATATAATTCTTCTTTCCTGTAAAAAACAGTCATTAGCCCCCCCAAAAAAAAATGGTTTATAAATTACCTTGCTATCTTTAATAATTAGTTTACTTATAAAAAAAAGTCTAAGGATATGCAATTTTTATGTAATCTTGATATTAAAGTTCCAGTAATATTTTCCATCTGAGAAACACAATTTAATTTGAAGAATTCTTTGTTACTGAAATCACTACCCATTTATGAAAACCTAAGGCATTCTCATTATGTATGGCACAAAGTAACAATCTTTTCACACTTCGGAAATATCTTTTTAATAAAAAACATGATTCTTTAATCTGCATGGCAGATAGGTAACCCTATTTTATGATATGTAATTCAATGAATTCAGTTTTTAGATTTAATTTTACATCAATATACAGGGTTATTCTGAAAGAATAATCCGATTTCAAAAATTTATATTTCAAAAAATTAATAACACAGAATGATAAGTCAATGTAAAGGGAAAATGTCTAAGTTTTAGATTATGCACAATAGATGGCACTAGTGTAGCATTTATGAAGCTCTTTTGGTGAAGAAGTGAAAATGGCATCTAGTCAACAGAAAGCTTTTTGTGTGCTCTTGTTTGCACGATGTTAGTCGGTAATCACAGTTCAGCGTGAATTTCGTAGAAAGTACCAAATTAATCCACCGACGGCTCAGAGTATTCACAGGTGGTATCATCAGTTCGAGGACACTGGATGTCTTTGTAAAGGTGTAAAGGAAAAAGTCCAGGGCAACCCGGCATATCTGCAGAGAATGTTGAAAGAATGAAAGAGACTTTTCTATGCAGCCCAAAGAAATCGACCCTTCGCGCTAGTCGAGAACTGGGGATTCCTCAGCCTACTGTTTGGCGTGTGTTGAGGAAAGAATTGTGTGCAGAGGTTCGTCGTTTTTTTAACACGGAACTACCCTGCAGTTGGATTGGTCAGAGTGGACCAGATGACTTGATGTTACACAGCTGGCCTCCTCGGTCACCTGATATGACCCCATGCGACTTCTTCCTTTGGGGGTATGTAAAAGATCAAGTGTTTTGTGCCTCCTTTGCCCATAACTCTATGCAAACAGTTACCAATGACACATTAGACTGTGTTTGGCAGGAATGTTTATATCACGTTGACGTGTGACTAAAGGAAGTCGTATCAAATATTTGTGAAAAAAAACTTAGACCTTAAGGCCAAAAATCATTTGGTTAACTTAATGCTCTGGAAGATATTTAAATTCAAGGGTACAAAGTATACCTTAAAACTCTATGCACATTCTTATCACTTGTGACGAAAACAAAGGTATCATATCGGCGACAGCGGCAAATAGAACTCCTTGAATAATGAGCTTAATTTTCTTTTAATCTATGAAACACATAATTATTTCAATTATAAATGATTTGCAAATAAATATATACAAGTCTTTGAAATTGTGAATTTAAGAACTAACTGCACCATATTCTGGGTGAGGTAAATGAAATTGCACACACTATTGTACTAATCCGTACCAGTCTATTTCGTTAAAACAAAAGTTAATTAGAAAGTATTAAATTATAAAAACTTTGTTCCTTTGGTTTCAGATGAACTTTCCGCATTCCGGAAGGTGTTCCAGTCTCTTGTCCAAAGAGTTACTCCATATATTGAATTGAAGAAACACATTACACACTGCCACCGACAACACCATATGACCTTGCCACAAATACATTCATTTGGTCTAATTAGATGAATACTGTCTTCACACGATTTTAATGATATTAAAATATTAAATATATGTAGAATTAAAATACTCTAAAACACACTAGCACTTTCAGAGCGGCAGTTGCCCCATCATCAGGTGTGATCGGATCTCCCAAACAGTTCAGTATCTGTAGTGCGCCATAACTGCAATCAACGTAACAGAATTTTGTGACATACGCGCCATCTGTCCCGGTGGTTAAACCACGATCAGAGCGACACCACATCACAAATCGTAAACATGATTATAACTGCAACATTAATTATTAAAGTCTAAAAAAGGAAGATAGTTCTGTGGATTGTCCAACACATGTAGACAAAAGACATCTCCAAATATCTGGTAGATCCCAAGGGCAATTATTATTAAAGCAACTTCGTTTGAACGCGGAAATGAACAAACTCTCAGTCACCAGTAGCATGTGTGTAGAGGCTGGGGTTATCAAAATTTTGGCATTGTCCCAATCAGGGATTAAATCTTCTGAATCAATGCACTTGGTAAGGGCTGTACAGATATGGCTTGCTCTTAAACTATATTTATGTTCCTGCAGCCTGAGGCACAGTTTCCGACATGTGGAGCCTATATAATAATTAATACTCTCATGCAAGCCATTGTCCAATAGTGGGATGCAATAAACACCCCACCTCTGTGAATCATCAATTCCTTGGCAGTCTTTCCTCAAAACAGATGATAGGTTGTTAACACCCACGCCAAGGCAAAATTGTAGCCGGTTTCTAGAGCAATTTTAGACATTAAAGAAGTAAAACCAGGATCTTGAGAACAAAGTTATTAGTGAATTTCCCCTTCCCCCGCTTTTATTTTTAAGGTACGTTGACGATATCTTGGTAGCGTGGCCTCACTCCCAAGATGATTTATTTTGTTTCGCCGACATACTTTCTTCAAAGTATCCCACTATCAAGCTCACGGTACAACTTGAGTCTAACTGTGAAATTCTTTTTCTAGATTTTTGTATTCACAGGCACCCAATCTCGAATCACTTATCTTTTTCGGTCAATCGTAAGCCTTCTGCGCCAAGTTCCTTAATCCCATTTGCCTCTTTTCATCCAATGCAACATAAAGTTGCTGCACTTTACTCTTTGTTTCATAGAGCATTTACACATGCATCCACCAGGTTTTTCTTTAACCAGGAAATTAATTACATTTTTGATTTAGCCCACTCGTTCGGCTATCCTCGACAGATTGCTTGTAAAATTTTTCGTCGAGTTTTTGCATCCCGTCGACCTCTGTCAACTTTGGTCGGTGATCCACCTGTTGTTAAAAGGTTTGTTGGAAAAATGGTTTTCCTACCTGGTTTTACTTCTTTAATGTCTAAAATTTGCTCTAGAAACCGGCTACATTTTGGCGTGGGTGTTAACAACCTATCATCTGTTTTGAGGAAAGACCGCCAAGGTATTGATGATTCACAGAGGTGGGGTGTTTATTGCATCCCACTATTGGACAATGGCTTGCATGAGAGTATTAATTATTATATAGGCTCCACTAGTCGGAAACTGTGCCTCAGGCTGCAGGAACATAAATATAGTTTAAGAGCAAGCCATATCTGTACAGCCCTTACCAAGTGCATTGATTCAGAAGATTTAATCCCTGATTGGGACAATGCCAAAATTTTGATAACCCCAGCCTCTACACACATGCTACTGGTGACTGAGAGTTTGTTCATTTCCGCGTTCAAACGAAGTTGCTGTAATGATAATTGCCCTTGGGATCTACCTGATATTTGGAGATGTCTTTTGTCTACAAGTGCTGGACAATCCACAGAACTATCTTCCTTTTTTAGGCTTTAATACTTAATATTGCAGTTATAATCATGTTTACGATTTGTGATGTGGGGTCGCTCTGATCGTGGTTTAACCGCAGGGACAGATGGCGCATACATCACAAAATTCTGTTACGTTGATTGCAGTTATGGCGCACTACAGATATTTATACTGAACAGTTTGGGAGATCCGATCACACCTGATGATGGGGCGACTGTCGCTCTGAAAGTGCTAGTGTGTTTTAGAGTATTTTAATTCTACATATATTTCATATTTTAATATCATTAAAATCGTGTGAAGACTGTATTCATCTAATTGGTTCATGTGCACGAATGTTTTTCTGCATTTAGTTCATGTAGTCTGTTTGACACGCACCATGCATTTCAGTATATTTGCTATACCATTATCAAGCGGTTCTAAGTAATGCTAGTAAAGCACCTGGGCATTTATACCTCTCGATGCATATAATTGGCTGTCATGTCCTGTCAACATCACTTGTGATGTCATGCGTTGATTCGTCATAACGAAGAGCCTTGTTGACAATTTGCTGTAAGTCGACTGGTGGATCTAATTCAGAATCTTATCTGAGTGGATATGTCCTAATTTCATTAATATTTCTTGAGTTATATTGAGTCTTTCTATTTTTTTATTTATTTTGAGTTTCGTTTTTCAATATAAGTTTCCAGGGGTATGGAACTTCAATAGGGTTAATCTTATTACAGTTGTCTTTCCACGTTTTCTCGATGACAAGGGCTTTCGAAAAATGTAATAGTTTCTCTGAATGCTGATCAAGAACCACTTTTGCTCTCACAGAATCAGGGTTGCAAACACTATTCGTACAGAATTAAATTAAGGCTGTCTTCCGGTCTTTTTGCTTCCAATTGTCCTGGTGCTGTTGTATTCTAGTTAGTAGTCGGTTTTTTGTGCTTCCAACATAGAATTTTGACCTATTACCATCTTGATCAATCACTGGGATAGCATACACACCAGCTTTATTTAAATCTTTTTTAGGTCCTTTATTTTTTAAGAGTATATCAGCATAAGTGGTGACAGTTGTACCAAAACTCTTATTAACTTTATCACATTCTTTATGTAATATAGAAGTAATGGCTGGGAGATATGGAAATGTACCACAGAAGTGTTTTTTCTCTTTTTCTTCAAATTTCTGTACATGCTTGTAGTCATAAATCAGTTTATATATCAGTTTTTAATCATATCCATATCCAATAGCTGCATTCAAAATCCAATTAAGTTCTTCATTTCGTAGCTTACTACTGCTACATACTGTAAAGGCTCTTTGTACCAAATATTTAAACGCGGAAAGTTTATGGGATATTGGATGACAAGAACTAGCAGAAATGAACACTGGAGCGTAAGTATCCTTCCGAAAAACTTGAAATTCTAGTTGATGTTGTCTTCTTGACACCATAACATCTAAGAAAGGTAATTCACCATTTCTCTCCATTTCTGTAGTAAAAGTTATAGTCGGATAATAACCACTGAAGGCCATTTGAACATTTTGAATCAAACCTTGATTAAATTTCCTGAAAATTATGAACGTATCGTCTACATATCGAGAATATGATGCAATACTGTGCTCATAAATAGGGATAATGTTATCTTCAATGTCCTTCATAATTACTTCTGCAAAAGTGTGGACATGGGCGAGCCCATTGGGGCACCAGATCTCTGTCGAAACATTTTACCATAAAACTCAAAATAGTTGTTTATTGTTATCTTGAATGAAAGAAAGAGCAGAAATGATGTCAATTTCCCAACAAGGCATTCAAAGATAGTTTGCTATGTATAATTGAAATAGCAGGCTTAACAGGGAAGGGGTATTTGGGAACAGCGATATTACGTCCATGCTAATGAAACAAACGGTATCGAAGTCAAAAACACATTGTTTCACTCTATCAATAAACACCTTGCTATTGGGTACACAGCATTGTGAGTATGGTATTAATGGTCTCAAAAAGATGTACATATAAGGAAAACTAAATCTTGAAATTATGTCTCTCATTGGAGTATCAGGCTTATGGAGCTTAATTTTACCAAACGCCCCTGACAAGCCATTGTTTCAACGAAATAGACTGGTACGGATTACTACAATAGTGTGTGCAATTTCATTTACCTCACCCAGAATATGGTGCAGTTACTTCTTAAAATTAACAATTTCAAAGACTTGTATATATTTATTTGTGAATCATTTACAATTGAAATAATTTTGTGTTTCATAGATTAAAAGGAAATTAAGCTCATTATTCAAGGAGTTCTATTTGCCACTGTCACTGATATGATACCTTTGTTTTCATCGCAAGTGATAAGAATGCGCATAGAAATTTAAGGTATACTTTGTACCCTTCAATTTAAAAAACTTACAGACATTTTTCCTTTACATTGATGTATTACTTATCATTCTGTGTTGTTAATTTTTCGAAATATAAATTTTTGAAATCAGATTATTCTTTCTGAATAACCCTGTATATAATATTTTAGTGTATCATTTTCAATTTGTCTCCGGCTTGAACACCATGGTTCTTAAACATTTAGCTATTGATACATGCTACACAAAAATCTTTCAGATGTAGATCTTCATTTATCTTTATATACAAAAGGTTTTGGTTGAGTGGATCATCAGTTAATTAGGGCAGCCATTTATTAGAGACAATTCTTTTAGAGCAGGAACAAATTGAGAATATAACCTAAATTGGCTTTGCTTGTTAGGGCCATCAAGCTGCTTTATCGGTACAGAGATAATAATAGGGGCAAGTAAGTGGTGTAGAGACCATTGCTTGAGCCATTCAGTGCTGAATCACACAGTATCAAAGATAAGCATATTTTGGCAGTGGAATAATTCTGTTTCCACTGACTGTAAGATAATGTGCTTTCGATCACAATAGGTGCATGGCATGTTATGTTATGTCATGGGTATTTGATAGGAGCATAAGAGGAAATCTAGAGGTCTCAAGATGCTTCTTGGGAGTTCTTCTTCGGCCACTGTCCTTTCATGGGTATTTGCATATTCGTGGAATGTGTAGCTTTGAGTTCTTTGTCGAGTAAAATAAAAGAACACGCACAATGGATTCGTCTCTCATGCTCTCTCTCTCTCTCTCCTCTGTGAAAGGTGAGATGCACTACTGATTGTTACCATGAAGGCTGTTTGATGTCTTTAACCTATGTATAATTGAAATAGCAGGCTTAACAGGGGGATTTGGGAACAGCAATATCACGTCCATGCTAATGAAACAAACAGTATCGAAGTCAAAAACACATTGTTTCACTCTATCAATAAACACCTTGCTATTGGGTACACAGTATTGTGAGTATGGTATTAATGGTCTCAAATGGTTCAGGATACCTGTTGATGAGATTGCTGATCTGATGTGGGTCATACGCTGTGAATGTGGAGCTGAGGATGACTGAGTCGTTATGCTCCTGGTGGATTCCTCTGCTTGCTGATGAGTGTCAGTACAGCACTGGGGTGTCTATGCTGAGCCTCTGTTAATGATGCTATGGACCTCCATGCATATTCCACTTCATTCGTGGACTTGGTCGAGCATTGGCTGGATGTTCCTGGTTAATTCTTCTGCCTGCTGACATGTGATAAGACAGCACTGGAGTGTCTATGCTGAGCCTGTACTAATGATGCTACAAACCTCCCTGCATATTTAACTAAATTATTTGTGGACTTGGTCAAGCATTGGCTGGATGTTCCTGGTTGATTCTTCCGCTTGCTGATGTGTGATGGGACAGCACCAGGGTGTCTACGCTGAGCCCCTGCTAATGATGCTATGGACCTCCATGTACATTCAACTTCATTTGAGAATTTGGTCAAGCATTGGCTGGATGTCCCTGGTGGATTCTTCTATCTGCAAATAAGTGCCATACAGCAGCGGGGTGCTTAGGTCGAGTTCTTAATGATGATGCGGACCGTTTGATGTATGGTTGTCCTCGTCGACTGTGCTTGCAGGCTTCTTTCCTTATGTTCTAGTCAGTGTTCATGCTGTGGAAGGACTCACTCAAAGACTAGTGTGTTAATTCATGATTATGTTGGCATTCATGAGCGTTTCTTCTGCTTGACTAACCATTTCAAAGTAAATGCATTTTTGGCCTTTAGAGCAAAAAGAAGTTATGATTAATTGAAACTGATTCAGTAATGATATTAAACAGTTGAATTTGATTTATGTTGTAAAATTTGTGCACTGTTGCTACTTGCTTAAGTTAATTTAAGAATGTAAACACTCTTAAGACAGTCCTTCCTGCAGGGTTTTGAGCTAGCTTGGGCAGGGCAAAGAGATAGTTGCAGGTTGGACCATCGTGAGCATATGTGTTAGCATAATTTCTTACAGAAAAAGGGTAAGAGTGCTTTTCTTTGTTTTTGTAATACCCCTGCCAAGATGCTACAAAAAGATCTAATGCTAGTTAATAAAATCACTTTACTCAACTAAATCAAAAGCTGTCTAACATCATAACATCATTCATCGCCAGCTGGCAGATTTAACTGGAGTGTGCCAAAATACACAAACGTATGAGTGATATTAGCCAGAAAGACTACTTCAATAGGAATGAGCACTGCACAAACAACTGAGAAAATCTGAGAACAGAAGTGAGAAGGCAATGTCCCAGATGTTGAGAAGGCCCTCAATCAATGATTCTCCACTGTAACTGGACAGTGTGTGTATTTATTGGTTCTCTATTGCAACTGGACGAGGTGTACATTCAAAGGTACTCTGTCATAACTGGACAGGATATGCATACAATAGTTCAGTGCTTAAATCTAACTCAGAAGAGTTAGCCAAAAAGCTGGGTCACTACAGTTTTTAAAGCAAAGATGCTTGGTTATCTCACTGGAAATTCAAGCATAAAATTAAATTTAAGAAAGCACATGGCAAGAAGGAACATGCTGATGATAAACAATGGAAATTCACTGAACTGTGTGACTTGCTCCAGAAGTTTAGTGCAGATGACATCTAGAATGCTGATGAAACAGTTCTACTTTACCTTACCATACCATACCATACCAGACGGTTCCCCGAGTTACAAGCATGCAACACTGTCGGGTTCAAAAAAGCAATGGATCACACAACTGTGATATGCTGCTCAAACATGTCAGGAAATTATAAACAGAAGCTGTTAGTTATTACAAAAAGGGCAAAGCCTTGATGCTTTAAAGGGCTTCAAATGGACAGTTTGCCAGCTCCGTATTGTGCCAACACGAATGCATGGATGGATGACAGTTGATATTTTTCAGAAACGGCTAATAAGTGAGATGGGATGTTGAATTGCAATGGAAGTCAAGAAAAATTTTAATGCTCCTGGGCAACTGTGCAGTGCAGCACACTCCCATTCAGATTATTTAAAAAAATATTTAACTGGAATTTCTTCCTGCTAACACTATATCTTTGGTACAACCACTGGACATGGACATCACACAAAATTTGAGGGCACTGTATCACAGCAGGTTGGTACATGACATTTTTAAAGCAATTAAAGAAAATCTACTGACAGATTCCAACAGACAAAGAAATCAGTACAAAGGTTATTTTACAAGAAGTACATTTAGCTGGCATGAAGAAAGCAGCGAAACAATTCAAGACTGCTTTGCTCACTATCAATTTAAGAATTCTGGCCAGGAGATGCCAGATACAGCTACTATTGAAAATTAAATAATTTTGGAACTGCAACACATCAGAAACTACAAAGAGTTTTATCCAATGACAATAGACTTCAATGTCATAATGAAAATGAAGATTGTGTGGATGTAATTGCTAAACAAATCGCAGCAGAACACGAGTCACTAACCAGGAAATTTATAGTGTAATTATGATGCTACTTTATGCAAGAAGGCCAGGAAGCAGAATTCAAGGTGGCTCAAAAAGTGCAGTAGTAAAAATGCTACAATGAGGAAGAAAGTTGTAGCAAAAAGCTAAAGAAAGTTAGCTGCTTTTGTCGCACAAGAGATCATAACATCAAGTGAATCATTTAGACCAACAACACTTTGGACATCAGAGGAAAATGAATGTATATGGCCTTGGGGCTTGTGGGAATGCCAACATCACAGCTGACTGGTTTAAACTTGAGCTTTCAATAGGGGAAGGGGTCTAATCCCTCTAGCCTCTACATTCTTACCATACCCCACCCTTTACAGAGTGCTCACATTTTTATAGTTTGTGGATGGGATGGGGTGTGTGATTGAGCCAACAGGTGCTGTAGGAATATACCCATAACGAGTGTGAATCCCTGCCACAATTTTAGAAACTTTAGTTTACACTGACATACGAAAGATGCAGCAGAATCTGCTGATGAGTTGCTATACAAATGTCTGGTGCCATTTTACGATGCACACTCATTTCTCTCTCGCAGTTTAGATTAATTCATCGCATTTCACGAAAAGAGCGACTGTAGCTTAATGTCAGTCAGAAAGGCAGTAGTTTATCTGCACTAGATATCTGTGCTGATTTTTTCATTTGCAAGTCAATAAAGAGAACACACACATCAGGGGAGCCTCAATAAATTTCTCCAAAATTTTTCATTGTTAGGGACTACATGCTTGTGTGACAGATACTTATGCACAATTACAAATAAAGGCAACTTGATCACACTAGTTACGTTACATGAAAAAAACTTTTACAAGAAAGTGTGTAAGTTGGGAGCTTTCAACCTTATCTTAGGTCTTCATCACGCCAATGGAGGACTAAGATTGTTGCCAGATTCTACATTTTAATTTTTTCTATTTTTGTTGCCAAAACTTAGAATTGATCTCCAGATCCTCGGAATATCGAGAGGAGATTCGGAATTGCAAGTCATTAAGTTGAAAATCATTTCCAGGCTTTCACGGTAACGTAGGGCAAAACGATTGTCAAAAGAAGCAATTCGTTTTGCTTCGTTCCAGCGGGGAACTGCAGATGTGTCTTCCATCGTCAAAATAGACAAGGCTGTATTAGGGTTGGCTTTCGAAACATCTTTTATGTTCAAAAATTCTGTGGTTAATGCTCCTGTATGTGCTTCCAAAGTATAATTTATTACCTGTTGAAGAAAAGATAGAAATGCAGTAAACTCCTGGGAGGTCCAGATTTTCAACTTTGTCCCTATCCCTTTGTAGAAGTTTCAAGATGTTTGGGGTGGATTTAATGGCAAGATGGTAACCAAAACTTCTAAAAAGAATCTGTAACTTATAAGCATAGGAAGGATCGCAAGGAACAGAACCAGAGAATTTCAGGTTTTCTTTCTTTTGAGGATGGGGGCATTCAATTTTCGAATTGTTTTCATATTTCTTTAAGAGGGAGTTGACTGTAACAGCAGGGAAACCATGGGAGAGGGCTATTGTAGAAATTTTGGAGAGTTCTTCTTGAAGAGAGAGTTGGTTGTTGCAAATGATATGAGCCCTGTGGCAGATCTCTCCATCACTCGTTCTGTCTATTGTAAACCTTCTGCGGCCACTAACATCATTCCCTACAAATCTTTCACTCTGCATCTCTACAAGCTTGCAGCATTGAAGTCTTACATCCACAGGGCTCATATCATTTGCAACAACCAACTTTCTCTTCAAGAAGAATTCTCCAAAATTTCTACAATAGCCCTCTCTCATGGTTTCCCTGCTCTTACAGTCAACTCCCTCTTAAAGAAATATGAAAACAATTCAAAAATTGAATGCCTCCTTCCTCAAAAGAAAGAAAACCTGAAATTCTCTGGTTCTGTTCCTTACCATTCTTCCTATGCTTATAAGTTACAGATTCTTTTAGAAGTTTTGGTTACCATCTTGCCATTAAATCCACCCCAAACATCTTGAAACTTCTACAAAGGGATAGATAGGGACAAAGTTGAAAATCTGGACCTCTCAGGAGTTTACTGCATTCTTATCTCTTCTTCAACAGGTAATAACTTATATATTGGAAGCACATACAGGAGCATTAACCACAGAATTTTACAAAAAAAAAAAGATGTTTTGAAAGTCAATCCTAATACAGCCTTGTCTATTTTGACAATGCAAGACACATCTGCAGTTCCCTGCTGGAACGAAGCAAAACGAATTGCTTCTTTTGACAATCGTTTTGCCCTCTGTTACCGTGAAAGCCTGGAAATTATTTTCAACTCAATGACTTGCAATTCCGAATCTCCTCTCTACATTCCGATGATCTGGAGATTGATTCTAAGTTTTGGCAACAAAAATAGAAAAAATTAAAATGTAGAATCTGGCAACAATCTTAGTCCTGCAATGGCGTGATGAAGACCTAAGATAAGGTCGAAAGCTCCCAACTTACGAACTTTCTTGTAAAAGTTTTTTTTCATGTAACGTAACTAGCGTGATAAAGTTACCTTTATTTGTTATTATTGTCATGTGTTTTGCCCATCGTCATATTATGCACAATTACACTGATTTTGTTTTTAGCAGAAATTATTTTTTAAGATTTGTACTGAAATTCATTTAAATGAATATGTTCATGTATAGTTTGTTGTTCAGTAAATGGTAGTTTCCTTTTATGATGCTGACTCGATACGTAAGGCATACTTGGGGGAAAACACTCAATTATAAGGCATATGTATGTTTGAGCTCTTTGAGTAAGGCTTCGCATACTTGGGGAAAACACTCAATTATGCCAAAGTGTTCTAACCACAATCTAGTGTACATATTCAATGCCATGTAATCTTTTTTAATGCAATCATAACTATACTTGTGTCCCATCTATGTAACAATTATTTTCTTGGGAAAATACTACACAAAAAATTCAAAAAAACTTGTAAAACTTCAGGAAGTCCCAAATTAAAGCATAAATGATTTATACATGGAAAAGAAAAAATTTCATGAAAAAAATTGCAAATTAAAATATCTTACAAAATTATGATAGTTTTACCCTAATTCTGTCATCCCTGTAACAAATTCTTCTTTAGTGAATTCACACTGTGCCGCAGCTTTAAATTTCCACGCCGTAATTAGCACTAACTTGCTTTCCGGTGAAAGGTTCAAATCTTCTAAAAACTTCACAATACCATCGGCTGTTATCTTCTCTGTTTCCTGAGGGTCTAGATTTGAAAGGGAGGCAAAAAAATCACATTTTAATACATATAACACAGGAATTATGCATGCATGTAGAAACACAGAAGGGTCATTACATGTCAAATCAACCAATGAAGAGGCCATTTTCAACCTGACCTATTTCGATTTGCTTGAAATTTGGTGAAATTGGCATGTGGACTTAAATCCCAAATTTTAGCTCTGTCCACCCACAGGGTTTCAAATTACATGACCTTAAAAATTGGAAAATCAGGACCTCTGGACAAACTTTGAGTAGTTGTATCCCGTTACCTAATTGGGCTAGAAGGTTGAAATTTGTTTATTTTTATAACATTTTATATGAGATTTTACATCATGTGCTGAAAAATGAAATAAAATTACACTGACCTTTTCATCAAGGGCATAAAAATAACCTTTGACCCTGAACATTTTAAAAAACTGCCATTTTAAAATTTTGAAAAACTTAAATGGCATTGTTAGAGTTTTGTTTACAAGAATGCCAACTCTCAAGTTGGGAACGGAATGGGATCATTATTTACGAAACGTTTAACTGAAGTAAATCTCATCCAAAAATTCTCTAAAAAGTGACTTAAATGGCATTTTACGAGTGTCTGACAGTTAATTAGCAAGTTTAACTGGATATATTTGTAAAATGCAAAGTTTATCCACCATATGATGCAATAAATGCATCTTTCCATTGCAAGTGTGTGTCTGTGTGTGAGAGAGAGAGGGAGGGAGGGGGAAGGAAAAGACTGCTAGGAGTAAAAATAGAAAAGCTGTGCTAAGACTAGAACATCAAAATGTAAAAATGAGTCTTTGTCGCAAATCGCTTTTGTTTTGTTCCTTAATAGCACAGGATTACAAATTCCCTAATTTTTTGAGGTTTTTAACAAAAACATTGGTTTCTCCCTGAGGTTTCACTGATTTTTTTGGCACCAAGTTTTCCCCCCTTAATACACTGGTTTCCATAAATTAAGCAACAAACCGAAAAATCGCAATAATTGGGCGAAATGTAGTTCAAATTGCACAAAAATTTGTATATGTTACAGACAAAGGCATACAACGTCGATGTACAGAAGGCAAAAGGGCTGGCGGCACTTTATGCAAATGCGTAAGAGCTTAAACCCCCTGTTTCGGAGGGAGTTGCCAATTCATGTGCAGCAGTGAATGACAAGATTTTGAGATAGCAATTTTGTTAACATGGCTTCGAGACATCATTTACCACTGGAGTTACACTACAGAGCAATTGGTTGACTTGAAGGAAGGCAACGGCAGGCAGAAGTCACAAGATGGCTCATTTGTGTTCAACAGAATGTGGCAGCAATTCTAAGCCATGGGTGCCGCTTCCTGAAGGTACAGCGAAGGTTGGCCAAGGGCGACAACAACCCTGAATGACCAGTATTTGCGGCTTTCAGCATGGTGGAACATGACGGCTACACCGACTCATCTCAGATCTATGCTCGCGACAGCCACCGAACGGATGGTATCAGCTTCCACGATAAGCAGGTTACATGCAGGAGGACTGTATGCTCGGTGACCGGTATTATTTGTGGACCCCCCACTCTTTCAATTGGATACGAATACATGTTGTGAACCGAACTCAAAATCAGTCGAAGTCCGTTCTGTTCACTGATGAGTCGTGATACTATTTACAGAGTGATTCTTGCCAAGTTTACATTTGGAGAGAGGCCGGTACTCGCTATCTTCCTGCTGATATCCAGGAAAGGGACACCTATGGTGGTGGTAGTATTCTGGTGTGGGCAGATATATCGTTAGGCGGGCGTATTGACCTCTATGTGTTGCCACATGGAAACCTCACTTCTCTGCAGTAAAGAGAGGACATGCTGAACCCTATTGTTCATCCGTATTCGGCCACAATTGGAGATACATTTGTATTGCAGGCGGATAACGCCCGCACTTACGCAGCTCACCTAGTGCACCAATATCTGGAACAGGAAACCATAGTCCGTATGAGTGGCCTGCATGCTCTCCCAATCTGAATCCCATTGAGCATGTCTGAGATGCTCTCGGGAGGCATGTTGCTGGCCTCCAGCCATCTCCCCGAACCCTGCAGGGCCTCTGCACTGCTTAGCTACAGCAATGGACGCAGCTACCCACAGAACTGCTCGACACCATAGTTAACAGCATGGAACATCGCTGTTCGGGGTAACCATACTCCGTATTGAAGTACCTTTTCCTATTTCATGTTGATGCCTATATTTCTGTATTTTCATATTTGCATCACTCATACAGAATGTGAATGCTTTGTATCACATGTTGTTTTTACATTTTTCTGTTGCATTTGGTCTGATAAAGCTTACCACCAAATTTCATCCGAATCGGTTGCATACTTTTTGAGTTATCATGATTTTTCCATTTGTTGCTTAATTCATGGAAACCAGTGTATTTCGCTGCTTTCACGAGGTGGCATACAAACAAATGCTGCTATCCCTTCTAAACCAGAAACACCTTGGGGTTTGCTGGTTCAACATGGGTGATTGTGAGGTCAAATAAAAAATCCTGAAAACAGCGAGACAAAAGTAATGTGTATGCTGAGTTCGCTTAGGGTACAAACTGATTATTTTGGACTACATGCATTACTTATAAAACAGTTTTCCATAAATATTCTAACCTACATATCCTGTGGAGAATTAAATTGCTCTGACATATGTAAAAGCAATCATGAATTTACAGTCACACAGTTTAAAAATAATTTGTGTTTACATTTTCCTTTTACACAGAATAAAATCTAAAAACAACTAACCTGTTTTAATAGGCTGATGAACTCTAAAAGTTCATCCTTTTCTGAGAAAACACATCAATTTTGTCTGTTCTGCCCCCTCTTACATCAGCACAATCACTTTCTTTTACTCCTTTCATTTTTACTAAGTTCTAGAATCTACAAACTTTTTAATGCCATAGTGTTCATTGTTTTTTTTTGTTTTTTGTTTTTTTGTAGTCCCACAGTTTTCAACAGTGCTACTAGATTTTTCTTGTAACTGTCCCAACTATTTACCATATTTTGGACCAGTTGTACTCGCTGTGTATTGTCCCTCATGCACATGATCAACAAATATTTGTCGATAAGCGCATTAATTTCTAGATTACAAGATTAAAATTTTGGATTTTTTTACTTTTACAAATTGGTTTATCCTGTAAAAACTAACAATTCCTTTAAATCAGAAGTCTAAGAATAATTTAAAGAGATATAAAATATACGGACTTCTCATTTTCTCCGAGATTTCCAGGTTTAACCTGCAAAAAAATCCAGAATCCCAGGTAAAAACGGACCAAAATCACCCCTGGTTCAGTTTGCTTTTGACTTTCATTACCTAACCACAGTTTAGTCAGCTGCAGCCATCTCACGCTTAAGGTTTCATTCCGTTACTAGTTACAGGAAGTGTCTTTAATTTGTTGTGTTTTTCAGCTGATGTGCTCCCCCCCTCCCCTCGTCTGGTCTTGAAAGGTATTACACCAAAGATATATTGCATGAAAATGAGTAGTTTCTGTAAAAAAAAATTGGGCTGGTATTTGGTATTTTTCTGGGGAAACTGTAGCTGAATATATCCTATCTCCTTAAGGTGTTTAATATCATAGACATAGACCTTTGTTGTATCTTTTCAAGAAAAGGGACACTATAATGTGAAAAAGAATGTGCCCTGTTCCTCAGTGGATGATTAAACTTTCAATTAATGAAAAAAATCAGTGTCAAGTTATAAAAAAATCTTTCAAAGACTAAATACGATACTTAACCTATCATAAGCCATAGTAGTAGCAAAGGTGAATATAAGTAAGGAAATTTCAATTCTGAAAGGGCAATATAGAAATTTTGAATGATTCTTTACAGTTAATTGGTTAAACTACTGTAAAAAAAAAAAAAAAAGCATGAATAAAAACATCCTTATGCAACTTTGAAAACAATTGCATGCTTTTTAAAGTTATGCTAATCTTTTTCCTGATGCTGAACTTCCAACATCTGACCTGAAAATAGAAATTATTTCTAAGCTTAAAGAAATGTTTAATGACACAAAGTGAAGAGCTTAAAAGCTGCAAATTCTTATTGCAATATTAAAAAGTTGGGAGTTTTCAAAACTTACAGAATTAATTCAGTATTTCAAACATGTCTACCAAATTTGGGAAACATAATTTTATGACCAATTAACAATTTTCATAAGTTGATGATGAAAATGTGAGAGGACAGGCTGATGTAAGTGTGATTTTAAGTGAAAAGATAAACAACTTGATTCACTATAGTTGCGTAAGTGAGAGAATTCTCTGGATTTGTTTGAAAGTGAAACTTCAGAGAATTGTAATTGATGTACTGTATGCTTCTTGTGACTCAGAACCTTCTGACAAGAAAGAAGATTTCTGGAATGAGCTAAAAGATGTTTTGAGCCAGTTTGGTGCTAAAGAAAAAAGTTATAATAGCAGGGGATTTCAGTGCTAGAGTAGGTGTGCAGAATGCAATTTCTGACAATGTTCTGGGTAAGTTTAATGATTATTGTGTGAATGATAATGGGGAAAGATTAATTGAACTCTGCATTGAGAATGATTTGTGTGTATCTAATACATTTTTCAACCACAAGTATCATCATCATCATCATCATTGTCAACCATTATCAATCCACTGCTGGACGAAGGTCTCCCCAAGTTTCCTCCACAACGGTCTGTCTTGTGCCAGTCTCCTCCATGTCACCCCTGCATACTTTCGAATTTCATCCACCCATCTCCCATGTGGTCTTCTTCTGGGTCTTTTCCTGTCCCTTGGAATCCAATCTAAAATTTCGGCTGTCCATCGATGATCTGTCCTTCTGGCAGTATGTCCAGCCCATTGCCATTTCAGGGATTTAACTCTGATCATGATGTCTTCCACTCTTGTCATTTTTCGGATCCACGAGTTCCTCTTCTTATCTCTCCTGGTTACACCAAGCATGCACCTCTCCATGCTTCTTTGAGTTGTCTGCAGCCTTTGTATGTCTCTTTTAGTTAAGGTCCACGTCTCTGCACCATACGTAAGCACTGGAAGGATGCATTGATCAAACACTTTTCTTTTAAGACATAATGGCATATTGCTCTTGAAAATTATGCTGTTTCTTCCAAAAGCTCTCCAGGCAAGTTTTGTACGCCGATTAATTTCTTCATCAATGTGACCCTCACTTGATATCTGTTGTCCCAGATAAACGTATGTGTCTGTTATCTCCAGCTTTTCTCCATCAATCGATAAATCTTCATTTCTTGTAAAAGCATTGAACATCACTTTTGTCTTCTGAAAGTTCATTTTTAATCCCACTTCTTTACTCTTGTCAGCAAGTTCCTGGATCATACTCTGCAGCTCTGATGGGGTAGTTGCAAAAATGACTACGTCATCAGCAAAACGAAGGTGGGTTAGATAATCTCCATTAATCTTTATCCCCGTGTTTTCCCAGCTCAGCGACTGAAAAACACCCTCCAATGTGGCATTAAAGAGCTTCGGAGATATGGTGTCACCTTGTCTCACTCCCTTTCCAATTTTTACGTGTGTTGTATTTTCAAACAGCCTAATCTTTGCACTTGCATTTTCATAGATGTTATTAATAATATTAATGTATGCATCTTCAATACCGCAGGTTTTCAGAGCCATTGTAACTGCTGATGGTTTCACTGAATCAAAGGCTTTTTCATAATCGATAAAAGCCATGCACAATGGAAGTTCATATTCCCTCGCTCTTTCAATTAGTTCTCTCAGCACGTGGATATGATCTATTGTGCTGTAGCCACTCCTGAATCCAGCTTGTTCTCTCGGTTGAGCCATGTCTAGTGCTACCTTCAAGCGGTGTGAAAGAACTTTAGTGAAGATTTTATAAACTACTGATAGGAGGCTGATAGGTCTGTAGTTTCCGAGATCCTCAATGTCACCTTTCTTATGTAGCAGGATCATTGTAGCGGTGTTCCAATCCTCAGGAATCTTTCCTTCATTAAGGCATCGAGTGAAAATTTGGGCGAGTACTGTTTCGATTTCTCCACTTGCTTCTTGTATGATGTCTACAGTAATTCCATCTTCTCCTGGAGCTTTTCCTCGCTTCATGTTCTTGATTGCATGTGCAACTTCTGCTGGAAGGACTGGAGGAACTCTGGTACTGGTATCTTTCATGATGTCTGGAGTGCATATATCATCCCTTTCATATAATTTGGAGTAGAAATCTTTCACTCTTGTCAAGATTTCGCCTCTATTTCTTGTTACAGAACCATCTTCTTTTCTCAGTGCCATAATCTGTTTTCTTCCCTTACTGAGATGTCCCTTTGCTATCTTTAGGCTTTGGTTGTTTTCAATTGCTTTCCTCACTAGTTCACAGTTGAATTTCCTTACGTCTTCAGTGATACTTTTTCTTACTGTCTTGCATAGCTCTATATATTCCACTTTGGAAGTCACATCTTCTTTATTTGTCCTCATCTCTCTTCTTTTTTGCATCAACATTTTGGTTTTTCCTGATAATTTGTTCACATGCAACTTGTTCTTAGACCCAGCTAATTTTGTTGCTGTTTCCATAAGAGCTTTGGTTATTTTTCTGTTAACTTCAGAGATGTCCACTTCTTCCGATGTTAGGCCTTCTAAAGCAGAGAACCTGTTCTTCAGTTCTAACTTGAAGGTATTATGGTGTTTTTTAAGGTTGGTTATGTCAATAGATTTTGTTTGTCTTATGAGCTTGCCACGTTCAAGTTTGGTGTTGAGGTGCATCTTACATCTCACCAATCTATGGTCACTACCTGTGTTGAACTTGTTTAGCACACTGCAGTCTTCTATGACGAATTTTTTGTTACACATAATAAAATCAATTTCACTTGTCGTCCCATTTGGATGTCTCCATGTCCATTTCCTGTGTGGCTTTTTCTTGAAGAAGGAGTTCAAGATGAAAAACCCTTCTGCCTCTGCAAACTCAACGAGAGTATTTCCACGCTGGTTTCTGTTGCCATGACCGAATTTACCTACTGAAGTTTCATTCTGTTGCCGTTGCCCTATTTTTGCATTGAAATCTCCCATAATTATTTTCAAGTGCTGCTTACCTTTATTATTTAGATGACAAATTTCCTCATAAAATTCTTCAATTTCTTCTTCAGGATGACTTGTGGTGGGTGCATAAGTTTGAATAATCTGAGCCTGGTATCTTTTCGAGAGTTGGATAACAAGTCGTGCAGCTCTGTCAGAGGAACTTTCAACTTCTACAACTTTATCCTTCAGTTTCTTGTTTATTATAAATCCAACACCACTAGTTCTGCCAGTATCTGTCCCACGATAGTAGAAGAGATGTCCACTTTTCAGTTCGATGAGATCTTCTCCTTTTCTCCTTACCTCACTTAGCCCCACGATGTCCCACTTGATCCTTTGTAGTTCCTCTTCCAATTCAAGAAGCCTTGAATCAGAAGATAGGGAGCGTCCATTGTAAGTAGCCAAGGTCAGCATCAGATGGCAGCCTAGTCCGGTCCTTCGGGGATTCTTAGCACCCTCTGCCTTCATGTCGCACTGGCCGCTGCCTTGGCCAGGTACATTCCAGCTGCCGGAGACTGAGGGCCAAGATTTAAGTTGTGGAATCATTTTGGAGGGGTTTGGCCATAACTCACCACGCTGGCCAAGCGGGTTGGTGAGTGTGGGATAGAATTTCCTCTGATCCCGATGGTATAGTTATACCGCTATGGGCGGTCGTCAGAGCCCCTTTAGTGGGAACAGGATGCACCACGAGAAGGCGGGGTTGACATTTGTCAAGGAGAGGCTATGATGTTACGCATCACCTGACCTTACATCCCAAACCACAAGTATATACACACATATACTTGGGAAAATCGTACTCCTAGTCAAAAGTGTGTGATAGATTTTGTTGTCTACGATCAGCATCTGAAACAATTGTTGACACCCGTGTGATGATAGGTGCGGATGTTGGTTCTGATCATTACTTGGTAGTGTCCCGAGTGAAACTTAATGTAGGTTGGAGGGAAAGGAATAGGAAGAGACCCAGGATAGAAAGAATAAAGGTTGATAGGCACCCTCCTTGAAGATCATCAGCGGTATTCTGACTTACTCAGAGAACGACTGAAGGAGCTGAAGTCTGGTGAGAGGGATGTAGAAAAGAAGTGGGAATGTTTTAAGAACTCTGTTGTCACTGCTGCTAAAGAGGTCTGTGGCACCACAATAGTGGGTAACAATAGAGGTGATGCTTGCTGGAATAGTGAGATTGAAGAGGCAGTAAGAGAAAGAAGGAAGCCTATTTGGGGATGTTGCAAGGTAGAGTTTCTGTGGATGAATATCGCTGTAAGAAGCGTGAAGCTGCTAAGCTGGTTCACCAGACTAAGGCAAAAGATAGGAAGGAAAAGTTGGAAAGGCATGAGCTGGCTTTTTGGAAAGATAGGAAGTCTTTCTGGAAGTACATGAGACTCAGGAAAAATAGGGGAAGCAAAGTTGTAAGTTGTGTAAAGAATAAGATTGGTGAAATGATATGGAAGCCCAATGAGTTAAGTGAAAGATGGGGTGAATGCTTCTGTGAGTTATTAGATAAGGAAAGCAAAGATGATTCTGAGACAGATGCAGATGATGGCACAGTGAAAGATGAAAGCACAGGAGAGATCTCAAGAGAAGAAGTGTGTAAAGCTCTAAAATCTCTTCAGAATGGTAAGGCTCCAGGAGTTGATGGCATAACTGCTGAGATGTTGAAATATGGTGGTGACTCTGTAATTGACTGGTTAACTGAAATTTGCCAGTTGTGCTGGGAGTTAGGAATGGTCCCTTGGGATTGGAAGGATGCTATCATTGTTCCCTTGTATAAGAGAAAAGGTGATCAGACTGAATGCAAGAACTATCATGGTATTAGCCTACTAAGTGTGCCAGGGAAAGTGTTCGGTAAGGTTGTTATTGAAAAAGTATGGGGTCTTACATCAGAGAATGTGTGGGATGTTCAGAGTGGTTTTATGCCTGGTGAAGGCTGCACTAACCAGATTTTTGCATTATGCATGATAATTGAAAAGTATCTGGCTGTTGGTAAGAAAGTTTTTGCTGCCTTAATAGATTTAGAGAAAGCTTACAACCGAGTAAATAGGACACTTTTGTGGAAGGTATTGAATGAATATGGTGTTACTGGGAATCTACTTAATAGTGTAAAAGCCATGTGTGCTGAACAACTGAGAAAACCTTTTCTCAGTTGTTCGTAAAGATCGTAAACAATGCTGTAGTAGGGATCATTGGGGTATCTACAACATTCTGCTAATTCAGGCAACCACAGGACAAATTGCCTCTAATTATTTGGGTTCCACAAAACGTAATCTTAGATTAAGGATTAAAGAACATAAATAAAACATTAAAGCAGGCATGTATAGCACATCCCTAGCCAAATATGTACTTCGAGACTATCTTAATCCAGATTGGGGTAATGCAAGAATTATTCATACTCCTAACAACCTCAGGGACCTATTAATGAGCGAAAGTGTGTATATAGAAGCTTCCAGTGTACAATGTTGTAATGAACATAGCCCCTATGAATTACACAATGCATGGAAGTAACTAGTTAAATCTGTTAATTTTAAATTGACTTTTATTTCAAATGCTATGTTCACCCCACCCCACCTCATTCTTCAGTCATTGTAATATGTTTTTTTCTCACTTACCATTAAGCATGCTGTGTACGCAACTATTTGATGCATACGAAATGTTATTGGCTCTTATGCCTCCCATTGCTTCCCACAATGCCATAATCTATGCTATATATAGATTGAATGTGTTTTTTGTTCAATACAGCTGAGGATGAGGTAGCCGCTGCCTCGAAAGTGCTCATGTACATATGCTTTTAATTGTATATATTTTTCATCTTTTATCATTAAACCGTGCCGAAGACGGTAATAGTTCGTATCAGTATATACAGTAAATATAATTAAAGAGGGGGACATTCCACCCCTCTTTTTTTTTCTACATTAAAGTAACCCCTGCTCTTCTCCTTGTGACAAAAATTAACTTATCATACTTTGACTATGCCTAAAAGTAAGTTGAAATGCTCAACGTTGTGCTACATGATTTCATAACACACCTTTCTTTGACATTTATATCAGGAAAATATTATGACTTTGAAAGCAGCACAATTTAAATTGCTAAATTGATCTCAAAATTTTATACCTATATTTCTATGCTGAAAGGTATTTTGCGTTTCTTTGTGAGAAAGTGCATGTACCCTTTCTTTGATACTTGGATCATTAGATGGAAACCACATTTACATCTTATGTGGTCATGGAGAATTACTTAGACTGGTATCAGAATATGGATAATTATGAAACATAAAAAGAAATTCATTACCCCAAAGCAAAATTCATGACTTTTTCATCACATTCATGATTTTCATGACCAGTAGACATCCTGTCAAATTACATGGCAAAACAACTTATAACAAGTTAGTAAAATCATGCAATGCATTGATTATGATATGCTTTCCAACATACCAGAAATCATTACTGAAGCTATTACTCAAGTTATGAAGATAATGGCTGAGGAATTAATCTCGCTCCTGTGCCCTGACCTTTGACCCCCATTTCGATGATATTAAACAAAATTGGTTCAGTATATCTCCAGAACAACATACTAAAGTTTTGTCGCAATAGAAGCATTTTTAGTCAAGTTATGAGGATAATTGGCTGTGAAATAAATCTCACTCCTGTGCCCTGACCTTTGACTCCATTTCGATGATATTTAACAGAACCAGTTCAGTACACCTCCGGAACAACATGATAAAGTTTTGTCGCAATAGAAGCATTTTTAGTCAAGTTATGAGGATAATTGGCTGTGAAATAAATCTCACTCCTGTGCCCTGACCTTTGACTCCATTTCGATGATATTCAACAGAACCGGTTCAGTACACCTCCGGAACAATATGATAAAGTTTTGTCGTAATCGAAGCATTTTTACGTAAGTTATGACACATAAGGGCGATGGAATTTTACCACTTTTATGTCCTGACCTTTCACCCCATTTTGCCTATTTTCAATAGAGTTCATCCCCAGGTTGTCCCCTACCACATACTAAAATTTCATTGAAATCGAACCATTTTTACGCGAGTTATCGTGTGAACAGACAGGCGGACAAAGCTGGAGCATACACGCTTCTTCAACCCTCAATTGGAAAGCGTAAAAAAGAGCGAGTTGGGAGGAGGAGCGTATATAGAATTCTTTTTTGAGGTGGTGGGGGATGGGGATGAAAAATGGAAGTTTTTTAAATCCACCAGAACAAAATAAAAGTTAATGAAAAATAGAAGAAAAAAGTAAAGAATTTATTTTAATGTAAATTGATGCATTTTTATTAAATTAAGGCATTTTTTTCTGATTAAGTCACATTTTAACCAAAAACATGAAAAATGAAACATTTTCAAGGGGGCAAGGCCCTCTTTGTCATACCTCTAAACATGCCCCTGGTTATGAAGAAATGGGAATTCTATCAACTCCAAACCTAAAGCCAGGAAAGATAATTAATAAATAGGAACTGTACACCAAATTGATAACAAGGAACAGTACACCAATTAAGTACTCCGATGCCAATTCTAGACAACACGAAATTTAAAGTGTCATCAAGTTAGCCACTGGTACAGGATATTCGTTGAATCAGATACGTAACTTTATCCAAAAAGCCACGGTCAAACATTCTAATCTTCCTGTGCCGCAGATACATTATTTAGGGTCAATTCCCTACATACCAAATGTGTCTTACAAACTCAAAAACGCCCTCAAGAAGATGAACTATGGCATCGGCATAAGGTCTCCTGCATCTTTATATACTATGCTACAGAGAAGTAGTGAAAAAAGCACCTCTCTCCTGCGAAGCAGGTGTTTATGCTATCCCCCTACAGTATCAGGACGGCTCTAAACGATACTACATTGGAATGACCAAGCGTTTGTTTGGAATCAGTCAACAAACATAAAAGAGACACAAATACAGTAAAGTAGCCACGGCACTATCCAGAGAAGTCAAATTCAAGTCCGCTACTCCAATGTGGGACGATATAAAGAAATTAGCTACCTACTCTACCCCTAAAGGTACAGCCATTCTGGAAACCGTGGAGATCATTACCAACAGCGATACTTGCAATGATTGTGTCTCACTCTAGTTGCCACGAATTTGGAACCGATTCTTCAAGTAAAGCCTTCTGCCTACCAGGATACTGTGCGTGCAACCAACGTGATGAGCCATATCTTTAAATGAATATAGTGTCATATCTATTGTTGTCAAGTCAAGTTTCCGCATTCAAAATGTTAATGCATTCTATTTTTCAGTTGCAGTTTCTGTCTAACTTCCTTGAAAAAGTATCTGGTCGATGTACGAAAGCTTGGAAACACTAATGTGTCTACTTCTTACGCCAATAAATCGGATCACTAGTACAGCGTTACTATTTACTAGCTGTACACCAATTATACTCAAAATAGTATAACAATAACCCGAAATCACTTGGCATAGAATGGAAACAAAAACTTTCCAAGCTTTCGCACATCAACCAGATGGCTTTTTCAAGGAAGGTAGACAGCTAACTGCAAACCGGATAATAGAAAGTTTCAACAATTTGAATGCAGTAACTTGACTAGACAATAAATGAATAGGCACAAATGTCATAATTTAAAGAAACAAGGTCGCATTGGTTGGGCGTGCGGTACCATGATAGAAAACACAGCATTATTTGAAGAATTTATTCCAAATATGTGGCAACTCCAGAGAGACGCTATCATTGGAAGCCTCGCTGCTGGTCAAGATTTCCAAAGTTTTGAGAATGGCAGAAGATTTGGGTGTTGAAAATGAAGCTAATTTCTTTACATTACTCCGCATAGGATCGGCGGGCTTCAACTTGACTTCTCTTGATAAAGCAGTGATTATTTTTCCGTCTTTTGTATCCTGTTTATGTTCGCTGATTCGAATTCCAAACAAACGTTTGACCATTCCGATGCAGTATCGCCTGGAGCCGTTCGGATATTGTAGCGGGATGGCATAAACACCTGCCTCATTGAGAAGAGGGGGCTTGTCAATATTTCTCTTAAGCATCGTATATAAAGATGCCGGAGACCTTATGCCGACACTAAAGTTCACTCTCCCGAGCACATTATTGAGTTGATAGGAAGCATTTGGTATGTAGGGAATTGAGCCCAGGCAGTGAAGTTGCGGCACAGAAATATTAACATGACTGGTTCTGGCTTTTTCGATGAAGTTATGCATCTAGTTTGATGTATATCCTGCCACAGTGGCCAATTCAACGATGTTTTTTAGTTCGGATTGTCTTGAACGAACATCGGATGAGGCAGCGAAGGCTCTTCTAATTCGAGAACAGAAGAAGGCTGTCTTGTAATCATCAGGGCAGAATGAACTGCAAAGCATCAGGCTGGGAACGGAGGTGGGTTTATAATAGACTTCGGTATGAAGGCGGTTGTCATGTGATTTGCTTACTGAGATGTCAAGATAAGGTACTGTTGTGTTCAAGCTCCATAGTGAAATTGATCGTAGGGTGCATATAACTGATTTTATCAAGGATAAACGGGAGAGTCTCCTTTCCGTACAGACATATGAAAAATACGTGGTTGGTATCTCATAGCTAGGTGGTAGGCCTTGCGGTGATGTTGGTGAATATATGTTGCTCAATGGGGCAAAGTATTTTTTCTGCAAGGATGGCTGAAAGCAAAGATCCCATCAGAGCGCCATTTACTTGTTTATGAACTTGCCCTCGGAAACTGAAGTAGCTGGAATTTGAGTCCAAGTCTAATAATTTGAAGATGCTGAGGCAAGACTCCTGCAAATAAACTGATGAATTAGATATAGCCTCTTTCAATGTTCTGATGGCTTCCAGTACGGGGATCCATGGATAAAGAGAAACTACGTCCAAACTGCCGATAATGTTGCATTGTTGAATAATGAGTCGCTTGGTTTTTGTGATAAAATGTAGAGTGGAAGTTATTATAAGGCCCAACTCCGGTAGATGATTAGTTAGAAATTTGGACAATGCTTTCTCTAGATGGCACATCGGTGCGGATCTTCTGGACATGATCAGTCTCAATGGATTGCCGGGCTTGTGGGCTTGTTTTCATTAACTTTGAGTTAGTTACTGAATTTTTTCAGTTTTTTTGTATCCCCTTTATGTTTGCTGATTTTAATTCCAAATAAGCATTTAGCCATTCCAATGTAGTATCGCCTGGAGCCATATGGATATTATTGCAGCGGGATGGCATAAACACCTGCCTCATTGAGAAGGGGCTTGTCAATATTTATCTTAAGCATTGTATCTAAAGATGCCAGAGACCTTATGCCAACACCGAAGTTCGTCCTCACAGAAGCAATACTTCACTCCATTGAGCAACATATATTCACCGACATCACCCCAAGGTCTACCACCTGGCTACGATATGCCGACGACATATTTTTCATATGGCCACCCAGAAAGGAAACTCTTCTGTTTTTCCTCGATAAAATCAATTATACACTCTACGATCGATTTCACTACGGGGCCTGAACAGAATGGTACCTTACCTTATCTCGAAGTCTCAGTGAGCAAATTGCACGACAACCGCCTTCATATGGAAGTCTATTATTATAAACCCACCTCTATTCCCAACCCGATGCTTCGCAGTTCATTCTGCCCTGATGATTACAAGATGACCTTCTTCCATTCTCGAATTAAAAGATCCTTCGCTGTCTCATCCGATGTTCGTTCAAGATGATCCAAACTAAAAACATCGTCGAATTGACCACAGGAGGGATATAGGTCGAACCAGATGTATAACTTCATCAAAAAGCCAGAACCAGCCATGCCAGTACCAGGGAGCCATATTAATATTTCTATGCCGCAACTTCGCTACCAAGACTCTATTTCCTACATACCAAATGTTTCCTATCAATTCAAAAACGTGCTATGGGAGGGTGAACTTTGGTGTCGGCATAAGGTCTCCGGCATCTTTATATACGATGCTTAAGAGAAATATTGACAAGCCCCTCTTCTCAATGAGGCAGGTGTTTATGTCATCCCGCTACAATATCCAGACAGCTCCAGGCGATACTACATCGGAATGACCAAATGTTCATTTGGAATTAGAATCAGTGAACATAAAAGAGATACAAAAGACGGAAAAATAACCACTGCTCCATCAAGAGAAGTAAAGTTCAAGTCCGCCGATTCTATGTGGTGTGGTGTAAACAAATCAGCTTCATATTCTACACCCAAATCTACTGCCATCCGCTAGCATCTCTCTAGAGTTGCCACGTGTTTGGAATCAATTCGTCAAATAATGCTGTGTGTTTCTATCTTGGTACCGCGTGCCCAACCCAACCAACGTGACCTCGTTTCTTTGAATTATGATGTTTGTGCCTATTCATTTATTGTCTAGTCAAGTCACTGCACTCAAATTGTTGAAAAGTTCTATTATCCAGTTTGCAGATAGCTGTCTACCTTCCTTGAAAAAGTCATCTGGTTGATGTGCAAAAGCTTGGAAAGTTTTATTTCTATTCTATGCCAAGATATTTCGAATTATTGTTACTGTTATACTATTTTGAGTCAGGAAAGATATTTTAAAATATGTGACAGCTGTTCTCGTGCAAGATTTTTATTGCCATGATTATGCTGGCAGGCAGGTACCAGGGCAAAAAGATTGTTGCGTAAGCTGAAAAAACAGATTTACAAAAAAAAAAAAAAAAAAAAAAGTCTTCTTGTTAAACAATCTGAAAGATATTTACAAACAGTTTAAGACTGCATACCCAGAAGTAAAAACTGACTTCTCAAAGTTTGCAGAACTACATCCAAAAATTGTATCGTTGCTGAAGCAAGTGCTACATGTAGTATATGAGCATCATGATTCATGAAAACTTTCATGTTCTTAGGGTGTCAGGTGGTAAAATTAATTACTGAAGATAAAATCCTCATGAACAATTATAAAGACTGCACTGAAAGAGTTATATACAATCCTTTACTTCTTGCATGCTACTTTAGTGAATGCCAATTTATCCCAGGATCAGATTTACTGAAAAGCTTCATTATTGATCTTATGAAAAAGAATGACATTGATTATGTGACATTTAAGCAGTGGATATCTATTAATCAAACATATCTTGAAACAGTGACAATATCATCAGTAGAAAGAGTTTGTTGATTGTTTCCCTCTCTTCTGAAAACTAAAGGAACTTGTTTATTAGTATTTCTTTTTATATCATTTTTAGTTGAAAAATAATAGTTACTGAAGTTTTACTACTTAGCATACGATGGAGATGCCTTCTGACTGCTGAATCCTCCCAATTTAAATTGGCCATTTAATTCTAAAACACTTTTTTTTTTTTTTTTGATTGGAGACCACCGTGAGCAACTCAATGGGCTATAAGCAGTCGCCCGTCCCTAATTTAGGGTCACTGGTTCCAGGGAAGGGAGAGAGCCAGTGCCATAAGACAAACACAACATCCATGCCTCACCGGGATTCGAACCCGGACCCCTTACGGACGAATGATCGGAGGCCAGCGCCTTAGACCACTACGCCACCGGGGCGGCCTAAAACACTTTCACCACATAATTTTGAGGCCATTTTTGATGGTGTATTTCATTTTAATATCTTATAAATTATGATCCCAACTTGAAAGTTGGCATACTTGTAAACCAAATTGTAACGATGCCATACAATTTTTTTCCAAAATTTTGAAATTGAATTTCCAGGTCAAAGGTTATTTCTGTGACCTCAAAAAGGTCAACCTAATTTTTTTTTTTTCAGCACGATTTACGAGCTCATATATTAGCAGGTGATGCGTAACATCACAGCCTCTCCATGACAAATGTCAACCCCGCCTTCTCGTGGTACATCCTGTTCCCACTAAAGGGGCTCTGACGACCGCCAATAGCGGTATAACTATACCATCGGGATTAGAGGAAATGCTATCCCACACTCACCAACCTGCTTGGCCAGCGTGGTGAGTTATGGCCAAACCCCTCCAAAATGACTCCACAACTTAAATCTTGGCCCTCGGTCTGCGGCAGCTGGAATGTACCAGGCCAAGGCAGCGGCCAGTACGACATGAAGGCAGAGGGTGCTAAGAATCCCGGGAGGACCGGACTAGGCTGCCATCTGATGCTGACCTTGGCTACGTATAACGGACGCTCCCTATCTTCTGATTCAAGGCTTCTTGAATTGGAAGAGGAACTACAAAGGATCAAGTGGGACATCGTCGGGCTAAGTGAGGTAAGGAGAAAAGGAGAAGATCTCGTTGAACTGAAAAGTGGACATCTCTTCTACTATCGTGGGACAGATACTGGCAGAACTAGTGGTGTTGGATTTATAATAAACAAGAAACTGAAGGATAAAGTTATAGAAGTTGAAAGTTCCTCTGACAGAGCTGCACGACTCGTTATCCAACTCTCGAGAAGATACCAGGCTCAGATCATTCAAACTTATGCACCCACCACAAGTCATGCTGAAGAAGAAATTGAAGAATTTTATGAGGAAATTCGTGATCTAAATAATAAAGGTAAGCAGCACTTGAAGATAATTATGGGAGATTTCAATGCAAAAATAGGGCAACGGCAACAGAATGAAACTTCAGTAGGTAAATTCGGTCACGGCAACAGAAACCAGCGTGGAAATACTCTCGTAGAGTTTGCAGAGGCAGAAGGGTTTTTCATCTTGAACTCCTTTTTCAAGAAAAAGCCACACAGGAAATGGACATGGAGACATCCAAATGGGACGACAAGTGAAATTGATTTTATTATGTGTAACAAAAAATTCGTCATAGAAGACTGCAGTGTGCTAAACAAGTTCAACACAGGCAGTGACCATAGATTGGTGAGATGTAAGATGCACCTCAACACTAAACTCGAACGTAGCAAGCTCATAAGACAAACAAAATGTATTGACATAACCAACCTTAAAAAACACCATAATACCTTCAAATTGGAACTGAAGAACAGATTCTCTGCTTTAGAAGGCCTAACATCGGAAGAAGTGGATATTTCTGAAGTTAACAGAAAAGTAACCAAAGCTCTTATGGAAACAGCAACAAAATTAGCTGGGTCTAAGAACAAATTGCATGTGAACAAATTATCAGAAAAAACCAAAATGTTGATGCAAAAAAGAAGAGTGATGAGGACAACTAAAGAAGATGTGACTTCCAAAGTGGAATATATAGAGCTATGCAAGACAGTACGAAAAAGTATCACTGAAGACGTAAGAAAATTCAACTGTGAACTAGTAAGGAAAGCAATTGAAAACAACCAAAGTCTAAAGATAGCAAAGGGACATCTCAGTAAGGGAAAAAAACAGATTATGGCACTGAGAAAAGAAAATGGTTCTGTAACAAGAAATAGAGGCGAAATTTTGACAAGAGTGAAAGATTTCTACTCCAAATTATATGAAAGGGATGATACATGTACTCCAGACATCATGAAAGGTACCAGTACCAGAGTTCTTCCAGTCCTTCCAGCAGAAGTTGCACATGCAATCAAGAACATGAAGCGAGGAAAAGCTCCAGGAGAAGATGGAATTACTGTAGACATCATACAAGAAGCAAGTGGAGAAATCGAAACAGTACTCGCCCAAATTTTCACTCGATGCCTTAATGAAGGGAAAGATTCCTGAGGATTGGAACAACGCTACAATGATCTTGCTACATAAAAAAGGTGACATTGAGGATCTCAGGAACTACAGACCTATCAGCCTCCTATCAGTGGTTTATAAAATCTTCACTAAAGTTCTTTCACACCGCTTGAAGGTGACACTGGACATGGCTCAACCGAGAGAACAAGCTAGATTCAGGAGTGGCTACAGCACAATAGATCATATCCACATACTGAGAGAACTAATTGAAAGAGCGAGGGAATATGAACTTCCATTGTGCATGGCTTTTATCGATTATGAAAAAGCCTTTGATTCGGTGAAACCATCAGCAGTTGCAATGGCTCTGAAATCCTGCGGTATTGAAGATGCGTACATTAATATTATTAATAACATCTATGAAAATGCAAGTGCAAAGATTAGGCTGTTTGAAAATACAACACACATAAAAATTGGAAAAGGAGTGAGACAAGGTGACACCATATCTCCGAAGCTCTTTAATGCCACATTGGAAAATGTCTTTCAATCACTGAACTGGGAAAACAAAGGGATAAAGATTAATGGAGATTATCTAACCCACCTTCGTTTTGCTGATGACATAGTCATTTTTGCAACTACCCTATCAGAGCTACAGAGTATGATCCAGGAACTTGCTGACAAGAGTAAAGAAGTGGGATTAAAAATGAACTTTCAGAAGACAAAAGTGAGGTACAATGCTTTTACAAGAAATGAAGATTTATCGATTGATGGAGAAAAGCTGGAGATAACAGACATGTACGTTTATCTTGGACAGCAGATATCAAGTGAGGGTCACATTGATGAAGAAATTAATCGGCGTACAAAACTTGCCTGGAGAGTTTTTGGAAGAAACAGCATAATTTTCAAGAGCAATATGCCATTATGTCTTAAAAGAAAAGTGTTTGATCAATGCATCCTTCCAGTGCTTACGTATGGTGCAGAGACGTGGACCTTAGCTAAAAGAGACATACAAAGGCTACAGACAACTCAAAGCAGCATGGAGAGGTGCATGCTTGGTGTAACCAGGAGAGATAAGAAGAGGAACACGTGGATCCGAAAAATGACAAGAGTGGAGGACATCATGATCAGAGTTAAATCCCTGAAATGGCAATGGGCTGGACATACTGCCAGAAGAACAGACCATCGATGGACAGCCGAAATTTTAGATTGGATTCCAAGGGACGGGAAAAGACCCAGAGGAAGACCAAATGGAAGATGGGTGGATGAAATTCGAAAGTATGCGGGAGTGACATGGAAGAGACTGGCACAAGACAGACCGTTGTGGAGGAAACTTGGGGAGACCTTCGTCCAGCAGTGGATTGATAGTGGTTGACAATGATGATGATATAAGGATACAAAACGAAACAAATTTCAACCTTTCAGCCCAATTAGGTAATGAGATATGACTAGTCGAAGACTGTCCAAGGTTATAGTTTTCTAATTTTCAAGGTCATGTAATTTGAAACCCTTGGGTGGACAGAGCTAAAATTTGGGATTTATGCACAAGCCCACAAGCCTAACAATCATACCATATTTCAAGGAAATTAAAAGGGGATCAGGTTGTGAACCTTGTTGATTTGACATGGAAGGGGATCAGGTTGTGAACCTTGTTGATTTGACATGGAAGGGGATCAGGTTGTGAACCTTGTTGATTTGACACCCAGAAGTATTTAAGAAATGACTACATGCCAAAAAGATAATTCCAATTTAATTACATTTTTAAAAAACAAAAATGTGATTATATGCATTTTAAAAATACATTCACGGGCTGGACTTCCATTGATTCAACATTCGCTGTATCAAACCTCATAAGATGCTACCCAAAATGGAATACACTGTGGAATAGGGTATGATGGTCCACAACTGTTGTAGTGATTCCTTAATGCAATACAGGATTCACGGTGATGGTGCATACTGTTTATGAGGATGGTGCAGTACTGCTGCAACAATAATGCCCACTTGTTGGCAAAAGGATTTTCCAGGTCATGAAGAAATTGTCAAGGTTTATACTCTTTCAAGCAAAATAAATTTAATCACTTTAAAGAGACCTTTTAAAACCAAATTATCTTGGGGGTTTAACGACCACTGTGAGCAACTCGATAGGCTATAAACGGCGGCTACCAGTCCCTAATTTAGGGCCACTGACTCCAAGGGGAGAGCCAGCACTGTAAGACAATCACAACCAGGCCTTGGCAAATATGATTCAGATTTAGGAGCCACCTCCAAAATTTAGGAGCCAGGGTTGTGTAACGGAGGGGGCGGGGGTATTCGTTTTCTTTAAAGTTGATAAAATATCAATAAACAGAAAGGGGAAGACTTAAGGTTTATTGTTTTTACCTCTTATTTACTCTCAATTTTAAGAAATCTGGGCAGCATAAAAATATATAATCAAGTAGAATGTGTTTTACATACCATTGACAAATAACATGAAACATATCGATAAGAAACATACCTTACGTCTAGGTGCTTGTTGAAATCACAAAGATATTTCAGTTCCAGAACCACAACGTGCAGTAAGTTTGCTGCATAACTCATAATTTCTTTAGAATTATGTCTTTGAATTTATATTTGTCTTTCAATTTACTTATGACAATAAAGCAGGTGATTTTTCACAATTCCTATAATATGGAGACTGTTTATGATATTGCTTTCAATTAAATTATATTAATATTAGCTGATATTGTGCAGCAATTGAAGGATTGAAATGTGGAAACTTTTTTAAACAAATGAGATAGAATTAAATTACTGAGTAAAAGTTAAAAAAAAAAAAAAAAAAAAAAAGAGCATTGTAAGAAAACTAAATCCCAGATGTCTTATTATGGCCATGAATATGTCTAGTGGTTTTAGCACCAAAATACCACCTGTCAATAGCCTTTGAAGGGTCAAAGTCAGATAAGGAGGGGCCATTAAAGTTGATCATCATTAAATCATTTAAACTCTCCGCTTCCATTGATGATCGAAATTTGTTTTTAATAAGGTTCATCAAACTGAAACATCTTTCACAACTTACAGTGGAAACAGGCAATACTGACACTATTGATAAGTTTCCCTAAAACTGGAAATCTGTCAGTGTTAGACATCACTTTGTTCAACAATTCGCTGAGCTTCATCCCTTGTCCAAGCACCTTAAACTCATACCATTCATTTTGGAGAAGATTTATGCATGTTTTGCTATTCATATCTGGAGATGATAGCTGTTTTTTGAAATGTTCAGCTAGGGCTCGTATCTCATCAACTCCAAACTTCTCCAGATCCTTTCCTGTTGGCCACGTGAAGGTATCAAAAACCCTGCAATGTTGAATGATGTTATGATTGTTCAGAAATCTTTCCTGTAAATATTGTGCTCTGCATTGCACCAGGTTTTTTTTTTTTTTTTTTTTTGTCAACTTCAAAGGAAGCACTTGAACTGGCATTCAGTCCATGCAGTTGCACTTCTTGATAAATGCCTTTCAGTGTTGTGCTACTGATGAACATGTCTTCATAATGACCAGGAACATTGATCAATGCAGTGAGTGCTGTTACAGTACTTTTTATGTGCAGTTCAACAGCACTCATAAAAAGTTATTGCCTTTGAAATATGAGAGACAGGTTCTTAAATACAGTAAGATAATCTAACAGAAAGTGTAGCATATGGGCAAACCTGAAATCCTTCAGTTTCTTCAACAGACCCTTTGCAACTGCAGAAGCATCACCTTTCTCATTAGAAATATCTTCAAGATGTACCACCACACATTTCCAATCTTTTACCAAAGCAGCAAGTGCACCAACTTTACTGGCAACCCATTTTACTTTGTAGAGAAATTGAAATTTTAAAAGTTGGCCCTGCAAAATTTCAGATACCTGCTTCAGTTGACGCATTCTCTTTGGTGATGACCGATAAAATTTGTACAGTTTCTTAAGAACTGTATCAATGTCATCAATGAATTTTACATTTTTTACAGCACTCAACACACTTGAGTTTAATCTGTGTGCAATACAGTGAACACCTACCACATGGCTCAATGTTTGACGAATCTTCTGAACTACACCATTCTCAGCAATCATACTGGCTGCTCCATCAGTCCCAATACCAATCAGATGACTGGAACTTAACCATTCTGACAGCTCTAGTCTTTCAAGTTCACTATAAATTGCTTTCATGTATCCATCTGCAGTTGCACTTTCAAGTGGAATGATGGATAAAAATACTTCTTTTATTCTTTTGTCTTTCAGATATCTTGCATATAATATAAGTTCTTCTACACCTCCTTTGTCTGTTGATCCATCCAGCAATAAACTTACAAAATTCTGATCTTTTAGTTCACAAATCAGCTCATTTCTTATCCCTGCTGCAATATAAGACACAAATTATTTACATCTTTTGTCACTGTTATATTCTTTTCTGACTTCAATACCTAATTTTTCTGCCAATAACAATTGCCCTTCCAAGTCGTTAAAAGGTTTATTATTTTAGCAATGAAATAGGCAATATTAAAAACAGATTTCATGTGTTCAAACATTTTTTGATCCATTTTTTTTACACACATAATCGTTTTTGGATGTAATTCTGCATTTTGTGCTACCATGCATTTCTGATGCTGATATGACTTCTCATGTTTTTTAAA
Source organism: Macrothele yani (assembly GCA_039090855.1). Classification (NCBI taxonomy): domain Eukaryota; kingdom Metazoa; phylum Arthropoda; class Arachnida; order Araneae; family Macrothelidae; genus Macrothele; species Macrothele yani. Next base: position 93,582,382 of record CM076998.1, read on the forward strand.
TGTTTCCAGTTTGAAAGGTCCAACAAAACCCTTTACCACTTTAGAACTGACATCCGCTATCCCAGGAAATGCAGCACATATTTCACATTGTGCTATACCTGTTCTTTCATTAAAAGTAAGCCACAGTAAATCCTTTAACCATGCTGTTTGAAATTTCCTCCTTTTCCACTGTATGCCTGACTCAGTGAAGGGGAATGGAGGTTCAGATCTTCTGTACTAACTTCCACCTCAGTTTCTTCTAATGAAATGGAAGGCTCAGGATCTTTCCTTTTTTGTGGAATCACAAAAAAACTTGTTAAACGGGATTGCTTCCCATTTTCCAAATCTCTGCTTGCAGCTGCTTGTTTCATTTTTTGAAATGAATAAAACACACAAAGCTGAGGTTAAAAAACACAACAGATTCTTGAAACCAAAATAAAATAAAATGCGTAAGCATGCGACTAAAGTTGAACTATCACCACAGAAGGGTTCTCTGTTAATGACAACCAGTTTGCAGGTACGCGACCTTTCGTGACGCTATCTGCCTGCAGGGAGAGTAAGGTAGAAGGGGAACAATGAAAGTGGAGCCAGAGAAATAAATGGAATGTTTTCCGCTGCAACTCGCCCCAGGTCAATGGTTAGTCACATGCTTTGTTTTGCTGACTTGTGGCACGCGGGAGAGGAAGGGTGCAAAAGAAACCGGACGGACAAAGGTCAAAACCAGGGTCGTAGCCAAAGGAGAGCCGCCCGACCTCAATGACCTACCCCCCCCCCCCATTTCTATGCCTGGCTACGGGCCTGGTCAAAATTCTTCCTGCACAACTGAATTTCAGCTAACTTTGAAGCTTAAAAATTCTGTTGCAACATACAAAATCCGAAGAAAAAAAAATTGATGTAAAATTCAATCCGCTGAACAAAGGCAGTAGTTGTCGGCAAGCGTAATTGCCAAAGCTTCAGCCATCAGCCCGTTCGCTCCCGATAAGTTACGAGTTCCCACTTCCAAGCGCAGAGTGTGCTTCTCCACTAAAGGAGGAATTGCTTTGAGCACGCACACTTTCTATTATTGACGCGTGCGTCCCACCTGTAGGATCAAGCGGCGTGGGAGAAGCAGCTTTCCTTTATTTTTGGATGGCCTTAAAACATTTAACAGAAAAAATTTAAGGCAGTTCCTAGCAGAAAATGGAAAGCCATCTGCAGTTGCACTTTCAAATATTAACTTCCAAGAAAAGGCCTGCGGAATGATTACATCAAAGTACGATCTGACAAGAAATCAGTTTCATATAAAATAATAAACCACAGAAGTATGGTAATAACTTCTGTGGTTTATTATTTTACATTTATAATGAGGAACATATTCCACTTCAACTTTTCACTAGGCTACATTGAAGGCATCTAGTTTCTAATACAAGCCACTCCGCATGCTTTAATGCGAAGCAATTTCAGAAGTACTGGAAATATTATCACAACTATTACTCATAAATGAAGCAGAATAATCAATTATAAAAATCATAGCAAGATATAAAAGTGCATTTAAACAGCTGTTTTTGGAAATGTGGAAATAATAGAAGACGAATAAAAGCCACCTAAGTTATGAATTTATAAGGAGCAAATGGAGGAATAATACGGTATAAAGGCAAGTATTTGTACTGTGCAATTTGAGAAATAATATGCATATGAGACCAACAAAAAATTAAAAAAACCAAAAAAACGCTGAACTTTTTAACAGGGTGAAAAATCAAAATTCGCAGGAAGAATGCGAACTACTTTCCATTTCCTTTGTTGACTGCAGCTGCAGAGCATGCATTCTGTAATTTTTTATTTTTTTTTCTGCTATCATTCTTTCCCGATTTCTTCATTATCACTTTTCTTTCTTTTTTTCCTCCGATGACAATTTCATTTGTCATGCTGAAAACTTTCCTGCACGACTGCATGATATCAAAGCTTAACAAATACATCATGTAAATGGCGCAACTTTGAGAACATGAATGCTTTTGAACACCATGCATCATTTTTTACAAATTTTCCAACTCGTTCAGTTTCATTTTAGGAAATTCCCCCTCGCTTATGAAGCTTAAATACAACACAAGGGGAATAACATTTAACAACTCAGGAGAGGGGAAACATTGCTGTGGGGGGGGAATCGTGATTACGGGAGATAGCTTCACTCCACCTGACTTCCGTTTTTGGCAAAATTTTCAAGCTGAAAAACAAATATTTATGTAATGAAATGATATTTAACAACAATACTGGGTATAAGAAACATCGCGAGAAAAAAAACCCACGATTGGGGGGGGGGGGATTGTTTAACTCTGTTAACTTACGCTTTTGAAACACGAATATACCGTCCCCAAATGGGAAAGACACCCCCCTCCCCCAAGAAATTCTCTTCAGTTTTGCATCGGTCTGGAAAATGACCCAAATGATGGCAAAAAAGCGGAATTCCACGAATACGTGGAAGAATCTCGTTATGAATATGGGATTCACGACTAGTAATTAATAATAATTGAGCCAGCATCGACAAAAGCATTGAAGAAAATAACACAGTCCCTCTCCGCTAAACCATTACAGAGCAATTGGGGAAAAGTAAAGTTATTACCACTGGTGAATTAATTTCTCCTTCACACAGCCTTATACATGCTAAAAAGATTAAAATAAAATAATCCAGTAGGTATATAAATTATTTCACATACAGTTGTATAAGTCTGAAGAATTAAATATATTAGAAGCGACATGCGAGTCCCGACTGAAGTGTTTTTAAAGAGAAAAATTATAATTTTAGTTATAGGAGTATACTACAAAGGAAAAGGATAATTATTTTTATTCTGACCCTGTGTAGTTGTCATAAAGTACATTCCTGACATTCTAATAAGTTTTATCACAATCATACCAGAATACACGCTCTGTACGTGCTTGCAGAGGCAGACGCCACTAACTCTGCGGGGAGCAAGCTCCCCCTACTTTAGCAGATCACCTCAACCGAAGGTCACGACCTGACCCACAGAGGAGACCTTGATAACAGCCGGTGCCTTGAGCGCTTCAGCGCCCTAATTACAGAGCAGCTTTTGTATGCGACAGATACAAACGCGCCGATCTAGTTAGTCACTGGTAAATTGCGGGACTTCCCTCTTCACGCAAAAGCTGTTTGCCATTGAGCAATTCCATGTCAGATCAATCACCCTCTTGACCTCACCATTTCTGATTTTGATGAAATTTGGTATGAAGCACACAAATGACAAGGTAAGTAATTCTGCCAATTTTCAGATTTTTATTTTGAAAATTGTCCAAGATACACACATAATAAAAATCGAAATTTTCGTAAAAAATGACAAACTCGCACACTTATAAATGGCTGTAAATTTTTTCCTAATTGTAGTAGAGTGACAATTCAAACACAGTTGCAAAGCTAAAGGATTGAGCTTTCTATAGATACTATACATGACCTTCTTACAACCGATTAAAGTTTCAAGGTCATCCACTGTGACCTTTGACCTTGAATATCTCAAAACATACCATCTTAAAAAATTACAAAAAAATATATATTTTATTGCTACAACATTCTTCTACCCATGTGCCAGATATTAGGCTGGCACCACTATGGCAAGGCAGTGTAGGATTAATAGGAGTGTCATGCTGCACCCTTCTGTATGTAAGGCACAGAGACATACCATGCAATAAATATTTCTTACGTTGAGGATTTGTGTTTATTATACATGAAATGTGTATATATTATAACAGATCAACAGATTTATCAGAAATATGCTATGTGACAGCAATTTTACTTGATAGACACAATTTTCAGCAGTAAATAATGTCAACAAATCTTTGAGATCAGAGATTGAAACTCCACCCATTTTAGCCAATGGCAGGGCTTCTTCTTAGCCAATGACAAAGCTTCTTATTAAAGCCAATGGCAAGGCTTCTTATTACAGCCAATGAGAAATCTTACTGGTACACCATTTTACATTTGCTGTTATTTCAATTCTGAGCTTGCGAGTGTGTGGTTATCAATTTATCTGTAACATTGTTAACTGTTTAATTGTTATTTTATTTTATCTTTATTGTTATCTTTATTTAATCAATTTCTTTTTATCAAACTATATTTATTTATCATTTTTTTTGCAGGTGCAGTTTCATTAACCAAAATGGACTTTAAAAGTCAAATTTTTTGTTGCAATCCTCTGGGTAAAAATGGACACACAAGGTTTAGAAAGAATCTGAGAAAAGTACAGCCTTGGATGGTTCAGAAATGTCCAAATATAACATTAGAACAGAAAATATGTAGTTCATGCAGAAAATCTATCTCTGAAATGCCAGGTCCTTCATGTATAATTGAAACAGATGCAGAGGATCCTCGGTTAAGTGAAGATAATTCAGAAGGAGTGGTGAAGAGTGAGATATGGACTGACAGAGACACAACTCTGGATAGTCTGAATGATACGTTACTTTCTCTAGGTGAATCTCCTGTGAAAAAAAAAGATTAGGTGTTGGACAGTACAGTAAGAAGAAATATCAGAAAATTGGTGAAGTGATAGAAGACTACATAGGTGTTCCAGAATGTGATAATCCTGTGACAGTGTCTGCTGAATCGGTCATGATTTCACAGTTGAAAGAAATTTTCAAGAAACAGACTCTAGCAGTGTTAAAGTCCAAATACTAACAATATTACCTAGAACCTGGAGTATTCATAAAATTCAGGAAGAATTTGGTGTAGCATATTACATGGCACGAAAATCTAAAAATCTTGTGGAAGAGCAGGGTATTTTAGCAACTCCAAATCCTAGGCCTGGGAAAACTCTCAGTGACAGCACAGCTGAAAACGTTATTGCATACTATAATAGTGATGAAGTGAGCCGTTGTTTACCAGGAAAAAAAGATTTTGTTACAATGATGGAATCAGGATCAAAAGTACAAAAACAGAAACGTCTTATTCTAGGAAATTTGAAAGAGATATTTCAAGGATTTAAAGACAAGAATCCTAATGTCAAAGTAGGGTTTTCAAAGTTCTGTGGTTTACGCCCAAAGAATTGTGTGCTGGCTGGTGCAAGTGGAACACACTGTGTCTGTGTGTGTTGTGCTCATGAAAATGTAAAACTTATGCTAGCAGGGTGCAAATTGCAAGACTTAACTCGTAATGATGAATTAACAGTTAGGACATACAAAGATTGCCTTGCAAGAATAACTTGTAACCCTCCTCTTCCAGAATGCTTCTTCTTCAAGTGTGATTCTTGTCCTGGTATAGCACACTTACTAGAGCAAATAAGTAGCTTATTCACCATGAATGGGATTGATGAAATTGTATATAAATTGTGGACTACAACTGATCGCACAACACTTATGACAGTCTGTAACACTGTAGAAGAATTCCTTGAGACCTTTGAATCAAAAGTGAAATTGCTATTGCCACATTCTTTTATAGCTATTCAGCAGTCATACTTTCTGTCAAATCTGAAAGAAAACCTTGATGATAATCAGTGTGTTGTGTTGTGCGATTTTGCTGAGAATTATTCCTTCATACTGCAGGATGCAGTCCAAGGATACCACTGGAACAATTCCCAAGCTACTATTCACCCTTTCGTCGTGTACTACAAAAGTTCACACACACTTCAGTTGGATCATGTTTCTTTTGTTGTCATCTCAGAATGCCTTAAGCATGACACTATCAGTGTTCACCTTTTCCAGAGCCAATTGTTGCAGTTTATATCATCACATTTTGACAAGAAAGTAGAACATATCTATTACTTCTCAGACGGTGCAGCCTTACAGTATAAGAACAGGAAGAATTTTGTCAATCTGTGCCATCATGATGTAGATTTTGGTATCACAGCTGAGTGGCATTTCTTTGCCACCTCACATGGAAAGGGGCCATGTGATGGCATGGCAGGCACCATTAAGAGATTAGCTGCACATGCCAGCCTTCAGTGTTCATACAATGACCAAATTATGACACCGCGACAACTGTATGATTGGGCATCCAGAAACATTCCTTCGTGCCATTTTAAATACAGCACGGACAAGGACTATGAGAACCACCACCACTTTACCTTTGCAGCTGTGTTTCAATTGTCACTGTACTACAATTAGGAAGACAGTTACAGCCATTTATAAGTGTGCGAGTTTGTCATTTTTTACGAAAATTTCGATTTTTATTATGTGTGTATCTTGGACAATTTTCAAAATAAAAATCTGAAAATTGGCAGAATTACTTACCTTGTCATATGTGTGCTTCATACCAAATTTCATCAAAATCAGAAATGGTGAGGTCAAAAACTTATTTTTTTTTATTGATCTGATGTGGAATGTCCCCATTTTCATCAATTTAATGACAGTAAAAACATTGACAAAGTAGATTTTCCCACTTCAGAATAGGAAAACCACATCTGTTAAATACATAAATTAAACACAAAAAATTCTTGTCGCCAGCATGAAAATTTTAGGCGCCATGGCGCCCGGGTTTTGTCTAGCCCTGATCACAACATCCATGATTCAGTGGGATTCAAACCCAAACCCATCATGCACGAATAATAAGAAGCCATCGCGTAGACTGCAGCCAACTGGTTTGCATGAACAGCAACATGAATGATTGTGGGGGAAGATAAGTGCAATAAAATAAGTGACATTTACCAATAGAAGTTAACTGTGGCTAATAAAGAATTACATGTTTAGTCATAAACTAAATCCATTTTTTAAAATATAGTTTTAGCTATAAACAGGACCTAATTTACGCAAGGGCCTACAAGACCCAAGTCCTGGGGCCCCCAAAATTTCCTCAAAGTGCATTGTGTGGAACAAATCATACTATTCTATGAGGTTCCATAAAATATAAGGGTTTTGTTTTGTAGGCAGGACCAGAGGATTCCCATGTCTATATCCCAAATCACCCTAAAAGAGTGTACTGTTGTTAGAGGTGGGGAGCTCTATCACCACTTCTCTATGGAACACAAGAACAGCATCAATTTGCATTACACTGCACTCCTGCTGTTTCTTTTCCGTCAAGCAATTACTCTTGCACTGACCCACCACATCACACAAGCAGTGGAGATTGTGAAGGTGTGTGTGGTACAAACTTCTTTCCCTTCTGCCTGTTTAAATAACCTTCCCTGACTGTCAATTTATTGTCTCTGTGTTGCGAATGTTAGTAGAGGTTTTTCACTTCTCCCCCCTCCTCTCCAAGTTATTCCCAGCTGGACAAAACAGCACGTGCAAGGCTCTTGATTGAGTGACTTCTCATATCAAACTTATTTAAAAAAAAAGCTCTGACTTTTGGAAAATTTATTTTACGTAGCAATTTTGTCCAATAAAAAAAGAAATATATCTGCTGAGCAAACAAAAATGAAATCTAGAGCAATAAGCAATAATCCTGCTGCTCTTCACTCTAAACACTAAGTACTATTTTTCGAAGCAGAAGTAGTTGTTCTGTACCTGAAATAGTGGTACACTCTTAGGTTGACTCGGAATGCAAGTTGGGTTCTAAATATTAAAGGTATTTAATATTTACAACCCAACTTTAATATAGGATCAGAACTTATTTTTATAAAAACTTTGTGACGTTCTTTACTTATAAATTTAAATACATGGGTAATCTCATAGCTGCAAACAACAGAAACATGTACACAAACACAAGCTTAAATCTCAGGGGGGAAGGGAGGGGTTCTTGGTGTGATGGGCAGGAGAGGTACTTCATGCCATCACACACAACCAGGTTAAACATATACAAAACACAAAGTTCCGATTGAATTGACACTACAATAGTGTTAGACCACATCATAAATCAATTAGTCCCAGATTAACTCCCTGCTTCCCCAACTTTGAACATAGGCATTACTACAGGATTTCCATGTTAAAATATACTTCAAGCCCATGACACTTCCCAGGAGAAATCACAAGCTCCTCCTCCCCCCCCTCCCTCCCTCCCTTTTCCTGCAGATTGTGAACTCAGAAGACCACCTGTGTGAATTCCTTCAGGGACTGCAGGTAGTGATAAGGGCTAAAAAGGCATGAACTAGCCTTCCTCTGTTCATGAGGTGTTACTGTGTGTTCTTGCAATAGTAAATATACTAAAGATTGATCTGGTGCAAGAAAAAATAGCAAGGAGGGGAAAAACAAACTCTCAGTGATAGACTGACAAATATTTGCTTCATACTTTTTATTTGGCAAACTGCCCATATTTTAACAAATAGTTCTCAATACAACCCTTGCTTATGGAGATAAAACAGTGGTTCAATCACAGAGGCTATGAGTTGATGATGGACAGAATGGAGTATTTGTTATGACAAAAGTGCCAACTTCAAAATGAAGAGCCTTTTGAAAAAATGATTGCTATTGTTTAGGAATGTTCCTTATTCCACAAACATGCCCATGCATGATGGGATGGTGCCATCTTGTGGTACAGAATGATGGCAGCAGTAATGCAGTGCTTTAGCCTTTTTGGTTGGTTTAACTAGAGAAAAAAACCCCTTAATAGCCATACTTGCTACTGTAAATTTTTTGTTCGCAAAACAAGGGAAAGCTCTTTCAATGAGGCAGCTTGATCGGACCCAACAGGACTGACTATATCTCTAAGACGGTGATTGTACAGAGTGATTCACTCAGGACTTTACCCGATAAAAGCACTATAATTTTGAAGGGGGTAAACATTTCAAGTTGAACTTTGAAGACGAAGTGCCTTACCTTTTCACAATTACTTCGATATTAGAGATGTTGAAAACGTCCACCATTTGCATCCAAACACAGATCAACTTGTCACTGCATATTGTAAAATGTACGCCTCAGCAAATTGGTACTTATTGCTGTATACAGTAACTTTTAGATGACCCAAAAGAAGTAACTGGGTGGAGTTAAATCTGGAGACCTGGGCGGCCACAAATCTTTGGAGATAACTCGATTCTTAAAGGTAAAAGGTAAGGCAAACCAATTGCCGAAGAAACTTTAAATCGCAGCCATGCTGGCATTGGAAGTGTGACAAGTCACACTATTCTCTTGGAAGAAGCCAATCTGCATTTCAATATCATCAAGTTGATTCATGAACTGTGTGAAGATATTGAGATACACTTCTGTGTTGACAGTCTTTTCAAAGAAAATCGGACCGATTATTTGGTTCCGTGAAATGGTGCGCCATATTTTAATCTTTATGGGATGCATTCTTTCCTCGTGAATGACATGGGGATTATCACTTGCCTGTAACCCGTGTATTCTGTGGGTTCACATAGCCTGAAAGGTGGAACCAGGCTTCGTCCGGGAACCACATGTCTAATATGGCTGGCTTTTGACTGACAAATTCTTTAAACCACCGGCCTAACGCATTCCCTTCAGCATGGTAACTGGTAACAGCTCATGAACAACTGTAACACGATATGGCTTCAATTTACCCATTTTTGCAGCCCTCTGGCAGGTGGAAGGTGAGAATCCTGTTTCTTGCGACATCCTGCATAACGATTCTTTAGAGACTGTAACAACCTATTTTTCACACACTGGACAGTGTTTTCTGACATCGCGGGTTGCCCTCCTGAATTGCACATCAACAAGGCTTCCTGTCGTCTCAAGTTTCTTTGCAAGATTTGAAACTGTTGGCTTCGTACGTGGTTCCAGACAGTGAAATTTCTTCTTAAACTCTTTCTGACACTCCATGAAAGAGCAAGAATTCCAATAACTTCAAACAATAAACACGCACTCAGCAATCGTGAACACCATCATACTCGATGCTAGCCAATGGACAAAGAGAATGGTGCGAAACCATTCCCACCAGAGGCAGTGTATTGTGGCACCATCTGGGAATGCAAGCCAAACGGTGCAGATATGGATGCAAATGCCAGAATGTACAGCATTTAGCCTTTAAATTTCAGCTTGAAATGTTTTCCCTTTTCAAAATTATAGTGCTTTTTACAGGTAAAGTCCACAATGAAACAATCTGTACTTCATTTTCAGCCAAACAGATCATCTATTGTTGCATGAGATCAGTATAAACTCTCAGCTGAGTGAAGGCATATGGACTGCCAGCTAATGTTTAGCAGTATGTTTCACATTTTAATCACTGATTCATGTCATTTAGGCGCAGAAAAGGGGGGGGGTCAGAACTTTCCTCTGTCAAAATTTAAAATAAAAGGATCCATCCCATTGCACCATTTCTCCTAAAAGGGGAAACACACATTTCATAAGGTTACTGTTTAAGCACACACAATGAACCGTATTCATGTGACATCAGAAGTGGATTTCTCTGGTTTTATTGAACTACATGGCTGCTGATTCAATGCTGCCGTTATTAGATTAATCCTTACTGTTGGCCAAATTTTGAAATTTTAACGTCTTGGGGTGTACCAACAAATTGATGGAGCTACCGGACAAAGAAATTAATTTATTAGAAGAACAAACCAAGGTTTCAAAAATATACCAAGACAACATTGCCATTAGTCATCTTGAAAATTTTAATACACATTTCTCATACACGTTATATTAAATTCACATGTTGTTATTGTCAGACTTTGGTAAATCATCTGAAACATAAACCCCGAAATTTTTTTGCAAAACAAAATATTTAGAAGCCCAGACAAATATGTAAACGAACTAGGGTTAAAAAAAAAAAAAAAAAAACTTCCCACTGTCTCAAGCTAAGCAGTCTACTTAAAAATAAAAAAATGAGCTTGGTAATAATTGATATCATGGCTATTCCTAGACTTGATATATTATAATTTCACTAAACTATGGGACTTACTCAGGAATAAAAGGGATTTATATATAGAAATAAACAGGTGGGTAGTTACACTAGATGATAACAAATCTTGTAAAAATCCATTTATTTTGGCGTATATATAGGGATGTAAGGTCAGGTGATGCGTAACATCACAGCCTCTCCTTGACAAATGTCAACCCCGCCTTCTCGTGGTGCATCCTGTTCCCACTAAAGGGGCTCTGACGACCGCCAATAGCGGTATAACTATACCATCGGGATCAGAGGAAATGCTATCCCACACTCACCAACCCGCTTGGCCAGCGTGGTGAGTTATGGCCAAACACCTCCAAAATGACTCTACAACTTAAATCTTGGCCCTCAGTCTCCGGCAGCTGGAATGTACCTGGCCAAGGCAGCGGCCAGTGCGACATGAAGGCAGAGGGTGCTAAGAATCCTCCGGAGGACCGGACTAGGCTGCCATTTGATGCTGACCTTGGCTACCTATAACGGACGCTCCCTATCTTCTGATTCAAGGCTTCTTGAATTGGAAGAGGAACTACAAAGGATCAAGTGGGACATCGTCGGGCTAAGTGAGGTAAGGAGAAAAGGAGAAGATCTCATTGAACTGAAAAGTGGACATCTCTTCTATTATCGTGGGACAGATACTGGCAGAACTAGTGGTGTTGGATTTATAATAAACAAGAAACTGAAGGATAAAGTGGTAGAAGTTGAAAGTTCCTCTGACAGAGCTGCACGACTCGTTATCCAACTATCGAGAAGATACCAGGCTCAGATTATTCAAACTTATGCACCCACCACAAGTCATCCTGAAGAAGAAATTGAAGAATTTTATGAGGAAATTCGTCATCTAAATAATAAAGGTAAGCAGCACTTGAAGATAATTATGGGAGATTTCAATGCAAAAATAGGGCAACGGCAACAGAATGAAACTTCAGTAGGTAAATTCGGTCACGGCAACAGAAACCAGCGTGGAAATACTCTCGTTGAGTTTGCAGAGGCAGAAGGATTTTTCATCTTGAACTCCTTTTTCAAGAAAAAGCCACACAGGAAATGGACATGGAGACATCCAATTGGGACGACAAGTGAAATTGATTTTATTATGTGTAACAAAAAATTCGTCATCGAAGACTGCAGTGTGCTGAACAAGTTCAACACAGGTAGTGACCATAGATTGGTGAGATGTAAGATGCACCTCAACACCAAACTGGAACGTGGCAAGCTCATAAGACAAACAAAATGTATTGACATAACCAACCTTAAAAAACACCATAATACTTTCAAGTTGGAACTGAAGAACAGATTCTCTGCTTTAGAAGGCCTAACATCGGAAGAAGTGGATATTTCGGAAGTTAACAGAAAAGTAACCAAAGCTCTAATGGAAACAGCAACAAAATTAGCTGGGTCTAAGAACAAGTTGCATGTGAACAAATTATCAGGAAAAACCAAAATGTTGATGCAAAAAAGAAGAGAGATGAGGACAACTAAAGAAGATGTGACTTCCAAAGTGGAATATATAGAGCTATGCAAGACAACACGAAAAAGTATCACTGAAGACGTAAGGAAATTCAACTGTGAGCTAGTGAGGAAAGCAATTGAAAACAACCAAAGCCTTAAGATAGCAAAGGGACATGTCAGTAAGGGAAGAAAACAGATTATGGCTCTGAGAAAAGAAGATGGTTCTATAACAAGAAATAGAGGCGAAATTTTGACAAGAGTGAAAGATTTCTACTCCAAATTATATGAAAGGGATGATACATGTACTCCAGACATCATGAAAGGTACCAGAGTTCTTCCAGTCCTCCCAGCAGAAGTTGCTCATGCAATCAAGAACATGAAGCGGGGGAAAGCTCCAGGAGAAGATGGAATTACTATAGACATCATACAAGAAGCAAGTGGAGAAATTGAAACAGTACTCGCCCAAATTTTCACTCGATGCCTTAATGAAGGGAAGATTCCTGAGGATTGGAACAACGCTACAATGATCCTGCTACATAAAAAAGGTGACATTGAGGATCTCAGGAACTACAGACCTATCAGCCTCCTATCGGTGGTTTATAAAATCTTCACTAAAGTTCTTTCACACCGCTTGAAGGTAACACTGGACATGGCTCAACCGAGAGAACAAGCTGGATTCAGGAGTGGCTACAGCACAATAGATCATATCCACGTACTGAGAGAACTAATTGAAAGAGCGAGGGAATATGAACTTCCATTGTGCATGGCTTTTATCGATTATGAAAAAGCCTTTGATTCGGTGAAACCATCAGCAGTTACAATGGCTCTGAAATCCTGCGGTATTGAAGATGCATACATTAATATTATTAATAACATCTATGAAAATGCAAGTGCAAAGATTCGGCTGTTTGAAAATACAACACACATAAAAATTGGAAAGGGAGTGAGACAAGGTGACACCATATCTCCGAAGCTCTTTAATGCCACATTGGAAAATGTCTTTCAATCACTGAACTGGGAAAACAAAGGGATAAAGATTAATGGAGATTATCTAACCCACCTTCGTTTTGCTGATGACGTAGTCATTTTTGCAACTACCCCATCAGAGCTGCAGAGTATGATCCAGGAACTTGCTGACAAGAGTAAAGAAGTGGGATTAAAAATGAACTTTCAGAAGACAAAAGTGATGTTCAATGCTTTTACAAGAAATGAAGATTTATCGATTGATGGAGAAAAACTGGAGATAACAGATACATATGTTTATCTTGGACAGCAGATATCAAGTGAGGGTCACATTGATGAAGAAATTCATCGGCGTACAAAACTTGCCTGGAGAGCTTTTGGAAGAAACAGCATAATTTTCAAGAGCAATATGCCATTATGTCTTAAAAGAAAAGTGTTTGATCAATGCATCCTTCCAGTGCTTACGTATGGTGCAGAGACGTGGACCTTAACTAAAAGAGACATACAAAGGCTGCAGACAACTCAAAGCAGCATGGAGAGGTGCATGCTTGGTATAACCAGGAGAGATAAGAAGAGGAACTCGTGGATCCGAAAAATGACGAGAGTGGAAGACATCATGATCAGAGTTAAATCCCTGAAATGGCAATGGGCTGGACATACTGCCAGAAGGACAGACCATAGATGGACAGCCGAAATTTTAGATTGGATTCCAAGGGACAGGAAAAGACCCAGAAAAAGACCACATGGGAGATGGGTGGATGAAATTCGTAAATATGCGGGAGTGACATGGAGGAGACTGGCACAAGACAGACCGTTGTGGAGGAAACTTGGGGAGACCTTCGTCCAGCAGTGGATTGATAATGGTTGACAATGATGATGATGATGAATATACATTAAAAGAGCGAGCGAGCTTTCACTACAAACGGGTAGCTTCACCAGGCTGGAATAACGTCTAAAGAATATATATACAAGAATTTAAATGCAAGATAACAATAATATAAACGTAAAAACGTTTTACATGTGAAAGTGCCTCTTGCAGGTGGGTGAGAGACATGTGCTAGGCGTGCGCTGCACGTAGAAGCATGCGCCATGCAAAAGGTAAATCGAAAGAAAGCTCATCGTTGCACGCGATCAGGTTGGCTATAATTTTAATGGATTCCCTTATAGCAGTGGCCTTGGCGTTCGTGTAGGAGCTGATTTTCTTCATGCCGCCCCATTGTGGAGTGGCTGAATGGGTTGTGACCTCTTTCGCTGGTGCTGTGTTTATTCTTCCCGCTGCAATATCTCTCTTTTGCTCCGCTAATCTTATCTTGAAGGAGCGCTTTGTCATGCCCACATATTCTTTCATTGATCCGTCGGGGTAGATTAGTGGTATAGAATAGACTCCGGCGTCTGAAAGATCCGTGATAGTGCTCTTTTTTGAAGTGAGGATCCTAGCGAGTGGTTTTGATCCTCTTATTCCGATGTCAAGCCCAAATTTCCGGAGCGAGTTCTTGAGAAAATAACTGAAATGTTGTATGTAAGGGAAGGATCCAATGTAGTGGGATGGGTTGTCGTATGTCCGGTTGTCAGGGCTGGTTGATTTAATTTTTGCCCTTTCAATAATCGCTTCTATCTTCTGTACATCATAACCAGCTGTAGTTGCAAGGATTCGCAAATCATTGAGTTCTTTCCGGAGAGTAGGTAGATCAGAACAGTGCATGAAGGCCCGTCGTGCCGTGTCGGAAAAGGGCCATTTTGTGCATCATCGGGCATGATGAGGAAAGCAGCATCACGTTTGGGATGTACGATGATCCCATAATTCAGTGAAATTTATAATAAAAGGAATGTGTTATAATAAATAAAAGAAAAATTATAGATACATTTCATTTTTGGGGGAAACAACATAAAAGTTAATTCACAACCTACCGATCAAAATATGCAATGTTTTTTCCTGTGATTTCTTTTTCTTTCGAAATTAAAATTTAAAGGAACATTACCAGTAATATAATCAAAATCAATCTGGTTTTAACTGCCTTCAATTTGTAGTGTCATAATATTCAAAATCAATCTTCCTCGTTACAGTGGGCAGAATATATTTGGTACTGCACATTGGGATGGAAATCATCATGTTTCATTTTACTCAGCCGTTCCTGTAACAGTTCTGGCCTTTCAGAGGAACTTATGAAAAGTTATCTTTTCCTGTGCATATTTTAGGTGACAGGACTTGCTAGCTCAACCACACAATGAGCAAAAATGAGGCCTGCCGTTAATATATGAAAAATCGAGATTTTCCTGAATCCTTGCAATATATTCCTTGTTAAGCAGTGGACTGCCATTAATAAATATATGAAAAATCAAGATTTTCCTGAACCCCTGCAATATATTCCTTATTAAGCAGTGGAAAAATGGATGTAAACAAACCATTGCTGGTCCTTAGCAACTGAACGTATTTCCCATGATGCAATGTTATATGAACAAGGTCCATTACTGGCTAATTTTAAATTCTACTAGAGCTATACAAACACACTAAACAATGCAGCTTGGATGAACTTTAAATGGTGTTGATGTTCAAATAAAAACATCCAACTTCTTTCATGTTGATGGTTTGTAAGAAAAAAGAAATGCCCTGTCACCAAGCTTGTTAATCAAAGTTAGATACACATTTTTTCAGGCTTTTAGGAAATATTTTAAATATTCAAACACGAGTTATGAATATTTTTCTCTGCAGGATGTAACAAGCAACATATTTATTTGACAGCCAGAGAACCACAGCCAAGAAATATTCTTCACAGCCTGCCACGGACACTACATTTTTTGTTTTGATTTTACAGGTCACTTCGGTATCTAATGAATGAAATACGTCAGCAAGGCATTTATACATAAAGCGATTACTATGTTTTCCCACGGTAACCATGTGAAAGTAACACATTAAGCCTAACTTCTCATACCAGAACTAAAACCGAAAAACTACATACCTCTATATTTGTTGTACAAATGCTCCAGTTTTTTCTTGTCTACTGTTGCCTTTTGCTCCTTAAAATAAAGATCGGGATTCTGAAAGTAATTATCTGAAGCAACATCAAGTTTCCAATCATGTTGAGCAAGGCAGAAGATTGCGGTCTTTTCACCAGTCTGTGTGAAGGCAATGAACTGTTTCACTTTTTCTTTTTGAGAATATTTCAACTTGTGCTGAAAGAACATATTTGAAATCATAAAACTGAAATCACTCCCACGACCATAAAAGTACATTATTTTCAAATGAAATAGACAGATACAAACACCACTTACCATCGTCAACAAAAATCCTTCTTGCGCTAACACACATCGGGGATATGAGCATGCGCACATTTCAACCATTCACAGCTGATTCCTTGAAACAATGCCACTGAATTTGCACCGTTTCCCTAGAAACTTGCTTGTTGTAAACAACATGAAGCCAAAGTTAAAGAACCCAAGGATAAAGATCACAGTCAAGCCATGTCACAGTAAACGAGGATGTCTTGCTATTAAACGGAAGGCGAGGTCATAAACACAAAGCCCAACGCTGAAAGTCTTACCTATCAGCTTATTAATATTTCAACCATTCAAAGGTTTTAGACACACACTCTCTGGATTGTAGTTTAAGAGTATAAAACAATTCCAGCACTGTAATCTCATGTGGTTAAAAACTGATATTTTTGCTGGATGTAACAATGTTTACCTAAAATTCTATTCGCTCTTTGTTTTGCCACATTTGTTGTTTCGGGGTTCAACGATCACCACAAGCAACTCTAAGGGCTGTAAGCAGTCTCGTGTCATTAACTTGGGGGTACAAGAAGAGACTGAAAACTAGATAGTAGAAATATCAGCTTACAAATTATAACTCGATTTTTATCACATAAACAAATTATTTAATTTATTATAATAATAGAAGCTGTGCTCAACACATGATATTTTTTAAGGTATTGCTAATGTTTAGACCATTGGTTTAGACCTTCAAAATTTTGCTGGTTATCATTTGCATAGAAAATTGAAATAAACTAATACCAAATAAATGTCAGCAAATTCTGCGTAACGTATATGCATTAAAATAATTAGACTTTCATGAAAAACATTCACTCAGAAAAAAAATTAACCAACGTTTCAGCTCGCCGAAGAGAGAACATACTTAACAAGAAAATACTTATTAGACCGGTGAGTTTCCCTCGTGCTGTGTATTAATAATTTACTCCCTCGGGGTAATGCTCACTAAAAACAAAAAGTGTACGGTTTTGTCTGTTTTTGAAACAAGGTCTGTAGAAAATGCTTTTCTTGACATTAGCAGACTGAACCTAGTCTTTGGTGCTCCTGAAAACAAAAATATCTGTTGTCTATCTACCTCTCTCTTCAGTAACAACCACTTTTCTTATCTCACCACAACGCTGATGTAATTGAGATAAGAAAAAAAAAACTTATTCCCCACAGCAGTACAATATAGCCACAAACACCAGGAAGATTAGGATAACACATAATTTTAACCTGCCGCCCCGGTGGCGCAGTGGTCTAAGCGATGGCCTCTGATCATTCGTCCGAACGGGGCCCGGGTTCGAATCCCGGTGAGACATGGATGTTGTATTTGTCTTACGGCACTGGCTCTCTCCCTTCCCTGGAACCAGTGACCCTAAATTAGGGACGGGCGACTGCTTATAGCCCATTGAGTTGCTCACGGTGGTCGTTAAACCTCCAATCAGAAAAAAAAATAATAATAATAATTTTAACCTGCTTAGTTTAATCATTTTAACTGGCTTAGTTTAATCATTTTAACCTGCTTTGTTTAATAATTTTAACCGACTTATCCATTGTGCAGGTCATAAAGTTTCAAAAATGTTTCTTGCGTCTTTTTCGACAGTAAACGGCTTTCTCTGGACACGCCAAACAACTTTTCTTAATGCGCCTTCTCCCTCCGCCCAGTAATAATAATACTACTAAAAATAATTTGAAGTTCTGTTTGGAATAAATTACTCGTTCTACTTTTGTGATTTAAACTTTGTTGCCTTTATAGAAAACTATATAAAATTGCCGTTACATTACTGCGTTTCAATTATAATGATTTATAAAAACTGTATAAAATTTTCATTGCCTAGCAATACTATGCCGTTTCGAAGAAATTTAATTCAACATTTATTAATTTCGATTTTGCACTTTTTTTTTGTCTTGAAGGAAATGATTTGTTTTCATGGTCTCAAATATTTCTAAGGCTTTTGAATAGCTCGTTGGCTCTAGACTTTAATGTCTGTAACAACTTATCGCTTTGACTAAAACTATACTCGTTGCAGCACCAAGACTTGTGTGATTTTGCGAATTCTCCCCCCCCATTGTTTAACGATTGATGTGAGCAACTTTTAGCACAAAGACATTCAGCCGCCCCTGTGGCGCAGTGGTCTAAGCGATGGCCTCTGATCATTCGTCCGAACGGGGTCCGAGTTCGAATCCCGGTGAGGCATGGATGTTGTGTTTTTCTTACGGCACTGGCTCTCTCTCTTCCCTGGAACCAGTGGCCCGAAATTAGGGACGGGCGACTGCTTATAGCCCATTGAGTTGCTCACGGTGGTCGTTAAACCTCCAATCAGAAAAAAAAAAAAAAAGACATTCAATGTCTTTGGAATCTTCCGTACCTGATTTGGGGCCTGGGAAACGGAGGGACGACAATTTGCTCCGTGAGACAAACACTCCACCCTTACGTCATCCGGGACTTGATCCTGGGTTCAGCCCAAGGAGGCTGAACCAGGATCCAGTCCCTTCGCTTGTGGTTATAGGCTTCACTTTCCGTGAAGCCTATAACCACAAGCGACGTCCGTCAAAGTGAGGGAAAGCTCATGATTTTCAATGCTATTAAAATGCATTTTGTGTTGGCCGAATTGTCTTCTTTCATTGCAAATGTTTCCAATTTCGCATCCTAACTTGTTGCCGGTGTGTGAGAAAATGCTGAATTTATAAAATTCTTAATTATTTTGAGACTCCTTCCCATTTTTATTTTAAATTGAAGTACACGAACATTGGTGCGACTTCTAAACAAAACATAACATTAAAATTGTAACCTTCCCTCATCTAAGAAGTATAAAACAGTCCGATTTGATATTAACATGGTTTCTGCAACCCAAAACCACGCAATTCCAAAGTACAAACAGATAAAATTACATAGGTATCATGTAAACAATGGCAAATTCTAACCTCCTTGGTTCAGCCATGGCTTTCTGCGATTACGATTAATCGCAGAAAGCCATGGTTCAGCTAGGTGGGTTAGCCAGAAGCCAGCGCTCTCCGCTCTGTCCACTCATCTATCATCATCTACCAGGGCGGCTAAAAAGTTCACTTTAGTAATTTAAGAGTTCATGACCATAGGTTGCAAGTTCGTATGATAGGCTTCGTTAATATAAGATAGATAGTTCTCATTTGGCGAAGCTTACGAGAAATTGTACTACAAAGAAATACATCGTGCGCGACTGTGGCTGAAACTTGAATGTGTTCGTTGCTTTGAAAGTTTACAGGAAAAGAGAGAATAACAAAATGACACTTCTGTAGTAACCGTAACCCGTAATTCATTTTTCCCGCCAAGTACAGATGCTAATGATCACGCTCGTTTTCTGTGTATATTTTATTGTTCATTAGTGTAAATTGTAGTCATATGAATAATGCCTTCCAGAGATTATGCTGACGATAAAGGTAAAATATTTCATATCAGATTGCATTATGTAATTGATGAATTTAAAATATGCTTAGTAGCTTTGCCTTGTGACTGTTATGAAAGGGATGTTAAAGGGATTTCTAAATGGTAATATTTATTGGCCTAGAAAAATTTGCCTTTGAGCAGGAACAGCATTTTTATATTGCCTGAATAAAATAAATATAGCTTAAGGAGGAGGAAAAAGTAATTAAAAATTCTAGTGAGATAAATATGCATTTGCTTTATGAAATGATTCTTTGGTATGTAATGAATGCCACATTCTTTGCCCTTAACCGAACGCTATCGGAATTTAGACGTCTGACAGACACACAAAATTCGAATTCTGAAATTGCTTTTGGGTAAGAAATGTGTCGAATACTTACTGCATCGCATATTTAAAGAATAAAAACAATAATATAGGATAAAAGTTTAACCTGGATTTTGTGGCACAACAAAATCTTGGAAAATTATGCTTTTCGTTCAGTTGGTCAAAAAGTTGTAATAATTAGCAAGAAAAAATAGAATTTGTGGTGTATTACATACAAAAATAAATGATATATGTTTTTAAATATATGAAAATAAAATTCTAAAGTATTCTCAAAAAAATTACACAACCCAAACAATGCATGTTTCTAAATGTCAATTTCTCAACTGCAAAATTTTCCTCACAGTCTTAAATCGCTTAAATCACTTCCAATTTCATCCAACCATTGTTTTACAGTATCCTCATAATCTGCATCCCCATACCTTACTCGTTTATTTGGCTCCTGTTTAATATCCATTCTGAACGTGCTAACGAATGCCACCTTCTGCCTAACAGTGCCGAATAAGCACCCTACTGACAGCAAGCAAGGGTCAAGGTGATTTGAAAGTACTGAAACACATGTGTGACGGGAGTTATGGGTTCAGCTTTGGCAACCAATTATGTATTTGAGTGTATCTCAGACCCCTTGACTCTGGTTAAGGGTTAATCTGCCACATTTAAATGAACAAAGCGATTATTTTAGGAAATTGCTAAGAGAAATCACTTGTACTGTACGTCGTATTCCAATAGTGATTTCATTGAGGTGAGAGGTGTTTAACACGCACTCCTGTATGGAGCTTCTTTTTCATATATAATTTTGATAGGCTAAATGGAAGTTAGGCTCTGCCATTGTTAGGCGAGGGTACTCCAATGTGTAGGTGGACCTAGCAGCTACTGAGTAATGTCTTGATGCAGTGGCAGGTATAAATATGCAGAGCTAAAAAAGTACTTTAGTTTTTGTTTTTATATTAGTTGCTGACAGAATGGATATTGATTAGATGGTTTGCCTCTTTGCACAGAAAAACTCATTTGTGTCTGCTGTAAGATTAGTGTAAATTGGACAAAACCAAGATATAATTTGTTAGTCTGTGATGTAATGACAGTGAAAATTTCATGAATAACCAATTTTAAACAAAGTTTCTGGTCATTTTCAAAACAATGAAGTGATTACATCTGATTATTTTTTGCTTTTCCTTTCATGCTGTTTCCTGGTCATTTTCAATACAAAACATCAATATTTGTGTATCATTCTTAATAGGGTTGTGTTGTAATGAGGTTTTTAATGTATTTTTGCAGTTTAAAAAGAAAAACTTAGATATTTGGTCAGCAAGCAGGATACTTTAGTTTTATTTTGTGAAATATGTCCTAACCTCTTTTCATTTTCTTACTACTATCTAGCAAAAATTAAAACCTTTCTGTCTGGATTCACTGTGGAAGATGGGAAAGGGACAAAACGCTTTGTTTATGGTAAACAGCTGGTAAGTTTAGCACTGTCATGCTCTTTAAATTGTATTGGGTATATAAATAAGTTTTGAGGAATTTCCATTCGGTGTCGTACTTATTACTGCTCGCATGTATTTTAAGGCGGCAACACTGCGATATCGCAGTACGAGACGTCAGAGTCAGTATACGACGTTTGATTGAGGTGCGAAGACATATTTGTTTTACTCGATGGAAAATGGCAACTTTCGTCCTGACAAAACAGCATTTGCGGGAAGTGTTAGTGCATTACTTTATTGTCAAGAAAAGTGCTGCCGACAGCTATCGCTTAATGTCAGAAATCTATGGTGAACATTCCCCATCCATAAAAACATGTGAGTATTAGTTTAGACGATTCAAAAGGAACGATTTCGATGTCAGTGATAAAGAACGTTCTGGACCACCCCAAAAAAAAAAAAAAATTGCTGATGCCGAATTGGAAGCTTTGCTCGACGAGGATCCGTGCCAGACCCAAAAAGAACTTGCAGCAGCATTAGATGTTGGTCAACCATGCATTTCACAACGTTTAGCTGCCATGGGAATGGTGCAAAAAGAAAGGAATTGGGTTCCACATGCTTTGCGGGAAAGAGACCTTGAACGTCGAAAAACCGTTTGCAAATTGCTGCTTCAAAGGCAAAAAAGAAAGTTTTTTTTTGCGTTGTGTTATTACTGCCGGCGAGAAATGGATATGGTATGATAACCCTAAACGGCAGAAAGCATGGGTGAAGCCAGGTGAACCAGGTCCTTCAATGCCGAAACGCAATATCCGTGGTTCAAAGATTAGCAACTAGCAAATAGCTAGTGAAAAATCAAATTTGCTAGTGAAAAAAATCGCAGTAGCAAATATTGCTAGTAAGGTAATTTTTTTTATTTAAAGTAACCAAAAATCATTATTAATCCACAAAGTTTACATAACAGTTTCTATTATCACTTGTTAAAAAACAGCGACGATCAGCGATTCTCTTTCGCCAATTTCCTTTCGACACTTAATACCCATCCTCCCCATATCTTTCATCCCTTCCAAACTGTCGTAGAAGCGCATTGAAACTCCTCTCCATCGTGCCCTCATTGGTCTATTACATAAACTGAACGTGACGTCGGCAACGGTTGCTGTGGCAACCCAGAGCTCTGGGATGGGTCGGTTGTTTGACCACCTGCTCTGCCACCCTCCCTTCTTTTGCCCCATGAACTTTGTCCTCAGCTCCTGTCGTACCCTAAGCCAAGCGATCGCCTTTATTGCGTGGCATAGATAGACGCTTTTTTACGAAACGTGTTCGTGGAGGGGGTAATCGATTATGGAAGAAACTTAGAAACTTTTGCTTCGTCTGACTTCTCGTTTTGGAAATTTTCCTTGTATTTTCAAGCTGAAATACAAATATTTATCCAGTAAAATGTTAATGAGCAATAATACTTGACAGAGGCAGCATCGTGAGAAAAAAAATTATGATTAAGGAAAAAATCCAAATTCCGTCGACCTTTTGTTTTCTAGTTTTGTAAAGACGGAATTCCAATAATAACGAAAAAGCCGGAATTCCTTGAATTCGCAGAAGAATCTCATGCCTGAAGATTACAGAAAAATTTTGCGGCAGCCAAGTTCCGTTTTTGCAAATTGTTCTCCACAGTTTCAAGCTAAAATGCAAACATTTATGCAATAAAATGATATTTAACAAGAAAAGCGGACACAAAGACAACATTGGGAGAACAATTTGCGATTATGGCAAAATTTTCTTACTCCGTTTCACTACTGTGTTCGAAAGTTTTGAAGCACGAAATTTCGTCTCCAGATGGAAGACGACCCCCCCCCCTTCTCCCAAATATCGATCTTCAGAATGATCTAACTGACGACAAAAAAAATAAAATAAAAATAAAGCTGTATTCCGCGAATTCCTGTAAGAATCTCGTGTATATCATAAAAATAATAGCAAAAGAAAAATTTGAAACAAAATGAAAATTTGTAGAATCTGTAGTTTTGATAGTGAGTTCCGTAGTCAGACAACTAATTCCGTAGAAACTACGGCATTGTGTGGTAGTTGGCTGATATGAAGTGTGTAGAAGTTTAGCAGAAATTTGTGCGATACTTGTGAAGTGGGATTCAGTTTTTTAAAAATAATACAAGGGGATTGGAGGAACAATTTGTCTGTTGAAACTTTAAATGCTCTGATGACAATTGAAATACTGTAGAAGGGCCACAAGAAGAGATTTTTAATCCACGGTCAGCAGTTATAAAGTGGTATGATGACAAAGTCAGACACCCTGAGTGTAAACCATATGGGAAGAAATCTGAATTAGAATGTCAGTGAAATATATTCATGTGGTATGAGAATTTGTTAGAAATTAATAATAAAGATAGTCACTAAACTTATCTAAGATTCTATTCATTATTCGAAAAGGTAAGTCAAAATATTTATACACATATTTAAATTTCTGTGTAACTTTATTAGAAAATAAGTTACGATGTGATTTAGTTTTACTTGCTAGTCATGCAAATGTTTTGCTAGCAAACTATTTGGTCACTAGCAAATTTTGCTAGTGAGCAAAAAAGATGAAATCTTGCCCTGATCAGAAGAGTGTGATCCACTATTAACTGCTGAAACCGTCAGAAACTATTACTGGTGATCAGTATCAAACCCAATTAATGCGTTTAAAACAAGCTCTCACGCAAAAATGGCCGGAATGGTAGAATAGACACAACAAAGTCATCTTACAGCATGACAAAGCAAGACCACATGTTTCTCGACCTGTGATTAAGTACTTAGAAGGATCCGACTGGGAAGTTCTACCCCACCCGCCATATTTGCCAGATATTGTGCCATCGGATTACCATTTGTTCCGGTCGATGCAACCAGCACTTTTTGGAGAACGGTTTAGTTCTTATGAAGACATCAAAAATTGGCTGGACAACTGGATCTCTTCCAAGGAACCGGAATTCTTCCTTCGGGCAGATGTTCACTGCCCGAAAGATGGGGTCAAGTTGTAGCTTCAGAGGGAGCACATTTCGGTTAATATTAAAATATTGTTTCTGTTCTCCAACAACGTGTTTTGTTCACCTGAAATCCCTCAAAACTTATTTATATACCCAATAGAATTGCATTTTTAAGTTAAAGTGACTGAATTTTGCTTCAGAATTTATCAAAAATAGTCACTAATTTACACAATTTTAGTTATGAAGTATCAGTAAGAAATTATATATTATGAAAGTTGAAAATTTTTTATCTTCTAAGCATCTTTAGATTTTTCTGTGAGCAAAGTGAAAAATTTTGAAGGTGATGACCTCCAAAACTTTTCTTGCTATATCAAGGAACAGAGCAAGCATTTTTCCTTTTTTTCTAAAGCAAAATTAAAGTTCAAAAAGCTGTATTGTTTTTTATTTGCAGAGAACAACTGCGGGTAATTAAAAATTGCCATGGAGAGTTTCAATTTTTAAAATGCTTTCACTTTTTCTTTCTTAATATAGTAAGAATGAACTAACAAATGAAAAACAACCCATGCATTTTAAGTGATTTTCAATTGAATTAAAAAAAATTGGCACTATTGTTCATTCGATTGCCAAAACAGTTTAACACATCATGGAAAATGTTGCTAACCAGATTTGTATAAAAATAAAATGTATCTGCGTACACAACCATTGAAAACAGAAAACTTGCTGCAAACCCACGAATCACACGATAACAATAGAATAAGATAATTTAAAGAAAAATTAAAAAATAATAATAATAATTATTAGAATATTACAGATTTCAGTGAGGACAATATAAGTATATTGCAACTGAATGTGCAACAATCTGTGTGAAATGGATCTTTATGGCAAAATATTAAAATATTGGGCTATAAACCTCATAAAAACAAAGAGATTAATTAAATAATTTTTTTATATCTAGAAAACAGTTCCATTAATGAGCTTTCAAAAATTATAAATAGCATTTTCAACATTTTAATTCAAAAATAGTGGATTTACAAAATACACAAGGAAAAGACTAATTTAATAACTGGCAACTGCAAGAGGAACCTGACAATAAAATTTAAATTCTTTCTGTGTAAACGAAACTTTTGATACAGTTCCTACATATTAAGAACAGCCTTTGATAAAATCAAGAAAACATAAACATTTGTTAAAACAAAATAACTCAGAAGATGAACATTCTCACGTTAAAATAAACAGTTGAACATTCTCACGTTAAAATAGAATTAAATATATTAACCGGAGTAAATCCTTGAGAAAGTGTTTTAACAGCTGTAAATAATATTTTTATTTTTTTAATCTACAAACAAAAACTATGCAAAATCTACTAATAATTTGAAAACTATCCGCGTACGCGCATACATCTATATTCTGCTACTCTGATGCTGATTCCATTGCAGATGAATTCTTTACTGATTTTGAAATTTAATTTTGCTTTAAATAAAAGCAAAAATGCTTTATAAATAACCTGTAAAAGCTAATGCAATAAATTTTGACTCCACTCAAATGCAGTGTGCGAGAATGCTCAGCCAAGTTAAAAAAACAGAACTCAGTTTAGATCATCAGTAACAGATGACATGCTAGAAAAAAAAATTTATAGCAAAACTGTGTGCAGTTTCTGTGCCCATAGGTTCTTAAAAATCGCTTAGAGCTAATGATTTCTTGCAAATATGAAATCATGCAAATCTCTTGATGAAATACAAGGTGATCCGTTTGGACAAGGATAATTTAAAAATACTGTGGTAGGGCTTGTAACAAATATAAAAAGTCAATATTTGGCAGAAATTACCTTTATGGATGGGAGTTTGCCTAGGCTTCAGCGTGACCCCCTTTACGGATTCTGCAGAGTTCATACCGTGTGCTCAATTCTTGCCACATGTTTTCTAACATCTGCAGAGTAATTTGTGTGATTACTGCAGAAATTTTCACCTTCAAGTCATCGAGGCTTTGAGGTTAGTGTGCGTAGACGATGTTCTTCACAAACCCGCACACAAAGAAAGGTTCTGGGAGTTTGTGGGCCACACCAGTTGTCATTGAATGTTTTGTCGAGAAAGTTCCTAACTTCAAGTGACCAGTGGGGTTGGAGCCCCATCTTGCTGTAAAATGACATTGTTATCCAGTTGTGGTCCGGGTATGGTCCTGATCGAAACTTTCCCTTCAGGCAGAATTTGGCATCAGTACTGCAGCTTTCGCAATCACTCTATAGATTTTAGAAACGTAGTTTGTACGCGTCCTGGAATTCCATGTTGTCCTGGAAATGTCCTAATCTGTTATATGTCCTGGAATTTTAATTATTCATACCTTTTTGTCCGTGCACAATGTTTTGTAGTTGATTTTTGCTGACAAATTTTCCACCCCACCCCCAGCAAAATATGGGGGTGATGCTGGTTTTCTTGTCTGTTAGGAGGACTGAAGCTGCATTATTAGCATCCTTTGCGTCATGCTTATGTTATCACTTTGCCTGTCAGTCCGGGGAAACCATATCATATATCTCTGCAACTATTAGTTCGATTTGTAAAATTCCTTTTGTACTAAGAAGCTTAAAATGTGAGAATGATGATCCATGCATTCCGTTTTTTCCAATGCACAACTTTGCCGCTAGAGGGCGCAAATGGAGATCGTATCGAACTTAAAATGCATTTTATTTCATATATTTGCTTCTAAATATGCAATTGAAAACATTATTTTTCCTTTCAAGAACATTTATATCGAAGACTATTTTAGTTGCAGTCGTTTTATCAAATAATGCATAAGTTTTCCGCTAGGGGGCATAAAGGTAAATCATGATTTTTCTGATATCTCCGCATCTAAAAGTCCGTTCAGAAAAAATTCTTCCTGTGCCGGATACAGCTTTTCAGGGGAAATGTTTTGCATATAATTTTTCATTTTTGTTAAAGAATGGTTTGGCTACCAGGGACATAAGCGTTTATTTTTGTTTCTGATGTATTAGGTGTGCAACTTAATTCTCGGCCACAGGCACGACACATTGACAGCAAATTATAGCAAATCGAATTTGTACCTAATCAGGGAAATAATCCTCGTTGTGTTGGATACATTTGAGCCATCGGTCAGGAAGCTGCTGAATGCCACTGCGGAAAAAGAGGGCTGTTTCGAGTTGATAAAGTCATTAATACTTGTGTGGACCTCCTCGACAGAAGTGAAGTGCGTATCACTCTGGGGATGTTTCAGGGAGTGAAAGAGGTGATAATGCGACGGGGCAAAGTCTGGAGAATATGCGGGGTGGGACAAAATCTCCCATCCCAGGTCGGTGATCGTGTTTAAAGTCGTTTTCGCAGTGTAAGGACGCGTGTTATCCTGAAGCAATAGGACTGACCTTCTGCCCTTGCCGGTGTATGATCTTTTCGTCTCCATTGCGTCACTCACATGAATGAGTTACTGACAATAACGCTCAGCATTGACCGTTTCACCATGTTTGAGCAACTCATAGTGTACTACACCGCGCTGATCTCACCATGTGCACAGCGACAACTTCCTGGCATGGATATTTGGTTTGGCTGTACTGGTGGTAGGCTGACCTGGATAAACCCACGATTTGCGCCACTTAGGATTATCATAGAGGATCCACTTCTCATCACAGGTCAAAATCTTGTGGAGGAAATCCTTCTTGAATCTGGAGAGCAAGGACACAGCAACATCGTAGCGCCTAGACTTGTTCGCAGCTGTGAGTTGGTGGGGCACCGAACGGCCATCCTTGTGAATCCGTCAAAGCTTGTACAGGCGCTTTACAATTGCTTGCCGTGTTACTCAGAGTTCCTGGGCAAGCTCTGACTGTGTGCAACAGGAATCTGCGTCCAACAGGTGTTCCAGTTCCTCATCGTCAACTTTCTGTGGCTGTCTCTGATGTTCTGCATCATGGAGATCAAAATTTCCCTGCTTAATCCGCTGGAACCACTTCTTACATGTACTGTAGGACACAGCAGCCTCACCCAAAGCAGCACAGATCATTTTCTGGGCTTTCGCTGCACTTTTTTTCAGCTGCCTCAAATGTTGCTTCTCGAACGACGTTGCTTTCACCGTCAACTTTTGTCCCTTCTGTCACTACAGCTGTGAGCGGTTATGGTTGCGTGGAAAGCTGTTGGATGGTGCTGCAATCAGCCATTATCGCACACAGCTATTTGCATTTGCCGACGTTCTATGATTGCTCGTGGTTAGGGGCCGAGAATTAAGTTGCACACCTAATATTTGCAACAAAATTTGAGCTGTAAACTTTATTGAAAAAATTCTTCCGTGAACCAGTATCGCTCACCTCGGAAAACCTTTTGAGAACAAACATCTCCTGCTTAAAATAGCACATAGTTTTTCCACCAGGGGGCATACGCATATATCTTATTTTTGTTGATATCTCTGTTTCTAGGAGTCCGACTTCAAAAATTCTTTGTTTGTTGGACATTTTCTGTGCAAAATGTTTCTCATAATTTCTATTTTTTTTAATGCACAAGTGTGCCACTAGAGGGCTTAAGTTCATGTTTCCGTTTACAGCAATATCTGCAAGACTAAAAACCCGATTGAAAAATATTATTTTTCAATCAGATACTACTAACTCTGAAAATTCTAGGGTATTTTCTTCCCAAAATAATGAGCAATTTCCCTAGGGGCACAAATATTTATTTTATTTTTCTCAATATCTGTACTTCTAAATGGCTGATTTAAAAAACTTTTTTAACACCGGATACCATTTATCTTATGGAACACTTTAGGTTTGTATTTGAGGAGGTTTGTGGTTCACAATTCTGCCATTAGATTGTGTTTGCAGCTGTATTTATGCTTCTAAAAACCCTATTGAGAAAGTTCTTTTTTTACCATATGCCATTTACTATAATAAAGATGGGGAGGGAATCAGATTTTTGCTGCAATAAGAAGATCCTATTCAAATAATGTACAACTTCCTCCCTAGGGGTCGTAAAGGTCAAACGGTTTTTCTTGCAATCTCTGCTTCCGAGAGACGTATTTGAAAAGTTATTTTTCCTTAGCCTAGCTTTTGCCATGAAAAATTCTTTTTGCCTGTTTTCAACTTTTCCATTATGCAAAATTCTTCTGCTAAAAGGCATAGAGTTATATCATGTTTCCTTCTATATCTATTCTTTTAACTGTTTGATTTGAAAATCTCTTTGTCTTTGATACCTTCCTTTTACTATGAGAAACTTTTCATGCGCCATTTGTTAATTTTAGTAAGATACTTTTTAGCTGCTGGTGGAAGTAACTGATGTTTTATAAATAGCTGATTTTTTTTGTGGGTTATTTTTCCCTTTACTGAAGTTTACTAATGAATGCTTTATGTTAAAATTTGCCATGAAATCAGATTGCTTTCTAATATCATAAACTTAAATCTAGTTGTTTCTTAGTATTTTCTGAGCTAAGTAATCACTTTCTATTTTCTATAATTGGTTTTCTAATCATGCCCCGTCAAAATGCCTTGATCACTAATGAATGCAATTATACACAGCTCTTGGATTTAAGGTTTTCCCGTTATTCTCTTTCGTTTCATGTTGGAAATTTTTGTGCATACTTTGTTTGCTGATGAGTACAAATTTAAAACATAGCTGCAGCATTCAAATCAATATTACTGTATGTTGAAAAATTCCTTCCCTAAGTAAAATGTAACACAAATACTTGCTCCCATTAATATTTGTTTAAGAAAAAACAATCCCTAGGGTCCTTTGAAAAAGTTCCAAATATTTCACCTATCCTTAAATTTCCAATGTAAGCATTATCTCAAAATAATTAAATATAAATAGTATTTTATACATTGATTGTGTGGTATATGAAAGCATTTCAAGAGTAATGCGACATACCTACCAGTGTTTGAATTACTCAGTTCCCTTCTTACTTAAAAACATATTGGGAATGCACTGTTACTCTGCTATATCACCAATCTATAGGAATCTTATTCTGGAAATATCCATTGTTCTGTTAGTTGCACTTTCAAATTAAATGTTTTAAAAACAAATACTGGAGATAATTCTATTGAAATGATAATTACTTTCTGCATTTACTGTACACATTGTAGTAAGTTTTTTTTTTCTTTACGAACCAGTGGTTCGCAAATTCTAGTGGTCCGCTGGGCCAGTAAAAGATTTATTTCTAATTCTAACACTGCCTATGTACTTTTGAGTTTTGTTTTTTATTCTATCATTTGCTTCAATAATTGAACTAAAGCCAATGTAGAAAAATATTTTTTCTCAAAATCAGTGTAGTATACCGTATATAAAAGTTTAGTAGAAATTAACCGGGTTGCCAGCCGACCGGGAAAATCGGGCAAACTCAGAGAATCCGAAAATAAGGCTAAAAATCAGGGAAAAATAATTTTTTTTTTTTTTTGCAAAAACCTGGAAAAGTCAGGGAAAACTAAACTGATAATTTTTTGAGTAATGCGTATGCAGTAGCTACCAGGGATGGAAATTCTGCGCCAGAGTGTGCCAAAACAAAAAATCTTGCACCATCTTGCTGCAAAAGACACATTTTGTGCCATAGTGCGGCAGAACCGCCGTGCCCAGTCGTCATCGTCAATGCTTTGGCATACTACATTCTTTGTGGCACCGAGTTCAGCTTGATGCTGAGTAAGACCATACGTTGGGAAGAAAGGTTCAGCGATTCCAAGTACTAAGGGTTTTATGTAGTTACTATGGAAATTGTTGGTCCGGTACAGACGACGGAAAACGTCGAGTATGCCTGTGGAAATTGTCGGTCTGCTACAGACGACAGAAAATAGCAAGTATGCTATATGGAAATCGTCGGTCCTCTACGGACGAAGGAAAACAACGAGTATGCTATGGAAATCGTCGGTCCACTGCGGACAATGAAAAACGTCGAGTATGCAATGAAAACCAAACATTTCAGCCAGCAATAAAAAAAAAAAAGCCAGTAATTAATTCAAGTGTACAATGATAGCTTCTTAGCAATTCTTTTGGAAAAAAAAAAGTTTGTGCTTATGTTATTGGTTTGTCCGTCTGTAGACACTATATCTCTGCAACTATTTGTCCTATTTAAAAAAATTCTTTTTGCATTCGGAAGCTTGAAATATGTGAATGATCTTTCGTTTTTTTTTTTTTTTTTTTTACAATGTACAATTTTGCCACTAGAGGGCATAAATGTAGATGTCGAATTCAAAATACATTTTATTCCATATATTTGCTTTTAAACATCTGATTGAAAAAAATCTTCCATCTTTTGATTCAATTTATGTCGAAAAGTATTTTAGGTATACTTACTTTTTCAAGTTACGAATAGATTTTCTGCTAGGGCGTAAAAGTAAATTACGTTTTACCCGATATCTCTTCTTCTAAAACTCTGATTTGAAAAAAAAAAAAAAAATTCAGCGGATACAGCTCCTGATAAAAAATCTTTTGCATATAATTTCTACGTTTTGGTAAATAATACTTTGGACACCAGGGGGCGTAAGCATTAATTTTTGCTTCTGATGTATTTGCCATAAAATCTGAGCTTCCAAAATCTCCATTGAAAAAATTCCTTCGTGGACCGATGCCACTCACGTCAATAAACCTTATTGGAATATTTTCTTATAATATTGCATGGTTTCACCGCCAGGGGCATAGATGTATATCTGATTTTTGTAAATATCTCTGCTTCTAATGGTCCGATTTAAAAAATTCTTCTTTCATTGGATAGAGTTTCTGGTGTGACGTGTTTTTCATATAATTTCAAAAATTTCAAGTAATTCATAGACTTTCCGCTAGAGGGCATAAAGGTAAATTGTGTATCCCCGCTATCTCTGCTTCTAAAACTCCCATTTGAAAAATTCTTTCTGCACCGGATACAGCTCCTAATGGGAAATCCTTTGCATATAATTTCTAATTTTGTTAAAAAATGGTTTGGCCACCAGGGGCCATAAGACTTAATTTATACTTCTGATGTATTAACAGCAAAATCTGAGCTTCTAAAATCTTGATTGATAAAAATTCGTTTGTGGACTGATACTACTCACGTCGACAAACCTTTTAGGAGTATTTTCTTAGAATAATGCAAGGCTTCTACGCCAGGGGCGTAGATGCTTATCTTATTTTTGTCAATATCTGTACTTCTAGGAGTCTGATTTAAAAAATTCCTTCTTTGTTGGATGGTGTTTCCGACGCAATTTTTTTTTTATTGCCGGTTTAACGACCTCCGCAAAATGTTTTTCATAAAAATTCAAAATTTTCAAGTAAATCATAGACTTTTCACTAGGGGCATCATATAATTTAAACGCAATTTATTGCGTTTTCCCTAATATTTCTGCTTCTAAAACTCTGATTTGAAAAATTATTCGTATATCGCATACAGCTCCTGATGGAAAAAAAAATTTAATATAATTTCTAATATTTGGTAAAAAATGGTTTGTCCAACAGGGGGTGTAAGATGCATTTCAAGCAAAATCTGAACTCCTGTAAACTTCTTGACTAATTTTTTTTTTTTTTTTTTTTTTTTTTTTTTTATTACTGATGCCACTCACGTTGAAAAACCTTTCGAGAATACTTTCTTCCTAAAATAATGCGTGTTTTTCCTGCCGGGGGCATAGACACACATCTTATATTTGCCCGTATCTCTGCTTCTAAGAGTCCGATTTGAAAAATTCTTTCTTTGTTGGAAAGCATTTTCTTCGGTTAGATGCTGCGAAATGTTTCTCATATAAATTCAGATTTTTCTGAATGCACAAGTCTGCAACCAGAGGGCATAAGTTCATGATTCTGTTTACAGCAATATCTGCGGGATTAAAAATCTGATTGAAAAACTTCTTTCTTCGGTTAGATGCTATTGTTTTCTATACCGGTTCCATTGACTTTGAATAGCTTTGATAAATTTAATTTGCGCCAGAAAAGATTCAAAAGACGTGCTCATTACACCCAAAAATTCGGTGTCATCTTTCTTGTTTTTCTTGCATTGAATATATTCCATTACGAATGGGGCATTTAGTATGTATATTATCATGGAGTTATACATAATCTGTAAATTTTACCTGAAATTCCCCTCAGAATTATCTTCTGGAAAACTAGGGGAATTTTTAAAGCCAACATGAGTGGCAACCATGATTAAACCTGGTTACATTTTCAGTGACAGTTTTTGGTATTTCAGTATTTATCTGTGATTCTAAGTTTCATATTAGCAGCAGTGGACATCATTTTTAACATTCTGCATTAAATTTGCCCAAGCATGTAGGAAGTTGTTTGTTGTAGGTCACAGGTTGAACAGTTTCACTGTATTTTAAGTAATAGCATTTGGATCATATGTCCTGGAAAAAAAATCAAAGTCCTGAAAGTGTCCTAAAAAAAGTCCCGGAATTCTGTGATTGACAAAGCGTATGAACCATGTAGAAAACACATGGCAAGACTTGAGCACCCGCCACCCGGTATGAACTCTGCAAAATCGGCAAAGGGGGTCATGTAGAGACATAGAAAAACTCCCATTATGTCATAAAGGTAATTTCTGCCAAATATTGACTTATTTTAAAATGTGTTACAAGCGATACCACAGCATTTTGAAATTATCGCTACCCAAACGGATATCACCCTGTAGTACCAAGTTTCTTCATAAAAGTTAGAATTTATGGCTACAAACTCGTGTGCAAAACAAAAGGTGCATAATGCTAATTTCACAAAAGGCAAAACAATTTCTGCCATAAAAAGTATAATTGAATTATGTAGTTTATCCATAATTTTATTTTGAATACTGATTGCTGGTGCCAGTTATTATCCATAGCTCAGTCCCTCACTGTGGGGGGTGGGGGCAGTGTTGCCAAGTCACTCATTCCAAAAGTCTCCAAATTAGCCACAAAAAGTCTCCAAAAGTGGAAAAAGTCCCTAAAAATCAGATTTTTTATTATGTTAAATTTTCGTACTTATCTGTGCACCATTTAAAATTAAATGACACATTATTATTATTATTATTATTATCTATTTGATACTTTTTTTTTTTTTGATTGGAGGTTTAACGACCACGTTGAGCAACTCAATGAGCTATAAGCAGTCACCCGTCCCTAATTTAGGGTAGCTGGTTCCAGAGAAGGGAGAGAGAGCCAGTGCCGCAAGTCAAACGCAACATCCATGCCTCACGGGATTCGAACCCGGGCCCCTTTCGGACGAATGATCAGAGGCCATCGCTTAGACCACTGCGCCACCGGGGTGGTTTTGATACTTTAATAATGTAAAAAGAAGTGAATGTGACGCCTTTGTTACTTAATATGGCTGGGTGAGGGATAACGAACACTGTGAGCAACATGATAAGCTGTAAGATGTCACCCATCTCTAATTTAAATCTACTGTTCCCAGGGAAGGAAGAAAACCAGTGCTGAAAGAGAAACACGACATTCATGCCTCACCGAGATTCGAACCTGGACCCAACTCGGGTGAATAGTAATATAGCTTCAATTGTACACAGACTTAAAGGGGGTGGGATACAGAAACAAGTTTTAAATGGCTAAGAAGATCAGCTAAAAATACTTAATGTAAAGCATGGTGAACCAATAAATTATAGCGTTAAAGATGAAATTTCTTGCAAAAGCAAACGTTTTATCCAGTTATGTGTTACTGTTACTTTGATTTATATTAAACAAAACTTTTGTTTTAATGAAGAATAAAACAAAAGTTTTGTATAATGATAGAATATTTCTGAAAGTGGATACACTGTAGTAAGTCTCACCACCAGCACACTAGCTGTCTAAGGGATCCCAGGCAAATTCACCGAGCATCGGCAAGCTTTCTGTGACTTATGGAAACAAAGGCGAGAAGGAAAGAGGATTGCATTCTACAAGCATTAAAATTCACGGTTAT
Organism: Macrothele yani; assembly: GCA_039090855.1. Lineage (NCBI taxonomy): Eukaryota > Metazoa > Arthropoda > Arachnida > Araneae > Macrothelidae > Macrothele > Macrothele yani. The sequence goes on from CM076998.1 coordinate 93,617,650, forward strand.
GGATATTAGATCTGCGGAAAGTGAAGAAGACATTCTCCCGATTCAAAAACCGTATTTAAAATGCTTAAAACTGTAAATAAAAGAAATAGCTGAAATTGTTAAAACAAAACAAAATCCCCTAAAAAAGTCGCTAATCCCGAACTACTGTTTTTGTCGCTAACGCCAATCCAGAATCCCCTAAATGTAATGACTTTTCCCCCAAATTGGTAACACTGGGTGGGGGTACAGTGAGGACATACATAGAAGGTCATAAAACTTATATTAGTATCTTGCGCAGCAAGTAAACGTCTGGGTTTTAGGATTCACCAGTGTTTTTAACGTAAAAGAAATAAATGGCAAAACCGTCAAGTAAAATTATCTTTTCCATAAATACCTTTAGTTCGTCTTTTGTTAAGTCACAAATTTCAATTATGCGCATAAATACACTATGAAATTTATGCAGAGTTAGTTTCTTTGATCCTTCCTACTGCTTGAGCTGGTTGCATGTAAACAAGGTGCAGCAACACACTTGAAATTTGAAACTACATGAAACCATTGAGATTCTGAAGACCACCCTGTTTTGTTTTGTTTTCTAATAAGATCTTCCTTTTGTGCAATGTTTTGTGGCACCATATTTGTTGGGAAACACTGGTATATAGTCTTTTACTGCAAGAAGCTTTTTAAATGTTTTTGGACACAAAAATATTTGCACGCCTTCTTGACACCTGTTTACAGTTACATGCCATGAAAGTGCATTTTCTTATGTGATTGATATCTATTACAATGTTTTATTTTTTTCATCTGCAGATCAGACTTGCACATCGTGAACAGGTTGCCATCACAGTTGACTTAGATGATGTTGCAAAGGATGATTCGGAGTTGTCTGAAGCAATATTGCTTAATGCTCGGCGCTATGCTTCACTTTTTGCTGATGCAATATTTGATATGCTTCCGGATTATAAAGAAAGAGAGGTAAGACATTTTTTCTTCAGCATCCTTCCCAACTTTTTAACATCACATATTTATCTAAATTAGTATATCTAATCACAATATTAAAGTTTAAATTATAGTTTTTCATATCTGATAAATCAGAGGTATAACTAGGTATTTTTGCACCCAGGGCAAATCACAAAACATTGTCTCCCCCAACTGTTTAGCTTGAATGTTCCTCTCCATAGAGAGTGACATAAGGTTCTGGGGTGTTACTTTAATAAAGAGCCAGTGGCGACTTTTCAGGTGAAGTAGGTGAAGTGCCTCTTCACCTATTTTATTTGAAATAAGATTTTATTTAATAGTTTCGTATAATATAGGTTATTTTGCACCCTTCGTTTTAAATTCTAAAAATTTTTCCTTAGTCTTCAGTTTTGCTCTTAAGTATATATATATATATATATATATTTATTTTTGCCTTTATTGAGTGCCAAAATACCCAAAATTTTGATTAGATATCACTTCACAATGCACGTTCAATACGGAAAACAAGTCCTTATACGCAAAACAGTTCAAGTGAAGAGCTGAAATGAGAATGCTTGGAAGTCTGCAGTTTTCGTCCGAGTTGCCATGGTAACTGTGATGTCACCCTCCCTATCTGCCCGGGCAAGTGAAGTGTTTTATCATGCGACGTCAAGGCTCTGCACCTGGAGTCGTGGAACTTACCAAGAGATCGCAGTGGAATGGTACGGATTGCCAAGGGTTCTTTGCAATCCACTAAAGATTTTTTCTTGCGGTGTTTTGGTACATACTTTCTGAAAGAGATATGTTTTTTCATGTTTTGTGATTGTTTGTTAAAAACTTCATTAGTTACTTTAGTTTCGTGTACAGTTGAACTGATAGTAATAGTTTTAGTTTTCAGTAGGTATCCTGTGAAAAACATTGTCTGTAATTTATTGCAAACTCCGTTCAATCGGTGGAAAGTTAAAAATAAAAGAGACATTTTACTTCAAGGACGACCAACGGATTCACTGACAATTGTCGCCAAGAAAGAAATCAAGAAGAGCGGTAAATCTGACAATATTAATTTAAAAAATTGTTGGTTTACTGAATATAAATGGCTTTGCAGCCCTTCTGTGTTACAAAAATTATTTTGTTGGCCCTGCTTATATTTTAGTAATAAAACTCGCCATGGAATAAAGACAATTTTCAGATTTCTTAAATATAAAACGATCACTTTACAAACGTGGTGATTCTAGCGAACACCTGAAATGCGAATTTATGCTAAATAATTTTGAAAGGAATCAGAACACCATTGCCGATGCCCTGAGGTAGAATGCTAGGCTTTTGAAAATGCATTTTAACGAAAGCGTTCGTTTAAATAGACTTTTCCTGCAGACAATGATTGATGCAGTACTGTATTTGAGTAAACAAGAACTAGCATTCCGTGACCACAACGAAGGTATTAACTCAATAAATCGTAGAAATTCAAGGAATTGCTTTCACTGTTGATATCAAGAAGTCCTTTAAAATTCAAAATCAATACAAAACGATAAAAAATGTCTTCACAGGTGACTCAAAAACTATTCAAAATGAATTAATTGAATGTATTTCTGAATATATAAACAATCACGTCAAAAATGAAATAAATGAAGTTCAATGTTTTTATATTCAAGTAGATGGGAAGACATAACCAGACTTCCGAGTGCTCTTTAATAATAAGATCTGTTGATTCGGAAGGTGTATTGGTTGAGCGATTTTTGGGTTTCTATGGTGTGAGTGAAGATAGAACGTCAGAAGCTTTATACAAAATGCTAGACAAAATTTTGGAACAGTTTGATTATCAACACAAGTCAATAGGACAATGTTACAATGGGGCAAGCGTAATGTCTGGACACTTGACTGGGCTCAAGAAAAAATAATCATAAAGCTTCTCAATCTGTTTTTGTTATTGCTTAGTACATCGTTTGAACCTTGTATTACAGCAGAGTTTTTCTAAAATTTCTAAGTGTCGAATATTTTTGCAAGCCTCAGTGTAATTCCTTTGTTTTTCACCACTCAGTGAAGCGATCGCTTCACTGAGTGGTGAAAAAACAATACACTCACATCAACAACCGCAAGAGGCATGCCAACCATAACAGAAACTGGATGGTCCTCCACTTCGAAGTTAGTAAGTGTAATAATTGAAGATTGGGATAAATTGAAGGAAGTATTCGAATTTCTCACAAATAGTGACCAATCAGACAAAAAATCAATTCAACTTGTCCAAGGGTTTTTAAATGATATGAACACTTTTGAATTTACATTTTCGGGAATAGTATTTAATGAAATATTTGGTTCACCGATCTATTATTCGAAATTTTGCAGAAAAAATCACTAGACATATACTGTGTTACTCAAATTGAAAAAAACTTATGAAATTTTGAGCCATAAAAGGAACGATGAGGTATTTGAAACACTGTTTGGAAAAGCTAGCAAAATCACAGAAATAAGCAGATCTAAACGGGAATATGCTGCTCTTACACAAGAAACAATTTTTAAAAATTATAAACAATTGTATTTTGAAATTTTGTTCCACATTCTTATGGAAATGGATATAATATTTCAAGACAGTGAGAAACTTAAACTTCAATTTCCCTGTCTTGCTGACACAACCAAATTCGACCAATTTAATTCATGCTTTCCCTCTCACGCTTTTGAAAATCTACATTTTTACGGGAAAATATTTACTAAACACCAGGGCCTTAAAAATGAACTGAGTCTTGTATATGCTGATGAAAAATTAAGGAATATATATATAGACTCATGGACTTTTTTGAGTGCTTCATGGAGATAAAGGCATTTTTACAGAATCTTATAAATTGGTTTCCGTATTTTTAACAATTGCATCTGCAAGTGTTTCAGTGGAAAGAAGTTTTTCTTGCCTTAAAAAAATACAAACTTACTCAAGAAACACTATTTCTGCAGATAAATTTGCTTCTTTGGCAAATATTTCTATTCAGAAAGACATTTTCTTGATGTCACGAAGAAACAGCCATTTTATGACGACATAATCGACAAATTTCCAGCTTTTAAATGGGAATTGATCTAATATATAACAAAATAGGTAAGTTCTCATTAACTGATTTTCATTGAAGACAGTAGATATCTTTTCATATTGCTCTTGTAGCTCTTCACCTATTTTTCCTACCACGAGCCGCCTCTGTAAAGAGCAAAGGCATTTTTGCATCAGAAATATACAAGTGCTTGCAATATTATAATTATGCTTGTTCCAGGAGAACTTAGTGGGTTGGTGCAAATGAAATGTCTGGCAAAAGACCAGCCTGCGTGGACTGCGAGATTGGAAAAGTAGGACAACTTACCTAGGCAAAATAGTCCCACTCGGCATTTACACATAGTTGCAATCTGTCCAGCAAGGCCATGATCCCGGAATGAATATAGTATTGTGGCTGGGACCTGAAAACTCGTCAACTGCTCGTTGAACCTTGTCCGTCGTGAACTGTTTCGCAGGCAGGAAGTGATCCAGGCGACGAAACCGGTGATAGTCTGTTGGAGCCAAGTCCGGGTAATAGGCAGAATGAGGCCGTGCTTCATAGCCCAAGGCACTTAGTGTCAGCATCATTCGGTGTGCGACATGAAGGCAGGCGTTGTCCTGGAGCAGAAGAACACCATGTCTGTTGACCAAAGTCTGCAGCAATTTCCGGTGCATCTGGTGTAATTCAGAACAATAACGTTCTTCAGTGATGGTTTGGCCTCTTGCCAAGAAACTCCAATGAATTATCCCGGATGTGGACCACCAGACAAGGAGCATCATTTCCTTGGTGTGTAGGGGTGGCTTAGGATGCCGTCCAGCAGGCTGTACCTTGCTTAACCATTGTGCAGATCATTTCCGATTATCATAAAGGACCCACTTCTCATTGCAGGGGATGATTCGATGCAGTAGAGGTTCCTGTTTATTCCTGGCAAGCAGCGACATGCAGACCTCCAAACGCCTAGTCTTGTTGGCAGTTGTCAGCAGCCACATGTCCAGCTTTTTGACCTTACCCAGCACAGCCAAATGCCGAACAACTGTCTTGTGGTGGACACCTACCTATGCCGCTATCTCACGACACGTTTTTCGGGGGTCCGCTTCAACCACACATAACGGAACATCATCAGAAACAGCAACAGGTCAGTGTCCACGTGCTTCGGTTTGCAGGTTCGTTTCTCCGCTTTCGAAACTTCACAAACCATCGCCAAATGGTTCGTACAGTGGCTGTATTCTCCCCAAACGCTTTAACGTTTTCGAGCAGCAATTCCTGCAGAATTGCCCAGTTTAATTTCATACAGGAAGATGATTCTCAGATCCGTCATCTACATGTTTCCTTTGCAAGCCACGTTATGTCGAAACAAACCACGCCTGAACCTTGTTCTTCACACATGTGCTAGCTATTTATAGTAACTCGGTGACATAATACCCGCAACACCTGTGGGTGGTTCCATTCCGCTTTGGTGGGAGCCTGTCTCCACCACGCGTTCGCGCCGGACATTTCATTTGCATCAACCCAATAGAATAGCAAGACTAATTTCGTGTTGTTGATGCAAAATTTTTCATTATTTAGTATGCACATGCATATGCAATCACCAGGTTTTAAATAACAAAACTTTGCAACTGGGATTGTCTGACATTTCGCTTCACACTGAATTTTATATTTTCTTTTTTTTATGGTATTCTTGTTTACTTAATTGATAAAGTTCTAATAATTGTTGAAGGTAATGAAGTAGACTTAAGAACCGGTAAGCTTTTCGACAGACCGGAGGAATGCCTCTGGAAATTTTCTGCTACTCTGATTGCCATTTTTATTTTAGTTTCACAACCTAATGCTTAAGTATTTTTATTTTGGTGTGATACGGTAAATGAGGTATAATGAAGTAAAGTGTCATTTCTCATTTTAAATGGGAATGGCACTTTACTCCTTTAATTGGGTCTTTAGAAAATTAGGAAATGAAAGGAGCAGAACTCACACAGTCCAGAATGAAGCCAGGAAGTGCCTAAGTGATGAACATAAAGGTTTCGTATATTTCCCTTAATTTAACCTCAAGGATGTTCTGGGTAGCGAATCCAAACTGTAAGCCATTTGGGCCAAAAAATTCAGAAGGGGAAATAGATGGTGAGATTCCCAACTGGTTTGGACCTCCAGTACTACATTAAACGGAGCGAATGCAGCTGGAAGCAGTGGCTCACAATCATATTAATGATCAAATAGCCTCCATAGAATATTCAACAATGTGAATGGTATCCTTATCTTGCAATGTGCAAACAAACGCACCGTAGTTTCTGAATGTGAGCAACTGACATCCCCTGCACATGTTAAAGCGGAAATGCAAAATTTAAGCTACCAAGGCTACCAAAACTGCGGAAAGATTTTACAAGAAAATTCTGTATATGGACAAGCGTCAAAGTATAATGGAATTTAAAAAAAAAAAAACTGTACCAGAAAATAGTGCAAAAGTTTCAATTCCAAATTCAATTAGATTGAAAGTAATTTTTGCACCCTCTCTTGAGCTGTACCCAGGGCAGCCACCCCACTTGATCTGCCCTAGTTATGCCTCTGTGATTAAAAAAAAAAAAAAAAAAATGTCAAAACACTCACTTGACTACATTTATGCAGGCATGTGATTCTTCCTCTAATTAGCGAAATTCCATGAATTCACGTTTTAGAAGAAAAACGGAAATCCGCCAAACCTGTCATTTATTTGCGATCGTAGGCTTTTGACAAAAGTTTGTGATTTTTGATACGTTGGGAAAAAAACCCCATCAGGGCAAGAAATATTTGTTGCTTAGGTGGCGATATTTCAGTTGTAAGGCATACTCTTTCTTCTAATGTATGGCTGACTGGCAGCTCCGGGCTGCTGCTGCGGGTGACGTCACCCATCTGGGCATGCTCGAAACTGGTTTTCTTTGGGGAACACTCCACTGTTTCAGGTCACCTCCATCCTTTCTACTGCTATTTGTTTCCTTGCTGGGAGACAAAATCAGTTAAGAGACTGGGTGGAGCCCAGAGCCATAGTATGCAGCTGCCAAGAGATCAATGAGAAAGAAAAGTTCTGTTCACATGTGATTGGACATTTACATTACGAACCTTTTCACTTACTGGCGGGTGAAAGTGTCATATGCGTCAATGCCAGTGCTTCAAAGTTTTGGAAACTCCCGTGATTCTGCAGTATTCATAACAATGAAATTTCTTATTCTTTGTTTAAAACAGACAAAGTGTCAATGTGTCGTCTGTAATGCTGTGCATCGATGCCCACGCTTCTTACTTCTTCGTGTTTCGAAGTTTTGGAAACTCCCGTGATTTTGCAGTGTTTATAATAACAACGAAATTTCTTATTCATTGTTTGAAATGGGCTAAGTGTAGTCTGTAATGCTATGCGTCGATGCCCACACTTCCGCCTTCATGATTTGAAGTTTTGGAAACAACTGTGATTTTGCAGTATTTATAACAACGAAATTTCTTATTTGTTTAAAAGTTTACTTCAAAATGAAAATATTTTTATGTAATGGCACTCCATGCTAGTTTCTTTTAGTTAACTTTCTCTAAAATTTACTGTTTTATAGTAAACGTCAAACTTCGACTTTTTAACTATGTAATACTAGCTGTAATGCTGGGGTATTGAAAGAAGTTGAAAAAAACACATTGAGTTACTCACAGTAATCGCTAAACCCACAAGACAAACAAACCACAACAATGTTATGTAGATGACACACTAGTGAGGTGACGCATTTGTCAAATCGATAAATGTAGCAGCAATAAGCCTGCCTGCATAGTTCAGTTGGGAAACATCCACAACGGATTAAGAAGGTGTGGGTTGGGAAATCATAGACAACTTTCACTGTGTTATTTAATGTGTATAAATATGTGTGTGGGATGTAAGGTCAGCTGATGTGTAACATCACAGCCTCTCCTTGACAAATGTCAACCCCACCTTCTCGTGGTGCATCCTGTTCCCACTAAAGGGGCTCTGACGACCGCCAATAGCGGTATAACTATACCATCGGGATTAGAGGAAATGCTATCCCACACTCACCAACCTGCTTGGCCAGCGTAGTGAGTTATAACCAAACCCCTCCAAAATGACTCTACAACTTAAATCTTGGCCCTCAGTCTCCGGCAGCTGTAATGTACCTGGCCAAGGCAGCGGCCAGTGCGACATGAAGGCAGAGGTTGCTAAGAATCCCCGGAGGACCGGACTAGGCTGCCATCTGATGCTGACCTTGGCTACGTATAATGGACCCTCCCTATCTTCTGATTCAAGGCTTCTTGAATTGGAAGAGGAACTACAAAGGATCAAGTGGGACATCATCGGGCTAAGTGAGGTAAGGAGAAGATCTCATTGAACTGAAAAGTGAACATCTCTTCTACTATCGTGGGACAGATACTGGCAGAACTAGTGGTGTTGGATTTATAATAAACAAGAAACTGAAGGATAAAGTTGCAAAAGTTGAAAGTTCCTCTGACAGAGTTGCACGACTCGTTATCCAACTCTCGAGAAGATACCAGGCTTAGATAATTCAAACTTATGCACCCATGACAAGTCATCCTGAAGAAGAAATTGAAGAATTCTATGAGGAAATTCGCCATCTAAATAATAAAAGTAAGCAGCATTTGAAGATAATTATGAGAGATTTCAATGCAAAAAATAGGGCAACAGAATGAAACTTCAGTAGGTAAATTCGTTCACAGCAACAGGAACCAGCGTGGAAATACTCTCGTTGAGTTTGCAGAGGCAGAAGGGTTTTTCATCTTGAACTCCTTTTTCAAGAAAAAGCCACACAGGAAATGGACATGGAGACATCCAAATGGAAGGGCAAGTGAAATTGATTTTATTATGTGTAACAAAAAATTCGTCATAGAAGACTGCAGTGTGCTAAACAAGTTCAACACAGGTAGTGACCATAGATTGGTGAGATGTAAGATGTATCTCAACACTAAACTTGAACGTGGCAAGCTCATAAGACAAACAAAATGTATTGACATAACCAACCTTAAAAAACACCATAATACCTTCAAGTTGGAACTGAAGAACAGATTCTCCACTTTAGAAGGCCTAACATCGGAAGAAGTGGATATTTCTGAAGTTGACAGAAAAGTAACCAAAGCTCTTATGGAAACAGCAACAAAATTAACTGGGTCTAAGAACAAGTTGCATGTGAACAAATTATCAGGAAAAACTAAAATGTTGATGCAAAAAGAAGAGAGATGAGGACAACTAAAGAAGATGTGACTTCCAAAGTGGAATATATATATGCAAGATAGTACGAAAAAGTATCACTGAAGACGTAAGGAAATTCAACTGTGAACTAGTGAGGAAAGCAACTGAAAGCAACCTAAGCCTAAAGATAGCAAAGGGACATCTCAGTAAGGGAAAAAAACAGATTATGGCACTGAGAAAAGAAGATGGCTCTGTAACAAGAAATAGAGGCGAAATTTTGACAAGAGTGAAAGATTTCTACTCCAAATTATATGAAAGGGATGATACAAGTTCTTCAGACATCATGAAAGGTACCACAGTTCTTCCAGTCCTCCCAGCAGAAGTTGCACATGCAATCAAGAACATGAAGCGGGGAAAAGCTCCAGGAGAAGATGGAATTACTGTAGACATCATACAAGAAGCAAGTGGAGAAATCGAAACAGTACTCGCCCAAATTTTTACTCGATGCCTTAATGAAGGGAAGATTCCTGAGGATTGGAACAACGCTACAATGATCTTGCTACATAAAAAGGGTGACATTGAGGATCTCAGGAACTACAGACCTATCAGCCTCGTATCAGGGGTTTATAAAATCTTCACTAAAGTTCTTTCACACCGTTTAAAGGTAACACTGGACATGGCTCAACCGAGAGTACAAGCTGGATTCAGGAGTGGCTAGAGCACAATAGATCATATCCACATACTGAGAGAACTAATTGAAAGAGCGAGGGAATATGAACTTTCCATTGTGCATGGCTTTTATCGATTATGAAAAAGCCTTTGATTCGGTGAAACCATCAGCAATTACAATGGCTCTGAAATCCTGTGGTATTGAAGATGCATACATTAATATTATTAATAACATCTATGAAAATGCAAGTGCAAAGATTCGGCTGTTTGAGAATACAGCACACATAAAAATTGGAAAGGGAGTGAGACAAGGTGACACCATATCTCCGAAGCTCTTTAATGCCACATTGGAAAATGTCTTTCAATCACTGAACTGGGAAAACAAAGGGATAAAGATTAATGGAGATTATCTAACCCACCTTCGTTTTGCTGATGACGTAGTCATTTTTGCAACTACCCCATCAGAGCTGCAAAGTATGATCCAGGAACTTGCTGACAAGAGTAAAGAAGTGGGATTAAAAATGAACTTTCAGAAGACAAAAGTGATGTTCAATGCATTTTTAAAGAAATGAAGATTTATCGATTGATGGAGAAAAGCTGGAGATAACAGACACATATGTTTATCTTGGACAGCAGATATCAAGTGAGGGTCACATTGATGAAGAAATTCATCGGCGTACAAAACTTGCCTGGAGAGCTTTTGGAAGAAACAGCATAATTTTCAAGAGCAATATGCCATTATGTCTTAAAAGAAAAATGTTTGATCAATGCATCCTTCCAGTGCTTACGTATGGTGCAGAGACGTGGACCTTAACTAAAAGAGACATACAAAGGCTGCAGACAACTCAAAGAAGCATGGAGAGGTGTATGCTTGGTGTAACCAGGAGAGATAAGAAGAGGAACTTGTGGATTCGAAAAATGACAAGAGTGGAAGACATCATGATCAGAGTTAAATCCCTGAAATGGCAATGGGCTGGACATAATGCCAGAAGGACAGACCATCAATGGACAGCCAAAATTTTAGATTGGATTCCAAGGGACAGGAAAAGACCCAGAAGAAGACCACATGGGAGATGGGTGAATGAAATTCGAAAGTATGCAGTAGTGACATGGAGGAGACTGGCACAAGACAGACCGTTGTGGAGGGAACTTGGGGAGACCTTCGTCCAGCAGTGGATTGATAATGGTTGACAGTGATGATGATGAAATATGTGTGTGTATCCAAGAGCAGAGTCAAAGACAAAATTTTACACCTATGAATTTAAAACCAAATTTGCTTAAAAAAAACAACTTGAAGATCATGACGCGCAACGCAGCAGTTATGAATATTCAGAATTCACATACTATTAAGTAGAGACAGTAGCAAAAAAAATATTTAACAGGTACTAAAACAACAAAGAAAAACTCAAAAACCAACAGGTAGGAGTGAAAAAGAAGATAAAGTAATAGCAACCTGAACGTAGAAAGTGTTGAGAATGTTGAGCCTTGGCTCACACACACTCACACACTCACTGAAATCACCTTAAAGCTGGAGAAACTGAATTGGAGAAATCAAAAGAGATCTAACAACCAATTGGGAGAAAAGAAAGAAGAATATAGAACTATGGCAAGCTGTTATCTATGGCTTCATCAAGGGCTACATATAACACCCCTCATACTTCTATAAAGACCAAAAATTGTGGGTTTCTGCGCCATCCAGTCTGCTACAAAACAGCAAAATTCTAACTAGAAAGACACATAAATAAAAATAAAATAACCGACCCCAAAACAAATAACCTACACCTCACGAGCCCCCAAAACACCAACCCTCCCCTCCCCGAAAAAAATCAAAGGGGGAAAAAAACTTTTTATTTTTTTAGAATTTTTTTCCCCTTTGATTTTTTAAACGAAAATGTTCCCTTTAGCAGAGTGAATGATCGAAGCCCGACTTCACGCAAATAGAATCCTATATACAAATTCCAAGAAGTATAAAATGCTGAGTACCTAGAAAAGGCACTGTTACAACCATACACAAAATAAATGTAACTATTTACAAGCATATTCATTAAATACCTAAAGGTGGAAGAAAGCTTGAGTTTAGTTGACCTATTTACAAGAAACTGCCAAAGAGTTCTAAAATGGAAAAGAAAAAGAGCTAGCCAAAGCTGCACTCACCCAAATTCAAACTAAAACGAGGCCTGAACAATGGGGTATGCTCGATGACTTCCTGCTAACCTCTAATCAGAGGAAAACCTGTAGACAAACTCCTAAAAACTTTAGGAGAAAAGGATAAATTTCAAACCTGAAAAATATTTTTAAGAAAAATCAAATAATAAGCAAAAATAATCAACTCACCAAGAGGAAAAAATCGCACACGTCCTTTCTCAACGATTTTCAAACCTGACGCGACTCAAGCAGTAAGGCCAACAGCGCCACCTGGCAGCCAAGAAGGCAACCAATTTTTCGTCTTTTATATATATCATCATCATCATTGTCAACCATTATCAATCCACTGCTGGACGAAGGTCTCCCCAAGTTTCCTCCACAACGGTCTGTCTTGTGCCAGTCTCCTCCATGTCACCCCTGCATACTTTCGAATTTCATCCACCCATCTCCCATGTGGTCTTCTTCTGGGTCTTTCCTGTCCCTGGGAATCCAATCTAAAATTTCGGCTGTCCATCGATGATCTGTCCTTCTGGCAGTATGTCCAGCCCATTGCCATTTCAGGGATTTAACTCTGATCATGATGTCTTCCACTCTTGTCATTTTTCGGATCCACGAGTTCCTCTTCTTATCTCTCCTGGTTACACCAAGCATGCACCTCTCCATGCTTTTTTGAGTTGTCTGCAGCCTTTGTATGTCTCTTTTAGTTAAGGTCCACGTCTCTGCACCATACGTAAGCACTGGAAGGATGCATTGATCAAACACTTTTCTTTTAAGACATAATGGCATATTGCTCTTGAAAATTATGCTGTTTCTTCCAAAAGCTCTCCAGGCAAGTTTTGTACGCCGATTAATTTCTTCATCAATGTGACCCTCACTTGATATCTGCTGTCCAAGATAAACGTATGTGTCTGTTATCTCCAGCTTTTCTCCATCAATCGATAAATCTTCATTTCTTGTAAAAGCATTGAACATCACTTTTGTCTTCTGAAAGTTCATTTTTAATCCCACTTCTTTACTCTTGTCAGCAAGTTCCTGGATCATACTCTGCAGCTCTGATGGGCTAGTTGCAAAAAATGACTACGCCATCAGCAAAATGAAGGTGGGTTAGATAATCTCCATTAATCTTTATCCCCTTGTTTTCCCAGCTCAGCGACTGAAAAACACCCTCCAATGTGGCATTAAAGAGCTTCGGAGATATGGTGTCACCTTGTCTCACTCCCTTTCCAATTTTTATGTGTGTTGTATTTTCAAACAGCCTAATCTTTGCACTTGCATTTTCATAGATGTTATTAATAATATTAATGTATGCATCTTCAATACCGCAGGTTTTCAGAGCCATTGTAACTGCTGATGGTTTCACCGAATCAAAGGCTTTTTCATAATCGATAAAAGCCATGCACAATGGAAGTTCATATTCCCTCGCTCTTTCAATTAGTTCTCTCAGCACATGGATATGATCTATTGTGCTGTAGCCACTCCTGAATCCAGCTTGTTCTCTCGGTTGAGCCATGTCCAGTGTTACCTTCAAGCGGTGTGAAAGAACTTTAGTGAAGATTTTATAAACTACTGATAGGAGGCTGATAGGTCTGTAGTTTCCGAGATCCTCAATGTCACCTTTCTTATGTAGCAGGATCATTGTAGCGGTGTTCCAATCTTCAGGAATCTTTCCTTCATTAAGGCATCGAGTGAAAATTTGGGCGAGTACTGTTTCGATTTCTCCACTTGCTTCTTGTATGATGTCTACAGTAATTCCATCTTCTCCTGGAGCTTTTCCCCGCTTCATGTTCTTGATTGCATGTGCAACTTCTGCTGGAAGGACTGGAGGAACTCTGGTACTGGTATCTTTCATGATGTCTGGAGTGCATGTATCATCATTTTCATATAATTTGGAGTAGAAATCTTTCACTCTTGTCAAAATTTCGCCTCTATTTCTTGTTACAGAACCATCTTCTTTTCTCAGTGCCATAATCTGTTTTCTTCCCTTACTGAGATGTCCCTTTGCTATCTTTAGGCTTTGGTTGTTTTCAATTGCTTTCCTCACTAGTTCACAGTTGAATTTTCTTACGTCTTCAGTGATACTTTTTCGTACTGTCTTGCATAGCTCTATATATTCCACTTTGGAAGTCACATCTTCTTTAGTTGTCCTCATCTCTCTTCTTTTGCATCAACATTTTCGTTTTTCCTGATAATTTATTTACATGCAACTTGTTCTTAGACCAAGCTAATTTTGTTGCAGTTTCCATAAGAGCTTTGGTTACTTTTCTGTTAACTTCAGAGATGTCCACTTCTTCCGATGTTAGGCCTTCTAAAGCAGAGAACCTGTTCTTCAGTTCCAACTTGAAGGTATTATGGTGTTTTTTAAGGTTGGTTATGTCAATAGATTTTGTTTGTCTTATGAGCTTGCCACGTTCAAGTTTAGTGTTGAGGTGCATCTTACATCTCACCAATCTATGGTCACTACCTGTGTTGAACTTGTTTAGCACACTGCAGTCTTCTATGATGAATTTTTTGTTACACATAATAAAATCAATTTCACTTGTCGTCCCATTTGGATGTCTCCATGTCCATTTCCTGTGTGGCTTTTTCTTGAAAAAGGAGTTCAAGATGAAAAACCCTTCTGCCTCTGCAAACTCAACGAGAGTATTTCCACGCTGGTTTCTGTTGCCGTGACCGAATTTACCTACTGAAGTTTCATTCTGTTGCCGTTGCCCTATTTTTGCATTGAAATCTCCCATAATTATTTTCAAGTGCTGCTTACCTTTATTATTTAGATGACAAATTTCCTCATAAAATTTTTCAATTTCTTCTTCAGGATGACTTGTGGTGGGTGCATAAGTTTGAATAATCTGAGCCTGGTATCTTCTCGATAGTTGGATAACGAGTCGTGCAGCTCTGTCAGAGGAACTTTCAACTTCTACCACTTTATCCTTCAGTTTCTTGTTTATTATAAATCCAACACCACTAGTTCTGCCAGTATCTGTCCCACGATAGTAGAAGAGATGTCCACTTTTCAGTTCGATGAGATCTTCTCCTTTTCTCCTTACCTCACTTAGCCCCACAATGTCCCACTTGATCCTTTGTAGTTCCTCTTCCAATTCAAGAAGCCTTGAATCAGAAGATAGGGAGCGTCCATTGTACGTTGCCAAGGTCAGCATCAGATGGCAGCCTAGTCCGGTCCTCCGGGGATTCTTAGCACCCTCTGCCTTCATGTCGCACTGGCCGCTGCCTTGGCCAGGTACATTCCAGCTGCCGGAGACTGAGGGCCAAGATTTAAGTTGTGGAGTCATTTCGGTGAGGTTTTATATATATATATATATATATATATATATATATACTTAAGAGCAAAACTGAAGACTAAGGAAAAAATTTTAGAAATTAAAAACGAAGGGTGCAAAATAACCTGAAAATCAAAACGCGCAACGCAGCAGTTTTGAAAATTCAGAATTCACATTCTATAAAGAAGATACCTAAGCAAAAAAATACATATATAATTTTGACTCACACCTAGTACAACATAGAAAAGGTTATGTATCTACCTGTGTGAGTAAAAGGAGAAAAGATAAAAAATAAAATAAAACAACTGAATGTAGAAGGTGTCGAGAATACTGAGCCTTGGCTTTATCAAGGACCAGCAAAAACTCTGCATTTTCTCACTTCCACAAAGACCTAGTTGGAAATGGGTTTCTGCAAGGCCATAGATGCAAGTAACATTCCCACCTAAAATAGTTTAAAAATATATATATAAGTCATGTCCTCCGTAGAGTAGCATGACCTAGCACTAGTTAACAATTTCGCTTGCATCCATTAACCTTCATGGCCCGACCCATGCTCTTCATCTGTTACTATTAAACAGAGAGAAGAAGATTAAAGAGAACTCAAGCTGTGAGAGTGACATAATAAATTGAAATGATTTTCAGCTATAACGAAATTCCAAGTTCGTTTGAGAGAGAATTTAAACCTGAAAAACAATGCAAAAGAAATCCAAATTTTACATTGCAATTAAAAAAGGAAATGTTAATTTATAACGAACAGATTTTTGAAAGAAAACTTGAGTCTAAAACCCCCTACTCTACAACTTATGACAGCACGAAAACGAGAATAAGTTAAAGATAATAATTAACTAAAGAAAACTTTGTGAAAGTTATATACCTTAAACAGTTAGTTGCAATATGTACAAAGTATTTCAGCAGTGCTTTAAGTGCATAATTAATTAGTTATTAAGAACTTAACTACTTTGAAAAACAGCGCATAGAAAAGGAACAAGCTTAGCCTTCTTCTGTTCCTAGGTACCCCAAAAGACGCTCAAAGTTACAAAGAAAAGTAAGAGTTAAAACCCGTATAAATGTTAACAGACAAACCAATGCTTAAAAGCTGAAAAGCTAAAGAACGACAGAGAAAAGGTACATAAAGTACAAACATTGAACATATAAAACCTAGAACCCAAAAACAAGGAAGAGAGCTTACCTCTTGTGTGACAAAAACTTTTCTCCTCACAAGAGGAGAACATGGCTGACCCCTTCCGCCACTCCCTAGACGCTGGGGGGCAGTGAGGGTGGGGCTGATGGCCTCCTCATACAGCAAGAAACCAACGCGCGGAGATTTTAACCAGAGAAAAAAATATATAAACTTAAGACTGTGGATCTGTATGATCAGAATGAGCAGAATTAACTCTCCAGAATACATGAGAAATATTATAAAATACACGAGCAGTTTATTTAATAATCTTTGCATGTATTAAATCACCTTAGTGAGCTTCTATAGATTAATCAGAATCTTATTAATTTTAATGTTGGTTTTACTATTTTTAGTATAGCTATCCTAGTGATGAATAACTAGTTTTCTTTTTATTTGTTTTTATTTTCTTTTATAAACAGATTTTTAAGCTTTTTTTGTGATTTTGTTTATATTATTTAATTTTTTGTTTTAATAGGACCGTCATATCCATAGCACTAAGGTTCCTTTAGGTAGTTAATAGGCATCCTCTAGCCAACTTCCTTACGGCTTTGATTGGTCAGAATCATATTATTAACTGTGTAGAAAATTAAAGCAGATCTGCCAACCTTACTCTATTATTCAGAATAATTTTTCTTAAAGTTCTTTTGATGAAAGAAGAAGGAATTTCGTTCTCTAGAAAACTTTCTAATAGTATATTAATGTGGTAATTGAAATCCAAATTGTTGCTGCAAATTCTTGAAAATCTTGAAATTCTTAGGAGTTGTAGAGTAGGGGGTTTTAGACTCAAGTTTTCTTTCAAAAATCTGTTCGTTATAAATTAACATTTCCTTTTTTAATTGCAATGTAAAATTTGGATTTCTTTTGCATTGTTTTTCAGGTTTAAATTCTCTCTCAAACGAACTTGGAATTTCGTTATAGCTGAAAATCATTTCAATTTATTATGTCACTCTCACAGCTTGAGTTCTCTTTAATCTTCTTCTCTCTGTTTAATAGTAACAGATGAAGAGCATGGGTCGGGCCATGAAGGTTAATGGATGCAAGCGAAATTGTTAACTAGTGCTAGGTCATGCTACTCTACGGAGGACATGACTTATATATATATTTTTTAAACTATTTTAGGTGGGAATGTTACTTGCATCTATGGCCTTGCAGAAACTCCATTTCCAACTAGGTCTTTGTGGAAGTGAGAAAATGCAGAGTTTTTGCTGGTCCTTGATAAAGCCAAGGCTCAGTATTCTCGACACCTTCTACATTCAGTTGTTTTATTTTATCTTTTCTCCTTTTACTCACACAGGTAGATACATAACCTTTTCTATGTTGTACTAGGTGTGAGTCAAAATTATATATGTATTTTTTTGCTTAGGTATCTTCTTTATAGAATATATATATATATATATATATATATTCTATAAAGAAGATATATATATATATATATATATATATATATGGGATGTAAGGTCAGGTGATGCGTAACATCACAGCCTCTCCTTGACAAATGTCAACCCCGCCTTCTCGTGGTGCATCCTGTTCCTACTAAAGGGGCTCTGACGACCGCCAATAGCGGTATAACTATACCATCGGGATTAGAGGAAATTCTATCCCACACTCACCAACCCGCTTGGCCAGCGTGGTGAGTTATGGCCAAACCCCTCCAAAATGACTCCACAACTTAAATCTTGGCCCTCAGTCTCCGGCAGCTGGAATGTACCTGGCCAAGGCAGCGGCCAGTGCGACATGAAGGCAGAGGGTGCTAAGAATCCCCGGAGGACCGGACTAGGCTGCCATCTGATGCTGACCTTGGCAACGTACAATGGACGCTCCCTATCTTCTGATTCAAGGCTTCTTGAATTGGAAGAGGAACTACAAAGGATCAAGTGGGACATCGTGGGGCTAAGTGAGGTAAGGAGAAAAGGAGAAGATATCATCGAACTGAAAAGTGGACATCTCTTCTACTATCGTGGGACAGATACTGGCAGAACTAGTGGTGTTGGATTTATAATAAACAAGAAACTGAAGGATAAAGTTGTAGAAGTTGAAAGTTCCTCTGACAGAGCTGCACGGCTTGTTATCCAACTCTCGAAAAGATACCAGGCTCAGATTATTCAAACTTATGCACCCACCACAAGTCATCCTGAAGAAGAAACTGAAGAATTTTATGAGGAAATTTGTCATCTAAATAATAAAGGTAAGCAGCGCTTGAAAATAATTATGGGAGATTTCAATGCAAAAATAGGGCAACAACAACAGAATGAAACTTCAGTAGGTAAATTCGGTCACGGCAACAGAAACCAGCGTGGAAATACTCTCGTTGAGTTTGCAGAGGCAGAAGGGTTTTTCATCTTGAACTCCTTCTTCAAGAAAAAGCCACACAGGAAATGGACATGGAGACATCCAAATGGGACGACAAGTGAAATTGATTTTATTATGTGTAACAAAAAAATTCGTCATAGAAGACTGCAGTGTGCTAAACAAGTTCAACACAGGTAGTGACCATAGATTGGTGAGATGTAAGATGCACCTCAACACTAAACTTGAACGTGGCAAGCTCATAAGACAAACAAAAATCTATTGACATAACCAACCTTAAAAAACACCATAATACCTTCAAGTTGGAACTGAAGAACAGGTTCTCTGCTTTAGAAGGCCTAACATCGGAAGAAGTGGACATCTCTGAAGTTAACAGAAAAGTAACCACAGCTCTTATGGAAACAGCAACAAAATTAGCTGGGTCTAAGAACAAGTTGCATGTAAATAAATTATCAGGAAAAACGAAAATGTTGATGCAAAAAAGAAGAGAGATGAGGACAACTAAAGAAGATGTGACTTCCAAAGTGGAATATATAGAGCTATGCAAGACAGTACGAAAAAGTATCACTGAAGACGTAAGAAAATTCAACTGTGAACTAGTGAGGAAAGCAATTGAAAACAACCAAAGCCTAAAGATAGCAAAGAGACATCTCAGTAAGGGAAGAAAACAGATTATGGCACTGAGAAAAGAAGATGGTTCTGTAACAAGAAATAGAGGCGAAATTTTGACAAGAGGGAAAGATTTCTACTCCAAATTATATGAAAGGGATGATACATGCACTCCAGACATCATGAAAGATACCAGTACCAGAGTTCCTCCAGTCCTTCCAGCAGAAGTTGCACATGCAATCAAGAACATGAAGCGGGGAAAAGCTCCAGGAGAAGATGGAATTACTGTAGACATCATACAAGAAGCAAGTGGAGAAATCGAAACAGTACTCGCCCAAATTTTCACTCTTTGCCTTAATGAAGGAAAGATTCCTGAGGATTGGAACACCGCTACAATGATCCTGCTACATAAGAAAGGTGACATTGAGGATCTCGGAAACTACAGACCTATCAGCCTCCTATCAGTAGTTTATAAAATCTTCACTAAAGTTCTTTCACACCGCTTGAAGGTAACACTGGACATGGCTCAACCGAGAGAACAAGCTGGATTCAGGAGTGGCTACAGCACAATAGATCATATCCATGTGCTGAGAGAACTAATTGAAAGAGCGAGGGAATATGAACTTCCATTGTGCATGGCTTTTATCGATTATGAAAAAGCCTTTGATTCGGTGAAACCATCAGCAGTTACAATGGCTCTGAAAACCTGCGGTATTGAAGATGCATACATTAATATTATTAATAACATCTATGAAAATGCAAGTGCAAAGATTAGGCTGTTTGAAAATACAACACACATAAAAATTGGAAAGGGAGTGAGACAAGGTGACACCATATCTCCGAAGCTCTTTAATGCCACATTGGAGGGTGTTTTTCAGTCACTGAGCTGGGAAAACAAGGGGATAAAGATTAATGGAGATTATCTAACCCACCTTCGTTTTGCTGATGACGTAGTCATTTTTGCAACTAGCCCATCAGAGCTGCAGAGTATGATCCAGGAACTTGCTGACAAGAGTAAAGAAGTGGGATTAAAAATGAACTTTCAGAAGACAAAAGTGATGTTCAATGCTTTTACAAGAAATGAATATTTATTGATTAATGGAGAAAAGCTGGAGATAACAGACACGTACGTTTATCTTGGACAGCAGATATCAAGTGAGGGTCACATTGATGAAGAAATTCATCGGCGTACAAAACTTGCCTGGAGAGCTTTTGGAAGAAACAGCATAATTTTCAAGAGCAATATGCCATTATGTCTTAAAAGAAAAGTGTTTGATCAATGCATCCTTCCAGTGCTTACGTATGGTGCAGAGACGTGGACCTTAACTAAAAGAGACATACAAAGGCTGCAGACAACTCAAAGAAGCATGGAGAGGTGCATACTTGGTGTAACCAGGAGAGATAAGAAGAGGAACTCGTGGATCCGAAAAATGACAAGAGTGGAAGACATCATGATCAGAGTTAAATCCCTGAAATGGCAATGGGCTGGACATATACTGCCAGAAGGACAGATCATCGATGGACAGCCGAAATTTTAGATTGGATTCCAAGGGACAGGAAAAGACCCAGAAGAAGACCACATGGGAGATGGGTGGATGAAATTCGAAAGTATGCAGGAGTGACATGGAGGAGACTGGCACAAGACAGACCGTTGTGGAGGAAACTTGGGGAGACCTTCGTCCAGCAGTGGATTGAAAATGGTTGACAATGATGATGATATATATATATATACACGCACTTATAACGCAACAAAAAAAAATATTATTTTTTTATTTTTGTGAGAGTCACGTTCGTTTTGTGTGTGTGTGTGTGTGTATCTCGGAACAGCTTTTGGTGTTTTCAGTTAATTGGATGCTTAGACAATCGCATGCCTGTTTATGATGTATCAAGGCTCCCTTCCTTCAGGGTACCAGCACTATGAGTGTGATATTTCTGATGATTAGTTGATAGCTAAAGTTTAGAAACAAATCTTTCCATTTACTAACTGGTTAAAATGACTGTAATTTCTGTCATATAGGTGGTGGATTATCTATTAAAAAGTTATAAATTTAGACTGCAAGTAATGTGCTGATTAAAAAAAAAAATTTGCTGCACTTTAAAAAATCCACATTGTAATTGTAACAAGGTTCCTACGGTCGTTAAAAGTCCTTAAGAACTCCTTATTCCTGATTTCCATTTCTAAGGCCTTTAAAAGTCCTTAAAAAGTCCTTATTTTTTAAAACAAGTGCTTATCCCCCCCCCCCCCAGTCTTGTTTTTGTGATGCAGTAATGAATGGGTATCACAACCCTGCCCCTGATTTTGTTTGCGTGTCTGTAAATATGCTAACCCATTCACCAGGGGAGCGGAGCTTTCTTCTAGTTCACTGAAGGGAGATAATCCCCTGGAATGTTCATAGAAATGATCTCCCCTTCCCACTTCTTTTCCCATTGTAGCCTGCATGACCTTATCAGTGGGAACAACATCCGTGTTGTGTCTTTTCAGGGGTCAAAGGTGGGTGGGGAGGGTTCTATTTGACTGCTTCACAATTTATGGTGTCAGTTGTCGTGATCTATCTAGTGTCTATTGTTCTACTCAACTCACCTTGCTTCATTGTCGCTGTGTTTCTTGCTTGTCCTTTTTTTTTTTTTTTTTTTTGTCGTGTATTAATTTTGTTCTTTGTAGACAAAGTAGTTCATACGTGGGGTAAAATGCCTGGTAAATGGCCACTAGCGCTGTTTAATCCCCTACATATGTACATACACACACACACCTGGTGATATTCTAATGATGCAAAATATTAATTGGAGTGTAGGTCCTTAGGAAGTCCTTATTTTTTTTATCACAGAAAAGGGTATGAACTCTGTGTAAGAAGAGGTCTTATATTTGGAAAATTAGCAAAAATGTATTAACAACATAAAAAGATAATGCAGTATGAAGATAGAGGTCTGTAAACAGTTGGAAAGAAGTTTTTTTAGTTGCAAGCATTTTCACAGAAAATATGATGCAAGAAAGGCAGTATTATTTGCTCTCATGGGCAAACATATGCTATGAGAAGTTCAGCTTTACATGTGTTAGTGCATGTTGCAGATCTAACTGCAGAAACCTTAAAAACTTGAAAAAAAGACCAACAGATTTTTGCTCTTTAATCACTTGAAAGTAACATAGGAGCACAAAAAATCACAGTCATCCTGTGAATAGCTACTTTTCTGTAGAAAATAATAGTTCAGAATCAGCATCACAGATGCATGATATGGCATTTTTTTTTCTTTTCCTGAATTTCACTGAGTGTGGATTACATGAAGGAAAATATGATATTCTTTTGGTATTGAGGTTAATAGTTGATAGAGGGTTCTTAAGTCATATAATTTCATAATTCATTTCAATACTCATGATAATGAAGAAGTACCGTCATCACAAATACTGATCTGTGATCATTTCAGTTATTTCATGAATGACTATTTCCCACTTTGTATAAACTGTTGATCTTATTTTATCTGTTTTTACTTTTTCCCTTATAGTTTGCTGCTAAAGCTGTGCAACATTTTCTATTTTTTTTTTTATTATGTTAGTGCTCATTTTTTAATGACACAACAACTGGATCATTTAGCTTAGCTTTGTCCCAACAGTCATAAAAGTCATTCCATAATAAAACAATAAAACATTCAGCTGATAACATGACTGAAGCACAGGTTTATTTCATGATTTATCTTTTCTGTGTTATGCGATGTAATATGAATTTATTAGAGCATCGGGGAGGGGGGGGATTAGCGGTATCACATCGCAGTTTGTGATGCAAAAATAGAAGTTTGCGATACAAACTCATGTTTGAATTGAAAAACCACGATTCAGAGTTTAAAAATGAAATTTCCATTAAAATGTTCAATCCATAGAGCTATGAAATTTCCATTAAAATGTTCAATCCATAGAGCTATGAAATTTCCATTAAAATGTTCAATCCATAGTTTGTTGAAAATACCATTTTGCTTACGTGTGAAAAAAAAAAATCACATATTCATAACTTTACGAATACTTTGTTTGCTTTCAGCAGGATAAAGCTTCCTAGTGTAGCTTTAGCTGTGCAGTGATGAGGTGGTTATCATCCGACCGCAGGTTGGTTCCACGCTCCCGCCTGTCTGCACCATGAGTCATTTAAGGACAGATGCTCTTATCACTGTTTTGGTTTCGGTTTTGCCTCCACTTAATTTTAGGGGATGTGAATTTTGTTATTTTACTCTTTGTTATTTGAAACATGGCTACCAAAGTGAAAATATCAGCCATGAAAAGGTGGATGGAGGAATTAGATCCTAAAGGTAGTTGGTTACACTATGAAGTTGACGCCGATAAAATCTCCATCCATTCTGCCTATTGCAAACTTTGTCAGAAATATGTTGACAGCCTAAATTTTTTTCAAAATTTCAATTCTTTTATTAATGGAGTTTCTGGTTTCATTATTAAAAAAGACAATGTGGTAAAGCACACCAGATCAGAAATTCGCTGTCCCAGTGTCTCCAAGGCAGAACATAAAGGAAAATCGCTCTCTGACTTTTGTAAAAGAACATCTACTGGTGAGTCAATGATTGTTGCTTCCAATGTATCTAAAGCTCGAACTAGAAAATTAATTAATATAGCTGGCATATACGACTGCCGAAGAAGAAATTCCATTTTCGAAATTTCCTAAAATTATTGCGTTTGAGAAACGCCATGGTGTTGATGTAAGGTAAACTTATCATTCGTCCGTGATGTGTGCTCAGTTCATGGAGTGCATTGCTAATGTTTTCGAAACTTGTTTGTGCAATGACTTAAGAAAGACAGACTATTTTACCTTATCTATTGATAGCAGCACAGATGTTAGTGTATCTGAAAATGAAATTATTTGTGTCATGTATGTCAATGAAGTAGGAGATACCAAATTCACATTCCTGGCATTAAAAGAATTGAAAAATGCTAATGCTAATGGTATCAAAAATGCAATTGTAGAGTCCATTGCAGAATTTGGAATAGTCAATTTTGAAAATAAATTAATTGGATTTTTCGCTGACGGCTACTGCTAACATGGGCAAAAAGGGTGTTGCAGCTCTTTTGAAGAAAAACTGCCCATGTTTAGCGTCAGCGTACTGTTTAAGTCATTGCTTAGAGCTAGCTCTAAAAGATTTTATGCTGTCAACATATTTTAAAGAGGTATATAAGTTGATGGAAGACATTCATAATTTTTATGAAAAAAGTGTCAAACGAATTAGAGACTTGTGTAATTTAATTGACATTAAATGTCCGTCATAACTGTTTCACACGTTATGCAAGTTCTGCAATCAGGAGATTATTAAATGATGTTAGATACGTATGGGGCATAGTATCGGCAATTGAAATCAAGAAACAATAAACTATATATGTACCTACAATATTCGTAGTGGCGCCGGGGCTTCATATGTATGTTTTCAAAGAATGTGAACTTTTTGCAATTGTGAAGTTTAGAATAAAATTCATGATATTCTAAAATCTGCACCAGATAAAATTGAACAAGATGAATTTTTGCAATGTAGGTAAAAAATTCCTTTAACAACAACGAAATATGAAACTGAATTAAAACCTTGTCGAATTTTTTAAAAAGCGAACTATAATCCCGAAGAGGAAATCATCTTGACTGTGAAGCACCACGATAACAACGAAACATGAAAACGAATTATAATTTTTTTGCTGAAATTTTAAAATGGACAGTCTTGAAAAAAATAATCATCTTGATTGCAAAGCATACAGAAATAAATCTCCCGACTGCAAAGCACCAAACTAGTTTCTGCTAATATTCATAGCTATCATCAGTAGTAGGTGCACGGACATTGTAATTACCGCACTTACTCGCTCAGATATGCTGCTCAACCCGAATGCATGTTCAGCCCTGTCATGTAAATATTTGCGCATCATGGTTTGGGTTTTACTGCGCACATCTATGGTGTCGCCATCTGTTGTTAAACAAAATAAACAAGTAGCATTTCTGGAGTAGAAATATGCACTTGTATTTTTAAGTAATATTTGATGCTAGCTGTTTTATGTTATTGTTTTTCTTGAAATGTTTTTTCTCCTGTTCAATAAGGTACATCCATGCAAACTGAAGCTCTACTGGACTATTAATGTTACAGTTGTATCTTTTGGTTTTCTTAATGACTACAACCTCGGAGGTCAGAATCAGGGCATGTGATCTATGCAATGTTATAATTTTCGTGTTACTCCAATTAGGAGTTACATGATTTCTGATACAATGTTGTATTAATGAAGTTTTTTCATCTTTTCTTGTCCAATTCGTAGTATGTTCATTTAATCTAGTAAAAAAAAACCAAAAGATACAACTATGTTCTTTTAATCTAGTCATTGAGAAAACCAAAAGATACAACTGTAACGTTAATAGTCCAGTAGAGCTTCAGTTTGCGTGGAGGTACCTTATTGAACAGGAGAAAAAACATTTGAAGAAGAAAAACAATAACATAAAACAGCTAACATCAAATATTACTTGAAAACATAAAAATACAAGTGCATATTTCTACTCCATAAATGCTACTTGTTTATTTTGTTTAACTACAGGGCAACACCATAGATGTGAACAGTAAAACCCAAACCATGATGCGCAAATATCTACATGACAGGGCTGAACATGCATTCGGGTTGAGCAGCATACCTGAGCGAGTGAGTGCGGTAATTACAATGTCCGTGCACCTACCACTGATGATAGCTATGAATATTAGCAGAAACTAGTTTGGTGCTTTGCAGTCGGGAGATTTATTTCTGTAAGCTTTTTTTTTTTTTTATTGGAGGTTTAACGACCACTGTGAGCAACTCAATGGGCTATAAGCAGTCGCCCGTCCCTAATTTAGGGTCACTGGTTCCAGGGAAGGGAGAGAGCCAGTGCCATAAGACAAACACAACATCCATGCCTCACCAGGATTCGAACCCGGACCCCTTTCGGACGAATGATCAGAGGCCATCGCTTAGACCACTGCGCCACCGGGGCGGCCTGTAAGCTTTGCAATCAAGATGATTATTTCTTTTTGAAGACTGTTCATTTTAAAATTTCAGCAAAAAAATTGTAATTCGTTTTCATGTTTCGTTGTTATTGTGGTGCTTCGCAGTCAAGGTGATTTCCTCTTCGGGATTATAGTTTGTTTTTGAAAAAATTCGACAAGGTTTTAATTCAGTTTCATATTTCGTTGTTGTTAAAGGAATTTTTTACCTTCATTGTAAACATTCATCTTGTTCAATTTTATCTGGTGCAGATTTTACAATATCATGAATTTTATTCTAAACTTCACAATTGAAAAAAGTTCACATTCTTTGAAGACGTACATACGAAGCCCCGACAGCCACTGTGAATATTGTAAGTACATATATAGTTTATTGTTTCTTGATTTCAATTGCTGATACTATGCCCCATACGTATCCAACATCATTTAATAATCTCCCGATTGCATAACGTGTGAAACAGTAATGATGGACATTTACTATCGTGGCCACGTAAAAAGTGTTCATCGCAAATTAGCAAAATTTGAACGATATATTTTATGAATTAGAGACTTTCGTGAGCTCTCAACAATACTCAATGAAGATGTATCAGATACACCAGCTTTGCGAGTCCATGGCACCCGATGGGTTTCACATATGCACAGAGACACTGATTAATTATTTTGTTATTGTACAACAACTAGAAAATATGGTTGCAGATCCATCAAGCAAAGGAGAAAGTGCCAGGATTACAGGCATTTTGAGAAAAATTAAGTCCATCAAATTTGTTACTTGTCTGCTGTTGCTTTGGAACATTTTATATTCTTTGTCAAAATTATCTCTCTCCAGTTGGATGATATGGATGTACCTTGTATTTTGAACGCATTAGAAAAATTCTATGATTCTATCGAAATTATGAAGAAAAAAAAAGTTTTCTGCCAACCTGTCCAAAATTTTACAAGACTTAGCAAATGTATCAACTTGTGATTCCAGTGACTGTGATTCAGTGAAAACTGTAGAATTTCATGGCATTGAACTGAGCTGTATTTTGACAGTAGATGTATTCTATGGAAATTGTGAATATCTTTTAAATCATATTCATCAGTGTGTGAATACTCGGCTTGGTGACTTGCACGAAAATCAGGTTTTTAACACTGCCAAGCTGTCAGAACCTATGTTTTGGCCAACAGACAAATCTACTCTTGCAAATTTTGTTGATGATAAAATTACTGTTATTAGCTGAACATTTCATAAAATTCAAGAGAACTGGGGTTATTTCAAAACCTTTTGGTTAAGAAGTCTGCGATACCTGTCAAAGCAACAGTTATAGAAATGTTTAAAAGAAAAGTATGCGAATGAATTCCCAAATCTAAACCACATGATAAATAACATGAGATTATTTTGCCTGTATCCAACGCTAAGGTCGAAAGAGCCTTTTCTGCAATGAAAAGAATCAAGACAGATTTCTGTAATCGGATGAATTTTGATGCTTTGAACCATCTATTGTAGATAACGCTGTAAGGACCAAAAATATGCAAGTTTCACCCAGAACAAGCAGTGCAGGTACATTTTGAAAAGAAGACCTGATGCACAAGTGTGAAGTCTTATGGAAAAAGAAAGAGAACAGATGCAGAACCTGAAGCTACCACAAGTTCAGGAGTACTCTCACTCTCAAGTGACAGTAAGTAGCTCCTGCAATGTGTGGCCAGGTAACATTTCACCATATATCCATAGAAAGAAAATGTGTACTTTTTACATATCTACTAAAATATTTTTAAATTTTACTTTTCATTACTGATTAGTTTTTCGATAGATATTGAAAGGTGCTAGTAATAGTTTTATTTGATAATAAACTATTAGTCACTTAAATCAAAAGAAAAATAAGTCTCAAAAGTGCTCCCCAAAAAATTTCAGTTATTTTTCACCCTGTAGAGCATCCATCCTTGTTTATAGCTTGCTGCTAACAGAGGTGTAATTTAGTGCCATAGAACCAACACAGTTTTAAGTGAAGCAATTTTGCTGTTTAAAAGTAATATGTATAACATGACATACACAATTCTGTCACCTGTGCACTAAAGAATCAAAATGATATATATGTCTATTTATTGCAGCAAGATTCTTACTTTGAAATAACTGGCATATTTTTATTGTATGTATGACCTTGATACTTTTGAAAGGTAGTTTTTTCATATTTTAATTTTTTGTTAGGTAACTGCCAAAGATTCTCTTGATGTATATATTGAGCATCGTTTGATGATGGAACAGCGTTTCCATGAACCAGGAGAACTCAGAGATCCTAGAAATAAGTATCCCCAAGAACTCATTCGTCGATTGTAAGTATCCCCACCTCATCTTCTTAATAATGATGATATATGATGATAATCTTAATTGTAGGCTGGTGTATAATTCATAAAATTACAATTTATCAGGGAATTGAAATGTTTTAAAAATCCTCAAGAGAGGGAAATATTTCGAGGTTTACTTGTTTTACGAAGAAAATGGACTTCTTGCCATGGAGTTGTCTAGTTACAAAAGAATTCAAGCATAAAGTTTTGATAGTCTCATATGTACATAAATATCTTGAAAAATATTTCTCATTTAATTTTCCAAGCTGTAGAACAATTCGATATGGTGTACCTTCAACAAATAAAATCCATTTGGTTTATTGAAAGTTTATAGAAATTGTATTGCTATGAAGTGGAAATGAATAGCTTGTTGCACTCATATGAAAAATGAGTTCTTTTTTTTTTTTTTTTTTTTTTTTTTTTTGAGAGAGAGATGATAGCTTAATTTCTGCTTTTGAACAGTGCAGTTTGCTTTAAAGTCTGTAAAAATCTGTTAGTTGATTTCCCTAAGTCTTGCATAACTTAATATGTTTCCACCACCGTAAGTGTCATTATCTGTCTCCGCATCTTAGGAAGCTATAACTTTGAGTGCAAGATGGCGGCTTCAGTGACCAAGTGGCAGATGCGCGTTTAAACGATACAGCACCCCGGGCAAAGAAAAATCAGACCCCAAGTAAACATATTTTAATGTTAAAAGTTTCTTCCAATTTAAATCTCTTATTTAAATTATCATGTTTTTCAGAATATAAGATGCTTATGTATTTTTTGTGAACATTTTAAGAAAAATGAAATGGCAGTTAAAAATTTTCCTAAGAAAATAAAAACTTTATGAGTAAAAACAACAGCTTATGAATCATTGAATCCTTGCAATTTGTGAATCAGCAATGTACTGCTGATGAAATTAACATAGAGAAATGCCACTCAGTCCATCATTGAATGGTGTACATACATTGAAGGATATGCCTGTGATGCATATCACAGGCATATCCTTCATGCAGCCAATGGCCTTTGTTATTTATGTTTCCAATGGTCGTCCTTGCCACATGGCTTATGCAGACCTGCCAACTGTTACGATTTTATCATATTTAGTACGATAAATCACGCTGTAGTACGATAATATGATTTCGCTGCCAAAAATATGATTTTTGTAAAAAGTAATGTTTTCCCCTATTTTTCCCATTTTCAGACAGAAGTAGGGGGAAATGACATGTAATCTGTTTTTCCCCTTCGAAAGACTTTTTCTCTCTGAGAGGTCTCCAATTTCTCTTAACAGATTCCCCACCCTCTAGTTTCCCCAACGGAAATAAAGTGAGTCAAGTCAGGTGCAATGGGCGAATCCCGACTCCTTTCGTATTTTCGACTCTTTGTCAAAAATAAAAAAATTTGGCACTGGAATATGGATGAGTGTCTGTTTATTCAAAGCAACCTCCCTCCCTTTACACCTGCAACCATTAAGAGTTTATATAGCTACACCGTACATCATTGAAAATTTATATAGCTGAAATAGGCTTAAAAAATTATCAGCATGTGCCATGTTACGATTTTTCTATTTGATTGTTACGTTTTCTGGTTCTGGGAGGTTGGCAGGAATGCTTATGTGTGGAAGTTAGGTGGTCTTGGCTGATGTCTATTAGCATTTTTGAAATGCAAACAATTCCTGAGAACAGGAATTGCTCTTTTTTATTGCCAGGAACAGTTACAATAAAAAATATCATAAAAAAAGCAAATAGGCTAACCTTTGCACGTTGTTAAACAGCAAGAAAGTGAGAGATATGACCCTAGTGAAAGATTGTCAAGTGCCACAACGCAATCTGTCGGATACAGCATCATCTTCCATCGTAAACTGCAAATCAGTGTACATTGCCGCCAGATAAAGTTCAAGCAAAATTTTCATGTTTCATGAATGGATTTTTCTGAAAATTATATCTCCACAGTATTTATGTTACTGTGTACAAATAAGATTTTTGTGTTTTGTCTACGAAAGTTCTGCATAATAAACTGAAGATTTTGTAGTAACATAAAACTATGATATATACAAGCATTCACAATACAATAAAAAGTACAAAAGAATATCAATTACTGTATGTAAGATAAAACAATAACGTTTTAAACTAATTTACCAGTCTTCATAGCAGCTTACATAAGTATATATTCATGGCGATAAAATTGATCTTTGGTATATAAAATACAGGGGAATTTTGACACCAAATTTTTGGGGAAAAAGTTCATCTTCTATTCCAAAAAATACAGTATATATAGATTTTTTTGTATCACAAAAGGAATTAACGTATTTCTGAAAACAGCTTGTAGAAGGTTTTTTTAGCACATATGTATTATTTAAAACTGGGCACTGAAATAAAAATGTAAAATATTGTTTTCTCTGGAATTCAATTCACTTTTCACGATTTTGAAAATTCATTTCGCAATTAATTTTTATATTTACAAATGAAATTGCTTGATTTTAACATTCTTGTGAAACATTTGCCTGCAAATTTTGCATAGAAATCTTATACACATTGTGTATGTAGCAATACCATTTTTAGGGTGTTTTTTTTTTTTTTTTTTTTCCTTTTTTCTCCTTTTTTAAATATGATGCTGCTACCAATGTTCATTGTAAATTGATTGAATGAATGAACATAAATTAGTAAAATTACTTACAAGTAAAAGTTTTTATTCTGGATTTCTTTGTGGCAAAATCTTCTACTATATCATCAAATGTTACTGTTCCTACAATGCTTGAATTAAGTGACAAAGTTGCAAATGCACTCATTATTTCCTGAGAACTAGATGTCCTTAAATTATTATTGATGATTTTCAAGAGAGAGAAACTTCATTCTATAGAGGTGCTATTGCTGGATATGCATAGGTAAATCCTTAGGTTAATACAGCAGTGTTCAGAAAAGTTGAATCAATTTCCCTAATAATATTGGAACATATCTGCAACCGGAATACTTAAACCTGTTATTGGTCTATCTTAAATTATGCCAAAATTTCTGAAAATGCAGACATTCTTGTTTAAATTTAGATAAATAATCTAACTGGGGCTTTCACGCTGCAGAGTGTATTGTGTAACCAGTTCACTCTTCTCCCCTGTCACCTACTCTGTCCTGGGGCCCTTGATCTTGTAGAAATCTGCTTCATGGAGCAAACCATTCTGATGTTTCAAGCTTCCCACTGTCACCCTCAAATTTGTTGTTAAAATGTCTTGTAAACACTATCCGCTTCAGCCTCCTACTCGCACGCACGCTCAGCTGCCAAGGAATACCCCCCCCCCCTGGAGGTCTGAACTTGACCTTGCCAATAAGAAGTAGCTTCGCTGGCTTACTGAATTCACCTTTTGTATTAATAAAAAATTATAATAGTAAATATTAAATGTATTATACCACTCAAGTGTTATTCGTAGAAATGCAAAATGCTATTTTGTTGATGCCATTTTTTTGTTCACTTCAAAGTAACTGAAAAGCACCCTCATTTCTGTGAACTGCTGGGTCATCCCTTGAACAATTACTTTTCTGTATGAAATTATGGTGTACAGCAATTTTTTTCTCCTGAATTTCACAGCCCCTGAATTATACAAAGGATTTTTTTTTTTTTTTTCCTGAATTTCACGGTCTTCAGATTATCTGAAGAAAAATATGGTAATTCTAGGTGATTCTTGTTGAGAAATTCAACTTTTGTTAAGATAACTTTTAGATATATTGATTTATAATGAGGAGCAGTACACCAACTATGCATAAAATCATAAAACTACAGTATATTAGCAATCTGATTTATTGGTGTAAAAATAGAAATCTAAGCCTACCTTCCTTGGTCCAAGTGTTCCCCAAGAGAATATTGCCCAGACCATCGCACTCCCTCCAGCTGCCTGAATCCGTCGTACAGTGCATCCAAGTGAGAAGGCTTCCTTAGGTAAACGTCGCACATGAGCTCGTCCATCAACATGGTGTAACAGAAAATGGGATTCGTCTGATCATGAGACCCTCTTCCAGTCTTCTGTGGTTCAATGTTGACGATTATGTGCCCAGTGCAAGCGTTGATGACGGTAAACAGCTGTAAGCATAGGCTCGTGAATGGATCTGCAGCTGTGGAGACTTATATCCAAGAACGTACGATGAACTGTGTGTTTGGACACATTGGGCCCTTCACCTAAATTGAAATTTTGGGTAATGTCAGCCACAGCAGCCCTCCTGTCACTGTGGACAAGACGAGATAGTCTCAACTGACCTCTGGCATCAATGAGGCATGGCCTGCCCATGCATTGTCGATGGCTTCAAGTGTCACGTGTTTCGGTCCATCTGTGATAGGTCCTAACTATTATGTAGCATAGCATGAGCAGCCTACCAGTGTTGCTGTTTCGGAGATGCTCTTACCAAAGTGCCTTGCCATAACGAACTGGCTTTTGTTGAAATTCAATAAACCCTTTGCTTTTCCCATTCTGAGATGAAACAAAATACTGACTGAGAAAGCTATGATCCAGATACAATATATATCATTTAGCGACCTTGGCACGTGATGCTGGTTGCCTGCACGTGCGCTGATTTTTATAACACAGAAGTGGTTTTAATGTTTTTGCTGATCAGTGTATATATATGTATTTTATTATTGTGTTTTTTATTATTCAAGATCAATCTGTGAAATAATTTTCAACATATTCGAATAAAAGTTTATACATATACTGATTTTTTTTTATTTTTTTTTCAGTGAGGTATATTTTAAAATGCCATCAGACCAAAAACATATGTCAGTGAGAGAAGTGAAAGCTGATCATATCGGTAAACTTATTTCAGTGAAGGGAATAGTCACTAGGAGTACTGAAGTCAAACCCATGATGATGGTAGCCACCTATACATGTGATCAGTGTGGAGCTGAAACTTACCAGCCAGTAAGTAATATTACAGTTCTTACTGTAAAATAAAAGAAATGGCTTGTACTTAAAGTGGGTGATCTTGTTTATAAGTGAATTTAATATTGTGCTTTTTTGTTTTTGTGGTATTATATGCACATCTATAACTAAGTTCAGTCAATTCTTAGCCTGCTGTAAAATGAAAACTATTGCAGTTGTTACATACCAATCAACCTGTACCTGCCCCTGCAAAATGTTTGTACTGTACATTTTTTTATCCTTCAAGTAAAAAAAATACATTTTCAACCTTAATTTTTTTTTTGTAATTATTTACTTTAACTTGACCCTTTTTAAAAACTTTTGCGCAGACGCGATACCAAACTTTTTTTCATTTTATTCATTTATAAAAAAGTAATGGTCAAAGAATCAAGTAATTCTGAGCCAGTGAAATTGTTAAAGAAGTGGTAAATGAAGATCTCTTGTACAGAGTGGAATACTGTGGGGCACAAAACATACGTGTTATACTCTAGTTCTTCATTATTAACTGACTGTTCTTATAGGAAGACTGCCAAAGTATTATGCATATTTGTTCTGAGTGTAGTTTATGTATTGAGGATGGTCTGCAGACACTAAATACCACAGATTGTCTGTTTTCACTGCAGGAATTGTCAGTTCTCTATGGAGTACAGGAAACATTGAATGTGCTTCCGAAATTGATAATATCGGTGAAATAATGTTATTAAACATCTGTGTTAAGTTTATTTTCATGTTTTTAAGATTCTTTTTTTTTTTTTTAAATTTTAAGTGTTGTTTCTTAAATACCTTCAATATTGCAGCATTTTTTCAATATTTCTTGCATATCATATGACAGATTTTGCACTTCCCCTGGAATCCTGGAAAAGTTCTGAAATTTACTTTTTCCTTTTGCCAGGCTTGGAAAGTCCCTGGTTTTTTGTATTTTTGTAAAAGGTCCTGGAATAGTACTGAAATTCATTCTTGCAATGAAAAAATTAGGATAGGATAACCAGCAATTTTGAAAAAACTGGGAAAAGTCAAAGAATCTCACATGATGTCCGTCTGTCTGCTGAAATGTTCAAAACCGCTGGAAATTACTGTTCCAGCAATGATGAGAATGTTCCATGATTTTCCATTTTGGCATTTCAAATTTAATTTTTCTGATTTTGTGTGTGTGTGTGTGTGTGTGTGTGTGTGTGTGTGTGTGTGTGTGTGTGTGTGTGTGTGTGTGTGTGTGTGTGTGTGTGTGTGTGTGTGGTAGTTTCTTATTTGTATTCTTATTTTTTATAATTTTCTGATCACATTTCGTTTCTAATGTCATAAATGAGTGGTAGGCAATGCACGTAACTAACAGACAAATAAAGAAGAAGGTAGTGTAGAAACACACTAAGTTACGTATAAAAAATACGTAACTTAGTAACGTATATTTTATACGTAACTTAGCGTGTTCTACACACCTTCATCTTAATTTGTTTTAATGTCTTCAGTAATTTTTAAGAATTTTAGCTAATGAAATACTTTTTCACCTGATTCTAAGGGTCCCATCCCTTCTTCAAAAACAATCAGTTGAACAAGCATTTTCTCTCCTGGAATAGTACTAAAATTCATTCTTGCAATAAAAAAAATAAGATAGGATGACCAGCAATTTTGGAAAAACTATGAAAAGTCAAAAGAATCTCGTATGATGTCCGACTGTCTGCTGAAATGTTCAAAACCGCTGGAAATTACTGTTCTAGCAGTGGTAAGAATGTTCCATGGTTTTCCATTTTGGCATTTCAAATTTAATTTTTCTGAATTTTTTTCTTTTGGTGTTTCCTTGATTACATTCTTATTTTTTTTTTTTTCTGTTCATGTTTCTTGTTTATAATGTCTTCAGTAACTAATTTTTAATAATTTTAGCTAGTGAATTGCTTTTTCCTCTGATTTTACAACTCTCATCTCTTCTTCAAAAACAATCACTTGAACAAGCATTTCCTCTCATTCCTGTATTTTTAAGCACCGAAAGTGAATTTCAAAACTGTCACATAATATATTTGTGATGGAATCTGTGAATCTGTGCCTTTTTTTTTTTTTTTTTTTAAATCTGTAAATTTGTTTTCATGGTGGAGTGAGCAAGGCAGTACTGATTTTTGGCATTTAATTTTCCTTAATGCATGCATTTAATTTTCCTCAAAATGCATGTTTCTCCATTCTTTAGCCACTTTTTGCTATAACAAGGAGGGAGTACTATATTTTTGAGTCTGACCATTGCAAAAATGTAACCACATAATTCAAACATAAGAGCTTCTAAGATTGGAAAAAGTCTGAACAAAGTGCAGTTGTTGTAGTAAAACAAAAACTGTAGAAACAGATAACTAAAATGCCCACGATTCAGTTAGTATTGCATAAATTTTATTAAAATTAATATATTGTGTTTACTGATCGCAAAATGATGAATCTGGCCTGTATTCTTATTTGTCTGGGAGGGCCAAAACAATGAAGAGCTGTAATTTGACTCTGTTGTTCTGGCTTATCTGACCAAATCAGAAATACAGGCCAGATTCATCATTTGTAATTGCGGTTGTGTTTTCATGAAACAAAATATGTAGGAGTTTCACTGAAATGTAACCTGGAGAAAATAAATTTGCATTCAAACATAACTGCTTTATTTTTCCTGCTGCCAGTAATTAAATCTGGTAATCTGAGAAGTGCAGTTATGATTTAGTAAATTAAGTATTTGTTGAAATATAAAATTCTTCTGAGCTACAAGACTAAATTAAGGGTAGTGTAATGCAATGATTTGATTGTAAATTCCGATTAGACAGAATAACAACTAACTTTAACTTCAGTTTGCATGATTGAATTTTTGTGGGATATAACAGGTAGTTGAAATCCAAGCCAAAACTTACACTCATGTCCAAAAGTTAAGCATAATCAATATACCTGTGAATATTTCAAGAACCAATCGTCGGAAGGACATGAAACTTGGTATGCTTGTTTACGCTTTCCAACCGTTGGTTGAAGAAGCGTATATGCCCCAGCTTTGTTCGTCCGCACGATAACTTGCGTAAAAATGGTTCGATTTAGTATGTGGTAGGAGACCACCTGGGGACGAACCCTATTGAAAATGGGGTCAAAGGTCAGGACATAAAAGTGGGACCCATTCCATTGCCCATATGCGTCATAACTTGTGTAAAAAAAGGTTCGATTTCGATGAAATTTTAGTATGTGGTAGGGGACTACCTTGGGACTGAAAATGGGTGAAAAGGGGTCAAAGCTCAGGACATAAGAGTGGGATCCATTCCATTGCTCTTATGCGTCATAACTTATGTAAAAATGGTTCGATTGCATCAAAACTTTATCATGTTGTTCCGGAGATGTACTAAACTAGTTCTGTTTAATATCATCGAAATGAGGTTAAAGGTCGGACACAGGAGCAAGATTTATTCCCCAGCCATTATCCTCATAATTTGACTAAAAATGCTTGTATTGCAACAAAACTTTAGTATGTTGTTCCTGAGGTATACTGAACCAATTCTGTTTAATATAATCAAAATGGGGTCAAAGGTCAGGACACAGGAGCGAGATTTATTTTACAGCCATTATCCTCATAACTTGAGTAATGAATTCTGGTATATTGGAAAGCGTATCATAATAAATGCATTGTATGATTTTAGTAACTTATGTAATAACATATTGCAAGTACAACAGCAGACAAAACAAGTTATGAAACAAAGTTTGTGTTACTTATGCAAATTTACAAAAATCAACAACACAGGTGATTTTTGTGTTGATGCTAAATAAAATTGCATTGTTATGGATGCTACATAAAATTAAGAAAAGGTTGCTGCACCATGATTAATAAGATATGTGGTGACTTCTTGCAGCCACGCAGGCCTCACATCAACTTCTGATGCTGCTTATCAGGTTGTCCAAGAGCTCTGTGGGCAACAAGTTCCACTCATGATGAAGAGCAGTTCGGAGCTCCAGAATGGCCCTTGATGGAGGCTGACGGGAAGCAATTCGCCTCCGTAGTGCATCCCGTGCATTCTCTGTCATTCATATTCGAGACCTTGCTGGCCACTCCATGTGCTGGATATCTTCACTTTTGAGAAAGTCATCCACCCAGTGAGATCTGTCGGGACATGCATTATCTTCCATTATTACCAGCTCTGGAGCCATGGCACCTCTAAAAAGTCTTGCATGAGGTTCCAGTATCTCATCTCTCTACTTCAGAGCATTAATGGTACCTCTGTCAAAGATCTGGAGCTCCCTGTGCCCATTCAACATGATGGCTGCCCATGCTATGACTCTGCCACCAAATTAGTCCCTTTCCCTGGGGTTATTAAGATTGTAACTCATGTCTCTCCAGAGAGTGTTCAACAAGAATCAGTCTGTAAACTAAATCTGACTCATCAGCACATTGCTCCACTGAATCATTGTCCAGATTTTATGTTCCTGACTCCAGTTTAAATGTTCTCAGGGTCAGTGGGACACAAACTACTGGATGTCTGGCATAGTGACCAGTTGCCCTGAGCCTCCTGCAAACAGTTTGTCTTCAAACGCTTGGTGAGCTCTACAGAGAGTTGTGTGGCAGACATCGTCCTATGACGCCATGCAGTTAATGCAGGATACCAGGAGTGCTGAGGGATTGTGACTCTTTGATGACCTTGTACTGGTTCAGGTTGACGTCTAACCTCTCCTGTGTCTTGACACCTTTGTCTGTGACTGTCCTGATTCGAGCCTTCCAATTATTCTACCCTGCAAAAAATGGTGAACCTGGCATCTTTGTTCCATATTACATTCTTGACCACCAATGACAACTCTTCTTATGGGGATTGCAAGAAAATGGAAAAAGACATTCAGGGTAGGGTAAGCTGTTCTTATGGAACTGTGAAATATTTGTGTATTGAATGTCAGCAGACATTATTTAATATTTGTGTATCGAATGTCAGCAGAAATTATTTGACTGTGTGATGCGATTGGTTTAGGTGGGGGCTAATCTACATACCAACATCTGTTCTATTGGTTTTAACCCTTTGTATGTTTTAACAACTATGCTTAACTTTTGGACACCAGTGTAGTTTTGTACCATTTTGTTGTATCATGATTAATATTGCCAGGCAGCATAGAAATATGCTGAGATGCAATTTGACTGCAGTAATATTTTGGTCATAGTTAATGTATAATGTTTTTACTGAAAATTGAGGCAGAACAACTTGTTTTAGATTATATTGTTTCGTATGAGTTGTTATTTAGGACAAAACAATAGAAAGCCATAGTTTGTGTTGTAGTAAAATTTTAATGAATGTAATTTGTAGAACTTGTACTGAAACCTATGGCAAGTGTGATGTTATCATACCACATCCTGATTGAATAAGTTATTGGGAATTATGTTTGCATGATAAAATATGGACATAAGCACAAAACCATTAATAATAAGTAAAAACCTTTAAAACAGGCTTAAGTTATGTGAGAACATTTAATTTAAGAAAGCTTTCAACTGATAACTTCAGTCTTCATCAGCCTTGTAACAGATGGACAGGTCATTGTCCATCTGTCACATGGCTGATGAAGATTAAAGTTATCAGTTGAAAGCTTCCTTAAATTAAATGTTCTCACATAACTTAAGCCTGTTTTAAAGGTTTCTACTTATTATGTTTGCATTTACACATTGACAGTTTGTAATTTTTCATTCAAACTTGAACAATCATACCATCTTTCAAAGATTTCCAAAGGAATGAATGACAGTTATGAAAATTACAAAATTGTGCCCAGTATAATATTTCTCTTTCTCCTCTAATAATTTAACTAAGATGTATATAAATGTTTGAGCATATATATAAGTGATATTAAAATGCATTTAAGACCATTATTGTTGAGTTAAAACTTCACAATTCTTTTTTCTTGGCTAAATAGCTATGGTAATATGTTATTATTTAGTACATTATTAACTATTCAAAAGTTTCATTAATGAATATTTATTATATATGCATTGTAGAGTGTAACTTTTATGCATTCTTCTCTTTTGTGTAACTGTTTACTAATTATGTTCTTTGGTTGTGTTTTCACAAAACTAGATGTATGAAGATGTAGAGTTTCACTGGATTGTTAGCCAGAAAAATTTGACTGGACATCTTTTGTTTAGTAGTTATTTAAATTGTCTATTTTCAGATCAACAGTCCATCTTTTATGCCCTTAACAATGTGTGATAGTAATGAATGTAGGACAAATAGATCTGGAGGAAGGCTGTACTTGCAAACTCGTGGCTCTAAGTTCATGAAATTTCAGGAAATCAAAATCCAAGAACATGTGAGTATAAGTTTGATTTGAAATTGGGTACATCATACCTGCCAAGTTCTATGATTTACTTGTGAAATTTATGGAAATTCTACTCGTTTTATGGATGACATATTTTACAGATTTCTATTATTGTTGTTTTCCGGCTAGTGCAGTTTCAAATGGAGAGAAGTAACCAGGCCTTGATTTATTTATTTATTTATTTATTTTTTAGCAAATTGCATTATCTACTAGCGAAAGTTTATTAACATTATACAAGAGAAACTTTAATGTGACCCCTCCATTAGTCAATCATGACAAATTTTGATTTCACCCCTGTAACTGTCATATTGTAATGCTGAAGAGATCACAAATATTTAGATATAACTCACCTTTTCATGACCTGACAGATTAATTCTGACAAGACGATGATGGGCAAACACATAACAATAACAACAAATAAAGGTAACTTAGTCATGCTATTTATGTTACAAGAAAAGAACTTTTACAAGAAAGTTTGTAAGTTGGGAGCTTTTGACCTTATCTTAGGTCTTCATCACGCCAATGGAGGTCTAAGGTTGTTGCCAGATTCTACATTTGAGTTTTTTCTATTTTTATTGCCAAAACTTAGAATTGATCTCTAGATCATCAGGATGTAGATAGGAGATTCGGAATTGCAAGTCATTGGGTTGAAAATAATTTCCAGGCTTTCACGGTAACGAAGGGCAAAACAGTTGTCAAAAGAAGCGATGTATCGACACATTGCCGAGTCCTAATGGGGGGGGACAAAATAGTTGCTCACTTGGGGAGCAAAATCTACTCACCATCATTGGCTACTGTAATACAAAATTTACTAGCCACTATGAAATTTCTGGTCGCCATTTGGCGACTGGCGACCGACATTCGTGAGGCCTGCTCAGAAGTTTAAAACACAGAGAGGTAATATACTTACGTTCCAGAATTATTTATGAAAATAAAAATAAGTAAGACAGGAAGAAATTAATACCTACTGTTCCAGACTAGTCAGCATACTAATGATTTCAGAAATGAATTTTGTAATGCAATTATTGAATGACAGGTTGTCTTCTTCTGTAACCAGTCATTTCAACACAGTATCCTTTAAGGAATGCATATCCTGGTAAATGGAAGTTCTTTCTGTTACGTATTTCATAATTTATTCTAATTACTTAGTAAAATGAAATGTCCCAGTTTGTTAGAATATTACTGTATTACAATAAAAAAAAACCCCTGTTTTGCATTGGTCTTCACATTAAATTGTGCATGTGAAATAATGACCATTGTTAAGTATCAGGGAAATATCAGAGAATTTTGAAATATAGTTTGGTTGATCACACTGATTATCATCAGGGAAAATGGGGAGATTTCGGGAAAAACTCATGTAATTCTGACATAATTTTTGACTGACCACCCTGATGGACTTTTTGGATCCATCTGTTACCAACAAGTCATAGTTGGAATACACACACAAGCAGCTTGCTGAGGTATTCATCATCCAGCAACACTGGGTTGGTTCTGTGCTGTATGGATTTGTATCATGTACTGCAAGTATGTACCATTGGTGTACATTACGAAGGCTGACATGCCGTGCATCAGTGTCAAAGCCTAGTTTTACTTCCCCTTTTGGCATACTGTAACCAAACTTACACAGTGCAGTACACTTGCCAGGATCCTTGCAGTTGCAAGATGTGTTCCTCACTAAATGCATCTGAATACATGGCATGTGATTACTCCACAAGGACACTCATGCTTTTATAAAGAACTTTGCTATGTGGATAAAAGATTCTTAGGAAAGAACTGACATTCTGTTTCAGTAACTTTGTGTTTTTATCATTATTAGATGCGAACATATACTGCCTACTCACTAAAAGCCAATGTGTATCACATGTTTCTCTCAATTCATTTATCTCCTTTCTTATGATGTATCTCACTCCTTATGTGTTTTCAAGAATTTTATTACTAACTAGCTTTACTACCCGGCTTTGCCCGGTACAGAAT
This sequence comes from Macrothele yani, assembly GCA_039090855.1. Lineage (NCBI taxonomy): Eukaryota > Metazoa > Arthropoda > Arachnida > Araneae > Macrothelidae > Macrothele > Macrothele yani. The sequence goes on from CM076998.1 coordinate 93,659,378, forward strand.
GTATGGAATCTGTAGAATCAAACGGACCAAAAGCGTTACAAATTGTTTAACCCGCGTCCAGGAGACACAGCATTAGAACACTGAATGAACAACATTCGTTAACAATTTGTTATCCACGATCAAATGCATCACGTGCTTTCAGTTTCAGACGTCTTTGAGGGCGAATCTCTGGGATAAAAAAGTTAAAAACATATCTTTGCGAATATTTTATGAAACTGGCTGAAATTTTAATGAACACCATAAATCGTTAATAGGAACATGACCCCCAAATTTCGCCTGAATCGGTAAATAACATTTTTAAATTAGCCGTCAAAATTTTATTAACCATTTTAGTGTATATGTTTCTGTTTACCAAAGAATTAAAAATTCCATGCCAATTTTTAAAAAGTTTTGACCAGATTCCGGTGAAATTATGAGGGATTCCTCTTATTACCAATTCATGGTGTTGATAAAAATTTCAGCTGGTTTTGTTAAGATTTTGCAAAGTTCGTTTTTGCATTTTTTTATGCACAGCTCTCAAAGAATAGAAACACCTGTGGATGTGCGGGGCGATGAATGCAGTCATGTGCTTTCATATTTGGAACAGGATGACATAGCAAACGACGCTGACTATATTGATTAGCTTGTTAATTAATTCATAACTTGCGAACGGAACAACGTAGAGATCTTAAAATAGTTGCATTGACCTAGAAATTCCAGTATTAATAAGCTATGCAAATTTTACGATGCCACAGTTCGGCGTTCGAGAGTTTTTGCTGCTTCTGACAAACAGATGTTTTGTGTTTTACATGTAAGATTCTATGGTGTTGCTGTTTTCATGTCATAATGTGCAGTTTATGTGGTACTGTATTGTTTTAAGAATTCACATTGTAAAAACTACTGGTTAACTAGTTATGGCATCACACTTCATGTGGTATGGTATTTGTATAATGTTATACCACTGATTACTTGATAGTGCATTTTTTTTTTTTTTTTCTGTGCGTGATGTTTTGTTTTACTGTTAGCCTTTATCTTGCAAACTTGCTTCACAACATACTGATGTGGTAAAAAATGGGAAAGAGTATGTGTACAAACTGATTTTAGTTATTTAAAATGTTCTAATGTATGAAAAGGTCAAAACATTTTTTCTTTATCCTTTCTAGAGTGATCAAGTCCCTGTTGGAAGTATTCCTCGTTCTATGACAATTCATGCTAGAGGAGAGCTGACAAGGTTGGCTGTTCCTGGTGATCATATTAGTGTTACAGGAATCTTTTTGCCTCTGGTGAAAAGTGGTTTTAGGCAAATAGCCCAGGGACTTCTTTCAGACACATACCTAGAAGCACATGTAAGTGAAGCGAGTGAAATTGTTTCTTTTCACTTTAAGGTACTGGTAGTATATAAGAATGTTAGTGTATAATTCAGTGATCCGTGAAATTCTGTATGTAAAGAGGAATATTCTCTTAGCCATTGAGATAAAGAGACTGAAATGGTTTGGCCACACACATGTGAACAGAGTAAACAGGAAAATTATCTGCTGGAAAAAACAAAACAAACTGAAAAACCATGGGAAGTATTGCTTAAAGTTTCAGCTTTGCAAAATAAAAGGGAAGTTTTTCTTTGTGACTGCTACATACAAATAAGAATTATCACACCTAATTCAAGCAGACACTGATGTCCACCTAGTGCAGAATTTTTACATGAAGGAAAGCTAGAACATTTATAGCCTTGGTATCAGCTGTGCTCTCAAAAATATTTTTTCAATTGAGACATGCAGAAGTAGTTGCAGATGCAAATATACCATCACCCGATCTAAGAGGAAAATATTTCTTCTCAAAAATTAGAAAATATGTAGAATATGCTGGCCATGATTACATCTCGCTGATATACGAAATACCCAATCCACCTGTGAGCTGGGATATTGCACTAAAAATTTTGTTTTTGTCAATCTAACACACACACACACACACACACACACACACACACACACACACACAAAAAAAAATGTTAAAAAAAGAAAAAAATTACTGTGCCAACTCAAGAAAGACAAAGGTTTTTCTCACAATTTCAGCTATCTTATTTATATTAGGGACAGCAATTTGTTTAGTCCAACTGCTGAAGTAGAAGTATTGGCCAAATCAGGGTAGGGAAATTAGAAAAATATCCTAGGAGCAAAATGGCTCCTATAGCTGAAATTCTAGGAGCCGATCTTAGCAGTGGCGTAACTAGCACAACGTGCCCCCCCTTCCCTCCCCTGCACGCAGCTACGGGGTAGGGTGTCCCAAAATTCAATGTAAAAAAAAATCTTAAAAAAAGTGGGTCTCACCCTCTAAAAAGTTTCTTCTACTCCTATTATTAAAATATATGAAGTTAGAGCTCATTTGGAAAAGATTAAGAGGTCCCTCAAGGTCACACAAGCAACACTGATTTATGTGAAAATCTGGAATTTTAATCAAAAGCATAAGTGATGATCAATTATATATTTTATTTTCATTATTAATAAATTTTAGTATCTATATAACAAAAAAAATAATAAGCATAATTAAATATAAAAACATAATTAAAAGCTGCACCTGCTTCTGTAGTGGAATTATATATCTATATATGATTTCTAAACCTTAACTGTAACCACTAGCATCACTTATTGCACCTTAACTGTAACCACTAGCATCACTTATTGCACCTTAACTGTAACCACTAGCATCACTTATTGCACCTTAACTGTGACTTTAAACTTTAACCGTAACCACTAGCATCATTTATTGCACCTTAACTGTAACTTTAATTGTAACCACTAGCATCACTTATTGCACATGTGTGTTTGTTCTATTGTATGTGTTGCCTTTTGCTGTTTGTTGAGATGGGTATTTTTGCTGTTGTTGAGATATGTGTTGCCTTTTTGCTGTTTTGTCCAGAAAAGAAATTTGTTTTAGTGTTTCTTTTTAATACAATGGCAAAACAAACTAGGAGTAGTAATTATGTATGGCTTATTGGATATCCTACTGAATCAATAACAAGGTTCACGTCTGCCATCTGGAAGAGATGTTATGACCAATTTTATGTACTTTCACCGTACTAAGAAGCTTTCGATCAGTGATAGTGTTGTTCTTGTAAACAATAAAATGTATGCGTATACATTCAATCATGGTACACATGTCAGTCTATTGTAGATGCACCAGTGAACGACATTTTACTGATACAAAGATTGCATGAATATGATGATATACAAAAACGCAAAACAGGATTAAAGATGATTTTATGTCACTCCTGGTATTTAAGTGAAGAGCTTGCCACTCTTTGTTTTCAACACTTCTTAGTGCCAAGGAGAAATATATGTTAATTAGTAAAATCAGTGAAAAAAAAGAATTTGCACCTATTAAAGAAACTTCCTTTAAAATTTGATGACTTAAATATCTTTTGCAGCTTCTTTCACACTGCACAAATAGACGACAGCTTCCTAAGCGTGCCTGTTGAGAAATGGCCAGAAACACAATCTTTTAAAGAAGCTGAAGAAATTGTTAAACATTTGCCATGTGTTAATGACTGTGCTGAGCGAGGCATAGCATTAATCGAAAGTTTAAATGATGCAACAAAAGATGAAGAACAAAAACAGTATTTATTGCAGGTAGTTGAAATGCATAGAAAGAACTTTGCGAAGTGCAACCGTAAAGATCTTCAAGATATGTAAAAAATATTAATTATGTTATTTATAGAATGTTATGCAATATTTTCCTCTTTATTATCTTGTTAAACTTGACAAGTGAATTTTGCTGTAAAACATTCTTTTTAAATTGCATTTTGCAATGTTGAATAAAGTTCGTTTTTTGTCATTTTTTATTAATTTTTCTTATATTTTCTACACTAAATATTACCAATAGGGTACATTTTTTTAGAAATGACATATTAAGAGCATGTAACATTTTAAATAAAAAATATATTTAAAAATTAATAATTTTGTAAGTAACTAAAAATTATCGAATTAAAACTATTTTTTAAACTTTTTGGCGACCTTCAGGGACCTCTAAATATATTTTTTTTAAGCTGAAATTTTACAGGAGATCTTACACCAAACGAAACTTTTTAGGAGGTGAGAGCCAAAATATTTAAAAATTTATTTTTTTGGGACACCCTACTACGGGGGTGGTAGTTACGCCACTGGATCTCAGTGTCTCAGTGGTCCATAGGATGGACTCGCCAGATTAAAGTGAAAAGTATGAACAATTTGCTACTGCAAATCCAAAGAATTAGAAAACACTTACCTGGGAACTGAAGTAATCCAGATCTTCATAAAATTCTTCCTCATTGATAATTGAGTTAAATTTGTGCTCATAAATTGTTACGAGGATTTGATGTAAAATATTTAAGAAGGTTTTGAATTCCACAAACACTGACAGCCAACAAATAAACATTTTAGTATTGCAAAAAATATACACATTTTCAGTTCTCTTACAAATTTTTGTACCTGTTTTGAGTTGACATGTTGAAGAAACTACATTAAAAAAGTTCTTCAGTAATGTATTGTGTTTCCTTAGTAGTCAACTGTGACTTCATGATCTGAACGGCGAGTTCGTCCAGCTGATACATCTTCCCACCAAATTTTTATAGCTGGTTTTGAATCGAAGTCATCCATGCTTTGATCCTTAATTTTTATTGTCAATATCATTTAAAGTAGTCACTTTTAATTTGTTTCTGATGTCTGTTTTTACAAAGTTCATTGCACTAAAACCACGTTCACAAATTGCTGTGCTCATAAGTATGCATCGTAAAAATGTAATTATTGTCAGTAGGTTTTTATATCTCCCTGAAAATTCATTATACAGTCTGTTCCACAAAACATCAGGTTTCTGTGTAGCTTTGGTTTTTGCCCACAGTTTCCAGTCCAGATATTCTTCTTTGATTTCATTACTACAGATTTCTACCCAAGACGGTAAATTATCTAGAATGCTGTCCAGTTCTTTCATCCCATATGTAAGTAAATCATTATCTTTATCTGGCAAATTAACTGCATCAAATATATGAACACTGCTTAAAACAGCATTGGAAGCAAAATCACTATACCTCTTCTTGGCAAACTCACTAAGCTTTTCACAAATGGTCACTCTGTCATTATGAAATTGTGATTTCATATCATCATCATTTTTAAGTATAACACCTTTGAAGATGCCACTTTGCTGGCTGAAATTTTGTCCAAATTCAGTAAGTACTTTTCCATCTTCTTCCTTCATATGAAGGTTAAACTTAACTTGAGTAGACTGCAAAATTTATTTTACATTGTCAACAGATATAGCAGTCTTTTGAAATATTTTAAAAAGCCCACTCAATGTAGTTGTAACATCCAGCAGAAAGTGCATGAAGCGAAGCATTCGAACAGATTTCAAACTTTTCAGCAAACCTTGCATTTTAGCTACTTTATTTTTATCGCTTTCACCAGCAGAGCAGAAATGTTCCACATGGCAAATAATAACAGGTAGGTTGTTAGTCATTGCCTTCAGAGCTTGATTTTTGGAAGAAATCTGCCGAGTCGAATTTATGTTAGTATATTCTTATATAAAACATCCCCAAGCACTTCTGCTACTTCTTTCAGCTCCCTAAGAAGCTTTGGACTGTTGTTATACATTTTGTACACTGATTTTAATAATTGTTCATATTTTGAAGCAAAAGGCACCAGTTTCAAAGGGTTTGAAATAACAAGTTCCAGCCTATGGGTAACACAATGAACTGGAATGATTCCTTGTGACTGAGAAGATAACTTTGTCACAACACCATTATATTGTCCAAAATTTACACCTGCTCCATCAAAACATGCAGCCACAAGCTTATCTTTCCATGCTGGGCAACTTTCTTCCATTGCCTCATCAATAGCAGAAGTAATGCATTCAGCAGTACCCATTTTCAATTCTGCTAACTTGATAAAATTAGTTTGGACCAAATTGCTTTCGTGGACAGCTGTGGCATAAATGATTTCTGACTCACAGGTTGAGATGTCAGTGGATGAATCTGCCATTACAGAGATATATTTTGCATGTTTTATGATATCTGCATTTTCCTGACGGATTGACTCAGCAATATAATATATAATTAAAGAACAAGATTTATGATTGATGTAATTATCACCAATGTGCATTCCATTTTTCTTTTGTAACTGGCATAACCTTTCAAACTGATGGAAAGATAAATTCCCATCAACCACAGAATAAGCTGTGTTAAAAAGAGCAATCATTTTCAATAATATTTGCTCACTCATAGAGGAAATACACTGCCAAAGAGATGAAGTTGCAGGATATTTTTTTTCACAATTTTTATCTGGCATGAATCCTTATGAATTCTTGATTTCTCATGTTTAACCAAAGATTTATGCTTGAAGTTGCTACAACCAGCAGCAAATAATGTTGTTGCAACAGTTCTCTTTCTCGATGTTTCAGCTTTGTTATTTTCCCGGCATACTGAACAATACATAAACTTCATATTACCTTTGACTTCAATTCTTAGCCATGAGAATTCCTTTCTCCATTTTAGTAATGTTGTTTCACCCACATTTTTTCTTTCATCCTTTCGCTTCATTGCAGTTTGGTGTTCCTGGGCAGAAGAACTCGCAACAGCTAAAGCATCCTGATTACTGTTTGTATTAACATCCTCAGGAATAACAGTACTTTTCTTTGTAGATACAAAGAAAAATTCACTAATTTTTCTTTTGCTCATCTTGCAGAAATAATAACGGAAACAAAGGGAAGCAAATTCTGACTTGAAGGACTGTATGAATAAAACTAAAGAGCGTTTACTGGTTTGAGATCGCAAAGTACTCTACTTCCAGCAAGTGAGGGTCAAATGGGTGAAACCTTTCTATGGCAAGCTTCCCTAATCTTCTGCTTTCCCACCCCACAAGAGCAGCGGGCACGTACAATGTACCCCTTTCTCCCTCCCCCAGCCAGCCCAACAAGGAACCGGCTCCGGCAGTAGCAGATCCCCCCCCCCCCCACCACCACCACCATCTTGTTCAACTATGGAACTAGATAAAAAAAAAAAAATCGGAAAGCTATCTTCGCGAATTCCTTATAAAACTGGGCTAAAATTTTTATACACAGGATAAGTAGATAATAGAAGCCCACCCTGAAAATTTCATGTGAATCGGTAAAATATGAAATTTTTTATTAAGTACCGTATTTTTCAGCATATAATGACCAGACGGCAAAATTCAGCGTGAGAGAAAAAACGTCGGTGTATAATCCGCAGACAAAATTCATAGTAAAAGTTAAAAAAACAGATATGTAATCCACAACAGAGTTTTACAATATATAGTACAAAAAAGTAATCGCCAATATTTTCACAAACACTTTTTTCCCCCATCGCCAAAACGATTTCTTTTTCGCAAATTGCAAAGAATGCGATCGGCAGCGCGACCCCTCCATATTTATAAGGCATAGGCGCGCAAATTTTCTTTTTTTGGATTGAAGGTTTAACGACCACCGTGAGCAACTCAATGGGCTATAAGCACTTGCCCGTCCCTAATTTAGGGCCACTGGTTCCAGGGAAGGAAGGGAGCCAGTGCCATAAGACAAAACACAAAATTTTGTTGGTGACCTGTTGTGTGTAAGTACGTGCTTTACGTAGCGCCCGTTACGCAATTTTTGGATGGCTTCAGAAATCGGAATTTTCATAAATCTGGCACTCGTCCGGTCCCGTCGATGCCGGATTTTCAAGGTTTTACTGTATAAATATACTTTCTTTCCATTTAATGAGTTTAAAAAACTTATAAAATCGTGAAATATTTTGAAAATTTAAAACAGTTAGTTACGACACCCCAGAACTTTCAAACAGTTGTGATATGTATTTTTAATTTCTGTGGCAATCACGCTGTAACTCTGAGTAATGTTTAAAATTACATCAACAACTGAAACACTGGTTTTCAGATCGTAAATAATTTGTGATGGTGTCGAAGTTCTCCAGTCTTGGAGCTGAAGTGCCAGAGGCATTCTCTTTGAAGTAAAGGAAAATAAACAAGTGGGAGTGGAGTTGGAAATTCGGGAAGAGTGTGTGTGTGGGGGGGGGGCGGTGACAGCACGGGTCAGAGCGGCACGTCTTAATGTTTTATGGAATGGAAACCGCACTCCCCTATTCAAGGTCAATGCGCTTTGCTGAAGGCAATGTTTCCTCCTCTTAACTTTTACAAAGCAGCAATCCCTTCCCAGAGAGGAAAATGTCTACACACATACACACAGACATTTTTGCCAAAGCCAAGGGGCAAGCGGAGATATGTTGATGGAGTGACACTGCATATTATCGTCGAACACGTGGCATTCTTAAAGCTTCATTTTGAAGTTTACGGGGGGGGGGGGAGAGAAAGCTCCGGCAGTGTCTAGAATTTAAACTTTTAGGAACAGATAATCCACGGATTATGTGCCAGAAAATACGGTACTTCTATGCACAACAAATTCTTAATAAAAATTTCCATGCCTAGTTTAAAAAGTATTTAACCAATTTAGGAGCAGTTTGGAGGGCCTTTCGTATCAATGATTTATGGTGTTTGTAAAAGATTCTACCAGTTACGTAGAAAATTCACATAGATATTTTTTTGTTTTTGTTTTTTTGACAGGCTGTTTAGTTAGAATGGCAGGAAATGCCAAACACCCCATCTCCCATGCTGATACTCCCCCTTAACGGCGCCTCTTCTTGTCCCCCTCTCCCCCCACACACTCTACCTCTGAAGCTGATTTCCCCCCATCCCTTCCTTAAGACTTGCTCCCCTTCCCCAACCCAGTTGTGCCATCAAATGTCACAGTAGCACGCACCTACATTCCTCACCGGACTTTTACGTACACCCTACTAGTTCAGCACATGCTAACAGCGAGGTTAAACTTATTTCTCCCTACCCCAATATACTTTTAACCACACACCACTGGGAACTTTTTAAAAAAGAAACATAAATACCGCGTTTGAAAATTACCACGTATGCATGTTAAAAAAGAAAAATCAAAAATTTATTCAGTCATGAATTTGCTCCCAGGTTTAAAATACTGGTCGCAAAACGTAAAATTATGGTCGCATTTTGCTCTTGGCGACCGCTAATTTCCCACCCTGGACCAAATTGCAGAAATGTATGTTTATGTCACTCAATAGGAAATTTGTGCATTGAAAAATAGTGGAAAATTCTGGTGCCACCGATCTCATGGTTCCAGCTACTAAATGCAGTATGGGTTTTCCGGTTAAGACTGATAGATGCAGGGTTTTATTTTGTATACAGATGCATGAAGTGACACTATCAGTAAAAATTAAAGAGCAAATGTTAGGGAGGTGATTTATTATGTATGAGGGGGTAGACTGGATAGTCTTAGGAGTCTGGTTAAAAATTGAAAAAATTGCAGTTAATTTGCCATACTTGTTAGTATTTTTTTATTTTTCTTACTGAAATTTGGAAATAATGCTATTTGAAGTAATTGTAGGGAACAGCTTAGTGATATATATATATATATATGAAGTAATTGTACTCTTATTATAGACATAAATCAAGCTGTTCTTTCCATGTTGTTTAAAAACAGAAATTTTAAAATTTCATTGTCCTGGAACGGGAATCAAACCCACATCTCCCAATTTGCACTCGAGTATGCTAACCATTACACCACCCAGGACAGTGAAATCCAAACAACTGAGGCATTAATCTGAATGTCCGACATTTTGATTTCACTGCACTAGTTGAAACAAGTGTGTCTCATCGTAGTTGCTAAGTTAGATCACCAGCAAACGAGTATATATCAAGTTGGAAACACATGGAATAATTAATATAGACATAAATCAAGCTGTTCTTTCCATGTAACATGTCTATATTAATTATTCCATGTGTTTCCAACTTGATATATACTCGTTTGCTGGTGATCTAACTTAGCACTACGATTAGACACACTTGTTTCAACTAGTGCAGTGAAATCAAAATGTCTGACGTTTCAGATTAATGCCTCTGGATTTCACTGTCCTGGGTTGTGTAATGGTTAGCATACTTGAGCGCAAATCGGGATATGCGAGTTTGATTCCTGTTCCAGGACAATGACATTTTAAAATTTCTGTGGTTATGTTACATGGAAAGAACAGCTTGATTTATGTCTATATTAATTATTTCATGCATTTCCAACTTGATATGTACTCTTTATTTTTTACATTACATCAACAGCCTGCCATTGCAATATTTGCAGTGTTTTTTTTTTTTTTTTCCATTGATTATTTTAGAGAATTGTTAGAATGAATAAAACTGAAGATGATGAGTTGACTGAAGAAGAGCTAACTCCTGAAGAGCTCCGGACTTTAGCGGGTGAGTGTTATTGCGAAATATTCCAAATTCGGTAGATTCTGGTTAATTGGGACACATCTGGGCTAGAACACTTTAACCCAATTAAACAGCTGCCCCAATTATGTGAAGCTTTATCCCATAGAACTAATTGGAGATGTTCTTCAAGAATTACTGAAAACAAACGGCTGCCCCGATTAACTGATGGCCCAATTAACCAGAATCTGCTAAAATGCCGGCGTGAGATTCATCTGTAGATTTGCAGAATTCCACCTTTTTCGTCATTTGGGTTGTTCTGGAGATTGATTGATACGAAACTGAAGAAAAATTTTAGGGAGAATAGTTTGGGGAGGAGTGTCAGAATTCCGTCTTTCAAAACTCCCGAAAATGGAAGTCAGACCAAGTGAAATAGTATCTCCAGTGATTGTCCCCGCACGGGGATAACTGGTTTACCAGTTATTTGGGGAGCGGCGCCCCACGGCCCGAGCTGACCTTGTGACTGGGCATCATCTGATGTCATGCCACCGCTTGTTTTTTATTTTGGTGTTTGCAGGGACAGCTGTTCATCCAGCTGTTGGGGTGTTGCGGCCCCACGATCCCTAGCTGGTCTTGTGTCTCGCTTTTCGTTTTTATTTATTTTCTCCACTGGCTAGTTGCCCGTGTTGTATACTCTACCTAATCGCTCCCACGTTCTGTACTAACACCCCGGTCTTGTGGTTTTGTTACCCTCCACCACTAACTGATTTATATTAACCGCTCAGTTCGTAGGTTGCTGAGATTCCGCTTAGGTTCCCTTCCAGGATTTGTCTTCTTTGGATTTCTTTTTTCCTTTTAACTGGTTTGGGTGCTAGACCTACCTGCATGTTTGCCGCGTGCGGAGACCCGTGAGGCGGAAATGGGATGTCTGGTGGCTGAGGTCGCAGGAGACCGGTTAAGTGCCTCCTGTGTACCAACACTCCTCTTCGACCCCGGCTTCGCTGTATACGGGAGGCTAGAGACTAACCCACCTCTAGTCAGAAGTCTTGTACCAAGTTGTGCACAGGGCTTTAGCGGCTTTTTTGTCGTATAGCACGGCAGGGTAAGCCCGGGGTTGTGGGATCATGCCAAAGGCGTTGGCATGACGGTACTCTGGAGGCCGAAGTGTCCGCCGAGTGCATGTGAACACAACCATTGGACTATATTTGTAACTAAGCTCTAGAACTGTGTCTTGCGTCATGTGTTTGGCTTGCGGACCTCCAGTTCTCCCCTGTTGGGCTCAATTGTGGGCGGAGTACGTTGCAGATGAATTCTTTCGTACTCCCATGGGGAAACATAAACCCTCCTCAAAATTTAAAAACAACAGGATATGGTGATTGATCAGGCGCCAAATTTGCCTCAACCACCTCCCACACATAACACACTGAAGAGAACTTTCGTTGAAAAACGACATCACCGCGACGTATCTTTAGATCCAGGTGTTGAGCCGTCAGCTCAGAAACGCCGCATTACACTTGCAGATTCGATACCTCAAGCTACTTTTCTCGTCATTTCTTCTACTGACCAGACGTTGACACTTTCCTCAAAGTCTCCTTTTTTCATCTCGAGGGCACTTGCGGGTGTTGCTGGCTCTTTGAAGTCAGTAAAGAAGCTACGCTCTGGAGACCTGCTTGTGGAAACTTGCACTCTCTCTCAGAGCAAATCTCTTCTGCAGTTGACCAGACTTCAGGATATTCCAGTTCAAGTGACGGCACATCCGTATCTCAACACCTCCAAGGGAGTCATTTCTGAGCCCGACTTGTTGGTCTGCGATGAAGATGAACTTGTGTGTGAACTTGCTGATCAGGGTGTCATAGCTGCCAGACGCATGACTTTCAGGCGCGATGGCGCGCTGATCAAATCACGAAATGTTATTTTGACTTTTAACAGCCCGAAGGTACCTACTGAAATAAAGGCTGGTTACTTGTTATGTGCAGTTCGTCCTTATATACTGAATCCTCTACACTGTTTTAAGTGCCAGAGGTATGGACATTCCCAGCGGTCCTGTAACAGTGCTGCGAGGTGCGCCAATTGTGGATCCCGAGACCACGAAGGGACTGGATGCACTTCAGAGCCCTGCTGTGTAAACTGTGGTGACTCCCACGCTGCTTATGCCCGGTCCTGTTCGAAGTGGAACGACGAGAAGGCGATCCAGCGCGTTAAGACCCTGGAGGGCCTCTCGTACCCTGCTGCCAAGGCCAAGTTGGGTATTCCCAACAACCGACAGCGTACTTTTGCCGCAGTGGTTCAGTCTCTGCCGCAACCCGTGCAGCCCTTTGTTCCGCGCCCTGTAGCTCTCGCCGCACTTGCCAAGCGATCTACAGTTGAACAAGCGACACAGGTGGATTTCACCGAGCTCCAGCTTATTCGACCAGCTGAGTCTGCGCGTTTCTCTTTTGAAGACTGCCGACTCTTCCAGTTCCCAGCAGAAGGCCTGTACGTGCTGGAGACCCGGCCCCTCAATCCGCAAAGGTGTGCAGTGTCCATCCAAATGTCGCGGTCTACATGGCCGACTTTGCAACTGTCTCGGACTCAGCGCGGTCCCCACCCTCACCCAACATTATAGAGGAACATGGGGGGAGGAGAGTGACAGTTCGTCCCAAACCTCACCCACCATTGCAGAGGAACATGGGGGAGGAGAGTGACGTTTCGTCCCCGCCCTCGGCCAGCGGTGCAGAGGAGTGTGGGGAGGAGAGTGACAGCTCAGCCCCCTCCTGGTGACTCATCCTATGTGTAGTTGTGTTCGATTTCGTGATGTGTTTTGTCTTTCTCATTCCTCAGTTTTACTTCATCGGCTTGTTTCTCACCATTGTACCATGTTTTTCATACTGTTTGTTTCATTGTCTTTTTTGGCCCTCCCTTCGTACTCATGTTTCGGTTTTACTTGGTCAGCCAGATTTTGCGATTTTTGCCACGTTTTTTTTATTTCTGTCTGTTTGTCTTGTGTCTGGCGCTCTTTGGCCAACCATGGCCCTTGCGCCAATAAAATCTCACCAACCAACCAACCAGTGATTGTTTTCTTTGTTTTTTTTCTTGTCATGTTCCTTCTGTACAGTATTATCAAATATAATTTTATAGCATAAATGTTTGTATTTCACCTTGAAAATGTTGGCAGCAATTTCTGGATATGGAAGTTAGATAGTGGAAAAATTTCCTTGTAATCTTGAATTCTGTTTCTCTCGTGGTTTCTTTTGCCCTGTACTATTGTTAAATATATTTTTATTCATAAATATATGCATTTGAGCATGAAAATGGAGGGGAGGGGAATTTAAAAAATGGAAGTTGGACAGAGGAAAAGTTTCTTCTGTAGTTGCTTTTTTTTTCCGTGATATTTTTACTGCCCTGAATTGTGTGAATGCTATTTAATGTTTGTATTTTCAGCTTGATTAGAAAGGCAAAAATTACTGAAAATGGAAGTGACAGCTAAAGTTAGCAAATTTGTAAAAAATTACGCAAAGTATTCAAAAGTATTCATTCTCTCAAAGTCACATATTCATAGTCCTCAGGCTGAAAGTTGGTTAAGCATGATGGATAAAATTAGAATAAACATTAAAACCAATATGGCATCCAAACTAAATCATCAAAATCATTCAAAACCAAACTTATAACTCAAGGTAAGAAGTCCACAGTTCAATTCTTCTGTAAAATGTTTTTTGTAGAAGGGAACTGTGCCAGAATCTTGAAGGCATAAGAAAGATAAAAGCAACAATGAAAAAACGGGGAGGGAAGATATCAGCAGAAAGAATAATATAGCAATGGATGCTGTGCAGCTGCAGAGTCAATGAAAGACAAATATGGCTCTGGAACTTGCTGAAAAAAAGCAAAGCTTGCTTGCAAGAGGAAACTCGAGCTGATGTGTAAGCAAGTTCAACAACAAAACAAAACAAGAAAAAGAGAGTTTGAGCAATTCCTTTTAAAATCATTTTATTTTGGTTTGAATTCAGTTTCTTTATATTGTGAATGCAATGGTGTAGTCCATAATATTTATGTAAATCAATAATGGTGAACAATTCCATCTTGGTCATGCTGCTTCATATTCACAGTGCATTCCAATTTTTCACCCTGTTAAAAAGTTCAGATTTTTTTTTTTTTTTTTTTTTTTGTCTCATGTACACTGGTGTGCAAAAATTAAGGACGAAGAGGAGAAATTAGCATAACAGTGGAAGGAGCAGGCAAAACGGACCGAAAGACCACTCAGGAGATAGACTAGGGTCCGGTATGGTGGGGCATGCGCATATATGCAGCATGATGGGGGGAATGTCGGAAGAGTATAAAGCACACGGGCGGTGTACGCTCAGCATTAGTGAAAGCTATTGCACTGTGTACATCGGTTTGAACAACGTTGAGTTGCTGCCACTGTGTGATATGGCCAACAGGCAATCCAGTAGACGACATCTGGATGACTTTACCCGAGGTCGCGTCATTGGGAAGTTGGAAGAAGGTCGAAGTGTGACTAGTGTGGCCGAGGAGTTCGGGATCGCTCACAGCATCGTTTCACAAGCTTGGAGAGCATTTCAAAAGACAGGAACATCTGTCAGAGAGTTTAGCAGTAGTCGTCCACGAGCAACCACTGCGGCGGACGACCGGTATATTGTCCTACAGGCGAGAAGAGACAGACGGCAGACAGCAGGAGAAATCGCAGGGCACATGCAATGGACAACTGGACGTCTGTCATCGCGTTTTACCATGGCCAAGAGGCTGCACAAAGGTGGTCTATTTGCACAACGACCAGTACAGTGTGTGCCATTAACGCCTGCTCATCGGAGACGGCGGTTTCTGTGGTGCCAGGAACACAAGAACTGGACACATCAGCAATGGGGTCGAGTTCTCTTTACGGATGAGAGCCGATTTAGTCTGACGAGCGATTCTGGACGTGTACACATCTTTGGAGAGAGAGCAGGGAACATGCAATCACACCTCCAACATCATCGAAAAGGACCAGTTTGGAGGTGGCGGAGTTCTCGTTTGGGGCGGTATCATGCTTGGTAACCTTACTAACCTCTACATCTTCCAAGGAGGTTCAGTCACTGGTGCCCGCTATTGTACATACATGAGATTCTTCCGCGAATTCATGGAATTCGCTTTTTCGGCATCATTTTGGTCATTCTCGAGGTCATTGCAAAAATGAAGAGAAATTTTTCAGGATTTTTTAGGGGGGGGGTCGTCGTTCTATAGAAAAATAAAAAAAAGCGGAATTCCGCTTTTTGTGGAGTAAAAGAACTAAGCGCTTTCTAGCTGAAAGCGTTGCTTTTGGAGCAGACGCGGGGGGCAAGAAGAAATGTTGGAGGGTGGAGTCAGGAGCTCAATTCGTTTAATGCTGTCAACAATGGATGGGTTGTCAGTCACTTGAGCATCGCAGCGCAAAGGGTGGAAGCTCCGCCTACTTCGTGCGTTAGGGAAACTCCCGCAGCCCTTTCCGTGTCTTGCGGGAAATCGCCACTCTGCATTCTATCAGGGCCAAACTATCCGCTTGATTCTATCCGTGACGTCATCGCCAGAAACTCTCTCTTGTAATTTGCAAATGTACCCGAATGCGTTCCCGCTTTTCTGAGATCGTTCGAGAATCGAAGCTCTCGTGAATCCTCTTCCTACGGAGGATGCCAAAAAATACGGAATCTCCGTAATTATTACGGATTTCCCCCGGAATTACGGGTGACTAACAAAAAATTATGGATATTCAGATTTTCGCTGTTATTAAGAAAGTTTTACTGATTTTGTAAATAATCGACGTAAAAGCCTCTGAACAAAGTTCGTAACACAGCCCTTTGTCTTTTTTTTTTTTTTTTTTCTTTTCTCAGGTGGTGGAATTTGTTTTGCTTGTTTCAAAGTGTGAACAAAAAAAAAAAAAATGCCCGTCGTGCTTCTTTCGCCGTGGCCCGGGATTAACGTCGACCTGAAGCGTCTAAATAAAGTTCGTGACGCAGCTTTCTTTTCTTAAATTCGTTCTAATCCCCCCCCCCCCCCCGAAGAGAAGGAATTTGTTTTGCTTGTTTGAAAGCTAAGTGGAAAGGAAAAATGGCGCCACGCCGCGGGATTATGTAGGCCTGGTGGTCTTCTTTTGCCGTGATCCGGAATTACGTTAGTTTGGATGTGCATCTTTTGCCGTGATCCGGAATTACGTTAGTTCGGATGTGCTTCTTTTGCCGTGATCCGGAATTACGTTGGTTCGGACGTGCTTTCGCTGTTGCCCGGAATTGCTTCTGCCCGATGCCTCTGAACCATGTTCGTGACGAACCTTTTTTTTTTTTTTTCTAAGGAGGAGGAATGTGTTCTGCTTGTTTGAAAACTTAGTGGAAAGAAAGCACGGCGCCCGGCTAGGATAACGTCGGTCCGAAGCCGCTGAACAAAGTTCGTGACGCAACTCTGTTTCTTTCCTTTTTTTTTTTTTTTTCTAAGGAAGAATGTGTTTTGCATGTTTGAAAGCTAAGTGGGGGGGGGAGGCACGGCTTTGGGCCAGTATTACGTCGGGCCGAAGCCTCTAAAAAGTTTGTGACGCAGCTTTCCGTTTTTTTTTTTTTTTCCCCATTCTTTCTCTCTAAGAAGGAATTTGTTTTGCTTGTTTGAAAGCTAAGTGGAAAGAATGTGTCATGAGAGGCTCAAAAACAGGGTTAAAAACAAGAATTCGGCAGAGAAAATCTCCCCACTTGCTTGACGTTGATGGAGATTCATGTCACCATATTCACAATGCAAGCAAAAAATTTTGCAAGCCATTTTATAAGGTTACATTGAGAAATACTTTATTGACTTCTTCAATGACTAAAAACTAAGCTGTGGATATATGTTTCTAATTCTTGCAAGTTTCTAATTGCTTGACTAAATTCACAAACTTTCCTAGACAAATACTTTTCACCTCAGGATTTAGCTAGTAAAGATTCACATGTAAGTTTTAAATCTGATTTTTTTAAATATTTCATTTTATTTTGTTCTTAAATCCCTACTTGTCTATTGTGAATATAATAATGTGCTTCACTTTAATATTTACTTACATAATTTACAGAAAATAATTCCATATGGCTAGCGTACTCTTAAATATTGTATATATGCTGTATTTGAATTTGCTCACCGCGCGTTCGCGTGTCCCAATTTTCCACCCAGTTAAAAAGTTCAGCTTTTTTTGTCATCGGCCGGTCTCATGTATGTATTGTACCGGGGTTCTCCTGCCTCACGTGCATCTGTTGAGAGGTGCTGTGGGTCCCGAGTTCCTTTTCGTGGATGACAACGCTACACCTCATCGTACAGTGGCTGTTGCCGAGCTGTTGGAGAGTAAAGATTTTCAACGCGTGTATTGGCCCGCAAGGTCCCCGGACCTAAATCCAATCGAACATGTGTGGGACCTTCTTGGGAGACGCTTGGCGGGCCGTGATGCCTCCACAGCTCCTTGACAACCTCGTTCTCGGCCTGGACAGATGTTGTAAATCCTGCAAAGTAGTCAGGGGTGATCATATCCCCTACCAAAGACTGGATTTTTCTTGGCAGCTGCCTGTCACATAGACGTTTCTGTCTTCTGTCCAGTTGTGCTCGAAGCTACCTTTTCAATAAAGTGCCTTTATGTCCTTTGGGATTCCTTGTTTGGACTGTTTTGCTCACTTGTCCCATATTCTTACATCTTGTGGATCTTATGGTATGATTTGAGTCGATGTGGAGCACTTCTGCACGACGTTACATTCGAAAAACCATCGCGTCCTTAATTTTTGCACAGCAGTGTATGTGGAATGACAACAGTCTAGCTAAAAAGAGGAACATAATGCATTTCTGTAAAGAAGAAAACCTATTTTCTTCAATATGTTGAGGGTGATTTGTCTTTCTGGCATATCGCAGCAGTTTGTAATTCACTGGGCTCATATTTTATGGTATTTGTATAATACAGGGTGTTCCAAAATTATCTTTACAAATTTGACCTTCAATAAAACCTAAATGAAATAAGATAGCAAAGTTCTGTTTTTTGTACATGTAACAGCAACACACAAGGTTTTATTGGTGTGCAAAAGGTTTTTGTTTACTTTGAGGTACGACCCTGGACTTGTGATGGCTACTTCATAGGAAAAGACCCAGTGTGTGGCATGGTTCATAGAGACGAAGTCAGATACAAAAGTCCAAAGAAATTTCCGTACCAAATACTGATGTAATCCACCATCCAGACCCTCAATACACGAGTGGCACAAGAAGTTTATGGAGGCTTGTAGTGTGTTTCATAAAAAGGGCACTGGCTGACCAAGCACAAGTGAAGAGGATACGGAATGTGTTTGACAGAGTTTCCTGCGAAGTCCATTCATATGGTCTTCAGGCAGTTGAGGTTACCACCTACAATGATACACAGCCACTGACTTCCAGGATAAACTGAAATGTTTTGATATTTCTGTTGATATGTTCCACAGGATTGATAATGAGGAAGGCTTCCTGAAATGCATTTTATTCAGCAATGAGGCAACATTTCACGTCTGCGGTGTTATCACCAGGCATAACTGCAGAATTTGGGGGTCTGAAAACCCACGTGCCTCCCGTGAGATTGAACGTGACAGCCCTAAGGTCTCCTGCACAACCGCATCCTCGGCCCATTCTTTTTCACCGAAAACACAGTCATATTGAATGTTTATTTGAACATGCTGGGTGAGTTTGTTACCCCCCAATTGGAGGGCCTGCTACCGGCTATCATTTTCCAGCAGGATGGTGTACCCCCACACTGGGCACTTAGTGTTCATGAGTTTCTTGATGAAACCTTTCTGGAGCAATGGATTGGACAGGATAGTCCAATTCCTTGACCTCCACATTCACCGGATCTTAACCCCTGTATACACTTTTTTCTGTGGGGCTGTGTGAAGGATATTGTGTACTGCATAAAGATTCTGGATGTGGATGAGCTGAAGCACATAATTATAACTGCCATCACAACAATTCCTGAGGACATGCTCGGGAGAACATGGCAGGAGGTCGAATACTGTCTCAATGTTATTCGGGCACATGTGGAGCTTTACTAGCATCCCATCAAACTTTGGAACGTGCTATTCAATATGCAATAAACCAATTTTTGTTCTCTTATTCCAGTTCTGTTTTATTGAGGGTGAAAGTTGTAAAAATAATTTTGGAACACCCTGTATAACTTTAGATTAAGTATATTTAGTGATATAGAAGATTCAATTAGCACATATTTTACTTGTGTATTTATATATTTTGTATATTTGATGTTTTATTATTGAAATTTTTTATTTCATCATGTAGTTTAGGTGACCAAGTAAAGCACAGGAATTACTTTTCAGTTCTCAGGTTTCAGTCAGTAAGGGTGTTTCTTTTGTTGCCATTATGGAATTTTCAGTTAGCTGAAGATTACAAAAAACATGGAATGCTCTTCAAAATTTTGGTATCTGTGTTAAGTAGTAGTAGTGAGCAGTAGTAGTTTGCAGTTTTAGAGATTGGTACATTTCTTGGATATCATTCAAATATTTTTGGATAATAATCCCACACTGTTCTTCATTTTCTGCAGATGATTGTTTGATATTTTAACGGTCTGTGTATGTTGTAATGTTTCTCAAATGATCTCAAGACTGTTTATTTTGTGTTTTTGAGGAAATCTTTCTCAATTTTGTTTGCTATGTTTTTGAGATTGAAAAATGTTTCTATCATATTTTAAGTGTTTTTATTACACAGTCAACCCTCAATGTACTGCCCCTCGATTTACTGCCACCCTTGCGTAACACCACCCCTTGGGTCTGAACAAACTTGCTCTATGTAAAACATCCCTTGATATACTGCCACACCCTTGGCATCCGCCAGCCGCCAATATATATTACTGCACCAACCTGCCTTTTTTAGCACTAAACATACTTGATGTACCGCCACTTGCACGCTGTGTGGTGAATTGACTTCCCATTTTTTCAGACCATGATTCAATTGTAGCAAATCTTTCGGCGGAGGAAATGGCAGATGATGCCTGGGGCAGAAATCAGCTGTTCTTTTTCCGAAAACATGCCACAATGAGGGAGTCCATCTGGACTGCTTTTGTAGAGTGGCACAGGAGTCAAAAGAATAAGTCACAGAGCTTTATCAATGTGGGATATCATTATGGCCCGGATTTCTTTGCAATTTTGGAGCAGTTAATCTATTTATTTATTAGGACTTATGGATGTGTCACAACCTTTTACTCCTTAACCATGTCTTCCATTTGTGTACAGAGGTGGGCATGGTTACCTTTGATTCAAATGGCTGTCTTGTGAGTTGGGGTGTTGTCTTCTTCTCAGTCCCACCCTGTCCTCTTTGGCAGAAGGTAAGTGTTTGCATTCTTTTTCCTCTACCAACTGTGAGTTAAGATAACAAATGAGTCACCACCTTTATCCCGGGACATAACACATATTTTGCCTCACATGATGCTTCCTGCCTTAAGTTTATCTTTTTGGCTGTGCAAATCAGTCTGCAACTGTTTACAAGCATCAAAATGAGAAGCAAAAGTTTTTGTTGTTGTTTGTTTGTTTGTTTGCTGTTTGGAATAAAATGTCATTAGGCAGAAGACTGAAATTGCTGAATATCACAATGAAAAATATTGAACTCTAAAACACAAATGAAAATAGTTGATTTTTAAAAAGAAACTAAGGTATGTAAAACAATTTTGTGTAATGCTGTTAATTTTCACTTGATCCACTTTTAGTAGCATAGCATGATTTTTTATTCATTCCCTTACAATTAACATGTTAATTTTGTCTTTCTGTTTAGTACGCAAAGAAAATTTCCTCATTTAATGCGTACTAAAAGCTTCCGAGATCTAAACACACACTTCAAACTACAGTGCGCTCTCTAGGTACACAACATACAGGGTGTCCATATAAAGTCTTTCCCACATTACAAATATTAATATAAAAAAAATATTACTGGTACAAGAAAGAGATTGCACGGCAATGATGATGCAGAAGTAAAGTTTTTTTCCAATGTCAGTTACACCTCCACATGGGAGCCATTTGTGGCCCGGAAGACATCTAAGTGATATTCGATTTCACACAATGTTTTGTTTAACATCTTAGCAGAAACAGAACCAATGACGCCCGTTATCCTGCTCTTCAACATCTCGCCATCCAGAACACTGCAAGAGTAAACTTGGTCTTTTACATAACCCCACAGAGAAAAGTCTAGAGGGGTTATGTCGGGTAATCGAGGTGCCTATTTCACGGGAAACGTTGCAGCCAATCCATCTGTCTGGAAATGTGGCATTCAGGAACTCATAAACCATTATTGACCACTGTGGTAGGGCACTGTCTTGTTGGAAAATAACCGAAGGTTGGAGTGCATGCAACTGAGGTGCTAGAGAAAGTTCCAGCCGGTCCAGGTACATGTTATATGTTACTGTGAGCTCTGTAAGAAAAGAAGGGTCCGATGATTCTGTCTTGCATCAGGCCCCACCATACGTTCACTTTGGGGCTAGCCCTCTGTTGGTCGATGACATAATGGGAATTTTCTGATCCCCAGATTCGCACATTGTGCCTATTTACTGTACCAGAAACATGGAATGCGACTTCATTTGAGAAACAGACACAGGTGCAGATAATCACTATCAGGAGCTATGCGCTGCAACACCTTCGTCAGAACTGCAACACGGTGACTCCTGTCATTAGGCTGAAAAGCTTGAATGATCTGTACCTTATAGGCACACAAATGAAGACGTTTGTGTAAAATTTTGTGAACCATGGCACAGGGAATCCCAGTTTTCAGTGAAGCACAACAAATGGATTTCCTGGGGCTTTGCAGAAATGTCTCCTGAACAGCTGCAGCCAACACTACCCGTTGCTTTAAACTTTTCATACCAAGCTTTTATGCTTTTTTTGGCCCAGTGGTGATCGTCTGTACTCTTTTCTGAAATGACGCTGGACAGTAACTGCCGATTTGGTCTCATGGAACCACAACATGCACATTGCTTTTTCTTGCATCGAAGCCATTATCGATGAAATGCTCCTCTTATCAGGGGGTGAAAGAGTTCCACCGTTTTTGAAGTCATCTGGGGAGTTCCTGAGATTGAGAAAAGAACTATTTGTTGGTAAACAAATAGCTCATATGTTGTATATATGTCCATAGGCAGGGCTCGACAAATATGTTCTAGATCTAGGAGCCAGCTCCAAAATTTAGGCGCCAGGTGAAACAAAGTCAATAACGCATGAACACATGTTTGATTATGACGCTGGAACGAAAAGTGGTAAACCATATTTGTTGTCATTTTTTTCTTATTACCCAAACCACTTATTGCAAAATAAAGTTCCAATTTGCTTCATAATTTTCTTTTTATATTCTTTCAGTAGACGATCTCAAAAAATTTCAGATTTCGATTTTATTAAAATACTATTTGCGGAAGTCATATTTTTTACATATTAATTTAAAGTGCCATTGTTTTTTCTTCGTATAATCTGTAAACCATAAAATTCAGAAAAAAATTTTTGTTTGTGAGATTCACAAGGGTATATAATCCAAAGGCTGTGAAAAAAAAATGCCACGTATAATCCGCTGCGGCATATGATCTGTAGATCGTGAAATTCTGAGAAAAGCAATTTTTTTTCCTTCGCATAATCTGCAGCAGCATGTCGCAGAACATGATATTTTAAAAAAAAAAAAAAACATTCCATACCTGCTAACAGGCTTGTTACTAATAACTATGGCATGCATGGACTATTTTATGAAATAATCCATCTCTTTTTGTAAAAAACAAATATGTGCCTCAACAAAACATTACAACAAACAAGGACTCTAATGAAACAAACTTAACACGTGTGAAACACAAAGTTTTTTCCTCAGCAAGATTCGAAACTTCCACCAGTAAAAATCAGTAAGATGCTTTAAGGATTCCACGATGCTTGACAGACAGGAAATCCAAGCAAGTGAACGCGCAGTGCACGAACCTCCACTTACCACATGATCATACTGCTTCTAAAATAGCAGTTTAAGGAGAAGATGAGACCAAAGAAAGGGGGAAAAAAGCTGAATATTTTAACTGGTTAAAAATCAAAACAGACAGCAAGAATGCGTACTACTGTCACATTTGTCTTTTATTGACTCTGCAACTTCACAGAACCACTGCTTAATTTTTCTTTGTGCTGATATCATTCTCTCCCTACTTCTTCATTGTCACTTTTCTTTTCTTGTTTTTTATGCCCTCTGATAAAAACCATCAGTCTGAGGACCATGATAATCAAAGCTTCAACTATTTTAGATAAATGGTGTAACTTTGGGAATATTAATACTTTTGAACACCGTGCATCAATTTTTAAAAATTTTTCGTCACTTCCGTTTTCGGGAATTTCCTTCTTCCTTTAACAAGATTTAACAGCTCTGGAGAGTGTGAACATCGCGGAGGGGGGGGGCGTTCGATTACGGGAAATCCGTCCGACTTCTGGTTTTGGAAATTTTTCTCCTATTTTCAAGCCTGAAATACAAAAAATTATGCAGTGAAATGATACTTAAAAACACTGAACAGAAGTAACATCACGAGAAAAAAGAAATTATGATTACGGAAAAAATCTGAACTCCGTCGGCTTTCCGTTTTCAAAAGTTTCGTAAAGACGGAATTCCATCCTCCTCCGACCCCCCCCCCCCCCCTCCTTCAAATTCTGTTTACTTGTGCATCGATCTCCTGAGTGGCCAACATAACGAAAAAGACGGAATTTCTCGAATTCGCGGAAGAAGCCTGAAGATTAGGAGGCAATTTCCGCGACGTCTAACTTTCCGTTTCCACAAATTCTTGCTGCAGTTTCAAGCTGAAATACGAACATATATGCCATAAAATAATATTTAACAAGAATACTAGACACAAACGCATAATCGGGAGAAAAAAATTACGATTAGGACAAATTCTTTTTATTCCATTTAACTACTATTTTCGAAAGCTTTTAAACAAAATACCGTCCCCAGACGGAAAATGACCCTTTCACCATTTTTTTTTTTTTTTTTTTTTAACAAAATGAAAATTTGTAGAATCCGTAGTTTGGAGCGTGAGTTCCGTAGTCAGACAACAAAATCCGAAGAAACTAGACATTCCGTAATAATTGGCATGTACGACAGTCGTATAATCCGCACCTATCATGTTAATCGTGAATAGCAATTTCCGACAGAAAACTGCGATTCACAGGACCGCCTCAGAAATCCAAAGATGTAAGAAAGAAATGATCGTCTTATTGAAAACATAACTGTCATTTTGAAGTACTTCTGTGCTACTTTTAAAAAAGTAAATAAAGAACTAAAATCGCTAGCTGTTGCAGCATTTACTGTAGTTCATTAGTTACACTAAAAAATCCGTTGAAATTGCGGACAGTCTTATTTCTGGATACGTTTTAACTGAATACCGAAAGTAAAAAGAATTAACTAACACAATTAGCGCACCAAAACTAGGCAATGCGATTCGCAGAAAGGTTACATGCTACGGAATAGCTTTGCGGGATTCCCGAGAGTAGCGGATTCTCACACCACGTAGGCTTCCGCACGCGCGAATAGTAACAACGCCTTCCTTGCGTCATATTTTCTGTCAAAATGCTTCTAAAGTACAAATAAATAAATAAATATATATATATTCTTACAATCTCCTCACGGTCTTTTATTTCGCTGTTACGTTGCATTTTTTCTGTTACCGCATTTTCAGTACTTTCCCAATAACAGCACCTCTCCTGATAATTACCTCACAGACTTTTTTAAACGCCGCATCGTTTTTTTTTTTTTTTTCTCCCCTTTAGCGGTGTCCGCGTAGCTCAAATTTATAACTTTTAATAGATAATCTATGGATTATACAATAGAAATGACAGTATTTACTGCAAATTACGAAATTTCAAGTAAGACGAAAATTTCAAGTAATTACGAAATTTCAAGTAAGACGAAAATTAGGCGCCCGGGATTTGTCGAGCCCTGTCCATAGGTATCAGGTTTCCAGAACTGGTGCCTGCATCATGTAAATTTTTGTGTTGGTAAACTATCTAATTACTCAAATCTGGAAAGGAAAACAAATTAGATCAATATAAATATGGAATTGACATTATTGGTTTGATGTAAGCACATAGACTAAAATAAAATTCTTTTCGCTCCTAAAGAAATGTTAGACAATTTTATGGCTTTTATATACTGTATTCATATATGGTGCATAGGGCAGTTAATGAATGCTGAAAGGTTAATTATTTTTGCATATTCCTACGTGGGAAAAGTTCAGATTCAGACTTTTTCTGCCATAACCACTTTCATGCCTGTCTTATTCAGCTGTAGCGCTCGCCTAAAGAACAGAAAAAAAAAAACTTTGAGTGCTACTATATTATGTTGCCAACCTTTTTTTATTTTAACTTACATAGATATTTTTATATTAATTTTTGTAGTGTGGGAAAGACTTTATGGACACCCTGTATAACTGCATTTTTCTAATTAACATGTTTTTAATTTGATGCTAATTATGATTTTTGAGGAATCATAATTAAAGAAAATTGGGTTACTTGAAAATAATTGGCAAATTTAATATAATGCCACAATGTAATGGAACAAATGGTGGTGGTACGTCATGAGTTAACTGCAGTTGTTTGTCATGTGATCATTGCAACTAAGCAATGTCATTACAGAATAAGAATTCAAATTTAGCACTTATTTTATTTTTGTAATGGATTGCTCATGGATAAGCCTGCATGTTTGCTGACATTTTGTCTGCATGTAATCTTTTTCATCTGTCTTCCTGGTAGTTCATTTCATTGTTTTTCATCTGTATTTTTAGTTTTAATGAGTAAAAAGAAGTTATGATGTGTGTATGGAGAGAAGATTCTTCCCTTCATATGGCACAATTTTTTTCTTTCTTCGGAGTTACTATAATGGGCTTTGATTTGAGGATAACTAATGTGATTTCTCTTTTACACTTCTCTTATTCATGCCTGAATGAAGTTGATTCAAAATTTGATCTCGTTTTTTGTCAGTAAAAAAGTAATTTCTTTTCAGAAGTCGAAAAATTGGGTGGGCCAGAACCTTGGACAATCAGTTTTTATATTCAGACTAGCGCAAAAAAAAAAAAAAAAAAAAAAATATATATATATATATTAGCCCACAACTACTGTTTAAAGGAGAGGTCAGGAGAAAAGGAGATATTGATCAAGTTTGCCTGCTTTCCTGTTTTCATAAATTGGGGGAGAGAAAAAAACAGCCCCTGAGGTTAGATGTGGATGGGCTCTATTTTGAGTGCAGATAAAAAGTGTTCTTGTCTGCATGTCTTAGTTTGCATAGTTTACATTTTCTAAATCTGAGCTTTATCCTAATTTGCTTGGGACTAGTGAATTCTTCCAGTTAGTCTGGGACTAAATCTGCAAAAAGCAATTTTCTTCATCTTCTTTTAGAAAATAAATACTTGATATCATGTTGGGGGAAAAAATATTTAAGCATTACCTGAGCATCAAAACACTTGGTGTCTTTATTAGAAAGCTTTTTAAATCAAATTACCCATAGGCTGCTGTTGCACGTAAAGTACTTTCTGTATTTTTTTCTGGTTATGTGATATGAATTTATTTCTTCGTAAGGTTGTCACATAGTGTTTATCAAATTTTGTTAAATATTCAAGATTTTTGTTTTCAGTTGGCTTTTATTTATAGGGTTCTTTATATATATATATATTTTATTTAATATGTTCTTCATTGGGTGATCTCTGTTTCCAACATTTAAGTATAAATAAACTCTTCGAAATGCTTGTCGATTCAGATTTGCTGTAATATTATTCAGTGCTTTAATTGAAAAAAGTATTACATATTTTGCTTTATATTTATCATGCAACATTTTTACATTGCTACCCTTGAATATGTTAGGGAATGCATTACTTTATGCTTATAGTATTAAAGAATTCAACTACTAACCCAAAACTCAAAGAAGGGAGAAATCTCTCCATCACTACTTAAAATATTTTAGCAAATGAATCCCAGATTTTGTTTCTTCTGCCTCGTGGATATCCCCCCCCCCCACACACACACACACTCCACCACCACCACTACCAAAGAGAAACTCTCCAAACCAAAAATAAGAAATACACACTACACCTTCTGCTGGCCAGAAAAAATAGCTGCATGGAAGAAGTTGTCAAGAATTATTTGTATAATCAGATGATATCAAAATAAAGATCACACTAAGAAAAAAATGTGACATTAATTGATAATATATGCATGTGCTATAAGTCAGATGTAGAGTGGAAACTAGTGCAAGAAAATATTTTTCTACAAACAATGAATTGTACATTTCCTTTCATACATTTTTTTTTTTTTTCAGGATCTCTGTGTTATAACATATTATGCTGCTACCATATAGTCTTCAAATGAGTGGAAACTATTCAGTGCAAGAAAATTTCCTTCACAGATATAAACATTTCCTTTCATACATATTTTCCATTTTCGGGATTCATGATGCTCTTCTCTAGTTCATAACATAGGTCCCAACATAGACTTTAATTAATTTGGTGTTCTTTAAGTGGCTTAACATTTCTTATTATGAATAGACTTTCAAAGTGATGCAATTCAATCTACGTCTCAAGGTACTGAGCCTTGACATGATGTATAATTTTGAAAAGATAGGGGAAGGGAAGTAAAAATTTCGATACCCTTAATGTCTGTAATAAAATATATAATATACTTACAGGAACAGTAAACTTAAAAAAAAGGTCCTCGGAAATACGAATTTTTGGTGTCATGTTATGCGGGGGACAGGATAATGCTCATAGAGCCGAAATTTGTTTCCCTACGGCCATTGGGAGCTGAGTAAACAGTAGACAAAGTTTGTGGTGATGACGTCACACTAGACAAGCGGTCAGTCAGGCCACTTCTCGCAGCAGCGGGCGCGGTAGGGGTTGTGAAAGTACGAGGTAACTAGTGTTAGAAATTTCTTTCCTTGTGTTGCACATGTCCTGTTCATTAGTCATCAAACTTTCTGCTGCAATTTACACAACTGGAATGAATTTTAAGCAGTTTACGGATTTCCCTGAAACCCTTGGTATACAAGCACTCAGTAACCTCTTTTTACAAAGTGGTGGAATTTTTAGTTGGGCCAATAATAAAATTTACGTGACACAGTATGAAAAAACAAGTTACTGCAATGATTTAAAATTATGCGATTCCGAAATTTGGGGGAGCGGACATGAACAGTTTGATTTGCCAGGTTTTTGCGGCAAATACTGTACGTATTCCATTATGGATATTCACGATGGAAATATTGTAGATTTTTATTGTCGTCCAAAAAGGTGTTTTTGACGGGGACTTAGAAAATAATGCGTGCAATTTATTACTCTCAGGCCTCTATGAAGAAATAAATATATCAGTTTTTTTTATCAGATAGACATAGAAGCATTCGTGCCCTCATGAAGAAAAAGTATCCCAAATTGATCATAACATGGCCAAAAGTTTGACTAAAAATCTAAAAGCTGCTGAAAAGAAAGCTCCTTCACTAGAAGCATGGCAGACCAGTATAACCAACCATTTCTGGTGGTCAGCTCAAACGTGTAATGGAGATGCTGAACTGCTGGTAGAAAAATTTCTATCTCTGACTAACCTGCTATACAGTAACAACAGCAGAAATAACAGTTAGATAAACTGCCTTTTTATTTAACTGTTATTTCTAGTTCATATTTTTCTTCTTGTTTTCCATATCATGTTCAACTATTGCGGTATTTTTATTTTCGTGGAGCGGGGGTTCTTTAATGACTTTGCACTTGGGCTATGAGAAATACTCATAAAGTTGTTTCTCCCATGACAATAGGAGAAACTTAAAAAATATATATATGCACCTAGTTCAATGAAAAATACCTTTATATACTCGTATATAGACAGTAGCCGACAAATCTTTAGTGACAGTGGGAGTTAATCGAAATAGTCTGTGCCATTTCCAGAGCAACAAACAAAACCTGAATACTGTTTTTCATCAGATTCAGGAAAACATTCTAACAACACAAGAAGGGATTACTTTTCTGATTTTTCGTCCTACAGGCATTCACCCAATATACGAATTATTTGTACGCAGCGTGTCTCCATAGTTTGCTACATACAAGTTCATATTTTTTTCTCTTTTTTTTTTTTTTTTTTTTTGAGCCCGAAGAATCATTTGATAACGACTTGCCTGTAAGGTGTAGATGCTTAAAACAACACTGTCAAATGATTCGTGGTTTATTATACGTTGGGCACTACCTTTTATTTTCAGCATCTGATCACTCTCGTTTCAACACAAACACTCAGCGTCTATTGACATTCTCTCGCAGTTATCACATTGTCACCAGTCAAGATTACCTTTTCTACCTTCGAATTTGTTTTTGCATTCCTTGTTAAACATTCATACTGTACCGGTAGAATATTATGGTTTAAATGAATAAGGATTTACATTAGCCATTTTACAGATTGATGGGATCGACTGTGCTGCACAAAACGGTAAAGAGCACCAACTGGAGCTCTCCGCACGCTGAGCGTCCGGTCTCTTGTCTAGTGTGACGTCACTGCTGATTTAAAAAACGCTCTAGCACAGGGGTTCTCAACTGGTGGGGAATTCCTCCCTAGGGGGAATGCGGCGCCAACCTGGCACATTGTCTTTCAGTCCCCTGACTTCACCGCAGCACTCGCTGCTGCATCCCAAGTGAAGAAAAAATATGAAGAACCGAGAGAGGAATCTGGCGTGCTGCCAAAGTCGCCGCTCGCTCGAAACCAGTTGGAAGCGCTTTTGTTGCACAGAAGGAAAAGCAAGTTTTTACGAACTCCTACGTGTTCATATCATCCTGTAACGTCGGAGCTTGTTATTGCGCGTTCATTCTTTGCAAGGAAGTTGTAGTTGAGGGAGGGGATTTCTGTCGCTGAAGGGCTTGTGATACTGTTTCCTCGTGAACTTTTTATTTATCAATAGTAGAACAGAATGAGTGTCAAAAAAAGAGCATATGATAATTCATATATTCAATATGGATTCACATCCGTTAAAAGTCAATGGAGAAGACAGACCTCAATGTGTTATTTGTTGCAAAGTTTTGTCAAATGATTCCCTGAAACCAAGCAAGTTGAATCAACATTTGCAGAATGTTCATCCTCAACACAAGAACAAGGACAAAAGCTTTTTTGAGCGGCATGGGAATGCTTTTAAAAAGATGAAACTGGATTCAACAGGGGCATTTCAAGAAATGAACCACAAGGTTACAGATGCTTCTTACGTCACAGCTTTGGAGATGGCAAAGCAGAAAAAACACATACAATTGGGGAAACTTTGATCAAACCTTGCGCTCTCAAAATGAAATGGAGAAAAAACTTGCAGCAGTTTCACTATCAAACAGTACTGTTCAAAGGAGAATTAGTGACATGGCCATTGATATCAAGGATCAAGTTATGCAGGAGATTAGGGGTGCAGCATTTGGCTTATTTTCAATTCAACTTGATGAATCGACTGATGTGGCATCGTGTTCCCAGTTACTGGTGTTCGCAAGATATCTTCACTTAGGTTCTAAAGAGTTTCTCTTTTGTTCTCCTCTAGAAACAACTACCATGGCCTCAGATATTTTGAAAAAGGTTTCATCTTTCTTTGAGTCAAAAAATCTTTCGTGGGATAATGTATGTGGGTGCTGTACAGATGGAGCACCAGCTATGTTGGGGACAAAATCTGGATTTCAAGTTAATGTGAAAAAGTTGCCTCCAAAAGTGAAAGGCATTCATTGCATGGTCCATCGTCAAGCACTGGCCTCAAAAACACTTCCAGCTCCACTATTGATGGTTTTGGATCAAACAATTCAAATTGTGAATTTTGTCAAGGGAGGAGCTCTTAATTCACGACTTTTCAAGCAGTTATGTATTGATTGACCTGGATGCAGGCCGTCATTTGCTTCTTTTCCACACAAATGTTCGTTGGCTTTCAAGAGGATATGTAAATGAGCAAGTATTTGAGCTTGGAGATAAGCTTAAACTAATTTGTGAAATTAAGGGTAAGATGGAATTTTTTGCCTGGTTAGGCGATGAGGGATGGATCTTGCGCCTTGTTTATTTGGTTGATATTTTTGAGCAGCTGAATAAATTGAATCTTCTGATGGAAGGAAGAAATACCAACATCATAAAATTCATTGATTCTTTGAAAGCTTTTTAATGAGTAAACTAGAAAACTGGAAGAGAAAAGTCAACATGAAAAATGTTGCAGTGTTTGAGAAATTGTCATCAATTCTTGTTACTAGTGGTAATGACGAAGTACTTCCAGAATTTGCAAAAAATGAAATTTTGCAGCATTTGACAGCACTAGAAAATGAATTCAGCCGATATTTTCCTGAACTTTGTGATGAGGAGTTGGACTTAGGGCGAAATCCATTCAAATTATCGGTTGAAAAAGTTCCTGGTGCTTTTCAAGAGGAATTTCTGGAACTGACGACTGATTCGCGAGCAAAGAGAAATGTTTGATGAGAAACCAGTCACAGAATGTTGGCCTCTGATGTGTGACTCTTACCCAAGAGTGGCTGAGAGAGCTATCTGTGCGTTGCTTCCATTTGTGTCGACGTATCTTTGCGAGTCTGGCTTTTCAACTCTGTTGCAAATGAAAATGAAACAACGAAAGTGACCTGCGTTGTGCTCTTTCAAGCACTCCTCCGCGTATCCAAGAATTGGCAAAGAAAAAACAATCACAAGTTTCTCATTGAATATAAAATGGATTACAATATCCAAGGCATGTTATTGAATTTCTTATTAATTGAGGTATGTGTCATTTTATTAAGCCAGATTTAAGTATTTAGTTTACGAATATAAAAAACTAATTTTATTCATGTTCTAAAATTCATCAATGTTTTCTATTGCTGTTTATAAAACTCTGCTATAAAAATAATCTAAATAAATATATATGTACTAATATAGACAAAAAAGATATTCAGTGGTATATTCATTAAATTTGGTAATCCATTTTTCGCAGTTTTGGAAGGGGGGGGGGTGATGACCTTTCTGACATATGGTGAAAAGGGTGCATGGGGCAAAAAAGGTTGAGAGCCCCTGCTCTAGCAGGAGAACTACTTACGATAAACCTTTTCTGATTGCGTCAGTTTTCATGTCTCTTTCGACATTACATTTTTCGCGCGGAGAAAAAAAAAAAAATGACCGAAATGAGTTTACTGTTCCTTTAACCTAGGAAAATTTTCAATTTTAAAATTTCTGGCACCTTGGTTCTGTGCAGTCTGTCATTTCTTTTACTGGCAGATACTGATTAAAATTTCTGTGACTAAGACATCTTTGAGTGTCATTCCTTCACTGGATGCATGAGCTGAGAGAATGGACATATTAGTTTGTGTTGATATAACTGAATCTTTTGTTTAATAGGATTTGCCAAAATAGAGACAGCATTTCAGTCTTTACACTACTTTAAATAAGCTTCAAAAATTTTTGGAGATTAGTTTTTCAGTGTGTAAATTACAATCCATTGCAGCTTTCTCTTGCAGATAAATACAACCTCAGTCAAAAGAACTGTATTTACAAAAATAATATTTTTATCTTTAGTTAGCAGCAGACATTAGTTTTCGAGGGGTCAGTTTTATTTGAAGTTAAAACCAGCTCAGAACATGAGGGTAAATTAAAGATTTTACTCTTACTTATCTATTTGGTCAGTAGAAAAAAACTGGTATGTTGAGCACTTCTGTGCTGACATATGTTTGTATCTTCAAAGCTTATTTTGCCCAATCCCTCTCCACACATATGCACACACACTCTCTTACTTATTAACTGACCGTTTCTCATGGACAATGTATTTTGCTTACCATGAAAACACATTATCATTCGTAGAATCAGCTTGTGTATATTTATATATTTTTTATTATCATTTGTGTATAAAAATTAATGTATATTTATATTGTTGAAATTCATTGAGTGTTTTAACTTTCTCATATGAACAATTAAAACTTTATTATATATATTTATACTTTTTATATAGAGAATGACTTCTATGATAAGTTAGCTAATAGTATAGCTCCAGAAATTTTTGGCCACGAAGATGTAAAGAAGGCCCTTTTGTTATTGCTTGTTGGTGGAGTTGACAGAAATCCTAATGGAATGAAAATTAGAGGTAAGCATATGTTCACACCTAAGGCTTTTTTTTATGCAGTTTTTTTGGTTAGTTAAGAAGATAACTACTACACTAACCAGTGTAATCACAAATGTGCCATACATGCTACATTAAAAAATTACTTTGTTGACAGCAACAACAACAACAAAAAATTTAATGATGCAAGACCTGAAATAACAGATTCAGGTTCATTAAGATGCATGACAAAACAGTGAAATGCAGAATTCTTTATGTTCTTGATCTTTAAAGGTTTTTTTTTTTTTTTTTTTTTTTTAATCTCATGGGGACATTCAGAGCTTGTTATGAGAGTTAGGACTCTTCCCTAATTTGATTTATGCATGGAAAACAAAAGAGTTTTATATTTTGCAAACTACTGTAGGAAGTATTGTAAACTTTGGGGAACAGGCTGTAAATGTCACCAATAGGCCAAAACCATCAGTCCCAAAATTAAACATCTCAGTGAAAAAGAATATTGTAAAGAATTCTATCTCTTCATTCCTTAGATTGTCCTCTAATTATCTCAGAGTAAGTGAAAATGTGTCTTTAATGAACTACAGTGCATAGAAGGAGTAGCAACAGTAATAAAAGGCTGTTTTTCTTACTCTTTCTATGCATCATAATACTGTGTAAAATGTGTAAAAATGAATACAATTTGTGGCTGCGGTTACAGCTGTTAATACGAGGGGTGTCTGATAAGTATCTGGATTTTTATTCCTATCAATTACAAGAGAGAAATTAAAAAAAAAAAATACAGAATGCATAAATATGATACTCCCATATGTAATACAGTGGTACGAACTGTCAAAGTCACTTTTCCACATATTCTCCATTCAGCTCAATGCATTTCCTCCACTGATCAACAAGTCGGTTCGTTCTGGTAGTGAAGAAATCAGCAAGGGTGTTGTGAATCCATTGAGGGAGAGCCGTTCGCAGATCATCCATGCTCTCATAATGGTGCCCACAAAGATTATCCTTCAAAGAACTGAAAACATAAAAATCAGAAGGTGCCGTGTCAGGACTGTGAGCAGGGTGCTGAAGAACAGTCCACCTCTGTTTTGCGATTTCGGCTTGCACTGGTTTAACAACATGCGGGTGAGCATTATCATGCTGAAGCAACACTTGATTGTTTTTCAATGTTGGCCGTTTGGTCATTCATTTTAATGTCTGATTCCTTTGGTGTGAAATGGTAAGTTGCTCTGAATGTATTAATTACATCGTTGCACATTTAATTTCAACCATTATGATATTGGACATGTTTCCAATATATGGGTTATTTACACTTTACTATTAGTTTTACATCCTCCTTACACTTTGTAATGTTAGAAAAAAAACTTTTAATTCTAAACTTGACCATTTACTAGCAGAAGAATAAATTGCAAAACAACAACCAAAAATATCAAATGCTTAATGAACATCATTGCATGCAGAGCTTTGGTTATTTCAGATGCTTAACTTTGCTAAACTCTGACACCTTGGTTTCTAGAATGCCACAATTGTTCCATCAATTTTTAGAATTGTGGCATTTGCTTTGCTTGATCTGTTGTCTGATTCCTTTGGTGTGAAATGGTAAGTTGCTCTGAATGTATTAATTACATCGTTGCACATTTAATTTCAACCTTATGATATTGGACGTGTTTCCAATATATGGGGTATTTACACTTTACTATTAGTTTTACATCCTCCTTACACTTTGTAATGTTAGAAAAAAAACTTTTAATTCTAAACTTGACCATTTACTAGCAGAAGAATAAATTGCAAAACAACAACAAAAAATATCAAATGCTTAATGAATATCATTGCGTGCAGAGCTTTGGTTATTTCAGATGCTTCACTTTGCTAAACTCTGACACCGTGGTTTCTAGAATGCCACAATTGTTCCATCAATTTTTAGACTTGTGCCATTTGCTTTGCTTGATCTGTTGTCTGATTCCTTTGGTGTGTTCATCAGACTCATTAAATGTGTATATAAGTAATTACAAACAGACTTGTAAGATCTTTCTTTGAACCAACCAATCATTGTGGTGTGCTTTGAAGTTTGAACACATCTGTGTTGTGTAGATCAGTGTTCTACAACCCTTTTCTACTCACGGCACACCATAAATTATCCATGACTCAACATGGCACACCAAAATGTTAATCTGCTCAAAAACGTATATGGCACTATTAATAAAAATACGTAATGTAATCAACCTATTATTATATTGTTATTGTTCTGTTATATTATTATCAAACAGAAATCGACTCATGCATTTATTAACAATTTATGAACTTTAATTCACTGTAGAAAATACAAGAAAATACACTTTTCTATTACTATTAAAGTAAATAATTCTACTCATACCTTTAATGTGATACTTGCACCTGCTTAGCTGCACACAGGCGGCTGATCCGTGGTGGAATTGTTGGCAATGCAAGTCGCATTTCTTCATCGAAGGATTTGAGTCTCTCCCTCTTTGATGTTTTAATTTCAGTCAACGTCAAGAAGCCCAGTTCGTACAAAATATGTTGTTGAAAATGGCAATAACACATTAACTGCCATCTCGGAGATAGCCGGGTATTCACTCCTTATTGCCAACCAAGATGTGCCCGAAGGCACTTCGAGAAGTTTTAATTTCAATGTTCTGTCTGCTTTTAAATCTGCGATTTCTTCTTGTATTTTAATCGAAAGAGGTTTTGAATTCACAATAAATGGATCACGAACCCAGTCGAAATTTTGAACACTCTCTCCAAAATACTTCTTGAACTTCTGCTGCAAGCTTTCTAAATGTTCTTTAATTAAGTCCATCACCACTTTATTACTGTCAGCAAGTTGCCATACAGTCGGGAACATCTCAAACGACCCATTTTCAATTCTCTGTATCCACAAATTCAGCTTATTCACAAATCCTTGAATCTTATCCATATTAGTCAGAATATTTTCGTTCCTACCTTGCATTTTTCTGTTCAGCTCATTCAAGTGTACGAAAATATCGGAAAGGTATGCCAACTTGCATACCCATTCATCATCTGCAAATAAATCCGCATACTCGTGCCCCTCAACAATCAAAAATGCCTGTACCTCCTTTTTAAGTTCAAATATTCATGTTAACACTTTTCCTCGTGATAACTACCATACTTCTGTAAGGAGCAGGAGTGTAGTGTGTTCTGATCCCATTTCCTGACACAAAACGGGGGGGGCGAATTTAAGGGCCGCAATTTGATCAGGTTTACGACTTTTGCTACTTCATCCAGCACAACTTTCAGAAAATATAGCAAAGACTTGTAGCAACAATGGCTTTGTGGTGAATGAGACAATGATCGCATCGTAATTTAGGATTTACTTTGCGTACTTTAGCTGCAAATCCTTTCACTCGGCCTGTCGTAGAAGCGGCTCCATTTGTACAAACGCAATCCTTCCATTATAATTCATTATGGAGTACATATTCATTAGTCACACGAAATATTTCTTCACCGGTGGCTCGCTTCGGGAAGTTCTTTGTAAAAGAAGAAATTAGTTGCAATTACATCTCCATCGATGTACCGAATGTAGGCAAGAAGTTGTGTGTGACCGTTAATATTGGTAGACTGGTCGATCTGAAGTGAGAATTTCTGATTGCTGTTGATTTTCTCCTTCATAATGTCTTCAGTGTCACTGGACATGTCACTAACTCGGCGACTGATTGTGTCAGCAGAGAAGAATTTTTGAAATTTCACTAGCAGCTTCTGAACCCTGGACTATTTTCACCATCTCTTTACAAGCAGGCATTAACAACATT
This sequence comes from Macrothele yani, assembly GCA_039090855.1. Lineage (NCBI taxonomy): Eukaryota > Metazoa > Arthropoda > Arachnida > Araneae > Macrothelidae > Macrothele > Macrothele yani. The sequence continues at coordinate 93,696,399 of CM076998.1, forward strand.
TCAGCTATAGTGTGTGGTTTTTTGGCCTTTACGATAAGTTTGGCTACTTTATAGCTAGCTTCCTGTACTTTTTCCGAAACACGTACTGTCTCAGTCATGGACGTTGCTTGTTTTTTGTTTTGTTCCAACAACCGATGAAAATAATTGATATCTTTGCTTGACAGAGAAGAATGTTTTGTTGAGAAATGTTGTTTCAATTTACTGGGAACCATAGCAGCATTACTGAGTTTTTCACCACAAACGATACACTCGAGGATTGGGCATGTTTTATCACCATACCAAAAAAAAACAACATAAGAAAAATAATTATCACTATACTGCCCGGTGCACTAATTTTTGTTTCTCTTTTTTTGGGCTCAAAGCTTTCACTACTTGCACTCGTAGACGAAACACTACGTACTGTCCATCTTGAAAAACTTGTCCAACTTGTCCATCTTGAAAAATAAAATAGTTTAATAGTAACAGAAAATAGAAAGACTGACTAGCAATCACAATTTCCGGACTACTTCAGAGTACAGCTGTGATAGAACTGAAATAATTGTAAGACGCTGGACCTATGCTCTTCTAAGAAAAAAAGGGACACATATACTGACTTATTTAAAATAAAGTCTAACAATGGGTGAGTGCATCGGTACAGGAAAAAAAGTAATAAAGTTGAAGAAGCATTAACAAACAGGGACAAATACCAAAACAACATAATAAAATAATAAAAGACAAGAAAAGTTTTGCTAATCCCAGCACTTTTAGGAAAAAGCATACACAGAACATGCGACACGTTTAACAAAGAAGCATCCTAGCGCGGCAGTAGAGACGAGAAAGTACACAGGACATGTGGCAAATGCAACAAAGAAGCCGCATAGCGCAGTGGTAGAGCCGAGGAATACAAATATATCCATAAGAAAAACTACGATCTAACAAAAACTGTGAGTGAATAGTTTACATTTAATTTCTTAGAATTCATAAAGATTTGCGGCGTGTAATAAAGAATAAACAAGCATCATCTTATTTAATCAGTGCAGCGGCAGATAATGAAATACAAGCATATAAACACAGTAACCGGGATCAAATTAAAAAATAAAACTCGACAATTAGTTTCTTACAATAAGATATTTAGGTAAAAGTTTGTGTCGCACCTTTCACCTTGTCGGGGCACACTGGTGTAGATAATAGTTGCATTTCTATCTTAATAGGAGGAAAGGTGTTCAAAATTTATTGTTTTAGCATTTCTGTTCTTTGTGTTTTTAAGGTTTTCTGTGCACACATCAGTGCAGAATTGTAATAAAAGTAAAAGCGCTATGACTAATTATTTCAGTCTTGAGCACAGATACTTCCTTTGTAGAAATCTTTACTTCTTTATGTTCCTGTATGACTCCATTTATGACCAATAGCCAAAAATGGGAAGTAATCTGTCAGGAGTAAACACTCAACAGCTAAGCCCATGATTTTTCTTATTATGTATTAATGTAAAAAATACATGTATATTTTGATCAAGTAGTTTCTGCTTAACTCGAAACTGTGGAATTATTTGGATTCCTCATAATGATCTTTTTTATGTTTACTTTTTTTGTTTTGTAGGAAATATTAACATATGTCTAATGGGTGATCCTGGTGTAGCCAAATCCCAGCTTCTCTCATTCATTGACCGTTTGGCACCAAGAAGTAAGTACAAGATGTTACAAGAATATAAATTTATATTTTTATTAAAACAAATAAATTGGCAGACAAGTAGGTAGGTAAGAAATTAATATAGGTAAAGAGAGAAAAATCTTCACCAAAATAACAGATTTAGAAAACTAGAATTGGATTTAAGAAATTGTACAGGTATTATGTACCAAAAGTGGACAAAAGTGTTATGGAGTCTTGTTAAATGGATGAGAAAATGTGAAAGGGTTGTAGCCCAAGGTTTAAAAATAAATATGTGTTGGTTTTATCATCAGAAGATGTATTGAATTGTTGTGTTCCGAAAACCTGTTGAAAAAAATATTTAGAAGCAAGTAGATTGGTAGCTCTTGATGAAAAAAAAATACTAGTGATAATGACCAGAATGAATACAGAATCATAAGTGCTTGTGAAATAAGAGATATTTTCAGAAATATTGTGGAGCATTCAAAATTTGACTGAGTCCTTTTTGTAAAATGATGTGGGTACTCATTTTGTGCACAATTTGGTAGAAACTTTGTTATTGTTTTTATGAATGGCTGCAGTTCTGTATGCCCATAAATGCAAATCTGTTTGTTCATTTCAGACAAGTATGTTTATGAAACTTTTTGTTGAAATGCTTCACCTATACATCTATTTCTTAGAACAATTTTGCTCATTTTTGGGTTGTGTTTCATAAATTATAAGACATTCTCAAGCCAAGGCTCAGTATTCTCGACACTTTCTACATTCAGTTGTTTTATTTTTTCTCTTTTTACTCACACCGGTCAATACATAACCTTTGCTATGTTGTACTTCGTGTGAGTCAAAAAATTTTTTTGCTTCAGTCTCTTCTTAATAGAATGTGAATTCTGAATTTTCATAACTGCTGCGTTGCTCATTTTGATCTTCAGGTTATTTTGTAACTTTCGTTTTAAATTCTAAAGTTTTTCTTATATATATATAAATACTGAGTGTGTATGTTGCCTTGCACATTGCTGTGAAATAAGCAATTTTCTACTGATATAATTCTGTGGTTAGTCAGGATCTGGTCAAAACTTTTCCCATGTTTAAAGCTTGTTATTCTGATTTTGGTGAGAGTTTGGCAAGTTTCTGCTTCTCAGGATACTAGTAGAATATGATAAAGATGTCAAATTTTCTAATTGTGTAAGGATTCTGTTAATAAATGTACCTCTGTGATTTCTCCCTTCCTAACTGATTTTGACTCATGATATGTAAAATATTTCTTATGATACATCAGTGAAATTCAATCTCTTGAAATATTGCAATTTTTAAAGAACCTATAACAAAAAGGTTAGTGCATGAAAATAGAATTATGTTCAGTACCTCACCTCTAAATATACAACCTAATTTTTGCTCAATTTTGTATGGCTTTATTTTCTTGTCATTACTTTGGTTTTTACTTGTAAATTACTTAGTGTTGTAACCACTTGCCTTAATATTTAGGTCAATACACAACGGGCAGGGGCTCATCTGGAGTAGGTTTGACAGCAGCAGTCATGAAAGATCCCATCACAGGAGAGATGACTTTGGAAGGAGGTGCCTTAGTTCTTGCAGACAAGGGTATTTGCTGCATTGATGAGTTTGACAAAATGATGGATGCTGACAGAACTGCTATTCATGAAGTCATGGAACAGCAAACTATTTCTATTGCAAAGGTTAGTTATGCATGCTTTGGAACAGGATTAATCAAAATATATTTGAGAATCCGTTAGGGCCATATTCCAAGCTAAAAAACAACAACAAATTAAGTTTTTTTTTTTTTTTTTTTGTAAGGCTTATATTGACTTGTTTCTTAGCTGTTCCTCTCTCACACACACATATTCATTCATTCATTCATTCATTCATATTGACTGTTTTTGAGCCCAGACTGCCCACATTATCTGCACCCAAGCCTCAGTATGCTAACATTACTGCAAGGAAAATTTTATGAAAGTGACTCTGTAGCATAAAATAAGTGAGTACGATAATGAACATGCTGCTATGAAGGTGGATACACAGGGTAGCATGAGAAGAAAAAGTAATGCTTCTTGACTAGTTCTTCTAGATATAAAAGAGATGTGAGTTTCAATGAAAGTGTTGGTGTTAATAGATGACCCAGTGAAAAGAAAGGGGAAAAGGTGTTTGAATGTAGCCATGGTAAAGGAGATTGTGTGAAGGAAACTAGATTTACTTATTCTATCCCTTACTGATCATCAGTTAACCTGTGAAAAACCTTGAATGTAAGTGTAAATATTCTGAGGATGCAGATGTTAAACAAAGTGTATCATGAAGACCATTACAGAAGTGTACAATCTTGGCCAAAAGTCCTGCACCAGTAGGCAAAGTCTACTTATACAGCCTAATGGTAAAGTCAGGAATACATATTATACATCATTTTAAAGGAAATTTTATGCTGAATTCAAATATTTTTACAGAATGTTATTACCAGCAATAGAAGTGAAGTTACAAGCAAAAGTTCAGCATCTAGTCATAAAAAGGAGCAAATAGTGGAATTTGTGAAATTAGTGTACAATGCATTTAACATAAAGTTACTGTACAGTACATTATTGACACTTGCAGGACACTTGAAATAACTGATCAACAAGCAAAATAAGCTTTAATATTTAATTGGATATCTTTAATATTTAATTAGTTAGTAACAAAGTGCATCTTCTTGGCATGGAACCATTGAGCTTCTCTAGTTGTCCATTGGTGATAACATAGTGCCATGTGGTCCTTGCAGACTCAATTAAAGTCTTTAATTGAGTCTGTAAGGGCTGTATAAAGTCTTTAATTGAGTCTGTAAGGGCTGTATGGCACCGATTTATCACTAATGGGCAACTAGAGAAGCTTATTAGTTCCATGCCAAGAAGGTTACACTCTGTTACTAAGAAACCATACGGTCCTTACAGACTCAATTAAAGTCTTTAATTGAGTCTGTAAAGGCCTTATGGCACCGTGTTATCACCAATGGACAACTAGAGAAGCTCATTAGTTCCATGCCAAGAAGTTGCACTTTGTTACTAGGAAATCGTGGTTATCCAATTAAATATTAAAGCATATTTTGCTTGTTGGTAAGTCATTTCAAGTGTCCTGTAAGTTTCAATAATGTACTGTACAGTAATTTTGTGTTAAATGCATTGTGCCCTAATTTCACAAATTCCACTTATTTGTTGCTTTTTATGACTAGATGTTGCTCTTTTGCTTGTAACTTCACTTCTATTACTGTAATAGCATTCTGTAAAAATATTTGAATTCAGCATAGAATTTCCTTTAAAATGATGTATAATATGTATTCCTGACTTTACCAGGACTTTTGGCCACGATTGTATGTATAGCTTTGTAGAATTCAACGAATAGGGTAGAGCCCATATTTATTTATTTTATGTTATTCTTAGTTTCTTTTCTTGGATGTGTGTGTGGGGGGGGGGCGTCATTCAGGACAGTTTATAAAAACAAGCATAATGTCTTAATGGAGAGAAGCGGTCTGGAGTGAAGGAAGATAATGTTTGAAGTTGCCATCCTGCCGCCCTGGTGGCGCAGTGGTCTAAGCGATGGCCTCTGATCATTCGTCCGAACGGGGTCCGGGTTCGAATCCCAGTGAGGCATGGATGTCGTGTTTGTCTTACGGCACTGGCTCTCTCTCTCTTCCATGGAACCAGTGACCCTAAATTAGGGACGGGCAACTGCTTATAGCCCATTGAGTTGCTCACGGTGGTCGTTGAACCTCCAATCAAAAAAAAAAAAAAAAAAAAAAAAAAAAGTTGCCATCCTTGGGAGTGTATTTAAAATTTTGTCATTTAATTTATGTTTTACCATTTTTTGGCAGTACTGTTGTTTTGGCAGTATTGTTAGCAGAGTCATGCACTCTGCAGCAATATTGGCAGTAGTGATTTAGGCTGAAGATCTACTGTGCAGCCCAAGAGAGAGAGAGAGAGAGAGAGAGAGATGTCTTTGATGTGCACTTTGCATGCACGCATCAGAGATGTCAGTAGCCACGGCACTGATTTCACGTGGGATGCTTATAAGTGTATTTATTGAATGCCACACATCAGAAGACAAAGCTGAACTTTTTGAAATGGAAGAATTATTTTGAAATTCAACTATTAATATAGGTGTAAAATATGTCTTATAGTTTTAGTGGTAGATTTCGCCCTGAATTATCGAACAATATCTAAGAAATAATACATTAATTTTGACTGTTGAAGCTCACAGTTCCGTATGTGTAGCTTCGTTTAGATACATATTGGGTTTCTCCTCATATCTCTTTAAAAAAATAGGCTGGCTTCTGAAAAAAAAAAAAAGAAGAAGAAGAAGAAGCTGGCACCTGAAAATTTTGGGGTTTTGTCACCCTTGCTGTTAAGGTAACAAGCAAAAAGGAACATATTTTTGTATTTTAAATTCTCCTGTGGAAGTTAATAGATGAAGCATTCATGGTTCCATCACTGTTATCTTCTTATTTCTTTCACCACTCAGTACTTACCGTCTGGTACAAAAAAAAAAAAAAAAAAAAGAATTGCAATGTGTAAAAAAAGTGACTCCTGTTCATTATTTAGCTGTGCACTACAGGTTGAAAGCATGTGACATAATTATTTTACTGGTATGCACAGCAAAGAACAGTTAACATTCAGTCATACTGTGTAGTTGATGCAGGTTTCACATCTTAGCTACACTTTTTTCTGCAAGTTGTCTACTGGTCATGAAAAAGTCATGAATTTTGCTTTGAATGATGGATTTATTTTTAGTTATTGTTCATTTTCTGGAGACAATCTAAGTACTTCTCATGCACTGACCCCATGAGATGTAAATGTAGTTTCCATCTAATAATCCAAAGTGTCAAAAAAAAAAATAATAATAATAATAATAATAATAACCACTTGTCCCTCCCCTACAAAGAGAACTGTTAAAACAATAAAATAACAACAACGAACATTTTAGCACAGAAATATATGTAAAAAATGTTTACTAAAGTTTGAAATCAGTTTAGCAATTTGAATTGTCCTGTATAAATGTTAAAGAAATCTGTGTGATGAAATCATGTAGCACAATGGTGAATATTTCAACTTACTTTGGGTGCAGTCAAAATATGATAGTAGAAGAAAAGAGGGGTCAAAGTGTTGCCTCTTTAATGTGTGTGTCTGTGTACTGCTGCTTTGAATATTTGAATATACATGTACAGCATGTTTTTAAATGGTGGGAGCACTTTCAATAATTTATTGCACATGGAGTAAGAGATAGATACCATTTACTTATCTATGCCATGTGAAGGAGAAAACCTGAAAGTTTCCCTAGGTATTGTTGCTGCTGAGGCATGATTCATTAAACGCAAGTTAAATCTGTTTTCTGACCATTATTGAGCCCAATAGAAGGTGCTCAATGTGAGAATCTCTATTTCAGATGAACTAACAACAGTGCATGTACACCTGCGCATCAATATTGCTGCCAAAAATTGAGATGAGGACAAATAATTGCTATTTGCAAATCCTTGGTATGTGTGCAAACACGTAATCTAAGAACAGTGCTGACGATGGTGCCACCTGTCACACTGAAAACCTAGGTTCCAATCCAAGAAGTCACATTGGCGATAGAACCTGCTGTACCTCTTATACCTGTATTTTAGATTTCAAATTTAGAAAAACTATAAAAAAAAAGTATATGTGTAAAAAAAAAAAAAAAGTATTGCCACAACAGTTGTTACTACTAAAGAAGTAAGTGTTCTCAAACCACATGGTTTTTAAAGGTAAGTTAAATTTTATCAATAGAAACAGTTTTCCCTTAAGTATCATTTCAATAACAATGTAATAAATTAAATGATGTTCGATCCTTATAAGTATATATATATATTTATAATATCAAAAATCGAGGTACACATGGTTCATATAATGAATTGACGAAAATCGTGCTAAAAAATGGTCCTACAATGAATGTAGGGTGAGTAAAACTGTATTTCGCTCTTTATTATGTTTACAAAGCTAGGATCTTGTTTATGTACCACCATTGCATGACATCCATGAGCTGAAGCAGAAAATTGAAGAAGCTACCACAAAATATTGAAACAATTAATATTAATTTTGTGAAAACTATTATTTCAATATAATTTTTAATTTGTTTCATATTTTAACAGCAAAAATTGCCTTGAAAATTAATTAAAATGCAGTTATGTCTGTCATTAACTTGGTACCAGAAAATAATTCTCTTTGGTAATATTTTAACATTGTCATCATTTTTAGAATAATTTAAGGGGCCAGTTTTGTGCCCCATCTGCTAAAAGCAGCAAGCATGATAGTTATTCTTAACTTCCCTTTGCCAATTGACTTTATCAGTATGGTTTTATGCCCCCTTCCCCCTTTTTTATTTGTCATCACATTAGCTGGTAGATTTAAAAAAAAAAAAAAAAAAAAAACAGTGGTTTTACCTGCCATATCCATTTTATCTAAAATAATAGTTTGTTTTCTTTTCTCTTTCCTGGCCAATGATATAATGCTGGTAGCTTTTCAGTTTCATTAATTTTTCATTCAGTCATTGAGCCAGGATTGTCTTGGCACCAGCCAATTCTGTTCTGTCTCTTCATTTTGGATTTCCGTTCAGTTCTCTCTGTGAGCACTTGCCATCAAATATTGTGGCATGCAGCAGGTTCTTATGTTTTCATTCAGAGGAAACTCCACTGTACATTTGTGGGATGCTTTCAAAGTTGATAGATAGTATTTTTTGCTCATCTTGCTTCCCTCGCAGTGGAAGTATCTGTCCTTACACAGTGACATCACTGTCCTGAGAGATAGGCAGTGGAGCCATCTGAAGCTCTCACAAGAGAAGCATTGTCACCAATTTTTAACTCAAATACACTTTAAATTTGAAAACTGGAAATCAAAAGTTTAAGCAAAAGCACATCTGATATTCCATTTGGAATAAATTGAGATTTTGGAGAAACTTATTTCACAATTTGTTCTTTAAATCTGCTTAATCTGAGTAGAACTTACACACCATTAAGGAAAAGAGTGCAGGGGAAATGATATACCTTTTAAGTGTAATGAACTGCAACTGTAATATTCTCTTCTCTAAATAAATTCAGCAGAAGAAAAAAGAGCAGCAAATATTATGTTACCGGCATCTTGTAAGGAATTTTTATATCAAATCAAAAAGAAGAGAAAAAAAAGTATCTCAGCAGCATTCCACAAATTCACTTAGTTTTAAAAAACAACAACTGGAAATTGCATTAATGTTCTATTATATACTTTTTTAACTAATTACTTGTGAGCATAAATTCAAATTTTAGTTTTTCCTTTTGATGACATGCTTTGTAGAAAAGGTATGTACGCCTCTTGCCAAAGTTGAAATTGTCGTTGATAATTAGTTACCCAGATCACATCAGAATGTTTTGTCTGGGAATGGTTGCATCAAATTCATCTTGTCAAAAAAAAATTTCAACAACAATAGTCTGCTGTATCAGCATCGTTAGAAAATATATATTAAATTGCTGTTCCAACTCACTCTAAAAGAAACTGTACAATGTAACATACAATTTGTCTTTTGACATTCATATATGTGTTAAACTCATAAGCCAGTTGTAATTACTTGCTGTACTTTTCCAACAGCTTTTTGAAAAGGGAACAATTAGTCATTGTATTTTTTTTTCATATTTTTATACCACTGTCCAGTATATAGTTCTGCAATAACTTAGATGTGGAATGTCAGTAAATGCATTTATGTACCTAGTTTTAGTGAAAGGGTTTTCAAAGCAGTGACTGTCAGGTGATATGTCCAATTCCTTCCATAATTTCTGGTTTAAAGCACCCAGAGCATGTACAAGAAACATGTATCAGGGGTGTAAGAATTCCGCCAAAAGGTGGAATTCCGCTTTTGGAAATCAAGGTAGAAATGCAATTATTTTAGAAATCAAGGCAGAAGTGCGATTATTTTTTGTGGGTGGGGGGGTCTGTTTAAACTGTCTCGCAAAGCTGGAGGCAGATCAGGAGAGTCACAACCCTGAGGAATGCCAGTTATCAAGTTCTCCAACCCAGATGTCTCTGGCCTGTAAAAAACTTGACTGTGATTGGCTGCAGCATACCAACTCAAAGGCAGTAGGTGGGGCTTCCCTGGTGAAGGCTTGTTCTTACAGATGATTAGTGTGACACTAGCGTAGGTGCAAAGAAGTTGCTGACTTTGCGCTGACAGCAGTTTTCTACGTGGCTCTAGGGGATCGGGTAACTGCTTTTTCAAGATGCAGTACAAAGAAGTTAGTAATCATCGTCGTAATCGTTTTGTAGTCTAGTTGGCAGTTTGCAATGAGCACGTGTGTTTTTAGAAGTAAATTGGATTTGTGTGTGTGTGTTTCACAGAAAGGGCTGATTTAGTTGCAGTAACAGATGAACATAGAATTCTGATGTGTAATGGCTGCGAGTAAAGCAAGTTCCATTTTGATTGGCTTGAAAAAGTACTGGCTATTGATGAAATTAAAATAACTGTTGGAGAAACTATCAAGAAAGTGGATGCAAGTGGGAAAGTTTTGTGCACTTTATGTGCAGATTTAATATATTATGGAAATAAAGGGTTGGCTGCTATTTCAAACCATCCAGAACTTGTGCCTGCATCAAGTAAATTTGTGTGTCTGTAAACTATCTAATTACTCAAATCTGAAAAGGAAAACAAATTAGATCTGCATAAATATAGGGTTGACATTTTTGGCTTGGTATAAGTACATTGACTAAAATAAAATTCTTATTCATTCCTAAAGAAATGTTAGACAATTTTATGGCTTTTATATATGCATATTTGGTGCTTAGGGTACTTAATAAATGCTGAAAGGTTACTTATTTTTGCATATTCCTATGTGGGAAAAGTTCAGCCTTTTTCTGCCATGACCACTTTCATGTCTGATGTATGTTCTAAGGCACAAATTACTTTATTACTTCTTTGAAACTGGAACTACTTATATCAAAATCATAAAATATCGGTTGTTTCCAGGGAATACAAATCCTCTTGCCATGTGTGCCAGTACATACCTGCATGGTCCCATAACTTCACCTCTCTCAATATTATAGCACTTTTTGCTGCAAACTTTAATTTCATCATAGAAATTACATGTGCTGTATCTACTTCAGTCATTTGCATTCCTTGGCTCTGCATGAGATTTAAAGTTGTGGCTTGAATTCCAGCTGAGAATTTAACTGTAGCTATGCATTGGCGTAATGTTAACAAGCAGGAAGCTGGATATACACACATATTGACAAAACAAGAAGCAGGGTAGTGGTTTTCATGAAACAATTTTCTGAAAAAATGGCTACATTGGAAACAGTGGCCCCTTTGTGCTGACAATCACATTTGCATTTGTCTTTCATGTATTCATGAAGAATGATTTCTTCAGAAGGATTCAGTTCCCATTGATATCTAAGATGCTTTCATATTATAATAAAAATGACTAAGTTAATTTTCCTGCAGATTGTAAAAACATGAGCTAATAGGCAAGGTGCAAATGTTGTTGTTTTATAGGATACTTGATTGGAATCTACATGCCATCATCATTACAAGCAGGCCTTGATTTAATTTTATTTTTTTTAGCAGTAGCAACACTTGCTACTGGCCTTATTTTTTACCAGCAAATTGCATTATCTACTAGCAAAAGTCTATTAACATTATACAAAAGAAACTTTTATTTAATATGTCCCCCTCCATTGGTCAATCATGACAAATTTTGATTTCACCCCTGTCACATTGTAATGCTGAAAAGATTACAGATATTTAGATATAACTCACCTTTTCATGACCTGACAGATTAATTCTAACAATTTAATTAAAATGCAAATATTTAAAAAAACATTTTTTTTATTTAACTTTATTCACAAAATTCAAGAACAGCATTCAAAATCTTAAGTTATCTTCCGTATGGTTTACGAACTGGGTTTCGGGTCTTTTCATCATACCACTTTAAAACAGCAGGCCTGTGGTTAAACTTGTCTTCAGACGGACCTTCAATCTCAATACTCATAGCATTCAATGTCTGTAAGTTTAAACTGTCCCTCCAAGCACTCTGGATTCTCTTCATAAAACTGAACTCAACCTCACATGCAGAAGTAGATAAGGGAAATGTACTGGATATTTCTACTTGCGCCAAAATGTTTTTATAATGTTTGTACTTTTCAGGAAACATTGGTTTCCAGAAAGCAGTTGTTCCTTTTTGTATGTGTCTAAAATATTCCACATGTGCAATGCAGTGGCACTTTACAGTTTACACTAAAACATTCAAAATTTTTCCACTAGCAACTTTTGCTAGAACCACTTTTTATCACTAACAAAATGCATTTGCTTGCTAGCCATTTGCTACTAACTACCATCGAAATCGAGCCCTGGTTACAAGGTTGTGTGGAGTTCTTTAGCACTTTTGAATACTAATTGATTACAAAGGGCTGATTGGAAAATTAAGGAGTTGTAAATTATTGGTGCTGGAAGATAATGCTTATAAGTTAAGGTGAAAGTACTGTTGTTTATTTCTTGTATATATGCAGAGGAAAATGGTGATAAATGAAATTCACTTTATCGTGTTCCAATAGAATATTTTTTTTTTTTTTTTTTTTTTTTTGTGAATACTGTGACTTACAGTTAGGTGAAATGTTAGAGAATTTTCTTCAGATTTAAAGGTTTGTTTCTTTTTTGCAGGCTGGTATCATGACAACTCTTAATGCTCGAGTATCCATTCTTGCTGCAGCTAATCCTGCATTTGGTCGATACAATCCAAAACAGACCATTGAACAGAACATCCAGCTTCCAGCAGCCCTTCTGTCAAGATTTGATTTGCTTTGGCTCATTCAGGATAAGCCAGACAAAGACAATGACCTCAAGTTTGTTGAATGCCATTATTGTACTAGACTTTCACTTTTTGAAATCTGTGATGTTTTTGTGAAGTGCATGTTAAAATATTTTGTGTCATATTTTTCATGTTGGTAACATGGAAATCATCTGTTTAGTTGGATATATCATTCAAAGAGTGTCTCTAAAACAAGGCATTTCAGCAACAAAAATTCACTCTAAAGAAGCTGTGCGCTTTCCTATACAGGTAAGGAGAGCACTCGAAGATTCAGACGTGGTCACCTCAAGGAAAGCTCATCTACCAGATTAAAATTTTAAACTGACAGTGCTAAATTCTTCTTATAATTGACATATCAAACATCTCTATTTACAGCAACTTTGCCACACAACTCAAGCTTTGCTGACATCCATCAATCATTTCACTCAAGACATTTGGCACTTCATACTTATCTTTTTTCTCATGCAGACGTTCTTGAATTTGGTCTGCTGATGATTTTCTTGAACTTCATTTACCTTTTCTTCATGCTGCTTGGGTTGAAAAAATTATCTTAGCATCTAAACACTCATTCTTTCAACATGGCCAAACCACTGCAGAATATTCGTCTCCATCTTACTAACAACATTGATGTGCTTCACGTTACACATCTCTGTTCCTCACATGATCAGAACATATCTTACCACCTCCTTCCCCACCCACCTGTGAGCATGCATGTCTCTTCTGCAATACCCAGGTTTCACTACTGTACATTAGAATATGTGCATCATTTCAAAAGTTTTGCACACTATAGGTTATCTCTTAAAAAACGAATTTATTCCACAACATACCTTTACAGGCCTCCAAAGTAATCGTCTTGCTTCTTTGTGACAGCTGCCCAACATTTGGGCGCAAGTCTTGTATTCCAGTCAGGACACCTCCATTGTTGAGGCATCAGATTACTCGAGTCACCTCATTAGAAACTTCCCGAATCGTTTCCTGCGGAGTGGCTTCTTCATCAGTTTTGGGAACAAGTCAGTCTGGTGGGCTTATGTCAGGACTGTATTGTGCATGTGGAAGCAATTCCCCATCCATACATTTCCAGAATGTTTCTTACTATACAGGTAACATGTGGCCTCACGTTGTCGTGCAAAATGATGACGCCAGCTTTCAGCATGTCGGGCCTTCTTTGGCAAATCTTTGGGTGCAAAACATTTTGCAGAAATCTTCTGTAGTATTATTCCCCTGTTGCAGTGGTCCCCTCTGGCACTGTGTCTGTTGCTATCACTCCAAACTTGTCATGGGCCATAATCATCATCAGCTTAACCTTTGATTGTTGGTGGTGTAATTTTTTCTGGCTAGGTGGTTCTGGATGTTTCCACTGAGTTTACTGAGATTTCAGTTCTGGTACAAAATCTTGTATCCAGGTTTTGTCTATAGCAACAATACTGTCCAAAAACTACTCGCCTTCTGTCTCATACCACTGAAGCAATTCTTCTGCGGTCCCTTTGCAAACTGCTTGCTGTTCTTCACACAGATTATGTGGAACCCATTTGGCAGCCACTTTTCTCTTCTGTAATTTTTCAGTTAGGATTCTGAAAACCGAAACTGAAGACATGTTTGCTTTATATGCAATCTCTTCACATGCTTTCCGTCAATGTTCTTCCAAAATGCTGTTGACAGTAACCACAGAAGTGTCGTCCGTTGCATCTGATGGACGGCCGCTTCTTGAGTCATCTTTGATGCTGTCCCGACCTTGGCGGAAACAAGAAGCCCAGCATGACATTGTGCTACGATCCACTACTCTAACCTCCACAAACTTCACACAAAGCTCTATGAATTTCAGTGGGGATTTTCCTCACAAAGTTTCAATTTTAATGTAGGATCGCTGATTGTTACACAAGATCTGACCTGACGCACTTTCTTCCTCCATTTCTACTAGGCAGATTTTTTTGGAACAGGAGCAAATTAGCCAGCAAACATAGACACAACTTTGTATACTGAAGTCTGACTCACAACTGATGCAACGATTGGAGTGATTGCATCATCCTACGGGCAGCACCTGCACAGTGTGCATAACTTTTGAAATGACCGACGTAGAAACATTTACACTTTCATACAGTGCCACTCGGGACCCTTTAAAGAGCCCATCACTCTCGTGAAATCCTCCTAAGGCAGCTACGACTTTCAAAGCTGAACTCACTCACATACTAATTTCACTATCGAATCCGTTTTCTCTGTCAAACATGTTTTCTAAATATGCAAATTCATTTATCTGGTAGAGAACCATTTGTTGCTGTTTGGCCCATTGAGGTCTTTGTGCCAATAAACACACATCATCAACCATCTGGTTTATCTCTGTACTATTTAGACTGACCTTGCATTGAGTACTAACAGTTCTTTGCTCTAAAACCATAACTCTGGCATCCCCTTATTTATGCTCAGTTTTAATTTCATACAATATTTGTACATCCGTAACAAAACATCTCTGCTACTCATTTAGCTCTCTGCCAACATGAGTGTGTCATCAGCACACAACAATCTTCACACACTAATATTACCAAGGCATAAACTGATAGTAGCATCTTGCATACATGCATCAATAAATTTATTGAACAGCCATGATGGCATTACACAACTTTTTCTGACTCCTACACCAATAGAACCTCATTTTGATTTGATATAACATCATTCACTCATACACACATTATATTGCCAGTGTATGAAAACTTTCACACATTAAAGCAGATTCTCAGTTATACAATGACCATGATGTATCAAACATTTTTATCTGCAGTGATTTTGGCTCACAACTCAAGCTTGACATCACATCTTACATGAGATCTTTTCTACTGTACATCACATCTTACATGAGATCTTTTCTACTGTACATCACATCTTACATGAGATCTTTTCTACTGTACATCACATCTTACATGAGATCTTTTCTACTGTACATCACATCTTACATGAGATCTTTTCTACTGCCTACTCGGTGCTAACATTAAATTGTATCTTGTTAAACTGTGGTTTGGTATCAACAAGTTCATTCATGAATGTATCTTCCACACTTATCTGTTTACAAATGAAAAGGGAAATGATTGTTCTTCCAGCCAGGCAAACTGGTTTGGAAAATCTTAGGCCATGCCAACTGAGCAATCACATTCAAATATTCCAATTTTCTGTTCTCATAGTTTGTTTATTTCTTGTACCTCACCATCCTGCACACTTTTAGCTGAGCAGAAATGATACAATGAATGAATACTACATATATATCAGTTCAATGCATTTGGCATAGATTCTAAACTTTTGCAATCTTCATTATGCTCTATTCATCATTCCTGTACAACTATGCTGTTGCCCTAGCTGCTGAAATGTGAGGTAGGAAAAAAAAAAAAAAAAAAGAAAATCTAGTAATGCATTTAAAAAAAAAAAAAATTAATTCCTCCTTTTTTTTACGTATTGTATGTGATTTGCCTTTCTTTTTTCTTTTTTTTATTCTTTTACATGTCTTATAAATCTTTATTTGTTGAAGGGAGAAGTGGACAGCAAAACTTCTTGCTGCTATTTTCCCACCCTGAAATGGAAATTCTTTTTTCTTACACACACACACACACACACACACACACACACACTCTCTCTCTCTCTCTCTCTCTCTCTCTCTCTCTCTCTCTATATATATATATATATATATATATATACTTAAGAGCAAAAACTGAAGACTAAGGAAAATTTTAGAATTTAAAACGAAGGGTGCAAAATAACCTGAAAATCAAAACGCGCAACGCAGCAGTTTTGAAAATTCAGAATTCACATTCTATAAAGAAGATACCTAAGCAAAAAAATACATATATAATTTTGACTCACACCTAATACAACATAGAAAAGGTTATGTATCTACCTGTGTGAGTAAATGGAGAAAAGATAAAAAAATAAAATAAAACAACTGAATGTAGAAGGTGTCGAGAATACTGAGCCTTGGCTTTATCAAGGACCAGCAAAAACTCTGCATTTTCTCACTTCCACAAAGACCTAGTTGGAAATGGGTTTCTGCAAGGCCATAGATGCAAGTAACATTCCCACCTAAAATAGTTTAAAAAATATATATATAAGTCATGTCCTCCGTAGAGTAGCATGACCTAGCACTAGTTAACAATTTCGCTGCATCCATTAACCTTCATGGCCCGACCCATGCTCTTCATCTGTTACTATTAAACAGAGAGAAGAAGATTAAAGAGAACTCAAGCTGTGAGAGTGACATAATAAATAGAAATGATTTTCAGCTATAACGAAATTCCAAGTTCGTTTGAGAGAGAATTTAAACCTGAAAAACATTGCAAAAGAAATCCAAATTTTACATTGCAATTAAAAAGGAAATGTTAATTTATAAATCTAACAGATTTTTGAAAGAAAACTTGAGTCTAAAACCCCCTACTCTACAACTTATGACAGCACGAAAAACGAGAATAAGTTAAAGATAATAATTAACTAAAGAAAACTTTGTGAAAGTTATATACCTTAAACAGTTAGTTGCAATATGTACAAAGTATTTCAGCAGTGCTTTAAGTGCATAATTAATTAGTTATTAAGAACTTAACTACTTTGAAAAAACAGCGCATAGACAGCGCATAGAAAAGGAACAAGCTTAGCCTTCTTTCTGTTCCTAGGTACCCCAAAAGACGCTCAAAGTTACAAAGAAAAGTAAGAGTTAAAACCCGCATAAATGTTAACAGACAAACCAATGCTTAAAAGCTGAAAAGCTAAAAAACGACAGAGAAAAGGTACATAAAGTACAAACATTGAACTTATAAAACCTAGAACCCAAAAACAAGGAAGAGAGCTTACCTCTTGTGTGACAAAAACTTTTCTCCACACAAGAGGAGAACATGGCTGACCCTTCCGCCACTCCCCTTGACGCTGGGGGGGCAGTGAGGGTGGGGCTGATGGCCTCCTCATACAGCAAGAAACCAACGCGCGGAGATTTTAACCAGAGAAAAAATATATAAACTTAAGACTGTGGATCTGTATGATCAGAATGAGCAGAATTAACTCTCCAGAATACATGAGAAATATTATAAAATACACGAGCAGTTTATTTAATAATCTTTGCATGTATTAAATCACCTTAGTGAGCTTCTATAGATTAATCAGAATCTTATTAATTTTAATGTTGGTTTTACTATTTTTAGTATAGCTATCCTAGTGATGAATAACTAGTTTTCTTTTTTTATTTGTTTTTATTTTCTTTTATAAACAGATTTTTAAGCTTTTTGTGATTTTGTTTATATTATTTAATTTTTTGTTTTAATAGGACCGTCATATCCATAGCACTAAGGTTCCTTTAGGTAGTTAATAGGCATCCTCTAGCCAACTTCCTTACGGCTTTGATTGGTCAGAATCATATTATTAACTGTGTAGAAAATTAAAGCAGATCTGCCAACCTTACTCTATTATTCAGAATAATTTTTCCTAAAGTTCTTTTGATGAAAGAAGAAGGAATTTCGCTTCTCTAGAAAACTTTCTAATAGTATATTAATGTGGTAATTGAAATCCAAATTGTTGCTGCAAATTCTTGAAATTCTTAGGACCTGAGAAATTAGTACATTCTCAATTACTTTGGTTGAAATGTTATTATTCCAGTGTAGATATTTAATTACTTTGAAAGGAAAATTAACTCTTTATCAAAGAGGCTAATAGATGGGTTACCTCTGTTGAGCTTAATGCTTAAGTCTAGGAACTCAAGTTCCTGATTACTGTGGTTGGTTTTACATAAGTTAAGAGAGCTAGGATAGATATTATCAAAATCACTCTCTATAACTTCTGAATTATTGATACACAGCAGATCATCAATATATCTAAAAGTGTAAAGGTAGTTATCTGAGCAGGTGGGGTGATTTTTAATGAATTTATATTCCTTAAAGAACAGGAATAGATTAGCGATATTTGTGGACGTTGATGTTCCCATTGGAATACCGTTCACTTGCTTATAGAGGGTATTATATATAAGATATGGTTATTTTTTATGCAGCAATTGAGATAAGAGTTCCAAGTTCCTACATCAACAAATTGGTTAAGTTTAAATTCTGCATACAGCTCTTTAAAGGTAGTGATTATATCTGATAGAGGCAGATTAGTATATAGGTTTTCAAAATCATAACTATTAATATCTAGGGGACAAACTTTTTGAGTATAGTAGAAATTACTTCTGCATTATTATTAATTATCCAAAAATCTCTGTACATCAAGTTAGAACAGTTTCTAATGTGTTTCAAAACCATCTTTAAGACATCTTCAAAAGCAAGATCTATTTTCTTTTATGACTCCTTACTCCACTAGCTATGAACCTGAACTTCACAGGATCCTTATGAAACTTAACCGTTGCAAAAAGAAATGGAAATTCAGGCCCATATCTTCTAGTTTGTGGAATTTTAAGTTTCTTGAAGAATGCCTTAAACCGATTTTCTAACTGCTTGGTAGAATAACTTACGGGCTCGTATGTTACTCTATTATTGAGTTCCATAGTTAACAATTCAAAATAGAACTTCTTACAGATAATTGCAAAATTATTGCTAGCTTTATCCGTAGTGGTAAAAATAAATTGGTCTTGTAGTTTGGAGAGTGACCTTTTAGCTTCTCCAGAGAAAAAGAGATTTCTGTCGAAACAAAAGTCCAGACCTGCCAACTCACCGGTGAAGCTATTGATTATATTATATTTCCATTCTGCGAAGGCCTCAATAGGCTGATTGTACGTCAAACTGGTTTTTACGATGTACTTATTTACATCTTGAGTGAAGCTCTCAAGAATCCTTTCTTTTGAAATTGTGAAGGAAGGTCTGAATTTAGAGCCATACTCTAATAAATTCCTAAGCTTTTCATTTTCAACATAACTCAAGTTTCCGGTGATAATATGGTTGTAATTCTTATCATAGTGAACTGTTTCTTTATGTTCATCACAAGAACAAGAAGTAATTACAGGAATGTAGCTCGAAGAGTTAAGTTTGTAGTTTTTAACTATTGACCCTAAGGTCTTAACATATTTAAAACTTACAATAGACTGGTGCCTGTGGATGGGAAAAAAATTGCATTATTGTAGAACAGCTTCCTTACATTGAGATTATCGTAGGCTTTATTTAGGAACCTGATGGTAACAAAATTACTGGAAAATTCTTTAAGAGAAATTTTATCTTTAAGAATATGTTTAAGAATGTCCAGAACCAAAGCAAAGACATGCTTATCAACATGGTCAGCAGTTTCATTCCAGAATTTGAAAAAACATTTAAGGACAGAGTGCTTGAAGGACTTGAGAATTTTGTAAGTATTTTTAACAAAATTAGTGCCAGTTTTAAAGCTTTCCAGAGTTTTTAGCAAGTTAGCAAAATCAACTTTGCTTGATGTGCGAAATAACCTCTGTCCTCTATTACCTCTAGAGCAGCTCTTATTATTAACAAGAAAGAAGAGTTCACGAATTGAAAATTTATGCTGATTATGCTTATTGTCAGATAGAGTGGAATTAAGGCCAAATATAGGGATAAAGAGACTGATGCTGCAAAATTTCAAGGGATTCAGTTTCTTAAGCATAGGAGGTCAGGAATAATATGTAGTACCTCTATTTTCACTTTGTCAAAACCATGAGTATGGAAATGCTCTAATTCAAAGGTAGAGTACTGGTTGGCGTTTGTGGAGGGGTTCACTCCTGAATTAGAGAACTTGTTTACTAGAGACCTGTGACCATTAATCCTAAGATGAAGAGGATTTTTACTTTGGCCAATATAGCTAAGGTTGCAGACAGTACAGGTGAGTTTATAGATGGTATTGTAGGCTTTGCAAAACTTGTTGGAGCAATTATCCTCAACAGAAGAATACAGGTTAGGATCTGCAGATTTACATGTCAAACAACGTTTGTCATTTCATAACTTTAGATTACCTTTGCCAGCGAGTTCATACACTATGGGAAAGGGTGCTAGCCTAACCGAGCGGGAGGACTTAAAATATCTGAGCTGACCTCCAATCCTTTCATCGTCCTTAGAACTACACTTGGGCCAAAACATACAAATTCTGAGCAAACCAACTAGGAAAACTTTTTAGAAATAAGCAGTCCAAGAAAAAGACCAAACTCGAGTATAAACTACACTCCAAAAAGCTGCATCCAAAACATACTAAAAAGAAATAAAGCCTACGATAATCTCAATGTAAGGAAGCTGTTCTACAATAATGCAATTTTTTTTTCCCATCCACAGGCACCAGTCTATTGTAAGTTTTAAATATGTTAAGACCTTAGGGTCAATAGTTAAAAACTACAAACTTAACTCTTCGAGCTACATTCCTGTAATTACTTCTTGTTCTTGTGATGAACATAAAGAAACAGTTCACTATGATAAGAATTACAACCATATTATCACCGGAAACTTGAGTTATGTTGAAAATGAAAAGCTTAGGAATTTATTAGAGTATGGCTCTAAATTCAGACCTTCCTTCACAATTTCCAAAGAAAGGATTCTTGAGAGCTTCACTCAAGATGTAACAAGTACATCGTAAAACCAGTTTGACGTACAATCAGCCTATTGAGGCCTTCGCAGAATGGAAATATAATATAATCAATAGCTTCACCGGTGAGTTGGCAGGTCTGGACTTTTGTTTCGACAGAAATCTCTTTCTCTGGAGAAGCTAAAAGGTCACTCTCCAAACTACAAGACCAATTTATTTTTACCACTACGGATAAAGCTAGCAATAATTTTGCAATTATCTGTAAGAAGTTCTATTTTGAATTGTTAACTATGGAACTCAATAATAGAGTAACATACGAGCCCGTAAGTTATTCTACCAAGCAGTTAGAAAATCGGTTTAAGGCATTCTTCAAGAAACTTAAAATTCCACAAACTAGAAGATATGGGCCTGAATTTCCATTTCTTTTTGCAACGGTTAAGTTTCATAAGGATCCTGTGAAGTTCAGGTTCATAGCTAGTGGAGTAAGGAGTCATAAAAAGAAAATAGATCTTGCTTTTGAAGATGTCTTAAAGATGGTTTTGAAACACATTAGAAACTGTTCTAACTTGATGTACAGAGATTTTGGATAATTAATAATAATGCAGAAGTAATTTCTACTATACTCAAAGTTTGTCCCCTAGATATTAATAGTTATGATTTTGAAAACCTATATACTAATCTGCCTCTATCAGATATAATCACTACCTTTAAAGAGCTGTATGCAGAATTTAAACTTAACCAATTTGTTGATGTAGGAACTTGGAACTCTTATCTCAATTGCTGCATAAAAAATAACCATATCTTATATAATAATACCCTCTATAAGCAAGTGAACGGTATTCCAATGGGAACATCAACGTCCACAAATATCGCTAATCTATTCCTGTTCTTTAAGGAATATAAATTCATTAAAAATCACCCCACCTGCTCAGATAACTACCTTTACACTTTTAGATATATTGATGATCTGCTGTGTATCAATAATTCAGAAGTTATAGAGAGTGATTTTGATAATATCTATCCTAGCTCTCTTAACTATGTAAAACCAACCACAGTAATCAGGAACTTGAGTTCCTAGACTTAAGCATTAAGCCCAACAGAGGTAACCCATCTATTAGCCTCTTTGATAAAAGAGTTAATTTTCCTTTCAAAGTAATTAAATATCTACACTGGAATAATAACATTTCAACCAAAGTAATTGAGAATGTACTAATTTCTCAGGTCCTAAGAATTTCAAGAATTTGCAGCAACAATTTGGATTTCAATTACCACATTAATATACTATTAGAAAGTTTTCTAGAGAACGAAATTCTTCTTCTTTCATCAAAAGAACTTTAAGAAAAAAATTATTCTGAATAATAGAGTAAGGTTGGCAGATCTGCTTTAATTTTCTACACAGTTAATAATATGATTCTGACCAATCAAAGCCGTAAGGAAGTTGGCTAGAGGATGCCTATTAACTACCTAAAGGAACCTTAGTGCTATGGATATGACGGTCCTATTAAAACAAAAAATTAAATAATATAAACAAAATCACAAAAAGCTTAAAAATCTGTTTATAAAAGAAAATAAAAACAAATAAAAAAGAAAACTAGTTATTCATCACTAGGATAGCTATACTAAAAATAGTAAAACCAACATTAAAATTAATAAGATTCTGATTAATCTATAGAAGCTCACTAAGGTGATTTAATACATGCAAAGATTATTAAATAAACTGCTCGTGTATTTTATAATATTTCTCATGTATTCTGGAGAGTTAATTCTGCTCATTCTGATCATACAGATCCACAGTCTTAAGTTTATATATTTTTTTCTCTGGTTAAAATCTCCGCGCGTTGGTTTCTTGCTGTATGAGGAGGCCATCAGCCCCACCCTCACTGCCCCCCAGCGTCAAGGGAGTGGCGGAAGGGGTCAGGCCATGTTCTCCTCTTGTGTGGAGAAAAGTTTTTGTCACACAAGAGGTAAGCTCTCTTCCTTGTTTTTGGGTTCTAGGTTTTATAAGTTCAATGTTTGTACTTTATGTACCTTTTCTCTGTCGTTTTTAGCTTTTCAGCTTTTAAGCATTGGTTTGTCTGTTAACATTTATGCGGGTTTTAACTCTTACTTTTCTTTGTAACTTTGAGCGTCTTTTGGGGTACCTAGGAACAGAAGAAGGCTAAGCTTGTTCCTTTTCTATGCGCTGTCTATGTTTTTTCAAAGTAGTTAAGTTCTTAATAACTAATTAATTATGCACTTAAAGCACTGCTGAAATACTTTGTACATATTGCAACTAACTGTTTAAGGTATATAACTTTCACAAAGTTTTCTTTAGTTAATTATTATCTTTAACTTATTCTCGTTTTCGTGCTGTCATAAGTTGTAGAGTAGGGGTTTTAGACTCAAGTTTTCTTTCAAAAATCTGTTCGTTATAAATTAACATTTCCTTTTTAATTGCAATGTAAAATTTGGATTTCTTTTGCAATGTTTTTCAGGTTTAAATTCTCTCTCAAACGAACTTGGAATTTCGTTATAGCTGAAAATCATTTCTATTTATTATGTCACTCTCACAGCTTGAGTTCTCTTTAATCTTCTTCTCTCTGTTTAATAGTAACAGATGAAGAGCATGGGTCGGGCCATGAAGGTTAATGGATGCAAGCGAAATTGTTAACTAGTGCTAGGTCATGCTACTCTACGGAGGACATGACTTATATATATATTTTTTTAAACTATTTTAGGTGGGAATGTTACTTGCATCTATGGCCTTGCAGAAACCCATTTCCAACTAGGGTCTTTGTGGAAGTGAGAAAATGCAGAGTTTTTGCTGGTCCTTGATAAAGCCAAGGCTCAGTATTCTCGACACCTTCTACATTCAGTTGTTTTATTTTATTTTTTTATCTTTTCTCCATTTACTCACACAGGTAGATACATAACCTTTTCTATGTTGTATTAGGTGTGAGTCAAAATTATATATGTATTTTTTTGCTTAGGTATCTTCTTTATAGAATATATATATATATATATATATATATATAAGGTCAGGTAATGCGTAACATCACAGCCTCTCTTGACAAATGTCATTTGGTCCTGCTCCCATTGATCATCCTTAGAAATAGGGGCTGTAAAAATCAGCGGTACTATACCATCGGGATCAGAGGAAATGTTATCCCACACTCAACCCGCTTGACAGCGTGGTGAGTTATGCATATACCTCCAAAATGACTCTACAACTTGGTCTAAACAGTTCCGGCAGTTGAATGTAATTCTGCCAAGTACAGTGCGACATGAAGTGCAGAGGGTGCTAAGAATCCCTCGAGGACCGGACTTCAGGCTGCCATTTGATGCTGACCTTGGCTACCTACAACGGATTTTCCCTATCTTCTGATTCAAGGCTTCTTGAATTGGAAGAGGAACTACAAAAGGATCAAGTGGGACATCGTCGGGCTGAGTGAGGTAAGGAGAAAGGAGAAGATTCATTGAATCAAAAAGGGACATCTCTTCTATTATCGCAGGGGACAGATACTCGGCAGAACTAGTGGTGTTGATTTATAATAAACAAGAAACTGAAGGATTGGTAGAAGTTGAAAGGCCCCTCTGACAGAGCTGCACGACTCGCTATCCAACTATCGGGAGAAGATACCAGGCTTCAGATTATTCAAACTTATGCACCACAAGTCATCTGAAGAAGAAATTGAAGAATTTTATGAGGAAATATCTAAATAATAAAGGTAGCAGCACTGAAGATACATGGGAGATTTCAATGCAAAAATAGGCAACGCAACAGAATGAAACTTCAGTAGGTAAATTCGTCACGGCAAATAGAAACAGCGCGGAAATATTCGTTGAGTTTGCAGAGTGCAGAAGGATTTTTCATCTTGAATTCCTTTTCAAGAAAAAGCCACACAGGAAATGGACATATGGAGACATCCAATTGGGACTTACAAGTGAAATTGATTTTGTGTAACAAAAATTCGTCATCGAAGACTGCAGTGTGCTAAACAAGTTCAACATCAGGTAGTGACCATAGATTGGTGAGATGTAAGATGCACCTCAACACTAAACTGAATCGTGGCAAGCTCATAAGACAAACAAAATGTATTGACATAACCAACCTTAAAAAACACCATAATACTTTCAAGTTGGAACTGAAGAATAGATTCTTCTGCTTTAGAAGGCCTAACATCGAAGAAGTGGATATTTCGAAGTTAACAGAAAAGTAACCAAAGCTCTTATGGAAATGAGCAACAAATTAGCTGTCTAAGAACAACTTGCATGTAAACAAATTATCAGGAAAAACCAAAATGTTGATGCAAAAAGAAGAGATGAGGACAACTAAAGAAGATGTGATTCCAAAGTGAATATATACCTATGACAAGACAACACGAGGCATCACTGAAGACGAAGGAAATTCAACTGTGAGCTAGTGAGGAAAGCAATTGAAAATAACAAAAAGCCTAAAGATAGGCAAAGGGACATCTCAGTAAGGGAAGAAACAGATTATGGCTCTGAGAAAAGATGGTTCTATAACAAGAAATAGAGTTTGTTTGACAAGAGTGAAAGATTTCTACTCCAAATTATATGAAAGGGATGATACATGTATCACCTGCACATCATGAAAGGTACCAGAGTTCTTCCAGTCCTCCCAGCAGAAGTTGCACATGCAATCAAGAACATGAAGCGGGGGAAAGCTTCAGAGAAGATGGGAATTACTATAGACATATCATAGCAAGAAGCAAGTGGAGAAATTGAAACAGTACTTACCAAATTTTCACTTGATGCCTTAATGAAGGAAGATTCCTGAGGATTGGAACAATGTTACAATGATCCTGCTACATAAAAGGTGCATTACTGAGGATCTCAGGAACTACAGACCTATCAGCCTCCTATCAGTGGTTTATAAAATCTCACTAAAGTTTTTCACACCGCTTGAAGAGGTAACACTGGATATGGTTTCCAACCGAACAAGTTGGATCTGCGAGTGGCATACAGCATTAATAGATCATATCCACGCATACTGAGAGAACTAATTGAGAGAGCGAGGGAATATGAACTTCCATTGGTGCATGGCTTTGTCGATTATGAAAGCCTTTGATTCGGTGAAAGTCTCCATCAGCAGTTACTACGTCTGAATCTGCGTATTGAAGATGCATACATTAATATTATTAATAATATCTATGAAAATGCAAGTGCAAAGATTCGGCTGTTTTGAAAATACAACACACATAGTGGTTGAAAGGGAGTGGAGATAAGGTGACAGATTACCATATCTCCGAAGCTCTTTAATGCCACATTGAAAAATGTCTTTCAATCACTGAACTGGGAAAGCAAAGGATAAAGATTAATGGAGATTATCTGACTACCTTTCGTTTTGCTGATGATTCGTAGTCATTTTTGCAACTCATCAGAGCTGCAGAGTATGATTCAGGAATTGCTGACAAGAGTAAAGAAGTGGATTAAAAATGAATCCCAGAAGACAAAAGTGATGTCTCAATGCTTACAAGAAATGAAGATTTATCGATTGATGGAGAAAAACTAGATAACAGATGTGCATGTTTATCTTGGACAGCAGATATAAGGAGGGTCACATTGATGAAGAAGACCAAGGCATATAAAACTTGCCTGAGTATTTTTGAAGAAACAGCATAATTTTCAAGAGCAATATGCCATTATGTCTTAAAAGAAAGTGTTTGATCAATGCATCCTTCCAGGTGCTATGCATGGTGCAGAGACGTGGACCTTAATCTAAAGAGACATACAAAGGCTGCAGACAACTCAAAGAAGCATGGGGAGAGGTGCATGCTTGGTATAACCAGGAGAGATAAGAAAGAGAACTGTGGGATCCGAAAATGACGAGAGTGGAAGACATCATGACAGAGTTAAATCCCTGGGAAATGGCAAGGGCTGGACATACTGCCAGAAGGACAGACCATAGATGGACATGTCGAAATTTTAGATTGATTCCCAAGGACAGGAAAGACCCAGAAAAAGACCACATGGGGGGAGAAATTCGGATGAAATATGCGGTGGAGTGACATTGAGGAGACTGGCACAGACTGATCAAGGAGGAAACTTGAGACCTTCGCCCAGCAGTGGATTGATAATGGTTGACAATGATGATGATGATATATATTTGTGACAAAATACGTTGCATTATCTTAATATATACAAAGATATATATATATATATATCATCATCATCATTGTCAACCATTATCAATCCACTGCTGGACGAAAGTCTCCCCAAGTTTCCTCCACAACGGTCTGTCTTGTGCCAGTCTCCTCCATGTCACCCCTGCATACTTTCGAATTTCATCCACCCATCTCCCATGTGGTCTTCTTCTGGGTCTTTTCCTGTCCCTTGGAATCCAATCTAAAATTTCGGCTGTCCATCGATGATCTGTCCTTCTGGCAGTATGTCCAGCCCATTGCCATTTCAGGGATTTAACTCTGATCATGATGCCTTCCACTCTTGTCATTTTTCGGATCCACGAGTTCCTCTTCTTATCTCTCCTGGTTACACCAAGTATGCACCTCTCCATGCTGCTTTGAGTTGTCTGCAGCCTTTGTATGTCTCTTTTAGTTAAGGTCCACGTCTCTGCACCATACGTAAGCACTGGAAGGATGCATTGATCAAACACTTTTCTTTTAAGACATAATGGCATATTGCTCTTGAAAATTATGCTGTTTCTTCCAAAAGCTCTCCAGGCAAGTTTTGTACGCCGATTAATTTCTTCATCAATGTGACCCTCACTTGATATCTGCTGTCCAAGATAAACGTACGTGTCTGTTATCTCCAGCTTTTCTCCATCAATCGATAAATCTTCATTTCTTGAAAAAGCATTGAACATCACTTTTGTCTTCTGAAAGTTCATTTTTAATCCCACTTCTTTACTCTTGTCAGCAAGTTCCTGGATCATACTCTGCAGCTCTGATGGGCTAGTTGCAAAAATGACTATGTCATCAGCAAAACGAAGGTGGGTTAGATAATCTCCATTAATCTTTATCCCCTTGTTTTCCCAGCTCAGTGACTGAAAAACACCCTCCAGTGTGACATTAAAGAGCTTCGGAGATATGGTGTCACCTTGTCTCACTCCCTTTCCAATTTTTATGTGTGTTGTATTTTCAAACAGCCTAATCTTTGCACTTGCATTTTCATAGATGTTATTAATAATATTAATATATGCATCTTCAATACCGCAGGTTTTCAGAGCCATTGTAACTGCTGATGGTTTCACCGAATCAAAGGCTTTTTCATAATCGATAAAAGCCATGCACAATGGAAGTTCATATTCCCTCGCTCTTTCAATTAGTTCTCTCAGCACATGGATATGATCTATTGTGCTGTAGCCACTCCTGAATCCAGCTTGTTCTCTCGGTTGAGCCATGTCCAGTGTTACCTTCAAGCGGTGTGAAAGAACTTTAGTGAAGATTTTATAAACTACTGATAGGAAGCTGATAGGTCTGTAGTTTCCGAGATCCTCAATGTCACCTTTCTTATGTAGCAGGATCATTGTAGCGGTGTTCCAATCCTCAGGAATCTTTCCTTCATTAAGGCATCAAGTGAAAATTTGGGCGAGTACTGTTTCGATTTCTCCACTTGCTTCTTGTATGATGTCTACAGTAATTCCATCTTCTCCTGGAGCTTTTCCCCGCTTCATGTTCTTGATTGCATGTGCAACTTCTGCTGGAAGGACTGGAGGAACTCTGGTACTGGTATCTTTCATGATGTCTGGAGTGCATGTATCATCCCTTTCATATAATTTGGAGTAGAAATCTTTCACTCTTGTCAAAATTTCGCCTCTATTTCTTGTTACAGAACCATCTTCTTTTCTCAGTGCCATAATCTGTTTTCTTCAATTACTGAGATGTCCCTTTGCTATCTTTAGGCTTTGGTTGTTTTCAACTGCTTTCCTCACTAGTTCACAGTTGAATTTTCTTACGTCTTCAGTGATACTTTTTCGTACTGTCTTGCATAGCTCTATATATTCCACTTTGGAAGTCACATCTTCTTTAGTTGTCCTCATCTCTCTTCTTTTTTGCATCAACATTTTCGTTTTTCCTGATAATTTATTTACATGCAACTTGTTCTTAGACCCAGCTAATTTTGTTGCTGTTTCCATAAGAGCTTTGGTTACTTTTCTGTTAACTTCAGAGATGTCCACTTCTTCCGATGTTAGGCCTTCTAAAGCAGAGAACCTGTTCTTTAGTTCCAACTTGAAGGTATTATGGTGTTTTTAAGGTTGGTTATGTCAATAGATTTTGTTTGTCTTATGAGCTTGCCACGTTCAAGTTTAGTGTTGAGGTGCATCTTACATCTCACCAATCTATGGTCACTACCTGTGTTGAACTTGTTTAGCACACTGCAGTCTTCTATGACGAATTTTTTGTTACACATAATAAAATCAATTTCACTTGTCGACCCATTTGGATGTCTCCATGTCCATTTCCTGTGTGGCTTTTTCTTGAAGAAGGAGTTCAAGATGAAAAACCCTTCTGCCTCTGCAAACTCAACGAGAGTATTTCCACGCTGGTTTCTGTTGCTGTGACCGAATTTACCTACTGAAGTTTCATTCTGTTGCCGTTGCCCTATTTTTGCATTGAAATCTCCCATAATTATTTTCAAGTGCTGCTTACCTTTATTATTTAGATGACAAATTTCCTCATAAAATTCTTCAATTTCTTCTTCAGGATGACTTGTGGTGGGTGCATAAGTTTGAATAATCTGAGCCTGGTATCTTTTCGAGAATTGGATAACAAGTCGTGCAGCTCTGTCAGAGGAACTTTCAACTTCTACAACTTTATCCTTCAGTTTCTTGTTTATTATAAATCCAACACCACTAGTTCTGCCAGTATCTGTCCCACGATAGTAGAAGAGATGTCCACTTTTCAGTTCGATGAGATCTTCTCCTTTTCTCCTTACCTCACTTAGCCCCACGATGTCCCACTTGATCCTTTGTAGTTCCTCTTCCAATTCAAGAAGCCTTGAATCAGAAGATAGGGAGCGTCCATTGTACGTTGCCAAGGTCAGCATCAGATGGCAGCCTAGTCCGGTCCTCCAGGGATTCTTAGCACCCTCTGCCTTCATGTCGCACTGGCCGCTGCCTTGGCCAGGTACATTCCAGCTGTCGGAGACTGAGGGCCAAGATTAAAGTGTGGAGTCATTTTGGAGGGGTTTGGCCATAACTCACCACGCTGGCCAAGCGGGTTGGTGAGTGTGGGATAGAATTTCCTCTAATCCCGATGGTATAGTTATACCGCTATTGGCGGTCGTCAGAGCCCCTTTAGTAGGAACAGGATGCACCACGAGAAGGCGGGGTTGACATATGCTGATTTTTCCTTTCTTTAAGTGAAGGTATTAAAAGCAATGAAAGTGTTAAAGAAAATGAAAATTACTGAGCAGAAATTAAAAATTTCTTACATGAGAAGTGGCCATGTTTGCAAGCATCTTCCATTTCACCACGTCGTGCATTATGTTCAATAAGTAATTGTTATTTTTCAATTAAACATAGCAGATTTTATGACTGCTCATGTCATGTTGTGTTAAAAAAATCCTCATTGTGTCAGTAAAATTAAAGCACAGGTGAAAACTTTGGCTTCTCTTTCTGAAAAGAAAGGTGCCTTAAAAAACACATGTAGAAATGCTGTTTACTTCTTTTCTAGTAGAGTTCAACATGAATACGTCTGCAGCAGGCCATGCTAGTCATCTTTTTCAAGAAATGTTTCCGGATTCTGCAGTTGCTAAAAGTTATAGTTGGACTTGCACAAAAACTTCAGCTCTACTAAGTGTATCTCCAATAGCACTGAAGCTGATCAGAATTCAATCAAATTATATCCTAATGTGGTAAGATATTTTGTTGGAATGTGATGATAACATAACACAAGGCTTGGTATATTTACTATGATAGATAAGGAAATAAAATAAACATTCTGTGGGTAAGCTATCTCATTTTGCTGTGATAATGTAAGTATTATGTTAGGGCATTTAAATGATGTAGCTGTGCAAAAAGTTAACCCCTCTGTTTCAGTCCAAG
Source organism: Macrothele yani (assembly GCA_039090855.1). Classification (NCBI taxonomy): domain Eukaryota; kingdom Metazoa; phylum Arthropoda; class Arachnida; order Araneae; family Macrothelidae; genus Macrothele; species Macrothele yani. The sequence continues at coordinate 93,727,307 of CM076998.1, forward strand.
GTTGCTTATGCCATTTGCTACATGTATCTGCTCAGAAATCTACAAAACAGTTGAACTTCTTTTAATAGATGATATTTATTTTTGTCTTAAGAAGAGTTCTAAGAAAGAGAGAGAGAGAGAGAGAAAGAGAGAGGGAGAGAGATATTACTTGAGTGACAAAAATTTTGCAGGCTTTTAAGCATATTATCAACATGGTGATTTTATTATTAGATGCCACTGACAGGCTTTTCTCACAGTGGGATGTTATGACAGAGTTATTTGTACTCAGTTGGGTGATACAGAAGAAAACGCCGGTACCAAAAGTGTGAGAAAGATTCTCAAATCCCTTCCTACAAAATTGTACCAATTATTTCTTGCCGCAACATTGCCTCTGTTTACATCCTTGATATAAAATTGCAAAGTGAAGTTTTTTAATTCATCTTGTTAACAGACACCTTTGTGCTTTTCTTATTGATTTATTGACAAGATCTGTTGAACTATCTGCTATGTCTGTCATTTCCTCTGATCTCAGAAAAATAAAAAAATAAAAAAAATTGAAGTATTAGAAAACTAATGAACACGTTATGTGCCAAACCAAAGCCTGTTCGAAAGAAAATAGAAATGAACTTATTGAATCACAATTTAGACAGTTTTTTTCAATTTCATCAGAAAGTTTTGTGAAGCTGCATGTTCATATGCAATTAAGAAACTTCCACTGCTTGATGAATTAATAAAACATGCTGAAAGTGCAGATCTCTGTTTAAGACTGTAAATTTTTTTCATCTGTGTACTGTATTGAACGCACTTCCAAGAATTGTGAGTGAAAATGATCTGGATAATCTAAAAATGAAGTTTTTCTGGTACCAAACGGAAGAATTTGACAGTGATTCAGTAAGCTTAAATGTGGTTGCTGCATGGTCCAAAATTTTGAGAATGAAGGATGGCAGTGGAGATGTGGTAAATACAGTCTTCTTCCTAAAGGAATACTAACTGTATTTCTTTCACCTCACTAGACTGTTGCTGAAACAGTTTTCAGCAGTGTAAAGAAACTTTGACAGGGTTTTGTGGAAGTTTAAATACTAAAACTTAAGTTTTCTTTTAGTTAAAAAAATGAATATGTTGAATATCAATCAAGTATGCTACAAAATAATTTTACCAGAGAGCAAATTCAAGTGGTGAAGCATGCAGCTGTCTAACATGTTAAACAATCTGTACCCAACTAATGTTGGGTACAGATGCTCAACTAATGTACACTGCAGATAATGTTGTTCAACTATATACTAATTTTTTACTGATGCTGTATCAACTTGGTAGGATCACGATGGTCCTAACTTTCTATTGGTTTAAAAAGGACATTGCTGAGCATTGTGAAGTGCAGGGTAGCATTTTTCTGAACAAATAAGATGGGATGGGGCCTTTAAAAAAGACAAGAACACAAGGAACTTTGTATACCTATGAGGTTTTTTTTTTTGTTGTTGTGTTCTTATAAAGAATATATTTTGTTGATTTTTTACTATAATTCATCTTAATGTTTTAAATGAATTTTGGGTGAAGTACATTGAGACTGGTGTTAGAGTAAGAAATCTAAGTGTGGATGATATGTAAAAAACAAACCAATAAATCAATCCAGTCATGCAACTCTTGCTAGAGATGGAGCCAAATGAGAGATTGAATTTTAGAGTATTCACATACATAAAAACACGGACAAAAATGTAAAGATGTGAAGCATCGTGGAGTTCATTCATTATACCCACATAACACTTCTTATAGCTTTTTATTGGACATATAAAAGCATTTTGTAACTGTGACCATCCATGTCTAAAAAATAATCTGGAAACCTTTATTTCCTATGGCTGGAATTCAGCTTTAATTTTCTGGTTTATGTCCAAGAAGCATACAAAAGTCATTTTAGTCTTAAAAAGGTATCCATGTAGGAAACAGTGCAGATTGAAAATGGTCATTTCATTTTCTTAAACACCTGATCTGAATATTGGATTACATGAAGGCTTAAATGAGAAATAGCATTATAATGCTCATAAACATGCTACTCTGGAAGTGTTTGACTGAGGGCTTAACATATTAACTAGTATGGATCAAGTCTTTAGCCATGGAGTAGGATTGTTAATTAGGCTTGAGCTTTAGATCGTATATCAGTGCATTACTTAAATTTCTTACTAATCTTCTGCTTGAAACTTAAGACAGAAAGTTGTGGAGATCTTCATTCAGCAGTGGGAACTGATTAATGGTTAACAATTATGATATGTGTGTGTTGCTCATGGTGGTTGTTAAACCTTCAATAAAAAAAAAAAAAAAAAAAAAAAGATTTGTCTGTATGTATGTACATAGAAAAGGGGATATTTAACAAATATTTTAAAAATGGAGTTGAATGATTCGCTCCTTTCATAGATTTATTTCATATCAGAACATTTATGACAAAAAAAGTAAGATAAAACTGCACAAAAGCAGTTGGTTTTTTTTTCTAAAAGTTGATATGTGTGATAACCCTGTGAAAATACCTAAATGTGGTTCAGTTAAGAATAAATCAATGAGGTAACCATTATATGGTAATTGGTTATCTTAAAATTCTTCAGTTTTAGAAAACACCAGCCATTTTATAAAAATTGGTCCATAATGGATAAGTTCTGTGAGATCTACCTGCAGTTAAGTTAGTTTTCAAAGTTCATTTCAGTGCTTTTACCAGCACATGTGTTACTTAATTTTTAATGCATTGATCCGGATTAGTGCCTTTTTAGGTTTCATACGTAAAAATCTTTGTTTTGTAGGTTAGCTCAACATATTACCTATGTTCATCAGAATTGTTCTGAGCCTCCTACAAATTTGCAACCTCTTGATATGAAGCTGATGCGAAGGTATATTGCACTATGTCAAAAGAAGATCCCTTCAGTTCCTGAAGACCTGACGACTTACATTGTCTCTGCCTATGTGGAGTTACGCAAAGATGCCCGAAACAGCAAAGATATGACTTATACCTCTGCCAGGAACCTTTTGGCCATTTTGAGATTGTCCACTGCACTGGTAAGTGTATTAAATGCAGTGACTAGCATTCAAATGACGCATTTGAAAGTTGTGCGTGATGGTCTAAACAAATATGAGTACACAATTCGATATTGGAAAATTAAAAAAAAAAAAAAAACCTTGAAAAATATATAGTATTTAAGGTTATTTGCTAGTACTCACCTAATTCATAAAACATATATGTAGTACATTTTTTATCTGGTAAAGTTTTAAGCCAATTTTCAAAATATAAAACAAAACACTGTGATCCTAGCAAAAATTTAAGCTCCTGAATTTTTTTTTTTATGAGCTCCTGGAAAATTCCTGGAATTTATTTTCTGTAAATGCGTACTAATGCTATAGAATGTGCCTTAGTAGGCCAGAATTATGTGTACAAATTTTTCATTTTATGGCGATATTGTGTCCATTGATGGGCCATTACAAAGGAATTTGTATGTGTGCTAAATTTATCAGGGTGTCTACTAGTCATGAAAGTCACAAAAAAGTATCAGCAACCCTGTGTTGAGAGATTCAAAGATTACTCACAGACAAAACAATGTACATGGTCTAATGGCTGACGAGAGCCCAGGTGACTAAAACCGTGGTACCAGTTAGTACCTTCACTGGCTGGCATTTGTAAGTGGAACCATTTTGATTCATAAATGATCTATGCATATTAAAATGCTATTAGCAATTTTGCATTACTGTTTTGTTATGCTCTAAATGGTTTATCCAAATTAATCAATGTAGGATCAGTTAGGAAACAAAAAGAGAAATGCTATATATTGGGTTGTCGGAAAAGTCGTGACGTATTTTAGCCATGTTTTGCAAAGGTCATTTATTGATAGAAAGAACAAAGATCAGTCAATGATATAACGCCCGTTTTGTTCGATAACCTTTTGCCATCTTTCAGTGAGCTGCACAATGCCTCATTCATAGAAGGACCTGTCTTTCGTGGCAAAAAACTGGACAAGGTGCTGATTTACAGCCTCATCTGAATTGAACGTTACACCCTGCAAGGACTTGAAGAGAGCGAAACAAGTGGAAGTCTGACGGTGCAAGGTCAGGCGAGTATGCTGGGTGTGGCAACACATCCCACCCAAGCTCCAATAATTTTTGGCGGGTGATCAAACTTGTGTGTGGTCTTGCGTTGTCGTGATGGAACACAACACCTTTACGATGAACGAGCTCTGGACATTTCTGGATGATGGATTCGTTCAAACTGTCCAGTTGCCGACAGTACACATTCGAATTGATTGTTTGGTTCCGTGGTAGGAGCTTGAAGAACACTACACCTTTAAAATTCCACCACACTGAGACCAAAACCTTCCGCTGATGACAGTCTGCTTTGGATGTCGTTTGAGGCGAAGCAGCACGTCGGGACCAATGTTGTACACAATCCACTTTTCTTCACCAGTTATCAGTTGCTTCAAAAAAGGATCGTTTTCCTCACGTTTAATGAGCATATCGCAGATGTTTATACGCGCCGTCAATTGAGCTTCTTTGGGTTCATGAGGAACCCACACATCGAGCTTGCTTACGTATCCCAGCTTCTTCAGGTGGTCGTGAACACTGGAATGATGGATGTGCAATGTGTCCGCAATCTCTCATGTCGTGTAATGTGGATTTGACTCGATCAATGCCTTGATTTGGTCGTCATCAGCCTGGGTGGGCCTCCCGAACCGAGGAGCATCATTGAAGTCAAAATCACCAGCACGGAATTTTGCGAACCACCGCTGGCACTGACATTCTTGTAGAGCATTATCACCGTACACTTTACGCAACTTTTCACAAGCTTGACGCACGTTCTTCCCTTTACGGAGGTAAAACAGTAAAATATGGCGAAAATGCACAGTTGGTCTTCCATCTGCAACTTTATCTCAAATCTTCGCAAATCAACCGAATCGCTCACTATTCCATTTAGACTGCAGCTAGAACTGGCACCTGTCAAATACCATAGCAATAACAGAGCTGCACATGCTTCTAGTACTTCCAAAACCACCCAACCGCCATCGGGTGCCAAAATACGTCATGACTTTTCCGACAACCCAATTCACACAGCCTGAAGGGAAAAAAAAAACTTACATTTTTTCAATATTTTTGTAGTCAGAGGGGATGGGATATGTGTGATACCTGTAGAATATGATATTAAAAAGTTTGTTAACACTATAATGAACTAATTGTGAAGAGAATTGAAGCAGTAATACTTTTTATTTGGTGTGACTATACAGGAGTGTGTCATACTTCTTCAAAACTAAATGCTTTACTTAAATTTATTTTTGTAGGCTCGCTTACGTTTAGCGAATGAAGTTGAAAGAGATGATGTAAATGAAGCTTTACGTCTGCTTGAAATGTCCAAAGATTCTTTAAATCAAAGTCACGAACCAACGGGAAGGTAAGATTTCTGTTTTTCATTATGTCTAGTACTATCGAACTATATAAAGTTAAATACTTAAGTTTTGTCATAAATTTGTATTTAAAATTAGATACAGTGCTTTTTAAGCCACATTCACAATTATAGTGTTTACTTTGGATGAAAGGAAACTCCTGTGTTCAGTATTCAAGGCCAAAGCATTTCCCTGAGGAAAATTGCTGTCTTGATTAAGGGTCAGAGTTTAAAGAAGATAGATGATGTTGGAATTTACAAATTTGGTTCCATTCTATGTGGTTTAGGGAACGGGGTAGAAATGATGTGTTTTCCTGATAGTCCAAATTATTGAACTGTTCATATGCCTTTCTCATTCTGTCTGTCTTTGTCAGGCATGAAAGACTTCCGCGAAAACGCGGACATCCGTTTGTTTTTGTTCTGTTTTTGGTGTTACCAATATTATTCCAAAAATGCAGTAAAATTTTTATGGGGGGGTGCCTCTCTCTTGCAGAAAACAAAATCGTAATGACTTCAAACGACGAGATGGTTACGGCTGGGAATGACGTCATCTCTTCCAGGGATGGAAATTCTGCGCCAAAGTGTGCCAAAACAAAAGGCAGATTTTGCGCCATTGGGTGCCAGAACCTCTGTGCCCCGTTGTCATCGTCGGACTTCGGTACAGTAAATTCTCCGTGCGCACTATTCCGCTTGACGCTGAGTAAGTCCATACGGTGGGAAGAATGATTCAACGACTCCAAGTCATAGGCGTAGACAAGGGGGTGGTCCTCGGGTCCGGACCCCCTCCCCTTGAGGGGAGATTTAGTATGAATTTAAAGCAATATATGTGGGGCTTTCACCAATGAACCAAATCCATCAACCCCCCTTTAGAAATTTCTGGCTACACCACTGCTCCAAGTACTAGGAATTTTACGTAGTTACTATGGAAATCATCGACGGAAGCATCTAGTATGCTATGGAATTCGTCGGTCCGCTATGGACGACGGAAAGCATCGAGTATGCTATGGAAATCGTCGGTTCGTTACGAACGACGGAAAACATCAAGTATGCAACAGAAATCGAAAATCTCAGTGAAATAACGTTATTAAACATCTGTGTAAAGTTTATTTTCGTGCTTTCAAGATTCCTAACACTTGTTAAACATTTTCGGGAATGTTTCTTGGGTGTTGAGAATGTCACGTCGTTTTCCGTTTCCTCATATTGAATTTTTTCGACCTAGTCCCCTCCCCCCTCTCTCTCTGCGTGATTATATTTTTATTTTTGATGTTTTCTTGTCATATATTCCTTGTTTTTATTATCTTCGATAATAGTGAAAAGGAGCAACTTCGTTTGGTTTTGTTTTTTTATGAAATTTTTTTAATGTAATGCATGTTACCCTATTTCTAATACATACTTCTTCAAAACTAATCAATAGAGAGCAATCGTTTCGCCCCTTTCCCTTTTATTAAACGAAATTTAATATCTAGATCGGTATTTAATCCATCCGGTGGAATCCGCGCTGTTTCTGTGTCCCGTACAATTGTTTCACAGCAGAGTGAGCAACGCAAGATCGATTTTTCACTTTCATTTTCCATAAAATTTGTGTTTTTTCTTTTCTTAGTTACTTCTTACTCATACATGATATTTATTCGTGGATTCACAAAATTCCGCTTTTTCTGTCATCATTTAGGTTAATTCTCGAGATCGCTGTAAAACTGAAAAGGAGCTCTTTGTGGGGGAGGAAGGGGTCTTTTCCGTCTGGGGACGGTATTTCATATTTCAAAACTTTCGAAAACGGAAGTTAAACAGAGTGAAGATTTTTTCCCATATCCTAATTTATTTTTCTCGCGATGTTTCTCCTGCCCAGTATTGTTATTGAATTTCATTTTAATGCATAAATATTTGTATTTTAGCTTGATAAACGGAGGGAAAATGTCCAAAAATGGAAGTCGGACGGAGCAAAGATTTCACCGGCAATCGTAATCCCCGCTCGCGCAGCGTTCCGTCTACCCTGTGTTGTTGTTAAATGTCAGTAATTTTATACTTTGGATGCAGTGATGTGCTCCAATTTAATATTTACATAAATAAATTTCAGTGAATCCCAAAACATGCACTTTTTAAGTTAAACAAATTCAGTGCCCTCTCAAAAATAATGAAGGCAGTATTGAGTTGTTTTCCTGGCTCTCAAGTGGAAAATTCCTTTAGTATGATGGGGGATGTACTGGATAAAGAATCCAGCAACATGAAAATTGAAACATTTTCATCAGTTCAAACCATGAAATATAAGCTACTGAATCAGAATAAGTCAGCCTTGGATTTTTTAAAGAAAAACGGTTATTTGCATGACCCTGTAAATAGAGATTTATGCCAAAATATGAAATCATTGTCTTCAGAATATAAGAAAGAATTACAAGATAAGGAAAAAGAAATTAAAAGAAGATGAAAGGAGCTAAATATCTCTAATAACTTACACAGCAAATTAAAATAAAATGAATTGGTTCAAGAGAAAGAAAACTCTAGCCAGCTAATTCATAAAAGAAGGTTAGAACAAATTGTTAGACAGAAACAACTTAAGAAAATGAAATTTCATTAGTTGTGAATGACTTTTATTATTTATCTACAAAATGCATAGATGCCAAGTTGTACGAATCATCCGTACAATGTATGAATTTTGACCGTATTGTACGATTGTACGGAATACTTGATAAATGTACGAATTTTCCTGAAAATGTTAAAAAGTAAAAATAACGTAATTTCTGTGAGTGTGTGAAAGTTTTATGCATGAAAAATGTTGCTCATCCAACGGGATCATATCGCTGCATATAAGTACTGCTAAGAGTCTGAACAATGCTGCGCTGAGAAACCGAACGCACCCCATGCAAAAACGAGTTGATTTGCGTCATGAAATCACATGACCAAGTGGAGAAAACCGCGACCATAGTGATTCATCACCAGTATGTGGCGATTGGCGTCGCAAAGTTCGTTTCATGTTTTTTGGACGAAGCACGTGCAGTGACTTGACGTTGATACTGGAATATTGTCGGGTAAAATGTCAAACAAGCAGTATTCACAAATTTTTTAGATTCTTACACAAATAAATTCCCATTCATTGTGAAGTCGCAGAAAGGTGAGAATTTTGCTTTTTGTTCGGTCTGTAGTTGCGATTTGAACATTTCCCATTGAGGCATTAGTGATGTTAAAGTGCATATTAAATCGAAAAAACATCGTGGTTTTGCAGCATGTATCAAAAAGAACTCTAATATTGAAGCATTTATCAATAGGGCTAATGATAATAGTGAATTTGATGTTATAAATGCTGAATGCTTTTTTACTGCTTTTATCATCGAACATAATTTACCTATTGCAGTTTCTGACCATGCAGGTCCTTTGTTCCGAGCAGTATTCCCGAAATGTGAAGTTGCCAAAAGGTATGGCAGTGCAAGAACAAAAACTTCTGCTATTATTGCAGAAATGTCTTCTAAAAATTCAGAATCTCTATTGAGTTTATTGAGAAACACTCCATTTGCAATTGCAATAGATGGAAGTAATGACAGTGATTCGCAACTTTACCCAGTCGTTGTTAGTTTTTATAATGCCAATGCATATAAAGTTGACTACTCTCTGCTTGCTGTGCCAGCTTTGGCAGGTGATTCAACAGGAAATAGCATTGGCAAACTTCTTTTAGACACTTTGGAATCTGGAAATATACCAGTTAAAAATTGCATTGCACCAAGTGCAGATAATGCACCTGTAATGGTTGGCTCAAAAAATGGTGTTGCTGCAGTTCTAAAAAATGCACAAAAGGATCTGGTGGTAATTGGCTGTCCTTGCCACTTAATTAACTTGGCTGCTAAAAAGGGGGCTGCTAGCTTTCCAGTATCTGTTGATGAAATTTCGGTTGACATTTTTTATTACTTGAAGTCAAGTAGTAAAAGAAAAACACGGTTGAAGCAGTTTCAAATGTTGTATGGTGTTGAAGTAAAAAAAGTGCTGAAACATGTATGCACAAGATGGCTTTCTCTGGGAATATGTCTAAAAAGATTATTAGAGCAGTGGGATCCACTGGTTAGCTTTTTTAAAGAGCAAATGAAAGACGCCAGAGCAAAAAAAAAAAAAAAACATAAATCCCTAGATAGTCACCACATACCCATTCTAAAGTCCAAATCCAAAGACTGTGCAGAAGACACGAGTCTGAGTGTGCCTATGAATAAAAATCTATGCCTGCATCAAACATTGAAATCAAGAAAAGGGAAATCTCTACATTATCTGATACTGATGTACCACCAGCAAAGAAAATAAAGAAAAATGTCCAAGGTGTAAAAACCTTTAAGTGTGGCCCTAATGAAGATATTCCAGTGTCACAAGCAGTTGGAGTATCTGGAGGTGTGGGCAAGTCTATGAAGTCTGAAACTATCTTAACTCGAGCAGAAAGGATATTTATGTTCCTTTCATCAGACATTAATAAGGCATATTGTCTTTTTCTGGATTTTGTGATACCCACTTTTGAAAGTACAAATGTAACTTTGCAGTCAACAACTCCTAAAATCCACATCTTAAGATCACTGTTAATGGGCATATTCAAAGATCTACTTGTTAAATTCATTAAACCATAAATTATTAAAAACTGTTCATTGTTGAAAATCAGATATAGTGACAAATGTAATCAAAAGGATGATTCTGAATTGTTGATAGGTAATGCTGCATCTAAGGTAATTAATGGTTTAAAGGCTTTAGAAAAATCAACATTTTACTCTGCTTAAGAACATATTTTAATCACTTGCTGTGACTACATTCTGCACAAATTCCCCTTCAATGATGAGTTTCTGAAACATGCACAGGTTGCTAACATTTCTTCTTTTGAAAACCAGGTGTTCACAGATGTTAAGTATTTTATTAATAAATTTCCCATAATGTTGCCTATTAAGGATGGAGAGAGCCAAGAGGAAGCAATAGACAAGCTCCAGTCTGAATTTTGTGCCCTTCAGATAGATGATTTGCCTGCAAATATTGTTAATGAAGAAATAATTGATACGAAGTGGGCCCTTTTAAGTGAATTAAAGGCACTGGATGAAGGTTTGAAATATAACATACTAGCAACAGTTATGCTATCTATCCTAACCATTCCTCATGGAAATGCAGAATGTGAACGAATTTTTAGTCAAGTTAAAAAAACAGGACACAGTTATGCAGTTCGTTGTCAGACTCCAACTTGCAGAATTTATTAATTGTGAAAAGTATGCAAAAAGGAAACTGCTATGAGCAAAAGTATCATAAAACATTCCTAAAAAGGCAAAGTCTGCTGCATCTAACTTCCCGATGCACTAGCAGCCAAGTGTAGCTGTAATTCAATAATGAATATGATGCTGCAATGAAAAGTATATAAATTCATTTAAAAATTGTGTGAAAATTTTGATATTCCAGAATTCATTGATTGTATCTCATAACAAAAAAAGTTACTTGTATATAAAATTGTGCCTTAGGTTCCAAAACACTATGCCCTAGATTCCGAGGCTATTTAAATTATTGGCCTGTGCGAAAAGGAAAAAAAAAGGTGCCCAGTCAGGCATCTAAATGAAGTATTAAAAAAAGCATTGTGAATTTGTTTTTATTTTGTAAATATGTTCTTAAGCTGATAAAATGTGTAAAGATAAATATGAAGTGTTTGAATAGTAATCAAAATAGTTAAAAAACTTCAATACCTTGGAATCTCCACATAAGACGTTTTCATCATATGTTCCAAATGAATAGTAGGAATATTCTGTGTGATGCAAATTCCATTTGAACAAGAGAAAAAAAAAAAGGGTAAAGAATATTCTCATTTATGCTTTCCTACTTCAACTACTGTATGTTTGTGATTATTTCATTTGCCTAGAAAACAGGAAATATTTTGATTTTATGAATGTGCTAATATCAATGACATTTATTTCCATTACCATTTCAGCACCATTTATTAAAAAGCTTCTAGATAAGCTACTGTGCATAGAAATAAATTTTTGGTGTAGGTACTTAAAATATTATAGCAGAAAATTCAGAATGCCCTTTTACAGCTTTTAGTTTTTTTAAACATAATTTCCCTATTCAGTAGGTAAATACTGTACTAATTTTAACTTTAAGAATTATACTAATTTGTACTAATTTTAATGAAGAATTGTACTAATTTCAACATTCGTAAGTTGGCAGGTATAAAAATGTCTAACGTTTTCGCAAGCACTGATCATATTTCTTCATTAATAATTGTGTCAAATCAAGAATGAACATTTATTATTCATCAAACTTTTATTACTTATCAACAAACATGTCTGAAGTTTTTCAAACCTTCAAGATTTCATTTCCATACAACATTGTTATCTTATAAAGACATTTGATTAATTTCCTCATTTGATTAAAGACATCATTCTGTACTAAGGTGAGTGATTTTCTATGCATATGACCTTGTCAGCAATTTTTCCCCCTTGCATTATATTGTACTATATATTTAATTTTCTTTGAACAAAATACATACATTAAATTTATTTAGTTGGCAGGCATGTGACCAATACCTAAATGTCGTAGTTATATACATTAGAGAGTGAAATGCAAGATTCAACACTTTGTAACCACCCCCCACACCACGCGTGTGGAAATTCAGCTTTTTCTATCACTGCCCACTTTCATGCCTGCTGTGTGTTGTGTGTGTTATTTAAATAAACACACTGTAGGGGCATTGGACAGTCCTTAACCAAAATGCAGTGAATGTCGTAATGCACTGCCAACCAAACTCCTTTACTTAGGATCTTTCTGTTTGCAGTAGATTCCAGTCACCTCATCTTTTGTATCTGATGTCAGGGTGATTCATAAGAATTCATGTGATTTAATGAATTGAGCAGATACATGTGGGATAATAACAGAATTGGTTGTTTATGTACGGTGATAAATAATGTATGGGATGATCATTCAACTCTCCAGCAAACAGCTGGCTGTACTTCATGGAAAATCACTTTTCCCAATCTGGGAGATTATCTACCAAAGCCCTCTGGTTCCAGGATTATGGAATCCCATACCAAAAAAAAAAAAAAAAAGTGTTTCCTGGCAAGCATGGTCGGTGTCTGTTCCCTCTCGGAACTCCAATCCGCTGCTGGCCAGGCTCGATACTGACCCTTGACTCTCCACTTCTGAGTCTTGAATGCCATGAGACTAAGAACCTATTCTTTGTTCTTACGTAACTCTGCATTTTCTTGAAAACCCGTGTCATGCTGTAGAAGTCAATGACATACAAATCTAGTTTGTCGTGAACAAATTACTCTTTCTTGACATTGTAATGGCAGGGTACAGGTTCTGCGTACCTGCCAACTGCTCCGGAATATCCGGATTATCCCGGATGTATGTAGCCACTCTGCATAGTTTGGGATTTTCTTTGGAAAAAACAAAATTTTTATTTCATTATCCACTTTTTCTCAAACAACGACTGTGGCTAGAAATATACTGCACTAAAAGTACAGATGGGGAAAAATTTAATTTTTATAGTGCATTTTAAAGATTTTTACCGTAATATTTATGTGCAAGTACGACGCTGTGAACAGAAGCTGTGGCGATGACATCAAGCTTTGCTCCGTTGAAACAAAGGTTCGTTGCAGTGGCCAATTCACGGGTGAAAGAGTACAGGAGGAACCAGTTACGATGTTGCCAGGAGAGTGATCCATTTTGTGGTGCTACTCTACAGAATACAGTCTTCCATTTTTTCGCACTGTTTTTAAAGCACATGCTGACAATTTCTTCAACGGTTTCGCATATGATTCCCTCACACCAAATATAAAGTTTGGAGATGCCTTTCTTGCTTGTGCAGAAGAGTTAAAGCAGATCTCCAGTTCTCACCAAGGGAAGTTAGAAGGGAAGTCGGAAACTTCATGTTTTGGTCCTGGTTTTAACGGCTTAGATGTTACGCCCTCGAGCGCATACGGGGGGGGGGGTCGCTGCCATTCTAAAGGGCGTAAAAACTATATGGGAGAACTGAATCGCGTTGACCAATGAAGTGCATAGGATTGTCACCCTTTGTTCAGGTCGGCCGCCAGGAATTCCCCAAGCAGAGGTCTGGTCACTGGTCAGAGAGAGCTATGCTAACACACACACTGCTTTGCCGTTTAATTGTAGAAGTGTGTTAACAGTGTTTTTCACAATGTCAAAACGAGGGCATTCCCAAGTTTTTAAAAAAGAATATGGAACAGCGTGGCCGGTGCTAAAAAAAATCGCATAAATCAGTCAATCATGTTTTATGTCCTATTTGCTGCTCATATTTTTCCATTGCTCACAGAGGTAAAAATTATTGCAAGCCGCACGTGGAAGGTGCACGCTATCTTGGAAATGTAGAGACACAAAACTCAAACCGAAGTGTAACATCCATGTTACCCTGTAGCAAAGACTTGAAAGTTATTCAGACAGAGGCTCTGTTTACCAAATTCTTAATTGGATATAACTGCTCGTTGTCGGTATCGGACCATGCCAGTCCACTGTTTAAAAAGATGTTCCAGGACTCGGAGATTGCTTCAAAATACGGATGTGCTCACACAAAGCCAACAGCGCTAATAAAATCCTTTGCTTTATCAGCAGCCCAGGAGATTGGCAAAATATTGATGGCAAACAAGTTTTCACTAGCAACTGATGGCAGCAATTCTGTTGCAGATGATAAACTATTTCCAATTGTTGTGACCTACTTTGATTCTGCATTAGGTAGGATTATTACCTGTTTATTATCACTTCCAAACCTAAATGGCGACTCTACCCATGACCTTCGAAGACAGGCCTGAGGACAAGTTTGTGACGCCATGTACGAGAGGGCTACGCATATAACGCTGATGATCGGAGCAAACTGTTGTGTGGAACAGATAGGACAGCTTTTTCTGATTGCGTAGTTTCCTTCTCCTACAGCATAATTTCAATCCCGAGATTTTATTTGCAGTTTCTTAAACAGAAAAGAAAAATGTATTCTGAAGTAGGTTAAAATATAGACGAGTCAAATTTAAATATTACACAACAGAAAACATCGAACTTTTTGCAGGCGCGCCTTTGCACAACGGAGCATCTCCAAAACTGTGAACATAAATTTGCCACTATTGCATTGAGATAGAACATTTAAAATTACAACTTACTGCACTAACCCTTTCTGAAGAATACTGATTATTTGAAATTTATATGAATTTATTTTTGCATTGCTTTCCACGTCACCCATTTTTATTTTGCATTGCTTTCCATGCTTGAAACGTGTTACCCATTTTTGCTTTACAGCCTGGCGGGTTCCCCAGGAGGCCTATCTCTATAATAAAAAGTTTCATAACACTTGCTTTAAATTTTCCAACCAAAAAATGGTCTGGTTTTATGACAAATAAGGTCCTGAGGATTAATTCCTTCCATCCTATAATGTGGATTACAGATTAGAGGAATGGTACTCATATCTGATTAACCTCCCGTATTCCAGCAAGCAAGGGTTTGTAGTGATTTATTTCACAAAATTTTGTTGTACTTCAAAGCCATAGTAATTTAACTATTGGTGAATTTCCATTAATCTGAGTTAGAATAGATTTGAATTGCATGAAGTCATTATTCATATGACACATACAGAGAGATGAATTCCTAGACTATGTTAACTGAAGTCTTAAAATGCTTATTAACTATTTCAAACAATTAACAGATGAATTCAGCACTTATAAAACTCATAACTTCCTTTTGTAATTACAAAATAAAATGAAATTAAATATAAACCTTAAGAAATTGCAAAGCATGTGTATAAAGCAGATGCAAGGTTGGTTCATATGTTTACAGTTATAAGTTAGAAAATCAGATATAAGAGATCCACCATGCAACAATTTACCTCGGAAAAGCATAATTAACTTTGTAGGATCTTACTTAGGTTAATGAAGGTGTTTACATTTAAAAGTTATAGAACAATTTTGGATTAAAATTATCAATAAGTTCTTTAATATAATTCAACTATGCATTCCATTTTTTATTCTGTTGGCTCTTCTGGAATTATTTCATAAGAATTTGTAATTTTCTTTTTTTAGACTGTGCTGTTTTTTGCATGAGATCATTCATCTTCTTACAATAATTATTGAGCAGGGCATTAACTGATGCCCAAATAATCATTTAATTTTTTTTTTTTCACATACATGCCCTTCTGAAATTAATGAAAGCTTCCTAGCAATTCTTCAGCTTGCAAAAGTTGCAAAGAAATGTCAGTTGCTAGACATTTCTGATTTGGGAATTTTAAAAATAAATGTTCAAATTCACTGCACAGTTTTTTAATAATAATATAAGTATACATTATTGCATTCACAACACTTTGATGGGGATATGCCAGTTTTCCTCTATCTAAATTTTTCAAGAAAGTGTATGATGGATCCAGTTCCAGTTCTCGATTAAGAGATAAATGAGTTCTACAAGAATTACATTTAATCCTCTTCAAAATTGAATGAACACAATATCCTGCTAAATAAATTAATACAGGTAGAGACTCACTCCAGCAATATCACTTTCTGTGACAACTATGTCAAAAGAAAATGCATGATTTAACTGGCTTTCCTCCAGTTCCTCCCAGTTTTCTTTGGCATCAACATGCACAATAGAAATCTGTCCACAATGTTTTGAAGACAATGCTAGTTTCATCAAACCTTTGCATTCTTAGCTTATTTTCACATTCATATACCTGCCTAAGCACTTGTTTCGCATTCAATATCAGTAAGCTTAAAAAGAAGTTCACACACCTAAAAAATTTATATTTGTTTTCAGAAGATTAACTAGGTAAACTATACATGTAATGGTACCATTTTTTCAGTTGTTGTTTTTTTTCTTTTTTTTTTTAAACATGCAACGATAATTGGTTAACACGAAAACTAATAAAAGTTTTGCCTTTGTAGGTATTAATTAAAGCTTAAAGGCAGCAAACAAATTTTAAATTAGAAACTAGATTATTTTGATACATTTTATTTATACTTAATTTTATTGTTTGTTGTGATTTTATTAGCCAGTATTTGAACTGCACATTCGGACCTATTAACCTGCATTGGAACCTTTGCCTGAAATAAAATTCTCAGGTTACATGCAACACTTGCAAAATATGGAAAACTGACTAACTGATTTGTAATTTGGTATAAGTCTAATGCACAGACTAAACCATTGCATTAGACTCTACACATTTACAGTAGATGTTTTAATTTATTCATAATGAGTAAGTTTTTAATATGGTTTATCCACCAATTGTTGCAGACTATATGCAACAGGAAACAAACAAATGTTAAATTAGAAAATGGCATGCCACTAATATGCAGTACAAGAAACAATATAAGAGTAGCCACAAAATATTGAATTTCTGCTTGAAACATACAAGTTAAATTACGAAATATATATATACTTACGAAATATATATATATATTGGATTACTAATTTACTTAATAACCATTATGAACTGGAGTTGTGGAATGAGTTGCAGTCAGAAAGCGGATCCAAAAGTGTCTATTACTTGAACCTAGTTACTTGTTAAATTTCCGAACTTACATCGCAAATGAAAAACAATTATTTCATTAATAATTTTAAGCTTTCATTTAAATTAAAGAAAAAATCTGTACATACCCTGCTGTATTTCGTCGGCATGAAGTTCTTTCGATGAATTCTGTTAATCCATTGCTTTTGGAGTGTTTCATCCTTTGGAAATGCAAATAATGAAACCTTTAGACCATTTAAATAGTTGCCGTTACACTTCGGAACACAGCATGTGTACAGCATCTTGGTGACAACTAAAATAAAAAGTTTAAACAAAAAACAATAATAACTTGCACGTAGTTAGACCTTGGACGCGAGAGATACGGTAGTTTTCTACTCCTGCCAGGCGTGCGCGAAGATCACTTAAGGTCGAAGGTCAGGTCAGAGCTCCCCTGCCAAGACATACCTGAGGGTGATGACGTCACATGAGGGTGCGGAGTCTGTTTTCAGGCCTGTCTACGTAGGTCACGCTCTACCTGTGAAAATATTTTTAAGCTGTTAAACACGGAACTTTCAAAATATGAGGTTCCATGGACAAATTGTGTGCCATTTGGTGCTGGTAATGCTGGGAATTCATAAAGGTGTCAGTGCATGTATTAAGAAAAAAATCATGATGCTATAATACATGGTTGTGCATGCCATTTGATCCACTTAGTGGCAAAACATGCTTCAAAAGAATCAATAGGGGTTAATGTTTAAGATTTTCTTTGTTGATGTTTACTTCTATGTGAAAGCAAGTACTAAAAAGGCTTGAACTTTTAAAATTTTGCCAACAGGTTTGTGAATTAGAAGCACATAAAATTACTAAGTATGGCTCAACAAGATGGCTGTCAATGGGCAGTGTTGTTGAAAGATATTTGGAGCAGTGGGATGCATTAGTACAGTTTTTTTTTTTTTTTGTGAGGAAGAAAAAGATGAATCTTCAGTATTTTTGAAATTAAAAGAAATTTTTGAAGCTCCAAAGATGAAACTTTATCTGCTTTTTTTACAATCAACCATCCCACTGTTCACCAAAGTAAACATCATGATGCAGCAAGATGCACCCATGATTCACAGATTTTGAAGAGAGCTGACATCATTATTTAATGAATTAGTATCAAGATTTATTAAGCCTTTTGCTGTGACTGCTGCAGCTTCTGTATTTGACATGGACTTTTCAAGTGGGAAGATCCGGAAAGATGATGATGACCTTGTTATTGGGGGAAAAACACGACAGTGTATCAAAAATTCAAATTTGTCATAAATAGATTTACGCAATTTTTATTTCTCTGTTAGACAGTACTATAGTAAGGCATGTATGTACATGAAGAAGAAATTTCCTTTACAAAATGAACTGTATCATCATTGTGAGGTTGCTAACATAGCTTTGCGCCAGGAAACTAAATTCTCATCAGTTGATTTCTTTTTAAACTTGTTTTCTTTTTCTGATACATAAAAAGATTTGGTTGACGAACAGTTTGCCAAATTCCAAAGTCATCCTCTGACAGAAGAAATATTAACTGCCGACAGAGTTGACCCAGCTTGGAATTTAATTATACATTAAAGATCATAATGGGTCATTTAAATACACTGTTTTACCAAAATTAATGGCCACAATTCTCCTTAAACCTCACAGCAATGCCACATGTGAATGAGTGTTTATCATGGCTAAGAAGAATCTTAAAATAGTACTAGTAATCCGAATTTCTGGGCATAGAATATAAATCAAAGTTTCCAAGCTTCCGCACATCAACCAGATGGCTTTTTCAAGGAAAGTAGACAGCTGACTGCAAACTGGATAATGGGACACTTCAACAATTTGAATGTAGTGATTTGACTAGACAATAAATGAATAGGCGAAAATGTGATCAGACATTCGAAGAAACGGGGTCACGTTGGTTGGGCGCACTGTACTGTGGTAGAAAATACAGCATTATTTGAAGAATTGATTCTAAATGCGTGGCAACTCAAGAGAGACGCTATCATTGCAAGCCTCACTGCTGGTCAAGATTTCCAAGGTTTCGCGAATGGCAGTAGATTTAGGTGTGGAGTATGAAGCTAATTTCTTGATATCATTCCACATAATCAGCAGACTGGAACTTGACTTCTCTTGATAGGGCAGTGGATATTTTACTGTCTTTTGTATCCCTTTTATGTTCGTTGATTCTAATTCCAAACGAAAGTTTGGTCATTCCGATGTAGGATCGCCTGGAGCCGTCCGGATATTGTAGTGGGACTGCATAAACACCTGCCTCATTGAGAAGAGGGGACTTGTCAATATTTCTCTTAAGCATCGTATATACAGAAGCTGGAGACCTTATGCCGACACCAAAGCTCGTCC
This sequence comes from Macrothele yani, assembly GCA_039090855.1. Taxonomy (NCBI): domain Eukaryota; kingdom Metazoa; phylum Arthropoda; class Arachnida; order Araneae; family Macrothelidae; genus Macrothele; species Macrothele yani. The sequence continues at coordinate 93,746,494 of CM076998.1, forward strand.
ACCTGAGCGTGTTTTTGAGTTGATAGGAAACTTTTGGCGTGTAGGGAATTGAGCCCAGGTAGCGAAGTTGCGGCATAGAAAGATTGACACTGCTGGTTCTGGCTTTTTCAATAAAGTTATGCATCTGGTTCGATGTATATCCTGCCTCAGTGGCCAATTCGACGATGATTTTTAATTCCGATTCTCTAGAACGAACATTGGAGGAGACGGTGAAGGCTCTTCTAATTCCAGAACGGAAGAAGGCCGTCTTGTACTCATCAGGGCAGAATGAACTGCGGAGCATCAAGTTGGGAACGGAGGTGGGTTTATAATAGATTTACGTACGAAGGCGATTGTCGTGCGATTTTCTCACTAAGATGTCGAGATATGGTAAGATACCACTGCGCTCAAGCTCCATAGTGAAATTGATCGTAGGGTGTATATAATTGACTTTATCGAGGAAAGATGGGAGAGTTTCCTTTCCGTGAGGCCATATGAAAAATATGTCATTCGCATATCGCAGCCAGGTGGTGGCCCTGGGGTGATGTTAGTGAATATAAGTTGCTCAATGGGGCGAAGTATTGCTTCTGCGAGAATGGCTGAAAGCGAAGATCCCATTGGAGCGCCATTTACTTGCTCATAAACTTGCCCTTGGAAACTGAAGTAGCTGGAATTTGAGACCAAGTCCATTCATTTGAAGATGCTGAGAAAAGACTCTTGCGAATAAACTGATGAATTAGAAACAGCCTCTTTCAACGTTCTGATGCCTTCCGGCACAGGGACTGATGGGTAAAGGGATGCCATGTCGAAACTGCCAATAATATGTTGTTAAACAGTGAGTTGCTTGGTTTTCGTGGTGAAATCTAAAGTAGAAGTTAATACAAAGTCCGATTCAGGTAGATGACTAGTCAGGAATCTGGATAATGCCTTATCTAAATGGTAGGTCAGTGTGAACCTTCTGGTCACAATCGGTCTCAATAGATTGCCAGGCTTGTGGTGTTTTAAGCCTGCCAAAGAGTTTTATGATCTGAGAGCCAGGCAATGATTTGGAGGCTTTCTTGAGATCTTCCAGAAGAGCAGGTAGTCTTGCAGCTCGTTGTGCCCATGCAACCCAAGAATTTAGAGGATTAGTTCGTAAGACCGTAGATCCAGAATCGGAAATAAAATCCTCTAGTTTCTTATTGTAATCCGCTGTGTTCATAATAGCTATCTGGCCGGATTTGTCCGTTAGGGTCAACAATATTGAGCTGTCATTTCGAAGGTTCGAAATTGCCCTCGGAATTTTTAAATTACCAAGCGTTTGTCTATTATTGTACCTCAATCTCAGCCCAGAGCAAAACAGTTGGCGTGGTTCATCTTTGGCATCTATTAGAACTCGCAAAATTATGCTCTCAAATTCAGAAACGGAGCTTTTGAGGTTCGGTTTCGATCGGAAACATACAAGGGTATATTACTTGTGTAATTTGTCTTGGTCTTTAGCTGTGAATATCATATGTAAGAATGTACGTATAAAGAACATTTTCAGAATTTGCATTTTTAACTTAATACTGAATTTAAAAAAAAAAAGTAGCTTTCTTATTCATTGACTGTAGATTTGCCTCTGGTTTATTGTTTTCTTTTGTTATATGCTGCATGTTCCTGTTGTTCCCCAACTGACTATAAATTGTCTTTTATTTGAATGTTTCATTCTATTAGTTCAAGAAAAAGAAGTTATTTTGTGTTGGAATGCACAATAAATTTTAACATTGCAAAATTAGATCCAGCACTTTGAATCCTGCATTTAAGGGTTAAGATGGACATGGTTCGTATGCTCCTTGAAAACCTTGAAAAATAAAACTTCATCTTCAAGTCCTTGAAAGTATTTGAAAAAGTTCAAGACTCCGTAAATAGTACTTGAAAAAAATATTTTGGGTTTTTTTTTTTTTTAAGTATTGGTATGAAAGAGTATGTGTAAAATAATTGTTTGTGCTAAAAAATTGTATAGGTTATTTCTGTGTAATTCTTATAAAAACACCAAGCTGATCAAATAACGCTGAACTTGTGTTCAAACCAGAAGAGCACGTTGAGCGCAAGTACCTTGGCTATGACATCGTTATGGAGTAAAAACATCAGCATGGGAGTAAAATAAGTAGAATGATGTATTCGTGAATTATGATGGACTTCTGTTTACTGGGGTTAGGGACGCGTTCTTGCAGGAGAGTGGAACTTATAGGAGTTGCTTGTGCTTCATGCGTGTAGACCCTTCATCTAATTAATACACACTGTTGATGTGGATTAGGAACATCAAGCAGAAGTCATCGCTCTTTCCCCATTTATAAGTGAGTCATGGCAAAATTCTCATTGGCCGCTCCGGGAATTGAATCTTATGTGAGTCTGGAGAATTTGAGGCCGCTGTGATGCAGTGGTAGCATGTCCGACGTGTAACTGGAAGACCCTGGGTTTGATTCCCGGTGGCGGCCAATGAGAATTTTTTCGTGATTCACTTATAAACGTGGAAAGCGCGATGACTTCTGTTTGACGACCCTTCATCTCCTGGCTGTACAAAAAATCAAGTCATGCATCAAAAATAAAAAGTTAAGCAAACAATAAGTATCATACCAGCAGATGAACACAAAAATAATGTACCCCTTCAAAATATTCCACAAAATAAAATGATTTTGAAAAACACCAAAACAGAGGGGCAATTCAAAGTTAATGAAATAAACCAACAGGGGTTCAAGGGGTAACAGAGGCAGGTCACTGAAGATGTGCCTGTCCCAGCTAAGTTTAATGGTTTGAACTTGCTAAAATACCTACCGACCGATAGCACACACATGTGATAATTTGGTTTTAAAAAGTCCTTGAAAAGTGCTTGAATTTATTTTGCTTGGAAGAGTACGAACCTTGGTGGAAACTGGAGCATAGTCATTGATTATGTGTTCTTAAATTCATGGCTTGTAAGGTACTTCTGTATCTTTCTTTTTTTTTTTTTTGCGCCAAAGGCACTTTTATTCTATGGTGTAAATTTTGCATCAATTAAACAACAAGAAAAAATCCGTTGGTTTTCAGTAGAGTAACATAGGCATAGCATATAAAGTTTGTGAATTTATTTACTGATGTATTAGTAATGAATTGATCGCATTGTTGCCAATTTTCACAATTCACTTCTGTAACATATAAAAAGTTTGAACTAAATCGTGTTAAATAATACTTATGTGTTGTATATGTGTTTTTGTTCTTTCCTGTATATAGAGCTCAGACTGTGACTGATCAGATATTTGGTGTGATAAGAGACATAATGAATGAAACAGGAGGAAAAACAGTAAAGATGGCAGATGCTGTAGATCGGTGTACCTCTAGAGGATTTAAACCAGACCAAATTGAAGAAGCCATTGAAGAATATGAGGAGTTAGATGTTTGGCAAGTTAACCAAGCTAGAACAAAAATCACTTTTGTATAAAAAAAATGTACATATTCTTAGCCATTTTATCTGACACACATAATTCAATCACTGGTAGTATATTTTTTGTATAACTTTTTTTATTCTTTTTTGTGAAAAAGCCCATGTTTTACATTATTGTCATAATAAACTATTTTGAAGTTCATTGATTTTGTAGCTTATTACATAGAGTGTGATTTGTCAGTTTCATATTTTCCTGTATAGTGAACAGTTTCATTTAGATGAGTGAAGATATGTGTTGTGTGTGTTCATCAGTTACAATTTAAAAAAAAAAAAATCCCGTTTTTACTAGCATAATCAATTTTCCTACACCTTCAATTCGGTCAGTGCAAAGCATCCACTTTGACCTGGGAACTATGCACATAACTTGAATCGGACATGAAGATCTCCCTTTCCAACCAAAACAATGCTTATATATCACATCAAAACCTGTGTCAATGATAATTTATTTGCTTAGACATCTTTGAAGTCCGTATTCGTTTACCTGTCTCACACATTCTCAAGGGTTTAAAGTCCCTGGAATTCTGGAAAAGTCCTCGAATATGATTTCTCTTTTTTTTAGGATCTTTTATAAAATATTAAAACCAAGGAAAGTCCTTGGCTTTTCATATTTTTATAAAATATCCTGCTATAGTCCTGTATTTTTTTCTTGCAATGAAAAAAACATTGGTTGAAATGTTTGGATTGGTTGCATCACTTTGTCGTAGCTCCCTGTGGGATGTGCTCGCGATGAGATCACTTTGTTCCAGGGAATGTGAAGATGTGATGCCATCTCATGTTATGCTGGAGTGCAAGATGTGTGAGTGCCATATTTCCAGTGACCTTGGTTTGTAATATAGTAGTTACCTACAGTTGGAGTTTGCTATTCTACTGTATTACAGATCCCATTACTATCGGATAGTTATTGTGTTAACAAGGGTTTTTAATCCTTGTTGTATTCTGATTTTGGTACAAGTTCTGTTTGGAACATTTCCGTTCTCATGGATGCTGCAGATAATGGCATGAAGATATCTTCTGTTCAAAAGGTGAAAATTCAAACTTGTTTACATATTTAAACATAAACTGGGTCTGAGAATATTAGTCTAGTTTTTAACCCCTAGCAAGAAATATTTTCATCAAGAAACTGGGAAATTTGTAGATAATCTTAGCAGGGTTCGTTGATTTAAATCACAAATAAAAATCATTGATTTAAATCACAAATAGAAATCTTCAAATCTCCATTATGTTTCTTTATCTCAACGACTACAGTCTTGTGACGATTATATATAGATTAAGATAAAACAACGTAGTTGTCACAAATGTTTATTTATTTATTAATTTTTTTTCTCAAGCCGACCATGGTTTCGCTGGGTATTGACCTAGCTTCATCAGGACGAATGGCACGTAAATATTCAAATTGTATATGACATCATAAATGGTGTTTACAATCACGTGTTTTGGTTAGATGCTTCCACGCGTTTGATAGAAATGGCGTGGATGCCATGTCATTAACAAGTTGCAAAGACTTCTGATATATATGGAAAGCTTCCAAACTATCAAGTTTGGAGGTTGAATCTGGCTTGTCAAATAAGTTTTGCTTCTTCAAAGAGAAATATGTGGTCCTTTTCGTTACAGTGTTTAGCCATCGATGACTACTTTAGGTCACAATTCCGAATGTAGATCTTGTGCTCCTTCAATCGAAAACGCAAGGCTTACAGGTCTGTCTTATATATGAAGCGCCACATTCAACACGGAATTTGATAAATTCCCCACGAGTTTTTGTATTCAACACAGTCCTTTGATCCAAAAATCTCATTTTGTTTATGGGTTTAAAAATCACCTTAAAATTATTAAAGGTTTTGAGAATTTTTGTAATTTTGAAGGCAATGTCACAGGAAAATAGAATAATGGCAAAATTCTCTCGCAATGGGCGCATCACAGGAGTTAATGTGGAAATGGACTTCGGTTTCTGGAATTTTGTCAGAGCCTTGTCTATAATGGAAGGATTGTATCCTCACTGTACTGCAACACGTTTAAGGAAATAAAGTTCTTTTTCCAAACTGTCCTTATCTGAACATATATGTATCGTGCGATATATGCAACTGTAAAAGGCACTGAGTTTTTGTTGACAAGGGTGATTAGACTTGGTATGTGGAGGTGAAAAAATAGCGAAAGGCTTCCGATAAATTGTGGTTGCAAGAGATTGATTTAAACGAGTTACCAGGACGTCAAGGAATGGTAGGCATCCGTTATTTTCAGTTTCGTAGCTGAATTGAATGTAAGGATCAATGGAATTTATAAGTTTGACTAATTCCAGAATTTCAGAATGTTTTCCCTTCCATAGAACGAAAGTATCGTCTACGTATCGTATCCATAAGTCAAATTTCACAAGTTTGAAAAGTTTTTCTTCAAATCGACGCATGTAGATTTCACATAATATAGGTGACGGTGGGCTGCCCATGGCTAGACCTTCCGTCTGTTCATAAAACGTTCCACAGAAAGTAAATCTGTTCTGTTTTATGCAAATGTCCACTAGTCTTGTTATTTCCTCAACTTCAGGTTGGCTGTAATGATGCTCTATAAGACTTGCTTTTAGGGATTCCAGAGCTCCTTTTACTGGAACATTGGTGAACATAGATACCACATCAAAGGATAGCATTAGTTGATCTACATAGGGATGTAGTTTGAGTCGATTGGTAAACTCAATGGAATTTTTCACAGATGTTTCTTTTGGAGTGGCCAAGGTAGATAATTTTGAAGATAAGAACTTCGATAACTTATATGCGCCGCCCCGGTGGCGCAGTGGTCTAAGCGATGGCCTCTGATCATTCGTCCGAATGGGGTCCGGGTTCGAATCCCGGTGAGGCATGGATGTTGTGTTTGTCTTACAGCACTGGCTCTCTCCCTTCCCTGGAGCCAGTGACCCTAAATTAGGGACGGGCGACTGCTTTTAGCCCATTGAGTTGCTCATGGTGGTCGTTAAACCTTCAATAAAAAAAAAATAAAAAAATAACATATGCTGCTGTGTCGATATTACTTACTATAGGTCGGAAAGGAATTCCAGATTTGTGTATTTTAGGGAGAGCATAGAATCTCGCACAACGGGCGTATGAAGGTTTCAGTTTGTTTTTTATGTTTTGGCTCAGAGTTTCTGAGTTTTTGATTAATTTCTGTATTTCTTTCAATTGTTTATCTGAAGGATCATTCTTTATTTCTTTGTAAAGTCCATCCGAAATAAGATTTTTGACTTTGTTATCGTAATGATTTTTGTCTAACACAACCACCTGACCTCCTTTGTCAGCTCTAGTAATGATTAAATTTGAATTTGAGCGCAATTCTTTAAGCGCATTAATTTCTTTGGTCGTTAAATTTGGTCTAGGTAATGTAGCATGATTTGTGGTTATCACTTGGCTGATACAATGTCTAACTATTTCTTTTTCTTCAAAGTTGAGACTGCTTTGTATTAGAGATTCCTCAACTGAAGCAAATGACCGGACAAGTTGACAAACACTTCATTATCTGGATACACTATTCCATTATTATTACTATTATTATAAGCTTGTTTATTCTTATTACCTGCTATCAAATTTTGGAATTTTCTTTCGAGGGAAATTCTGTGATTCAATGATATGTTGATACTATGAACTGAAGTGTTTTTGTCTAAAGTATCAAAATCTGCTAATTTTTTAGCTAGCCAAAGATGTAGATCATAAAGTTCATGTTCCACCTTTGCAATGTCCTTCCGAGTGTCCTTAATAACAGCTCTAAGAATCGCAAAAGAAGCATTGCTAACTGCTCTTGTTACGTTCTGGTAGGTATTAGTTACATTTCAAGGATATAAAGTTCGGTAAGATGCGATGTCTTTTGCATCGTTGTAAGAAATTCAAATGGTTTAATAATCTGAACTTCTTAATTCTCAGTTTTGAAAAACGATTGATCGTACTTTTCAAAGTAGTCATATCTTCTCAGGAGCATTAGATGTACAACGTTCCTATAATTCACTTACTTGAAAGTTGAATTTGAAGTAGTCAATAGGATGTTAAAATGGTGTCCGTTTAAGATGCACAGACCTATACTTACGCACCGGTGTAGTCTGGAAGTCCGTTAAACTGAAGATTCTTTATCTCAACGATTACAGTCTTGTGACGATTATATATAGATTAAGATAAAACAACGTAGTTGTCACAAATGTTTATAAATGTGTGTTTGTGTTGTTTTTTTGTTTTTTTTTCCCACAAAGAATTTTTCTTTGTGTCATTTCTTAATTGCAACCATAAAGGCATAAGGAAATTCTAAAACTTAACAAAAATGAGATTTGTTCCTTTGCTGTGAGATTATAAAAGTTCCAGGCTCCCGGGACTGTTAATCTCCTTTTATGAAGGTTAGAAGTTGGATGTTGTCAATAGCAAAGGAATCTGACCTTTTGCATTCACCAGTGTTCCCTTTCTTGTACATGAACTCAGCAGGAGGATTATTTTAGTGGGTAGTAGTAGAGGGATATAAACAGGGCTTGAAATATTTCAAGGTGGTTTACCAGTCAGGCAAATAACTCAGTTGAAAATCAACAGCCTTGCAGGGCTCTCGAGAAAAACAACTCAGTTCTGAAAATTAAAAGCTAATTGTTTACACGTTCAATGATATTTATGAAATTGTAAACATTTTCAATATTTTATTGATAACCTAATAAATTTTAATTACCATTTTATAATAACCAAACTCAGTTTTCTCCCTCTAGAATAGGAGATGCAATAATCCTTCAATCTTTTAGAACTTTCCTAACAGTTCCGTGGAAACGTGGGAATCCGTGTTTGCCCTTTGACCTACGATACCAATTGCTAAGTGAGAGCTCACGACGCACATGTGACTGACTTTTGTACATAAAAATATCAGTTCTTTAATAAGGCTTTTTTTAATTTACAGAACTGGTTCGTGACTGTGTGCCAGCATGAAGAATCGGTTTCTCCGCAAAAGGAATTGTACAGTGAATACTGTGAGTCAAAACATCCGACATGATGTGTTTAACAAATAACATGAGGGAAGAAGCCACAAGCCCAGAGAATGATTTCCCAAAACACTGTGAGAAAAGGTAAGCAGTGTAAACACTGCTTATGGGGAAACGGCTTATAGAGATGAGTTCAGGCTCAATTTTAGGAGCCCTGGTCCAAAGGCCTGGAGCTCAGGCTCTCTGATTACATGTGTTTGCTAAGCCCAGGCCCGTGTTCTCAGAAAATTTTGCTTAGCAAGGCTTGCATTATGCACAGGCCAAAGCTATGGCTCATTCAAGTTTAAAAATCATTAGTTTAAAAATTTACTTCAATTAATCCACTTCATAGTATTAATATGTTCTTCGAAACACTATGCATAAAAGCAACTGTTCTAAAATGTGGACTAGTAAATAAATAATCGATGCACGTGCCGTTCGACTATACCAGGGGAATTGGTGATTTTGCCAAAAGCTGAAGATAAGAAAATCTTTTAGAAACACAAAATATTCCATTCATTATTTCTTTTGGATTTCTAAATTTACTTTTATTTTGAATAAATTGCATTACAAAACATACAGCTCTTTATAGACAGTTGCATGTGTTTTTAATAGTGACTCTAGAATGCTGAACTTTGCAATATAATTTACGTATATGCTAACTGGTAAAGATAGTTTACAGTGATGTAGTAGAATATAAAAAGCATGTAGGAAAATTTCCAAAAAAGAAGTATGAGCATTTCCACATTAGATTATTCTGCATTTTGTAACATTAACAAAACTGCACATAATAGTGTAATAACCACGATATTATTCTATGTGTGTGCGATTTCCACCAAGTTCATCATGAAAATTGCTTACCGTTTAAGCCTCTCAAAACTCCTCAAAAAAAGAATCTTATCTAATGCTTCAGCACTTAAACTTGATCTTCTTTCCTCTAAAACTTGACCTGCTGCACTAAACCCTCTCAAGCTAGCAGAACTACTGGCTGGTATACATAGTGCACGTCTCACAATGGCAGCTAGCTTAGGAAATTGAGAATTCTTCCACCATGGTAACAAATCCACAGCTTCAAACTGTGTTTCTCCGTTGTGCAATTCCATATACTTACAAATTTCATCAGGATCATAAATTTCATACTCATCTTCCAAATCTTTAAATAAGCCTGCTGTTTTTTTTTTCTGGAAAAAAACATTACTGAAGAAATCATACTATAGATCTAGAAGTGGCACCACCCATGTACTTAACACTAGAATTTTTTTAATGTTTGGTAACCAGTTAATAACAATAATATCCAGGGAATTATTTTTTAATTACAGTTTTTCATGAAGGTAACTTATAAACAATGAAGGATATACATAAAGAATTCAGTAATGAAATTCAACATGTGTACTTGCCAAGCCCGGGCCCGGGGGTTTTGGCTCTTAATGAATCCTGAGCCGGCCAGTTTCCATAGACGAGGCCAAGCCTGAGCTCATCTCTGGGTCATTCCATGTCAGATCACCCAGCTTAATTTTGAAATGACAGCCACCAACTCAGATTTTCATGAAACTTTTTTTACTTGTTACTGCCACCAAGTTACTAATCCATGTAAATTTTTTCTGCCCTAGGCCACATAGTTTCTGAGATATAAAATGTCAAAGTTTTGGAAAATTGTACATTGATGACGTTTCTGAGACTCCGCTTTCAGACGCAGTATTTGAGAAAAAAATTCATAGTTCTGGGTCTAATCAACATATCACTACCAAATTTTTACTACATGTCAAGCAAAGTATGTACATTTCAGAAAAAAATATATAAATCTTGCCTACATCTGAGAGACACTAAAATTTATTAAATTTTTATAAACACATTTTTAAGTGCAAAGACGATGCTTCATTAAGTGATTATTATGGCATAAGGCACAGGAGTTACCAGAGCGCTTTATTTTTTAACTGAACCTAAAACTATAGTCTAAAAGGCTGTGAAAGAAAAATAGTGGGATTTTGATTGCTAATATAGTTATTTTAACTTATAAATTAAGTTATTCTATCTAAGCACAGATAGTTTCAAACGTGACACTATGCATCATAATAGACATCATATTAGAATTTTTTTATCAGTGTATGAAGAGCATAAATTACAAATTTTAGTAATGTAGAGAAAGCTTATGACAAGAAAAATTTTGTCATAATAACTTAAATAAATAAATAAAATCTGATCTAGAGTACAAAATTTTCAACTGTAAGTGATAAAAACATAAGAAGTGTAACAATTAGTAGGTATCTATAGCTAATTAGGATAATCAACCAATGGAATATTTTAGTTCAACAAATTAAAAGCTTGAATAATTAATCTTACTTTTCATCTGAGATGTCGTATCTTATTGTACTGGTGTTGTATTAAATCAGCCTCTTTTTCAGGAAAGTAGTACACCCTTCCAGAACCCTTGGTGGTGGGAGGACTAACAGAAGAAATGATGTTACACAGGGGAACGTGGCAGATGTCTTTCTGTGGAGGCCAGTGAAATGATAGTGCTGGGCCATGCGGGTGCATGAACTTTACTTTAAGATCACCTTCCTCCACATGTTTAGAAAGTACTAATCCAAAAAAAACAGTGACTGTCATAAATACGTGTAATGTATGAGTTTGTAGAGATCTGTGACATCTTGACTGCAAGTGGTTGCTCTCCAGAGAAGTGGAAAATAGTGCTGAAATTTTCAGACAAAGCTAGTTTTCTTTGTTTCAATGGAATCTTCAGACACAGGGATGAAATGGTGAAAGGCACGTGTACCAGGAATAGTTTTGCAATCGGGCTTCTGGCTGCTGACGTGTTTCTGAAAGTGTTTCTTTTTTTACCATTCAGAATTCTATGTTTTTGACTCTTGCCTCACAGAAATTGAGGACTTTTTCAACTGAGTCTATTGCATCGCCAGGGCACATTTCAAGTCTTGCTCGGGTAACCAGCAGCTAAACTGTACCACCAATGCAGTCGCAAGGAGATTTCCCGTGACTGGTTGCAAAAAATATCCATGATGTCGCTAAAGAGAAGTCCTGGTTGTGGTAGCAAAGATTGAGAAAGTTTTTGCAGTTCTTATACTGTGCAGCACATCCGTCACCAAAATAAAATACATTTTTTACATTGGGAAAGTTTTTCTTTATATACTGAGTGATTATTTTTTGTTTCGTATGCAAAGGCTACATCATGCTCTAAATCATCGGACAAGATGCACACACTTGAAACAAGTAGGTCTTCAGAGTGGTGGACACGTGTGTAGATTACAGCTGTATGTAGTGAACAACTGTCGCTTGTCCAGTGATACCCTTGTGCTGCATCTTGAATGATGTATGAGTAATTTTCACCGAAGTCTAGGAGAACAATAGCTGCATCCGATTCAAGGTTCGCTTTCATTTTCTTTAGAAAGTTTGCTTGGGATTTAGTTATAAATGCATGGGGCACAAGTTTCTGTAGTTTCTCAATTAAAGTCGCTAAATATTCATCAAATGTCACAGTGAATTTCACCTGTTATGTTCTGTCTGTCGATACCCATGAACTGTATGACACTTCATCTTCAGGGTCCCACTCTTCAAATTTTTCGAGTAGAAAACTTTTCAAATTTTCACTGGATGGGCACTGAGAGCAGTGTTGCAGCATGCAGTCTTTGTTATCCTTAGAACAGACTAAATAATCAGTCAGGTCCTGGTATGTCTCTTCTATACAACAAGCATGAAGTAGAAGACTTACATTTTGATGGATTGGGCAAACACAAATAGAATGTGTTCCAGAAGACCTTGCTAACATGCACCATTTTGGACGCAGCATGCAGAATTTTGAGATGCCAATTTTAATGTTGGGATACTCAAATTTAAAAGCAGAATACAATTCATTTAAATTAGCAAGTAATAATCTCTTTTGTACATGAACATTTTTAGAAATACTGACTGTGTCCTTTTTTTCCTGGCATGATTCGAGAGTATTCATCACTTTGGTAAAAGTGATTCACCAATTCAATTATTTTTTCACTGAGTGTTTTTCCTTTTCTGTGTTCAGGTAAAGCCACGATTCCTTTGTCTCTGAGAAGGTATCTTGCTTAACGGATGGTATATTCACTTACATGGAACTCTTCCATGATTTTTTTCCTGCTCCATGAAGTAGGAACAAGCGTCAAAAGTTGTATCTTTTCTCTCCGTGTCATTGAAGCCTCAAGTTTTGCTTTAAGTAAACCTTCAAGCACATTCATATCATCTGCTTTTTGTTTTAAATCTCTTGGCAATTTTTTTGGCATTTTTTTCAGGTGGAGAAAATTATTTTTTTATAACCCTACTAACCTTACTTTTTAAATTAGAACATGCTGACTCAACTTTTTTTTTTTTTTTTTTTTTTGCACAGGCAGATTTGCTGTGTGATGCAATGGCATGGAATTTCAAAGGAGACTCCCTATCTCTGCCAGTGATGTATTAATTTTCCCTAATGTTTCTTCTTTGGAAATTGATGTTTCTAAATTACGAATACTCTAGTTACTGTCACTATCTGTGTCCACCTCTTTAATGTCATCATTTTCATTTAAAAATTATGAGCATTTCTGCACCTTTTCTCTACAAGCATCACATATCTTCTGTCCAGGCTTTGATTTCACAATCATTAGAATTTTATTAATTTTCTCTGAAAAGTCAAAGGTCACATTCCTCAATGCTTTTTAAATTTTTTTCTTGTGGCACTTAAATGGATCAAGACAACTTTTCCGGTAAGTTTCATATTTCCTCAGGTAGTATGTTTTATGGTGCTCACAAATATTAAACAGAAGTTCAGAACTTACCCCACTTCTCAAGGCCAAAAATTCTTTTTCTGAAGCACTTATTGTTTCAAAGTTTATCAGATTCAGCTCCTGTGTGTAATTCTTCTTATGGCACTCAGTTCCACTTTCTTTTCGTATACTACATTGTTCAACAAGCTGTTCAGTTTGGGACATTTTTAAAACTAATATTTCAAAGGGTTACTAAAAGCACTTTCTTTTAAACCTTGGAACAAAAAAATGATCTGTAACTGTAACTAAGAGGAATAACCCACTTCTGAAAACTTTTGAACATTTGAAGCAGCATAAAGCACCTTCACTTAACAATAGATAGCAGATGACTGAGCTGAGATTGACTAGTAGTGCAATCCAGTTGAATCCTGTACACAGAAGAATGACTCATGTTGAATCAGCTCATGCTTTTTTAGATTGCTGGGTTCAAATTGCTGATACATACTGAGTCACTTCATGCTTTCAAATTGCTGGTACAGCTAGTTTTATCCCACTTGCCTCAAAGTATTCCATCCAGTTAAAAAAAAAAAAAAAAAAAAGCCTAATTCATTCAAAACAATTTTTAAATTGAATCATGACTAATTCAATTTGATTTTTTCATTATCAAATTTATACCAAGCCGGTAAAGTTTGGCATTGAACAGTACAATATTTTTAATTATTTGACTAGTCTACATTTATTCTATATTAGGCCAAATTATTACATACAGGTAATTATCTATTATGATGCATAAGTGTCTGCATAGAATGTGTCAAATTATGAGTTATAAGTTAAAATAATTATATTAACAATCAAAATCCCACTATTTTTCTTTCACAGCCTTTTAGACTATACTTTTAGGTTCAATTAAAAAAGAAAAAAGCGCTCTGGTAACTCCTGTGCCTTATGCCATAATACTCACTTAATGAAGCATCGTCTTTGCACTTAAAAATTTGTTTATAAGAATTTTTAATAAATTTTAGTGTCTCTCAGAGGTAGGCAAGATTTATATAATATTTTTTTCTGAAATGTACATACTTTGCTTGACATGTGGTAAAAATTTGGTAGTGATATGTTGATTAGACACAGAACTATGAATTTTTTCTCAAATACTGCGTCTAAAAGTGGAGTCTCGGAAACGTCATCAATGTGCAATTTTCCAAAACTTTGACATTTTATATCTCAGAAACTATGTGGCCTAAAGAAGAAAATTTTTACATGGATTAGTAACTTGATGGTAGTAACAAGTAAAAAAGTTTCATGAAAATCTGAGTTGGTGGGTGTCATACCCTGGGTGAGTTGACATGGAATGACCCCTCTACCAGATTACACTGCTTATGGGAAAGATAAGCAGTGTAAACACTGCTTATCTTTTCCCACAGCGTTTTGGGAAATCATTCTCTGGGCTTGTGGCTTCTTCCCTTATGTTCTTTATTAAGCACACTGTGTCTGAATGTTTTGATTCATGGTATTCACTGTCCAATTTCTTTCACAGAGAAACCGGTTCCCCATTCTGGCGCACAGTCACGAATCAGTTCTGTGAATTAAAATAAGCCTTGTTAAAGAACTGATGTTTTTTATGTATCCAACAATAGGCATAACAACATTTAAATAATTTTCTATTGAATTTAAACTGCTGTACTAAGTTTGTTACTTATCAACTAAAACTTTTCACTTGTCACAGACAACATTTTTCAAGCCCTGGTGATAAAGAACAAATAAACAGGAAGCAATGCCAGTTTAAAAGTACCATTCTCAGTTTCCTGTTGCACTGTACTGCATGGCTAAGGGTTTCAGTGCTTAGCTCATTTTAGGACAAGTGTTGAAGTCAGCCTGGCTGGAAGGAAAAAGATATCATTTGGAACTATTTTGAAGAAATTAGAAATTTGAGTGGCAAAGGTTCAAGTCCCTGGATCTCTTTTTTACAGTTTGCTAAGTGCAAACTTTTTTACAGTTTGCTAAGTGCAAACTGTGAAAAAGAGATCCAGGGACTTAATATGCATGTGTGATAAACCATTACTCATTGTGTTCATTAAATACAAATGAAGTTAATGACCATCAACCAAGCACTTCAACTAATTTAAGATATGTTGAAGTTTAAGATGATTCACCTGCCAAGGAATCCCAGCATAAAAGAGAACTGTCATTGGTACCTGAAGCAACCACTAAATCTGCAACAACACAGAAAACTTGAAAAAGTTCAGAATGAATTCATTTGTGACATGAACCACAGCTGAACGGAAAAAAATGTTTGATCTGCAAACTGCTCGAATGATCTATTCTTCAAACTCTCCATTTCGTATGGTTGAAAATAAGGAGTTTAAGAACTTTATTGAAATGCTAAATCCTGGCTATAAGCCACCAACAGAACAGGATATAGCAGGTTGTTTGTTAGACGAAGTTTTGATAATGAAATAGAAAACTGTTTTTAGTCTTTAAAAGGTAAGATAGTCTGCATGAGTATAGATGGCTGGTCCAATGTCCATAATGAACTACCTAATTGTTTGTTCTTGTGTAACAACTTCAGATGGGGATATCTATTTAGTGTACAGTTTTAACACTTCTGTATCCCCCATACAGGTGATTACCTTGAACAAATTTCTATGCTGTTTGAAATCGGCAGGAAAAGAAATTCCATTATGAAGTTAGGAGTTTTATAACAGACAATGCTTCAAATATGACGAAGACGAGGTAAGAAGTGGAGAAAAATATTGATGTTTTCACATGTGGTGGTTGCACAGCTCACATTTTAAACCTTCTTGTAAAAGTTCTATAGATTTCAAACATCAAATGGCAGAGTACACAAATTGTGAAGCATTTCAGAAATCATGATTTTGTTAGATCAGCATATATAGCTGGTGGATTAGCTCTTGTGTTGCCCCAAGATGTATGCTGGAATTCCATGTGCTACTGTTTGAGAAGTTACATCAATAACTGGCCAATACTCATGGCAATAGTGGTTAACAATAAAGATGGCAATGTTGAATCTAAAATCAAAGAAAATGTAATGAATTCAGGTATATTGGCAATATATCAACCAACAAGGATTTATTGGCAATACTGTATATCAACCAATAGCCAATGCTCTTGATTGAGTCCAGAGGAATGATTGCAAAATTTCTAAGGCAGTTGTACTGTGGAAAAAAGTTGGAAATTGTATTAAATGACATCTTAGATGAAAATCAATTTGAGTTGTTTCATAAAAGATATGGTCAAGCTTTATATTCAGCTCATTTTTGGCCTTTTCGTTGATCTTCACTTTCAAGCAAAAAACATGGATGTGACTAATTATGCCTGAAGAAAAAGAAGTTGCTTTACAATTTGCCAATGAAAAATATGGAGACACATTCCTGACTATTCTCATTAAGCTTCTGGCAAAATCTGCACCATTCACTGGAGCAATGATGGAAGAAAAATTGCAGCTTGCAGTAAATTATTTAGATAGGTGAAATTCCTTTTCCATAGTGAAAGAGGCAATAAAAAAAGAGAGAGAGAACTGCAAAGTATTTTGCAATTACTAACAACAACATCTGCTTTAGCTGAAATTGAAAGAATTTTCTAAACATTTAACATTGTGCATTCTAAATTGAGAAATGGGCTAGGAATTCAAAAAGCAGCAAAACTAGTATATTTGATTACTAATCTAAAGCAACTATTATGGGAATTTTACTAGGAAATTTTTTCATTTAAATAGCAAATTTTTGGAGAAAACTCTTTGTTGTCAATTATTCCTGTCACTATCACGGTTACGGTTAACCTTGACGGTTTAGGTTATTTTTCAACAAATCCTGCCAGATGTTAGGCAGGGAAAATCCTTTGCAGTCATTGATGATGGAATTTTGATTTTTCTCAATCTCTATTCCTTCTTTCAGCTGTCTTTTTTGAAAATTGCTTTAGAAACTGATGACTTTAAGGGAATTCCAGTCCATGCTGTGCCCAGTTTCTCTAACATGCCTATCTAATCCAGTCTTGTTGGAGCAGTTTTTTTATAGCTGCTTTATGCTCAGCTATACGAGTTTCTAGTCTGCAACCTGTTTCACCTATGTAAGATCGTCCGCAAATACAATTTACTTCATAGACTACTACTTGCATTTTTAAAATATCTTCTTCTCTTTGAACTATTTTAGGGAAAAAATTTTTAACTTTGTTCTCTAAACTTGGAGCTAGCCTAATATTGTACTTCTTACTAATTCTCTTTAAAGACTCAAACCTTTGTGATAAGAAATTTTTCTAGTGAATTTTACTTGTTGCTTTTGCGGGTTCTTCGTACCATTCTAATCCAACAAGACTGGATTAGATAGGCATGTTAGAGAAACTGGGCACAGCATGGATTGGAATTCTCTTAAAGTCATCAGTTTCCAAAGCAATTTTCAAAAAGAAAGCTGAAAGAAGGAATAGAGATTGAGAAAAATCAAAATTCCATCATCAATGACTGCAAAGGATTTTCCCTGCCTAACATCTGGCAGGATTTGTTGAAAAATAACCTAAACTGTCAAGGTTAACCGTAACCGTGATAGTGACAGGAAGAAGTGACAGCAACAAGACAGCCTGAAGAAGAAGAGTTTTCTCCGAAAATTTGCTATTTAAATGAAAAAATTTCCTAGTAAAATTCCCATAATAGTTGCTTTAGATTAGTAATTGAATTAGCCGCCCCGGTAGCGCAGTGGTCTAAGGCGCTGGCCTCTGATCATTTGTCCGTAAGGTGTCCGGGTTCGAATCCCGGTCAGGCATGGATGTTGTATTTGTCTTACGGCACTGGCTCTCTCCCTTCCCTGGAACCAGTGACCCTAAATTAGGGACGGGCGACTGCTTATAGCCCATTGAGTTGCTCACGGTGGTCGTTAAACCTCCAATCAAAAAAAAAAAAATTTAATTAAGAAACTAGGAAGCCATTTCTCAACATGAGCTTTATTCATAGTATATTTGTTCAAACTGCTGAACAAATAGTTTCTCTCAACTTATGCTTTTTTTTTTTTTTAATTCAATTAAAATTTACTTGGGAATTGCTGTTTTTAATCAGTATATTATTTTGAAGCCTTTATGATAAAATTTAATGAGTAAGTTGTAGATTTTTTTAACTACACCACTAATATAACGACTAACACTTTTTCTGTTTTATGCACGTTGTGCACATTCAGATTTATCAGAATTATTAACACAGCAATCAGACATCTCTGATTTGCTTGCATTAACTGTTTGTCACAGAATATTAATCACATCAGAAAACTTGAAAATTACATTGCCCGAAGACCTGTTTCCACATATGAAAATATTTCTTCCACACTTTTATGAGAAGAATATTCCTTCCATAGAATTCACTTGAGAAACTCTCCCTCTGTCTGGTGATTCAGATTTATTTTTAAATGTATGAAAAATAAATGTTTTTGAATACAAAATATGATTTGCATATCAGTAATTATTAAGAAGTTTAGTAGACACAAATCAGTACATTAAAGATAATGCACAGCATGAAGAAATACCATTCTCTCCTTATTACATTCTCATTCATTATATGTTATGCAGTGTCACTTAAATTTTTAAAAATATATACCATCAAGACAAACCTGAAGAAGAATGTTATGTTTCATGCTTTTATTAAGAATAAAGAGGTATTTTAAAGTTGAACTGAAACACAACAGTAATTTTATTCAAATAAATACAATATTTTTTTAAATCATGATTTTTTCAAACCCTGAATCTTAGGCATGGTGTCTCAACAACCTGTGCTAGAGATTTTCAAGGGCCTTGATTTGGAAAGAGGATGCAGGTTCCATATTTGCAAGAAGCAACTGCATGACAAATATCCAAAATTTTGATGCATTGAATTTTTCTTTGATCCACTGGCTGCCAGTGCTGGTTGTGTTCAGTGGAAACCACGCAAGTTTTACATTTGATAGTTCAAGATGAGGATGGCATGTTACATTATCCAAAAATGGATCATGTCTGTTTTGCCTTTTCATCTTTGAATTAAAACTTGTTAGCTAGTTTGCCATAATTTGAGTTGTAGTTCTGGCTTTTTTGTTTGATTTCCATTTAACAGGGAGTTTTTTTTTAATCCAAATTATTGAAGCATTATGGTTTGGTGGCTTTGCCAATCACTAATGTTTTTTTCATATCCCCAGCCATAAATGTACAAAGCTGTAATGCATTCCTTATAACTTTTTCCTCTAGTGCAGCAGTGGTGACGCCAGTCACTGAGAACTGAGTGAGCCAAGCAGGATGGTGAGGAGCACAGATTTTAACAAAAAATTTCATTCAGTACATTTTATCCAATGCTGCTAATGTTATCTCTACTACACATAGTATGAGGCGTGATAAAATGAAACCCGTTTGTGCTGCGTCACGTGGACCGGCACATGGGGAGCGTGATAAGCGCAGACCAATGAACAAGCGAGCATGCGTTCATTCTCCTCGCATGTGTGGTTTGTGCTGCAGACCGTTGACAACCTGGCCAGTGTGATTCTGAATGCATCGAAGCTAGATCAGCAAGTGGTAATTCAGTTCCTAACGGCGGAAGGATATCGACATTCATCGCAGAATGCAGGCGGCATATGGTGAGAAATGTGTGTCAAAGACAACAGTGACGAACTGGGTGCGAATGTTTCGGGAAGGACGTGAGGAAACGAAAGATCTTCTGCAGCCAGGCCAGGTGCATACTGTTGCAGCAATACAGGTGGACTGTCGTCAGAGCTTACATTCTCACAAGCGGAGAAATTCGTTATGTTATTTGGGACAGTTCGAACGGTGGTTACGAAGACACTGCTGTATCAGAAGGTGTGTTCCCAATGGATCCCAAAGATGCTGACCAACCACCATAAGGAAGAACGCATGGGTTGGAGTTTGAACCAGTTGCTGCGTTACGAAGCGGAGGGTGATGCATTTCTGTTGCGCATAGTGGCAGGTGACAAATCGTGGTGCCACCACTTTGAGCCGTCCAGCAAACCAGCGAGCATACAATGGAAACATCCCGGATCACCAAAACACAAAAATTCAAGTCACAGGCTTCCGCCGGATAGGTTATGCTGACAGCATTTTTTTTTACCATGAAGAGCTTTCGTTGGTGGACTTTAAAAAGGCTCTCATGAACATCAATGCCAACCGCTACAAGGACATACTGGACAAGCTACATAGCGCTATCAAGAATACACAACCCGGCATGCTTTTGCGTTGCGTGATTCTGCTGCCAGACAATGCTCATCCGCATGTTATGAACATTGCACATGATGCTTTAGCATGGAAAGGGTGGGAGGTTCTGCGCCACTTAGTTTATACCCCCGATCTGTCACCATGTGACTTTCATTTGTTTGAACCCTTAAATAAAACTCTAAAAGGACAATGATTCCTCTCTGAAGCAGACGCCATGGCCGCAGTGACCAGATGGTTCAAGGAGCAACCAGAGTTCTTCACGGACAGTATCTGCTGTCTTCCCAAGCAATGGGATGCGTGTTTGAATGCCTACGGCGACTTCTTCTAACGAACACCGGTGCATTCTTGCTTCCTTATATATTGCTTTGTTTAATTCTGCCACACCTGCGGGTGTACCTGTTCGTTCGTCTTCATAAAGCCACTCGAAATGAGTTTCATTTGATCACGCCTAATATTTATTCAATATGTGTACACTGAGACAAAACATTAGAGGTAGGTGTGATGGGTAGTTGACATTGGCATCCCCCATGCAGAGTTCAACAGACCCAAACCGAACGCAGGCGATTTTTTTTTTTTTTTTTTGGTTGGAGGTTTAACGACCACCGTGAGCAACTCAATGGGCTATAAGCAGTCGCCCGTCCCTAATTTAGGGTCACTGGTTCCAGGGAAGGGAGAGAGCCAGTGCCGTAAGACAAACACAACATCCATGCCTCACCGGGATTCGAACCCGGACCCCTTACAGACGAATGATCAGAGGCCAGCGCCTTAGACCACTGCACCACCGGGGCGGCAACGCAGGCGATAGATGGACAGCAGGGCTTCTCAACAGCAGTTGACGGACATGGGTAAACGTGGTGATCTGAGCGACTTTGATCGTGGGCGCATTGTCGGCGCAAGACAGATGGGTGATTCTATCGCCCAAGGGTTCTGAAGGGAAACCGTGGCAAAGGTGTATCGCAAGTATACCATCGCCGGATGTACTAGTGCCCAGAGAGCAAGTTGTGGCCGACCACACACAATTGATGACCGGGGCTGACATATGCTATCCAGTTTCGTACATACCAACTGCTTGGCAACAGCGATGCAAATCTAATTCAGGTTAAATGTTGGAGGGCCAAGCAGCGTCAGCGAGCAAACGGTATGGCGCACTCTGCACACCATGGGCTACGGGAGCCGACGCCCTACTTGTGTACCACTGTTGACTTCTTGTCATCAGACATTATGCCTCGTCTGGTGCCGGGAACATCAAAACTGAACCTTTGCAGAATGGGCTCTGTTCAAGGCAGTGGTGGCTCTGTGATGGCTTGGAGAGCCTTCTCGTGCGATACATTAAGTCTCTTAGTGTGTCTGGAGACGTCCTTAATCATTGTGTGCTACCAGCATGTGCTGGCTGATCACCTACACCCTTCGTGCATCCTGCGCCGATGTTCTGTTTCTGTAGAACAATGCGCCATCCACCGGGCCGCAACCACCCAGGCATGGCTCGAAGAACACTCATCTCAGTTTGGAACCATCCAGTGGCCCCCAAGGTCCCCGGATGTACACCCTGTTGAAGCTCTCGGGGATGCCGTGGAGCGGAACATCAGATCCACAGATCCTGAACCGATGTCTTGGTGGAGTTGTGGACAATGCTGCAACGGGCATGGCTACCTCCAGAAAACCTTCGGCATCTGGTGGAGTCGATGCTTCGACGTGTTGGGGCTGTTATTCACGCTAGAGGAGAATCAACATTCTATTAAATAAGTATCTCTAATGGTTTGTCCATTGAATGTAGTATGGGAACCATGGATACGAATCTCTACGGCAAGTTAGTGTTTCATCGTTTTGCTTTCATGAGGCTGTTTACTAATTTTAGCTTGTGTCCTCACAAGAAATATGTTTCTCTCTCTCTCTCACGTCTTTTTAAACTATAATTACAATGCTCTTTTATTGCTCTATATATATTATGCTCTTTTTATTGTTCACTCAGAGGAATTCTTCCACTTCCCAGAAGTACGAACACTAGATTTGACAAAAAATTCATTTTATATAACAAAATTTCAGTGAAATCGCAAAATTCACGTACGTTTGTCCAAGTTCCCAGAAATCTCAGATGGTTGCACCTGCCATATGTTCTAACTGCTTAAATACAGGGTTATTCAACATGTTTCTTCCCATTTTTAAATGACTGTATTTTCAAAGTTTACAAATGCAGAGTGAGTAGTGATACACCAACCAAAAGAAAACTCTCCGAGTTTTGTCTCTCACCTCATAAATACTCTACATGACTTCCCTTAGTTACACAAGCGACATCTAGACAATAGCCTATTTCCTCTCATACTCGCTCCAGAATGTTCATCGTCACCGATTCCACAACAGTAACAATTTTGTTCTTCGAACTCGTCCAGAGTTGTCGGCAATGGTGGCATGTACACAGTTTCTTAAATGTACCGCTTTATAAGAAGTCGCACAGCATAAGGTCCAGTGACCTAGGTGGCCTGCTCTAGAGCACCAAATCATGGGGTCCACTGCGACCAATCCAACTGCGAGGAAGCACTTCGTTGAGAAAATGGCCAACAGTGCTATGCCAATGTGGCAGTGCTACAGCAACAGTGGAGCGTAATTGCAGTAACCTACTAAAACTCTGAGATTACCTCTTCCGTTTGTGTATGCGAAGGTCATACACAGTTGGTAGGTATGGAATTATGCTCTTTTGAAATCAGGTGAATCATTTTGAATTACCCTGTTTTTTTTGTTTTTTTTTTTGGTGGATTGGTCACAGTGGGGGGGGGGCTAAGGTGTGGGTTAAACGCCACCCGTATTGTCGCACCACCCTTTTTTTTTTTTTTTTTTTTTGAATTGGAGGTTTAATGACCATAGTGAGCAACTCAATGGGCTATAAGCAGTCGCCCGTCCCTAAATTAGGGTTACTGGTTCTAGGGAAGGAAGAGAGCCAGCGGCGTAAGACAAACACAACATCCATGCCTCACCGAGATTCGAACCTGGATCCATCTCTCAGACGAATGATGAGAAGCCATCGCTTAGACCACTGGGGTGGCTGGTTTCAACTTTCCAACACAAAGTTTTATTTCGGCAGTGCCCGATAAAACGAAACCCGTTTCATCACCAATAGGAATGTTTTGAGGTTCATAGCTTTCAGCGAGGCTGATAGTTTTTGTATGCAGTCTGAAACTATTCTCGTTCATGCTTGCTGCTTCACCACCAATTTCCTTTAACGAAATGCTCAATTTCCTTTGGAAACTCTAACCATCTATTAGAACCATGGAACTCTTTTTTTCCAAGTTTTTTGACTACATCTGTTACTCATGTTTGCAGCAGAAGGCATGAAATTTGCAGTTTTTTCACTTTTAAATTAACAAACGACTTCCAGGTAACGTTATTCAACTCTTTGTTTTGAGTTTAATGAATTGTTCTTTGTTGAGCTGTTAGTAGTATATATATGGGGTTACGAGCGCAATCAGAGGGAAACGCTCAAAATGAACGAAAATCATAAAAAAATACCCACATTTTTAACATAAAAACAGTCAAAATCAATCAAAAATCATCAAAATTGAAAAAATGCTTGTTTCCCTCTTCTTCTAGAGACAGAAACCTTAGAGACAGAAAAATATTTAATAATATGAATTATAAATAAATGAAGAAGTGTGTACTCTGTGGAGAATTGCAACCATTACAAAATTTTAGCAATATTGGAAAATATAAAAGGAACCACTGTAAATCTTGTAGAAATAGAAAAGCAAGAGAAATATATGTAAAATCTAAGATGTCTTTTAATGAATTAATGATGACTATAATTTCTAATGACAAGGATGAGGAATGGGAAATGCTTACAGAAGAAGAAGCTTTTGATAGAGATCTGGGTATTTCTAGATAACCTAAAAAATAGAATTCTGACGTTCATAAAAAATGCATTAAAAAAAGGAGCACCCAAAATGGATACCCCTTATAGGAAGATTAAAATATATTTAAATTTTATGACATATCTTTGCAAGTAAATACACAAGTTTTTTATAGTTTACATTTATAAAATCATCAGAGAATTTTCTGTTGATAACAATATCACACCAGTTAATTTTATCTTTATATTTCATAATGAAATCTTCTGTTAATTCTTGGTTTCTTGTAACTTCTTTCCAGTCAATAAAATCACTAAGAAAATCTATGGTTTCTTCACTTAATTTTTGTTTTATTGGAATTATTGACATGTCTAAGAATCGAAAGTTTTTTTTATAAAATCATTACTTAATTTTTGATACATAGAAATTCTTCTCATATCTAATTTATCAATATTCATTAATATAAAACCCTCAGAAAGTGTTTGATATTGAGAAATCAAAGACCAGTTTAACTCATTGTTATCCATAAAATATTCAGAAAGAATCTGATATTGAGAAATTTTATCCCAGTTCACGTTATCACGAAATTCTGAAATAAAATCTTCAGATAATTTTTGATATTCTGATATTAAATCCCAATTTACTGCATCTTTTACACTTCTAATTATATCTTCTGAAAGTTCATTATCTTTAGAAAATGAATCCCAATTAATATTACTCCTAATTAACCTATCCATATATATAGAATGTATTTTTATAAAAGGAATGTTATTTTTTCAATTTCTAAGTAATGTTTAAAAATGTTTAATTCAAAATAAGACATGACTTGTATGCTTAATTCATCATTCTTTTTCCTGATGCAAAGAGTATTAAAGGTTTATCTGTGTAGGCATCACCATTAAATAATATATTCTCCCCAAGTGTAATTAAAACTTCTGATTTCCCATTAGTATAATTAAGACGTAAATAAAATGTAATTTTCATATCCATATTTTTACTCAGTTTCATATTTCTGTCAAGGAGATTGCTACTAAATTTCTTAAAAACGACTGTTTCCCAGTAACGCATATCACCAAGAGTATTATATGCTTTTTTATCTTCTTGAATTGTTGCATAAAATTTTTGATTATCCACATAATTTTTATTAACTACATCATACGTATCCTGAGGAGATGGAATATTCACTAGTCTTTTATTTTGAACATCAAACTTTTCATCTTTTAAAATTAAAACATTATTTTCTAAATACCTTTTATTTACTGCATTCTTATCTGCTGTAGGATCAGCAACATTTCCTATTCTTTTACCTTTTGCATTAATTACATTCCCATCTTGAATATGTAAATATTTTTGATCCAAATTACTTAATTCACCTTTAAGTACAGCATCTAAATCTCTTATTCTTACAGCTGTTTCTTGAACAAAATCTGAAAAACTACCATTAATATTTTTTTCTATTTCACTTTTTACTTCCAGGTTATTCTCTCTTATTTGTTTTAAAACATATTCTCTTGTGGTAACATCATGTTCATCTATAGGTTCTTTACAATTTTTTAAATTTTTTTCTTCCACATCATAATTACCATCATCTGTTAATTTAAATCCATTTCCAGGAGGTCCAGGTGGTCCAGTTCCAAATTCTTCATAAGGTGAACCAAAAGGGTACCAATTCATTTATTTAATCTAAAGTTTTTAAAGTTTTAAATTCCTTATTAGCCATACTAAGTGATCCTCTTTTTCTTTCATTCACGATGAAATAAAATCTATATGGTTTACCTGGACTTGATCTTAATCTCCAGTTAAATTCTAGTCTTAAATTTGAAATATTAGTATACTCTGGATGATTAGATAAATTAAAATAAAAGGTTGGATACAATCTCGCATAATTTACATAACTTATAAGACATCCACTTTCAGTATTATGAGTATTTAATCCAGCTGCTAATAATTCAGAATAACATCTATTATAATCTAACTGCCCATCTTTAAAATTCGTTTTATAAATTTCTTCTGGAACTTTTTTATTATTACATAATATCCAGCATTCAATGAGATCTAAATTATCAAAAATCATATTATTCTGATTTTGATTGTTTTCTTTTTCTACATACTGTGGAATGACAAGAACACTTAACACCTCATCAGATGTAGTTCTTATATGACATGCACCACTTGATGTTGTTTGCTGATTACTTTTCTCAATTGAAGCAGAACACCAAGTAATTTCAATAGGTGTAGAATTCAAAGCTATACTTTTAAATTCAGCCTCAATGGATGGGTACAACTCTACATAAGGTAACCATAATTGGAAATCAGATATAATAACTTTATAATTAGGATTTGCAACATCTGTGTATAACATATCATTATGACTATTTCTTTGAAATTCAAATGTAACTTTTATATCAGAAATTAATCTTCTAAAATCGTTGAGAAACCCAAACAGTTGTCTTAAAGGAATCCAAAATTTTATTATATTTCTGTTTTTTGTTAAAAGCCATCTGTCTAAATCCTTTATTATAAGAGGCATTTTCTTTTAATTTGATATCTGATCCTTTCTTTACATCTTTATTAGGATCATCTATTACTATTTTATCTTTATCAGCTGATTCTGATGTATCAACATAATACATCATATTTGTAGCCTTGGAGTGCAGGGATCGCATTCGTCCTAAAATTCCTAAAATTCCTAAAATATTTTGTGACCCTCCTTAAATTCCTAAAATTAGACCTAAAATTTGCTATTCATCCTAAAATGTTCGTAAGCTTATTTTTATTAAAAACAACCGTTATTAACGCCAATAAATTTACCATTACGGTAAGGTAAAAAGACCTGTTATTGTAGAAACACAGCCTATATGCTGTGCTGCTGAAGGGAGGGAAAAATGACGCCATCGAGATGCACTTGCTTCGGGGCGGGCGTTCCATTTTTTTGCCTTCGAACAGTTTTCGAGAGTAACAAGAGATCTAAGGGAAAAGGGGAGGGGTCATTTTCACCCCTGGTTTGCGCTTTGCAGACGAACTCCGTGGCACGCAGAAGATCGTACTTTATTTTTGTACATGCCTTGTGGAACCTCCTCTTTCTGCTGATGTTTTGTTATTGTAAACCGCAGGTGGGTGGAAGCAAAGAGGAAACATGTGGTCTTCTTCCGTAACCTCCGGTAATGACGATGGGATGGTAGCTGAGTTATCTTGGCAGGCAGTAGAGCACGTGATCATTGACCTTCGATCATGCGTCGGCGACAGCGACCTTCGATGCGCAATATATCTCGGCTCCGACTCGCTTTGACTGAACTTGCGTGAGATGCATATGATAGTTTCTGGTTTTACGTCTTTTATGGTGTTCTCTGTGCAGGTTCAGTTCTCTAGTGGTGACCTGCTTTTTTTTTTTTTTCATATCTTCTGACATCCTCGCAGCCAAATTTCGGGAAGTTGTCTGGTTTTGTAATATTGGAACGTGTTTTTGTACTTCCCTTTCATTTTCTGGTTAGTAATACAAGTGTTTAAGATGCCTAAATCCAAAACGAAATTTCAAGATGCGTGGCTCGCCAAAGAATTGGACGGAGTGAAGTTGAAAGAATGGTGTTCTGCAACTGAAACAATATTTTCTGCTAAGTGTATATTGTGTTCAGAAATTTTCAATATTTCTAATAGTGGCTTTTCACAAGTAAAAGCGCATCATAAAGAAAAAAAGTTCCCATAACAAGAAATTCCCATAACAATAAATTTGTTAAATAGTGTTCGTGATTCACATAAATTTTATAAAGAGTATGTTGATAAGCTGAAGGAAGAACAATCAAAAAAGGTAAAAGAAAGGAAGCAGAAAGAGAGGGAAAATAAGGAAAAGCAGCTAGAGAAAAAAAGAAAAGCTGAGTTTGATGACAAAATAAAAGAAAATGATGCAGAAATAAATAGGCTTAAAAAAGATAAAGAAGCCTCCCTAGCAGTAATTCAAGAGGGAACAGAAAGAATGCGAAAAGCTGTAGAAAAACAAAATACTGTTGAAATAGCAGTTGCCTCTAACTTGATCATACAAGGTTCAGCTGAAATAAAGAAAACAAAGTAAATTAGTTGTGGTGGAAGCAGAAAAAGATAGGCGTATCAGGAAAAGGTTAAAACAATAATATGAAAAAAGTAATTCAGTGAACAATTGTACATAGTTCTTGGTTTTCAATTACCTTTTTAGGATATTATAATTTAATGTGAAACCTGAAAACTTTCTGTGAAAATCGTGAATTGCTTCTGGTTAAACAGCATATTAATGTTCAAAGTGAAACTTGAATGTGGTAAATATACTTGAATATGATAATAACACGTGAAAAGATAAGAACTGAACATTAGAAGTAAATCATACTTAAACTTTAGACATTAGACGTTATGCAAAAAATTTGGGTGTGAACTTCGACCATATATACTAATGGACTGCGCATTGGCAATAGCTGCATCAAAGCCGCCATGGCTCAAACATTGGGCACGTCATCATCAGACTCCAAATTTCGTGTAAAAATGCTGTTATGATTACTAATTTACATTGCAGAACTTCAGTGTTTTCGGTGTATTATGTGAATGCGCCTCATATATAATGAAAACTCTTCAGGTAAGTTTACTTATGAGCTATATACATGCATGAACGGGTTGTTTACATTTTGTGATTTATAATGTGATGAACATTTGCGAAGAATTTGGAACCTGCATTCCATTTTTTTCTTAAGTTACTATATTTTTATATCAATAGCTGCAAGTTTCTGGTTAAGTAATTGAACTTTATTGACTTAGGTATTTAATTCGTTTCTTACCCATGAAAAATCATAGAACTTTCTTTACTATATCGCTCAGAGCAACCATAAGCACAGCAGGTGTAACCCATCTTTTTGACTGTTGTCATGTGATTTTATGTTGGAGCCAGAAATTTTGATGTCATGCACAGTCTATCAGTATATATGGTTGAAGGGTGTGAAGCAAACTCTTTACAATGTATACAAAGTTGTTTTACTAGATGTATACAAATATACATCTAGTTTTTATTGAAATACACTCCTAAAATTTTCCTAAAATTTTTCTAAAAATTCCTAAAATTCCAACCTAAAATTTTCCAGAAGTATGCTATGATCCCTGGGAGTGGAATAATCTTTTGTGAAATTTATAAGTCCGTTAATTTGATGAATTAATGAAGCACATTCAATATTGGAATCAGTTTGTTCTTTTCCTATAGTTAATGAAGCGGATCTAAACAGATTCCCACCATTTACAAATGTAACATTATCAGTTCCTATAGTATCATTATTATTTTTTACTACTTTGCTTTCTAAACATATATAACCATTACTATATAATATAGGTGAATTTGTATCTTTAATAGTAAACTTATATTGATCAGATTCTTTTACATTAGTACTATCTTCATTATGTTTTATATATTCATACTTAGCAATTTTATTACTATAATAATCTGGAATAGCTTTTAAGTCCCAAAGTTTTTCCATTTATTAGGATAAAAAAAATCATTTATACCATTTCAAACCAGATCCATCTTGAATTTTCGACTTAGCTAATATATCCATTAACAGTTACAGGGGGCTTAGATAATATATTTTCAAGTTTATTTTGAATAACTTTTTTAGCTTTATCTTCAATTGCTGTTTTTGCTGATTTACCTAAAACTTCTAATATTTTTTTTCCAAAAGTTTTAATTCCTTCAGTGAAGATATTACCACCATATCGTTTTGCATATAATCTATGTTTGTTATAATTCATTTATTAAGCTGAAAAGCTTAAGCTAAAATTAATCTATATAAAACTCTCATATTATTCAAGTTTATCAGTTCATTATCTTGATTCGTGATATACATTCGAATTCTATGAATATAATTTCTTCTATTAACAGGTAAAAATAAAGGATTTATTTCATCAATTTTTATTAAACTACCAGGGAGATTAGATGGTGTAAAAGAATATAAAATATCTGAATTAATATTATTATATAGAGCTCCTGTAATTACATCACAATGAATGTGTATGTCATCAACTCCTCTAGAAATGTTTGCCATATATTTTCCTTCTTGATGATTATCTTCATATATTTCTGATTCAAATCCTAAAATTTCATGTAATTTACTTTCTCTAAGATCAATTTTATATTCATCTTTTAATTCAATTATAAAGTGCTGTGTAGCGAAATTAGCTATAAATTTAATTAGTGGTTCATCTCCAAATCGTTTTATTAAAAAGTTATTTAATTCCCTTAATGTGTAATTTCCATTATCTAAAGTTATTTCATGCCATAAACTACCATCAAAATACTTAAATGTATTATTTTCATATTCTTCATCAATATTGTTCCATGAAACCCACATAGACATAGATTTTAAAGATATTTTTGAATTTTCATTAACAGGAATAGGTGGGACATATTCAATTGTAAAATCTTCTGATTTCTCAAAATTTTTTGAATCTAAAATTAACATTTATTAAGCACAAAATCTTCATTATAGCCACTTGGTTCTTGGGTAAAAGAATATAAAACTTCAACAGGTGATTTACCTTTATTCCTTTCAGTTATGTATTTCATACAATAAAAACCACATTTAACAGATGTTGGTTCTTGTAAAAAACTCGAATTATATTTAATTCCTTTATTAGATGTTTCAAGATATTTTACAATATTTTTAGGTATGAAAATATTATTTAGTTTAATGTCTTTATATTTATATTCTCCAAATGGATCAAAATATTCCACAAAATTATATTTAGGATCATTATAATAACAGACCCAATGAGTCCCAGGTCCTGTAGATATATCTAAATTAATAATTCCACTTTCAAATTTCTTAATCTTTTTAGGTAATAAATCTGATGTAAATACTCCCCTGAATCCTTTTACATCTTTCATATTTTGTTCTATCGTTTTATTGGATATACCTCGTTATTCTGAACTCCCTTTCCAGAATGTTTTTTTTTACAACCTGATCCAGTTACTTTACTTAAAGCTTTATTCACACCAAAACTAGCAGCACCAGATATAGCACCAGTACCAAGAGCTGCTAAGATAGGGATCAAAAAGGGTAAAATACCTCTGTTTTTCTTTAATTGTGTCTTACTTATAGTTATTCGTTTACCATTTTTAATTTGATTAATTTGAGTTTTTGTTAAATACATATCATGATTAGCACTTTTATTTTTATCAATTTGCAATGTAATTTCTTCACCTTTCTTAACTGCTGATTTTAATTTATTTTTCTGACCTTCACTCAAATGAACTCTAGTTTTAATATAATTACTCATTTATTAAGATAGAAACTTTGAATAATATTGTTTTACTTGCTCATTAGTCATTTTACCCTCTTTCAATAATATATCTAGTATTTGAACTACTTGGTTATACACTTTCTTATTTTTAGTTCCTTTACATATTTTATCTGTTAATTTATCTAAAATATTAAGACCCTCACCCATATCATAATTCCCCATTTTGAGAGCTTCTAATGCTCTGATATATTTTCGCACCTCAGCCATTTTATAATCGAAACGATCAATTTTTTTCTGTAATTTTTTCTTTTTTTCTTCATCTTTAGCATTATTAAGTGCTTTTACTTGAGGACCATTTAGACGTCCGATTTCACTGTTTTTTTCATTTGCTTGATTTATTTTTTCATCAATCTCTTCATCAGATTTATTAACTAATTCTGAAGGTAAATCAAATCCTAACTTTTTTAATAAGTGATATATTCAAGTTTTTGTTTAAGTTAATTTTATGAATTCCTGCTTCTCTCTCATACATTTCTTTAGCATCTGAAATAGGTTCTTCAGCATCTTCTAAGGCAGGAATTCTTGAAGATTCTGCAATTGGTTGAAATGAAAGTTCTTCAATTGCATCTTGAATAGCTTTTAAATTTTCTTTTCTAGATACATCTTGATATTCTAATTTTTCAACTATAGGTTTATGAAATTTTGTGATTGCCTCTTCATATCCTAAATCTTCTAATTGCTTTTCCTTATTTCGTTTTCTTAGTTCAGCATTTACTTTTGCTAATTTTAATAAATCTTGTATCACTTTACTCATTTATTTAACTGAAAATTTGCTTCCAAGCAAATTATTTTGCTTCCAAGCAAATTATTTTACTTCCAAGCAAATTATTTTACTACCAAGTAAATTATTTTACTTATTATATAAATGGAAGATTTTGAACAACTTGAGGAATATTTATCTTTTGCCAAAATGACATTAGATTTAGCTGAATGTTATTTATCTCAAGGAATACCAGCTGAAGACTTATTATTTGAAGCTGAAATGTTTATTGAAGATGCGGAATTTCTATTAAATAAATATGATTAAGCAGAAAGCTTGCAGCATTAAACTAAAAGATTATTCAGAACCAGAAGAATTTATAGATCCAAATCAAAATCCAATATTACCTATTCATCCTTTTAAACTTTTAATAACAGGATCTTCAGGATGTGGAAAAACAAATTTACTATTAAATTTAATATATGATCATTTAAATTTTGATGCATTATTCATATGTGCAAAAGATATTAACGAACCTAAATACTCTAAATTACAAGAAAATTACTCAATGTTTGATGATATAGAAGAGGAAGACATTTTAAAAATAAAGGGAAAGAACAAAAATAAGTTATTAAAATTATTTTAAAAGTTTAAGAAAGAAACATTATTTAGTTCAGAAATGAATTTATTACTGTAGATGACTTAGATCCTTCATTTAAAAATCTAGTTATTTTTTATGACTGTGTAAAAGAAAAAGTTCAAAACGAAATTGAAAAATTTTTTATAAGAGGAAGGAAGAAAAATGCATCCATTATTTATTTATCACAGACCTATTATTCAACACCTATTGATATAAGAAAAAACTGTGATTACTTTATATTTTTTAAATTTCAGCACAGAGAAATTAAGCAAATTATTAGAGAAATTGATGGTGATTTTAATATAGATCCTTATCAAAAAAGTATTAAAAAACCTTATGATTTCTTCATGTTAGATTTGAAAAATCCTCATATGAGATACAGACATAACTTTGATCCTATATAAATGGAAGAATATTTAGAAAAGAGAATGTATGTTTACAGAAAAAGTTTTAATTACTATAATAAAATTAGTATATCATTATCAGTAGGCAAATTTATATTTAGTGCTTCAGGTTTATCAGCTTTTGCATTTATTCCTTTAGCAGCACTTTCTTTAGGAGCAGGAGTCATTGAAGTTGTTGATAAAACTCTAAATATTTCAGAAAGAAAAGAAGAATATAAACAAGCTTACAAATTTTATAAACAGATATTAAATTTAATAAATGCTAATTCAATTTCAGAACAGGATGCTTACATGAGAGAAGAAGATTTTATAAAAAATATTAAGTATTTTCCTTTAGAAAAATATGTAAAACAAACACAGCTAAATGGTTATAGATACGTAGTTAAAAAATATATTTACAGATAAATAAATGGTGCGGAATATTCATATATTCAAAGAAATTAAAGGTACTGGTTATGTAATAACAGGAGGTGATATAGTAGGATGGTTACAAGATAAATTAAATCCACCTGAAATGCATATACCTGGGTACCAGTATTGTGGCCCATTTACAAAATTAGAAAAGAGATTAAAAAGAGGTGATCCAGGAATTAACAGAGTTGATAAAGCTTGTAAAAAACATGATGTAGCTTATAGTAAAACTAAAGATACTAAACAGAGACATATTGCTGATCAAGAACTCTTAAATGATTTAGATTCAATTGAAAATACTACAAGTGGATTCTATCCATTAGGAGAGAAACAAGCTAGAGCTGTTATAAAACCAATTATAAAAGCAAAGAAAACATTTGGTTTAGGAATTTCATCCTATATAAATATGTATTGCTTAAAGTGCAAACAGAAAACTGAAACTAAAGATATTCAAGAAACAGTAGCTAAAAATGGAAGACCCATGGCAAAAGGAATATGTGCAGTCTGTGGATCTAAAAAGAGTGTTTTTTTTAAAGACGTCGTGAAACACCTTAAAAATATTTATTATACACCAGAAACTGGTTATTGTGGTATTAATGAATTGCAAAGAAAAACAATTACCCAGGAAAGATATAGAAGAGTTTTTACATCAACAAGATGTATATACTAAACATAAACCACTTATTCATAGATTTAAAAGAAGAATTTATGTTTCTCATGTCAATGATCAATTTCAAGCTGACCTTATAGATATGCAAGAATTTAAATCCTTTAATAATGACACAAATTATATTTTATCAGTGATTGATATATTCAGTAAATATGCTTGGACAATTCCGATTAAAAGAAAAACGGGCGAAGAGGTAACTAGAGCATTTAAAAAAATATTTAAAGAAAGAAAACCAGAAAAACTTCAAACAGATAAGGGTACAGAGTTTATAAATAAACAAACTCAAAAGTTATTCAAGGATGAAAATATTCACTGGTTTACAACTGAGAATATTGAGATTAAATGTGCTGTTATTGAAAGATTCAATAGAACTTTAAAGACTAAAATGTGGAAGTATTTCACAGCAAATAATACTAGAAAGTGGTTAAATGTACTAGATAAATTAATTAAGAACTATAATAATTCTTATCATAGATCCATTAAAATGACACCTATAGAAGCAAGTAAGGAAGAAAATGAATTAAAAGTTTATAATAATTTGTATAAAGAAAAAAAGAAAAATGAACCAAAATATCAAAAAGGAGATAAAATAAGAATTTCAAAATATAAAAGAGAATTTAAGAAAGGTTATCTTCCAACATTTACAGAAGAAATATTTATAATTTCCGATATATTGAACACAGATCCTCCGACATATAAAATAAAAGATTTAAATAATGAAGAAATTACAGGAACATTTTATGAAAAAGAACTCGTGAAATATGATAAGAAAGATGAGGTAAATAAGATTGAAAAAATTATTGAAAAGAAAGGAAATAAATACTTAGTTAAATGGATGGGATATCCTGATGAATTTAACAGTTGGGTTGACGATGTAATTTGAAAAATTTTTGCAAAATGCCCCTTCGGTGGAGGGTCTATGCTTCATTTTTTTTATTTTATTTGTACCTGGCCAGCCAGGTACTTATGAGGCGTTAACTCTTTCGACCCTCCACCAGAACACACACTTTTCAGATCACACACGCTCTACCATGAACCCAAACTTTTTTAAAATCAAAGTGGGACAGGGAGCTACTCGGATCCGAACCAACGACCTTTTGCATGCAAGCTTAACACAGTACCACTCGGCCACTGCTGGCCGATGAGTTCTTGCTTGAAACATCTATTTACATCCTCACCCAGTCAAGATAAGAAGTGTTCGCCCTCTTATCAGTTTAGTTCCGAGAACTTGGCAGCTGTTCAAGTCTGCCTGAAGGAGGTTATGTAAACATTTTAGCTCGAAGTAAGTTCTTATGTAATGGTTGCTTTTTGCATCTCAGCAAGAAAGAGGTTTAATTGCTTGTGCTGCCATCTATATGTGAAAGAAAAAACTGTGAAACAATAACTAAAAGGTTTTTAATAAAATGATATCTAATAAATGGATAATTTTAATGAATTAAATGGATAATTTTAATAAATGGATAATTAATTTGTTATTCATCTTCAGAAGAAGAACAAATTGAAATTCCTGAAAATTTTTAAAAAGTAATGAAACAAATAAAGAGAATGAAATACGATGAAGAGGAAGACTGTTATTATGTAGATTATAATAAATATTTAAAAAGTAGATATGTTAGTAGAATAAGATATTTTAATCAGTTTAAAAGAAAAAATAACTTTAAATTTAATAAGGAAGCAGAAGATTTATTTTTAAAATTACTAGATTTTATGTACTATGAGAAAAATTTAAAATATGCATATTTTATTAAAAAAATTGTAACTATTATAATATATCAAATGATATTAAAATTAATATAAATCCAAAAAATGAAAAGATCTGGGAAGACTTTAAGGAAAAGTATTTATAAATTTGTTTCCTAATAAATGGAGAACAAAACATGCAAAAGTTGTAAACAAACAAAACCTATAGATGAATTTTATATTTATCATCATCATGGTAAAACTGATAGGCAACATTTATGCAAATATTGTTAGAGTATAGTAAGCAGTAAGAGAGAGACCTGTAATTGTGGTAAACAGTATACTTACGCTCATAAACAAAGACATTTAAGAAGTTCTTTACATAAACGTCTTTTGAAAAATCCCTTTATAAAATGCCTGCCTATAAATAGTTTTGATTTTTCATCCTAATAAATCGAGAAATTTTTGAAATCAAAAACTGTTAAACAGTTAAGAGCGTATTGTAAAGAAAAACATATTTATGGTTATTAAAAAAAGCAGACCTTATTAATTATATAATTGATAAGGTTCAAAGAAGAAAATTTAGAAAAATATTTAACTTTGATCGTCATGTTTTTCAAAAACTAAAAAACCTAGAGAGCCACAGATAAAATGTGACATCTGTGGAAAATATAAACCAGAATATGAAGATGTGCATATTGAAAGTCTTAAACATAAACAAGCTTTATTTAATGAACAAGGAATTCAAGAGATTGAAACTGCTTATGAATCTAGATTAAAAACTTATGTAATAAAAAATGTAAAAAACTATGTAATTCCTTTAGATTTTTTAGGAGATTTAAGATCTGCAGTTATTGAAAAAACAAAAGAAATATTACTTAAAATGGGACTAAAAATAAATTTTAAATTATTTGGTCAATACATGAGAAATGAGAAAGATTATCAAGATTTTGCATTTAAAACTCAAAATGAAATAATATTAAAATCTACTGATTTAGATAATTATTATGGTGAGGTAGTTGATAAATTATTGAGAGAAATGGATGAATTTGAGGCTCTAGGATCAGGATGGAAACTTCCTAAAATTCACTTTTTGGAACTTCAAATTAATAAATATAATCCTCTAAGAGGTTCATCATATATAGATTTACCAGAAAAAATTAAGGCTAAACAAGCTATTATAAATGTAAAAAATATTGATAATGAATGTTTTAGATGGTCTGTTTTATCATGTTTATATCCTGTGAAAAAAGATCCTCAAAGAGTATCACATTATAAACCACATAAAAATGACAGATTTTAAAGGAATAGAATTTCCAGTTGCATTAAATGATATTAAAAAAATTGAAAAATTAAATAATATATCCGTTATTGTTTATAGTTCTGATGAAAAGGATGTAATATACCCTCTAAGAATTACTGAAAATAAATTAGAAAAACATGTAAATCTCTTCTATATTAAAGATGAAAAACATGATCACTACTGTTGGATAAAAGACTTATCTAGATTAATAAAAGCTCAAATAACTGGTCATAAAACTAAAATCTATCCATGTGAAAGATGCTTAACATATTATTCAGCAGAATATTTAAAAAATCATGAAAATGACTGTAAAAATAAAAAGGCAGTAAAGATAGAAATGCCAAGAAAACATGAGTATATTTACTTTGAACATGATCATAATTCATTAAGAGTTCCATTTGTTATATATGCAGATTTTGAATGCTTAACCAGAAAAATTGATACTTGTCAACCAAATCCTGAAAATTCTTACACTATAAAATATCAGAAACATGAACCAATGAGCTTTAGTTATTATATAAAATATGAACATGAAGATTATAAAGATCCTGTTGTTTATAGAGGTCCAAATGCTGTTAGAAAATTTTGTGAAAAAAATTCGATGGTAAAAAAGTAAGAGATCATGATCATTTAACTTATAAATATAGAGGACCTGCTCATGAAACATGTAATTTATGTTATCAAAATCCCAAGTTTGTTCCAGTATTTATACATAATTTAACTGGATATGATGCTCATTTATTTATAAAAGCATTAGGTTATGATAAAGAAGATATTAATATAATTCCAAATACTGAGGAAAAATATATAACATTTGATAAAAAAGTTGGAAATCTACATTTAAAATTTATAGATTCATTTTGATTTATGGCAAGTAGTATTGATAAATTATCAAGTAATTTAAAGAAAGAACAATTTAGAGAAACTTCAAAATATTTTCCAAAACACTTATTAGATCTAGTAATTAGAACAGGTGTATATCCTTATGATTATATGGATTCATGGGAAAAATGCAAAGAACATAAATTACCACCTAAAGAAGAATTTTATAGTAAACGGAATGAATGTGATATATCAGATGAAGATTATAAACATGCTCAAAATGTATGGAAAGCTTTTAAAATAGATAATATGGGAGAATATTCAGATTTGTATATAAAATCAGATGTCTTAATACTAGCAGATATATTTGAGAATTTTAGCGATGTATGTATGAAAACTTATAAATTAGATCCTGCTTGGTATTTAACATCTCCTGGGTTAGCTTGGGATGCTATGTTAAAGAAAACTGATATAAAACTACAACTCTTAAATGATTATGATATGATACTTATGTTAGAAAAATGAACTAGAGGCAGAATATCTCAATTTTGTAATAGATATGGGAAAGCAAATAATAAATATATGAAAGATTATGATAAGAATAAAGAATCAAATTATTTAATGTATCTAGATGCCAACAATTTATATAGTTGGGCAATGAGCCAAAATTTACCATATGATAAGTTTAAATGGTCAAATACTGATATTGATGTAACTAAAATACCTGATGATTCAGAAACTGGATATATATTAGAAGTAGATTTAAAATATCCTAAAAAATTACATAAAAAACATTGTGATTTACCTCTAGCTCCTGAAAATAGAATTCCTGATGGATCAAAACAATCAAAACTGTTAACTACATTATATGATAAAAAGAATTATGTGGTTCACTATAGAAATCTGAAACAGTATTTAAAGATGGGAATGAAATTAGAAAAGATACATAAAGTTTTAAAATTCAAACAGTCTAATTTGTTAAAGAAATATATAGATTTGAATACTGAAATGAGAACTAAAGCAACTAATGAATTTGAGAAAGATTTTTATAAATTAATGAATAATTCTGTATTTGGTAAAACTATGGAAAATATAAGAAAACGAATTGATGTAAAATTATGTTGTGATGCGAAAAAAGTTGAGAAATTAATAGCTAAACCAAATTTTAAAGACAGAACTATATTTGGTGAAAACTTGGTTGCTATTCATATGAATAAAACAAAAGTGTATTTTAATAAACCAATTTATGTTGGTATGAGTATATTAGATCTATCAAAATATTTGATGAATGAGTTTCATTATGATGTGATGAAACCTAAATATAGTGAAAATATTAAACTGTTATATCAAGATACTGATTCCTTTATTTATGATATTAAAACTGATGATTTCTATGAAGATATGAAAAGTATGATTAATTATTTTGATACTTCAGGTTATAAAGAGGATAATCAATATGGTATTAAAAGAGTAAATAAGAAAGTATTAGGTAAAATGAAAGATGAAAATAATGGTATACTTATGGAAGAATTTGTAGGTTTAAGAGCAAAAATGTATGCCTAAAAAGTAGATAATGAAATAACTAAAAAATCTAAAGGAGTTAAAAAATGTGTAGTTAAAAATAGAATAACATTTGATGACTACAAAGACTGTTTATTTAATAAAAAAGAAAAGTATAGAACTATGAATCTAATTAGAAGTTATAAACATGAAATATATTCAGTTCAAGTGAATAAGATAGCTTTATCACCTAATGATGATAAGATATATATATTAGAAGATGGAATACATACATTAGCTTTAGGTCATTATAAAACTGTTTAAATCTTGCTTTTATCTTTGAATTTTTATTTTAAAATTCTTATCTTCTGAATTTTTAATCTTTTAAAAGTATTTATAAAAATTATTCTATATAAATGGATGACATTACACTGATATTCAATTTTCAAGGATTTATTCTTCCTAATAAAAGTATAATCAGAGAGATAAGTTGGTGTCATTTACATCAACCT
Source organism: Macrothele yani (assembly GCA_039090855.1). Lineage (NCBI taxonomy): Eukaryota > Metazoa > Arthropoda > Arachnida > Araneae > Macrothelidae > Macrothele > Macrothele yani. The sequence continues at coordinate 93,786,564 of CM076998.1, forward strand.
GTAGGGGAAACAATTCAAGTATTTGAACCTCATTATATATTAAATGATAGAGAGCGAAGAATTATATATAAATGTACAAGAGATATTCATGGATTAAAATTTAAAAGATTTCCAGATCAAAAATCTCTGTGGATAAGTACTGATGAGATTAAAAATTATATAAAAAACTTGTATGAATATTATGGTGGTAAGTTTGTATATAAAGGAGGAATAATGGAAAAACAAATATTTGATGAGTTAGAAATTCCTTCTATAGATCTTGAATTAACTAATTGTGCAAAAATTTTAGGTACTGAATGCTCTATGTATAGATGTATGTTTTACAAGAATTGCATTTCAAAAAAATGAAACCTTATAAATGGATTTATTAGGAGATATGAGAGCTCACTTTACTGATCGTAAAGGAATCAAATATAGTGATGATATAAGATGTTTATCTCATTTATGTGAAGATTTAATATATGTGAGTAAAGATTATAATAATGAATATCCTGATCTTATTAAATTGATTGCTAAATATCTTAAAAAGATGCATAAACTAATTTTGAAAATAAGAACAAATGAAGAGGTTAAAAATAAAGGATTAGAAATATTTGATGAGATTACAAAAGAAATTACATTTGTGACAAATATATTTTAAAAATATTTATAAAAATGTTTCCTAATAAATGGACACACTGAAAAAGCTTAATTCTCTTGGAGCACTTCAAACTAGTCCAATAATTAAAATGAGTGAACTGAGAAAAGATTATGAATATAAAGTCGTTGAACTTAAACTAGTGCATACAAAATTTAGAAATAAAATTTTAGCTGCCGTAATAGATTCTGAATATAATGAATTTCAAGTATTTGTTCCTGAAAGATTTTCTAAAAATATGGCAAATAAAGAAATTAAAGCCATTAATGATATGGGTGATTTGAAAATGATTTATAAAGGAACTAAAGAGTGTGGAAAACGAGATCCTGCTTATATAATTGAATTTCTTTAATCTTCAACAATTTTTAATCTTTCTATAAGGGGTATCCATTTTGGGTACCTCTTTTTTTAATGCATTTTTTATGAACGTCAGAATTCTATTTTTTAGGTTATCTAGAAATACCCAGATCTCTATCAAAAGCTTCTTCTTCTGTAAGCATTTCCCATTCCCCATCCTTGTCATTAGAAATTATAGTCATCATTAATTCATTAAAAGACATATTAGATTTTACATATATTTCTCTTGCTTTTTTATTTCTACAAGATTTACAGTGGTTCCTTTTATATTTTCCAATATTGCTAAAATTTTGTAATGGTTGCAATTCTCCACAGAGTACACACTTCTTCATTTATTTATAATTCATATTATTAAATATTTTTCTGTCTCTAAGGTTTCTGTCTCTAGAAGAAGAGGGAAACGAGCATTTTTTCAATTTTGACTGTTTTTATGTTAAAAATGTGGGTATTTTTTATGATTTTCGTTCATTTTGAGCGTTTCCCTCTGATTGCGCTCGTAACCCCATATATATACTACTGCTGTTACCTTTACACGATTGCTCTGTTATCTCGTCTTTTCACTTTAAAATATCATAAATTTGTGTTTTTCCAGCATTGAACTTCTCTACCAAATGCTTGACACTCGCACTTTCTTTTTTGGGCATTCAGTAACTTTTACTTTTGTATTTAAATTGGGAACATTCTTCTTAGGTGCCATGGCAAGAGGCAAACAAACAAATGCAACTTACAACAAGCAAAGGCTGTGAATGATCACCTCAATGAATAAATGTTAAAAAATAAATCGGAGCGTCTCATTGAATTCCATACGGAACAGCAATCTTTAAAGACATTCGATTTTGCATCCAGCAAAGAAAGCAATGCTGGTCACATGACCTAAACCTGAGTTGAATTATGTGCTTAAGAAGAAGCCAAGCAGTGGATGCGCTGCAGTGTGTGTTTATGTAAGCAACTCAAAAGCAGAATTTCTGTTTAATTATGTGACCTTCAACCTGAAGCAAATGTGTTTCATGTGAAGACCCTTTTGTTAAACATTTTGTGGCCTTTGTTATTAGCATCAAATTATTGCTGTAATATCCATAAAAACCTAAACGCCTCCTGTGGATGGTGCCTCCCAGGTTAGGAAACGCTAGTTAGTCTAAGCGATGGCGTCTGACATTTGTCCTAGATGGTGCAGGTTTGAATCTCGGTGAGACATAGATGTTGTGTTTGTATTATGGCACTGGCTCTCTCCCTCCCATGGAACCAGTGACTCTAAAGTAGAGACAGGCGACTGCTTATACAATAGTTCACTGAGTTGCTCACGGTGGTTGTCAAGCCCCTCGAAAAAAAAATGGCGTGTGGTCCTCGGGTCTTACCAGGTTCTTAGAATTTTGTTTGCAGATGGTATGGTTTTCTTTTAACTAGGTTATGCATGTCCCCTCTTTAGTTGTCCTAAATGAGAGCGTGAAGCCCACGTAAGATAGTTCATCCTCCTCATCCCAACAAACCTGGCTTTTTTACATAGCGGCCATATTGTTTGAACACGATTCTGCAGCTGGCAAAAGAACACATCACTGACTTCAAGGAAGGAAAAGTAGGAATTTGAATTTGATTGGAGGTTTAACGACCACCGTGAGCAACTCAATGGGCTATAAGCAGTCGCCCGTCCCTAATTTAGGGTCACTGGTTCCAGGGAAGGGAGAGAGCCAGTGCCGTAAGACAAACACAACATCCATGCCTCACGGGATTCGAACCCGGACCCCGTTCGGACGAATGATCAGAGGCCATCGCTTAGACCACTGCGCCACCGGGGCGGCAGGAAAAGTAGGAGGAAGGTGGAAGTGTCTTTGAAGTTCAACTGCAGTAGTACTTCTATTGCGTTCAGCATCTCCTTACCTTCCGTTTCCTGGGAGGAACATGTGGTTGGAGTGAAGAATGGGTAACACCTTACACCATTTTTCAGTCTCTAGCTCTTACTGAGAGATCTCGTGAATATCATTCCTAAATATCAAAATGGCGGAGAAGAAGGAAAGAACGAGCACTTCACAGTAGGCTGCATTAAGGTGGATCCTCCTAAAAACTTTGCCTTGTGTTTCTAATGGTAAATAGTTCTGTAGACATGTGCTCCGAAATTAATGCATTCCCAAGGAATGAAAATTTGTACATCAATAAAATGAATTTTGTTTTAGCCTAGTATACTTAATATTTTCTAAAACTTAACCATAATTATATTAAGAATCAATAACTTTTCCTTTGGTGATGTTGAGAGCTACGAATAGATGTCGCCACATGTGCACGTAACTTCTTAAATACAATCATGTCGCATTTTTTTTTCAATAATTTTATTAATTTTCAGAATGGAATCAGCATTTGAGTGTATCCATGCGATAGTCTGGAATGTTTAGAGCCACTTAGATTAACTATTTTGACAATTATTCAGCTGAAAATGTTGGCAGAACTGTAGGTACTGCTGATTTTTAATTCTGCGACAGTTTCAGTTAAACTGTCAGAAATTTTAATCTAAGTGGCTCAAACCATTCCAAACATTCCCGTCTATCCCTTGGAAAGACTCGAATTTTGACTCCGTTCCAAAAATTAATAAAGTTATTGAAAAAAAAATGCGACGTGATTGCATTTAGCAAGTCACATGTACAAGTACATGTGGTGCCAACTACTGTATATATTTGCAGGTCTCAGCACCACCAAAGGAGAAGTTATTGACTCTTAATATAATTATGGTTAAGTTTTAGAAAACATTTTGTATTCTAGGCTATAGTATGAAGTTATTTTTACCGGTGTGCAAATTTTCATCCTTAGCAATGCATTCATTGCGAAGAAAATATCTACAGAATTTTTTACCATTGAAGCATAGGGCAAAGTTGTTAGGTGGAACCACCTTAAAGAACAGCAAGTCTTTTATTTTATTTTCCAGTGGGGAGGGAAGATATTTTAAAAAATTGAACCACTCTACCTGTCAAGATGGTCATTTTTTTACAGAACCATGGATGAACTTGCTAGACAGGTTTCACTGTATATGCTACCGAAGAGGGAAATCGTGCGTTAGGAAAGGTCATAAAAAATAATAACTCCTAAAAAAAAATTCTTTCCGTTGCACCTGCAGGTGTGAGAAATTCGAAAACACATTCATACAATTTTGCAGAAATATTTGTTAACTCTGTACCGGCAAAAATGTACACTATCGAAAACGGAAGATAATTCCAATCCTACTTTTCTAATGTCTAGATGTCGTGCTTAACACAATATAAGTTGACCTCGCCTGGAGTTCAAAAACAATGCAACCGAAAAAGTGGAAAATACTAGTATCGATCGTAGTTCCAGTTATCGTCAACGCAAAGATTTTTTTTTTTTTTTTACGCTTTCCAACCGTAGGTTGAGGAAGCGTATATGCTCCAGCTTTGTCCGTCCGTCCGTCTGTCTGTCGGCACGATAACTCGCGTAAAAATGGTTCGATTTCGATGAAATTTTAGTATGTGGTAGGGAACACCTGGGGACGAACTCTATTGAAAATGGACGAAATTGGGTCAAAGGTCACGGCATAGGAGCGGGATCCAATCCATTGCCTTTATGCGTCATAACTTGCGTAAATATGGTTCGATGTCGATGAAATTTTAGCATATTGTAGGGTACCACCTGGGAATGAACCCTATTGAAAATGGGTGAGCCGCCCCGGTGGCTCAGTGGTCTAAGGCGCTGGCCTCTGATCATTCGTCCGTCTGGGGTCCGGGTTCGAATCCCGGTGAGGCATGGGTGTTGTGTTTGTCTTACAGCACTGGCTCTCTCCCTTCCCTGGAACCAGTGACCCTAAATTAGGGACGGGCGACTGTTTATAGCCCATTGAGTTTCTCACGGTGGTCGTTAAACCTTCAATCAAAAAAAAAAAAAATGGGTGAAGTGAGGTCAAAGGTCACGGCATAGGAGCGGGATCCATTCCATTGCCCTTATGCGTCATAACGTCCGTAAATATGGTTTGATGTCGATAAAATTTTAGTATATTGTAGAAGACCACCAGGGAATGAACCCTTTTGAAAATGGGTGAAGTGGGGTCAAAGGTCAGGACATAGGAGCGGAATGCATTCCATTGCCCTTATGCGTCATAACGTGCGTAAAAAATGTTTCGATTTCGATGAAATTTTAGTATGTGGTAGGGGACCACCTGGAGAGGAACCCTATAGAAAATGGGACGAATGGATGGAGTCAAAGGTCAGGACATAGGATCGGGATCCATTCCATCGCCCTTATCCCACACTATTAAGGTAGACGTCAAGTAATTTTGCTTCCTATATTTCCAATGGAAAACCTTTTGTACACATTTCCTTCACAATTAGTGTGTTCCAAAGGATGAAAATTTGAACACCGATTAAAATAACTTCATACTATAACTTGGAATACTTAACATTTTCCAAAACATAAGCATAATTATATATTAAAAAACAATAACGTTTCCTTTGGTGGTGTTGAAACCAGAAAAAAGATGGCGCGATCTGTACTTTGATGACGTCAGTGGACAAATAAATCCAAAGTAATCGAGGTAGTTGCCTTCAATGCACGATCTTAATAACTAGAGTCACTCACAATACAAATTTAAATTCGTTGGCTGAATTTAAAGATTTTATTGTATAAGAACTTTCGGGTTTCTCTAGAACCCATCATCAGATACAGAAGAAGGAATAAGTTTAAATAAAGTGTTACGTGAAAATAATACAGATATCAGATATTAATATGACATAATGTCACGTGGCATCAAATTGTCAAACGACGTGGCATGTATCATGAAATAAAGAAAATAGAATGCAGGTATAAGTAAAATACTGAATTGTAAAAATAAAGGAAGTTAGTAGTTAACTAAATTAATTGTGTTGTTCTCATCAGGAGATACAACAAGGAGCACTCTAGCAGAAATCGAGATTAAGTGATTTCGTCCTCAGTTTGCCTCGTATTCGGAACTGTAAATAGTTTCCAGATTGTAGGTACAGATACTGGAACATTGTCATTACAGCATAAATGTCTCTGAGTAGCAATTACAAGACTCTCAGTGAACAGCAATGAAGAGACAGCACTAGGTGTTACGATGATGGAAGCATCATCGTAATTTAGTTACCTACTAACCTTCCTTTATTTTTAAAATGCAGTATTTTATGTATACCTGCATTCTATTTACTAGCGTCTCACGACAGCGATATCCACATGTATCGAGTTATCTCATTGGCAGCAATAAAACCGGCACCCACCAATTGGCGACCGGCACTGAAACAGTACTTGTAGTTCGTATACGTCGTCGAAGTCGTGACACAGGTTGTTTACATCTTAGTTAACATTAGTTTCTTCATTGGCGGCTGTCTGCACAAATCGAACAATTTAACCTGTTTGCAGTATACATCCAAATATAAAAATGGCTATTCTTCCACAAACGGTCGCATTCCTCACAACTAAGACAGCGGAACGCTAGAACAGCTCCGCAAGCAATCTACTGTTTTCGATCTGGCAATGCATCTGTTGTTGTTTACATTCGAATGCAAGCATTATGGGTGGTTATCTTTGCATTCTGTTCTTATTTTTTTATTCATCATGATGACTAACGTTGGTTTCATCAAAAAAATATTTCGTGTACTAAATAAAAACTATAACTGAGATGTTGAAAAAGAACTAAAAAGAAATGAACGATCTTACCGCTATATACGTTGGGAGACTGATAAAAAATTATACTTTCGTATTTACAGTAAGTATTTTAATTCGTACTGACAAATATATAGCAAAAGACAATTAAAGAGGAAAAGCAGAGATATTTATTGCCATTCGTGATATCTTATTATTTCAAGGGTGGGTAGCGAACCATATCTTTCACACAATGATATGCATGTTTTTCTATCTCGAGACTACAAATTCCATTGAGGCATTATAAAATACAACAGACCAATTCAACAACAACTTCATGGAATTTTATTACTATCGAAGGGTAATATGGACGGACAACTTAATATTTACTGAGAGTTGCCAGATCGAAAACAGTAGATTGCTCGCGGAGCTGTTCTAGCGTTACGCTGTAACCAACAAGTGCCGTTTCAGTGCCGGTCGCCAATTGGTGGGTGCCGGTTTTATTGCTGCCAATGAGGTAACTCGATACATGTGGATATCGCTGTCGCGAAACGCTAGTCATTCTATTTTCTTTATTTCATGATACATGCCACGTCGTTTGACAATTTTATGCCACGTGACATTATGTTATATTAATATCTGATATCTATATTATGTTCACGTAACACTTTATTTAAACTTATTCCTTCTTCTGTATCTGATGATGGGTTCTAGGGAAACCCGAAAGTTCTTATACAATAAAATCTTTAAATTCAGCCAACGAATTTAAATTTGTATTGTGAGTGACTCTAGTTATTAAGATCGTGCATTGAAGGCAACTACCTCGATTACTTTGGACTATTTCTGCACGAATTTAAATTCTCCTAAGGACAAATAAATGTTGGATTGGATAATTACGGTTATGGTTTAGAAAATATTAAGTATTCCAAGTTATGAAATGAAGCTATTTTAATCGATGTTCAAATTTTCATCCTTGGGAAGGCATTAATTGTGAAGAAAATGTGTACAGAAGTTTTTCCATTCGAAGTATAGGAAGCAAAATTACTTGACGTCCACTTTAAAGTAGCAATTCTTGTATGTATGTATGTACATTTTATTTTGAAAACGGCTCTAAGAATTTTGATGAAAGTCGTTAACCTACCGTTTTCTGGTACTAGAAATCGATTTAGCTTGATCTCGACTTTAGGAGAATTCGTTTAGTGGGTTAATTAACCACCCCGAAATATAACGTTTTTAGTGTCATGTTCGATTAACGTTACCAACGCTTAGAAATCTTATGACGTCACAATCTCGCGTTTGAGAATGTTGGCGCGCGGTCACGCCATCTGTCTCATTACGTCACGCGTTGTGTGTGGATCCTATTAAAGTTTTATGACGTCACACTCTTGCGAGTAGATGGTCGCGATTCCCATCTGCCTCATTACGTAACAATCGTTCGATTTCGATGAAATTTTAGTATCTGGTAGGGGATCACCTGGGAAGGAACCCTGTTGAAAGTGAACGAAATAAAGTCAAAGGTCAGTACATAGGAGCGCGATTCATTCCACTGCTGTTATGCGTCATAACTAACGTAAAAAAGGTTCGATTTCGATGAAATTTTAGTACGTGGCAGGGGCCACTTGGCGACAAACCCTATTGAAAATGGACGAAATGGGGTCAAAGGTCAGGACATAGGAGCGGAATCACTTCCATCGCCATTATGCGTCATAACTTACGTAAAAATGCTTCGATTTGGATGAAATGTTAGTATGTTGCAGGGGCCTGCCTGGGGACGAATTCTATTGAAAACGGGCGAAATGGGGTCAAAGGTTAGGACACAGGAGCGGGATCCATTACATTGCCCTTATGCATCATAACTTACGTAAAAATGCTTCGATTGCGACAAAACTTTATCATGTTATTTCGGAGGTATAACGAACCGGTTCTGTTGAATATCATCGAAATAGGATCAAAGGTCAGGGCACAGGACCGAGATTTATTCCACAGCCATTATTCTCATAACTTGAGTGATAACTTGAGTAATGATTTCTGGTATGTTGGAAAGCGTATTATAATCAATGCATTGCATGTTTTTACAAACTTGTTTCTTGATGCAGTGTTTGGTGGCCGAGGGGTCAGAGGCGCTGGCTTCTGGCTCAGCAGATCTGGGCTCGGTCCCTTGCCCTGGAACTAATTTCCCTAAATTAGAGGCGGGAGACCGCTTTACATTGTAACGATAGTCATTTAACATCGAAACAAAAAGGCCGCCCCAATGGCGTAGTGGTCTAAGCGATGGCCTCTCATCATTCGTCCGAAAGTAGTCCGGGTTCGTATCCCGATGAGGCATGGATGTTGTGTTTGTCCTACGGCACTGGCTCTCTCCCTTCCCTGGAACCAGTGACCCTAAATTAGGGACGGGCGACTGCTTATAGCCCATTGAGTTGCTCACGGTGGTCGTTAAACCTCCAATAAAAAAAAATAAAGAAAAAAATGTTTTTGCACGTAGATGGACAAAGGGATATTTTAAATACGTATTTTATATTAAAAAAAAGTGCTAATACACAAAGTGGTATTTAAGTAATGAGGCTGATTTCAAAAAAAAAAAAAAAAAAAGACCGATAAAACACACAGGTCAGGAAGGCGTGGCTTTTTGATAAGTCATCAGCTATGCGGTGGCCACAGCGTTTGCGTGAGAATTGTGCACATGATTATTTACGCTGTGCATGACGTCATTCGGTGGATGAACATTGTCGCAGATCTGTTTAAAAATCGGTAAAACTGCATCTGATACAGTTGAATTGTTGCGTGATGTGTACAGGAACTAATTGTCTATCTCGTGCACAGATATTCCGATGGTGTGCACGTTTCAAGGATGGGCGGAAAGATTTAAAAAATGACGAAACGCCCGGACGTCCGATTTTTTTTTATTGGAGGTTTTTTTTTTTTTTTTTTTTTTTTTGATTGGAGGTTTAACGACCACCGTGAGCAACTCAATGGGCTATAAGCAGTCGCCCGTCCCTAATTTAGGGTCACTGGTTCCAGGGAAGGGAGAGAGCCAGTGCCGTAAGACAAACACAACGTCCATGCCTGACCGGGATTCGAACCCGGACCCTTACGGACGAATGATCAGAGGCCAACGCCTTAGACCACTGCGCCACCGGGGCGGCTTATTGGAGGTTTAACAACCATCATGAGCAACTCAATGGGCTATAAGCAGTGGACCGCCCGTCCCTAATATAGCGTCACTGGTTCCAGGGAAGGGAGAGAGCCAGTGCCGTAAGACAAACACAGCATCCATGCCTCGCCGGGATTCGAACCCGGACCCTTCTCGGACGAACGTCCGAGATGGTGTCATGAAGGGGACCAGGTCTCTCCCTTTCCTGAAACCAGTGACCCTAAATTAGGGACGGAGGACTGCGTATAGCCCATCGAGTTGCACGTCCGGGATGGGCCCGGGTTCGAATCCCGATGAGGCATGGATGATGTGTTTGCCTTACGGCACTGGCCCTCTCACTTGCCTGGAACCAGTGACCCTAAATTAGGAACGGATGACTGCGTATAGCCCATTGAGTTGCTCACGGTGGTCGTTAAACCTCCAATAAAAAAAAATCTCGGGCGAATGTTTTTTTTTTTTTTTTTTTTTTTATTGGAGGTTTAACGACCACCGTGAGCAACTCAATGGGCTATAAGCAGTCGCCCATCTCTAATTTAGGGTCACTGGTTCCAGGGGCGAATGGTTAGAAGCCATCTCTTAGACTACTGCGGCACGTCTGAACTCATTGAGAAAGTTTGCGAAAGGATAAAAAGTGATCGTTGTGTGATCTTGAGGATGCTGGAATGCAAGCTCGGTGTTAATAACGAGACGATTCGTCAAATTTTAGTGCAGGATTTGGGAGAAGGGAAATAGTTTGTGCTCGTTTTGTTCCGCATGCTTTGCCAGACGACCAGAAACATGCTCAAGTGGAGTACGCATACGACATCCTGGACACTGCAGAAACAATGCAAAATTTTCTCTAGAGCATTGTGGCAGGCGACGAGACATGGGGTTTTTGTTATGATTCTGAAGCGAAGCGTCAGAGACCGGAGTGCTCAGTGGAAGTCACCACAATCACCCAAAGGAAAGAAGATCGGGTTACAGAAGTTAAAACTCAAGACAATGCTTGTGTGCTTTTAGGACAGCAAGAGAATTTTGCATCACGAATTCATTCTTAAAGGCACAGCCGTCATTGACTGTACCTTTAAGAATGTGGAAGAGAATTGATTGCTCGTGCCAGGCCTTTGTGCAAAAACGGGCAGTGGTTTCCTCTTCACGATAACGCACCCGCACACTGAGCAGTAAATGTACTACAATTTCTGGTACGAAAACAAATGTGTGTAATCAATCAGTCCCCCTATTCTGCAGATTTTTCACCGTGCGACTACTTTCTGTTCCTTAAGTGAAATCTGCCTTTAAAAGGAAAAGTGTTTCACGACATTGAATCCATTCAAAGAATTGTGACATCAGTTCTTACTCCATAGCAAGAGATGACTTCTGGAAGTCCTTTCCTTCGAAATAATATACAGGGTAATTCAAAACGATTGCCCCTATTACAAATAACAATACCTGGTTTATGAACACAGATACAGAAATCACATTGTTGCGTAATAAAGGAGGAAGTTTAGAATTTTGTTTCCATACCTTACATTTTGTTTCCATACCTTATAGTTCTATGTGACTCCCCTGGGTCATCTAAACTGTAATCCATTTCACCCCATACATTATGAAGCATGTCCGTACCGTAGCCACTGATGCCAGTGCAAACTGAACGCGCATCTCTAGTTCTTGTAGTGTTCTCGGCAAAGGTAGCACATACACATGGTCTTTGACATACCTCCACAAAAGAAGTTTAAGTGGATCCCAGGTCCGGAGACCTGGGGTCCACTTGCAGAAAACTCTGTCGTCCTATCTACAACAGCTTTGGCGCACGGGCAGCTCACTTTCCTACGTCACCATAGCAACACAGTAGTAGGTTCCAATAAAATACTCAACTTCCTTTTTCCTTGTGTAGGGAAATCAGCTGTCTATCTTCATAAACACGTTATTGTCATTTGTAATTAGGGCAATCATTTTGAATTACCCTGTATTTTGTACGAATAAAATACACTGAAGTGCCAGAAAAACTGGTACACCAGTCTAATACTTGGTAGGTCCCCCACGGGAGCGCAGGACTGCAGAAATACGACGGGGCATGGATTGCACTTGCTTCTGGTAATATGCTGTAGGCAATGCACACCATTCTTCAATTCGGGTGTATTCCGAGGTCTCGGATTCCTGTGTTCGATAGCGCGTTGCATGGCATCCCAAATGTGTTCTATCACGTTCAGATCTGGGGATTTTGGTGGGAATGGCAACACCCCAAACTCAGATGAATGCTCCTCTAACCATAATGTAGCGTCCCGACATTTGTGTGGAGGTGCATTGTTCTTTTGGAACAAACCCAAACCATCAGCACGAATGCAAGACATGAACGGGTGTCCCTCGTCAGAAAGGATGCGCACATAGCGTTGGCCGGTCACAGACGTTTGTAGACGTACCAGGGGTCCCAGTGAAGTCCAGCTAAACACACCACATACCATTACGGACCCCCACCAGCCGGTACAGTTCCCTGTTGGCAGGCGGGATCCATGGCTTCATGGGGTTTGCGCCACACACGAATCCTTCCATCTGCCCGATACAGTTGGAAACGCGACTCGTCAGACCAGGCTATACTTGTTTCCAGTCATGAAGTGTCCAGTGGCGGTGTTGCCGTTCCCAAGCGAGGCGCATAGCTCTGTGTCGTGCACCCATCAAAGGGGCTCGAGTTGGGCGTCGGCTCTCAAAGCCCATATCGTGCAGGGTACGTTGTACAGTCCGGACGCATCAGCGTCCGGACTGTACAACGTACCCTCAACAAGCATCAGCTTGTTGAGGCTTCAGCATTGAATTCCGATGATACCTGCTAGAGTGTCGCGTGAAACGATTCTTGACAGCCGACGATGGTCACGTTCACCCAATGTCTTTTTACGGCCACACTGGTATCGTAGGTTGGAGGTTTTGCCGGAATTCTTTTAGTCACGGTACACCTTTGCAATGGTCGTCCGTGAAAATCCGAACTTCGTTTCTACCTTCGAAATACTATGGCCCATCTCACGAGCGCCAACTATGACACCACATTGAAAATCGCTTAAATCGTTATTACTTGTCATTCTCATGCCGAAAACAGCTCTGACAGCTGGCATGATCATATGTAGAGGATTTTAGGAAGGGAGTGTCTGACCTCAGGTCTTAAACAACCCTTTAGAAAAAGGAAACTAGGAGATTTGGGCTAGAGCGCCCGATAGGAAAGTGACACGGAAGCGAAGTAGAAAGGGGGAGGAAGATGCCCTTATTTATTACCGGGGGGGGGCAGTACCCGGGGTCCGATGGCTTAACGTGCCCATCCGACGCACGGCGGATATTTAGTGGATCGAGCGTTCGTACCTGCTGGGATCGAACCTGAGGCTCTTTCCGTGGCAGTCACGAACGTTGCCCACTAGGCCACCCGCGGCCCCTAACAGCTGGCAAGGATGTCTATCGCTTTATATACGCACTGGCGGACGCAGCCGAGTACGCGCATAGGTGACGTTGCTATGTATTTTGCATAAGCTCGTCTGTACCAGTTTTTTTGGCACTTCAGTGTATATTCACGTAAGTTTTCCTGCATTTCCATTTTTTAAATCAGTCTCATTACATAATTACCGCACTGTGTGAACAGAGAAAAAAATGGTTTGCTAAATGAATTTAATGAAAACCGAGTGTCATAAACAGCAGATGGAACGAATTCGAACCTTTCAGATCGCTACTTTGAGGAGCGTCAAACAGTCTTTGCCTGTTGATTACACCTCACGTCAGCTAGCGTTTAGACATCTTTCAAGGTTTCTGCTCCGTTCTCATCCTTGTCAGTAAGAATGAAAGTAATTCGTTTCGTAAATAATTTGAGCAGTTACATAATTTGATATTGTGGACTTAAATTTATTTTTTTCGAAATTCCGTTTAGATACTCCGCGTAAAGTTACTAACACCTTGACTTTCTGCTCCCTTTCCGAGGAAAACTGAGAAACACCGCTATAAATTCTTTATAATGTGTCGTAAAGCTTAGCAGCATGAAATTCGTCGCCCCGCCTTTCGTCTCCCAGCAAAGCAAGCGTGGGGTTATTTCATCCACAAATTGGACCTTTCAGCTTCGTGGAAGAAAAGTAGCAAAAGCCTGTTTCTATCTCAATCTCAAGAAAATAGACGTTGATTCCAAAAATAAGAAAAGTCGTAGAACTATGTTCTGCTATGTGAACGCTCGGAAGATTTTCGATTTACATGACTAATCACCCTGAACTGAGCTTTTGGTCCGCAGGGAGTCTGAAGTCATCTTCAACACATCTTTCATCCAACGGCTCGTTGCATGAGCAATCAATGAATGCTTCAATCATTTCTTCTGTCAAAAGGAAAAACACACATAACAAGGATTTAGGGGTTAACTCCCAGCGGATGCTCTTGAAAAAGACATATCTGCTGCCGTCAGATTTCTTTACCATTTTTTATGCTTTTAATGCAGTCTCTGGAAACATTTCTCTGGCACTGAACCCACTAAGCCAGTTATCTAAACTTGTAACATCAACGTCCAATGGACATTCAACAAAGTGATCCAATGATTTCAAACGCTCGGAAAGCAGGCAATGTTAAAACTGATTTTACCTGCAACAGTTAAAATACTTCCTTATCTGGATCATGCCGATTTTTGTTACTCACACTCAAAGGGCGTTACAATAAAACAAAAGAGAGAGAGAGAGAGAGAGAGAAATAGACTGGCTGTGATAACGACTGAATATAGCGGAGCTCGGTACTGACGTTTCCTTTCCCAGCCTTCCAGAATTCAATTATCGAAAATATTGAAAAATCAAATATCATGATTGGCATATTGGAGGCATATACTACTGTTACTCATGCAGCCGTGTAACGTACCAGGAGATGTGACGTACCTGCCAGAGGGACGCACGCGACATAAAGGCAGATAGAAATCAGAATAAAATGTCCGCGTAGCTCAACTGGTAGAGCAACTTATTCCGGAATGAGTGGACCCGGGTTTGAATCCTGGCGCGGATAAAAATGACGGAGAAATTCACTTCGTTATAATGGCGCCCGAACTATCCGGATGACCCGACCGTTCAAAAATCTCGCAATGGTGTGATGTTATTTCCACACCGCGAGATAGGAAAAATAAGAGCAGCACTTCGAAAAAAATAAAATAAAAATAAGGGGGAGATGATGTAACGTACCAGGAGATGTGACGTACCTGCCAGAAAGACGCACACGACATAAAGGCAGATAGGAATCAGAATAAAATGTCCGCGTAGCTCAATTGTTAGAGCAACTTATTCCGGAATGAGGGGACCCGGGTTCGAATCCTGGCGTGGACAGAAATGACGGAGAAATTCACTTCGTTATAGCCGTTCTTCGGAAAATTTGAAAATGACATCGAAATGGGATTCTCGCACGCATTTCCTGATTTCGCTCGCATATATTCCGAAAATTTTGAAATTCCCTACCTCTGGAACGGAAATCGATCCCACCTCTCCCGATTTACGGGCAACCATATTCAGAAGACTTGAACATTACGTCGCCCTAGAACGGAAATCATTTCCGCATCTCCCGATTTACGGTCTACAATATTCAAAAAACTGTAAAATTACGTTACCCTGGAACGGAAATCAAACGCGCATCTCCGGATTTACCGTTGCCCATATTCAGAAAATATGAAAATTACGTCACCTTAGAACGGAAATCAGACCAGCATCTCCGGATTTACGGTCGACCATATTTCAAATTACGTAGTCTTAGAACGGGAATCAAAGTCGCATCTCCCGATTTACGGTCAACCATATTAGAAAACTTGAAAATTAAGTTGGCCTGGAACGAGAATCGAACCGGCTATTCCTGGTTACGTTCGAGCATGTATGTTTGAATGTAAACCGGAAGATGCGGGCTCGATTTCCATTCCAGGGCGATGTAATTTGCAAGTCTTCTGAAGGATTGCTAAATGGGAAAGATTAGCTACAGAAGGTGAGTCGAAAGTTTTTCAATATTTGGATCACTTTATGCCTTCATACGTACACTTTACAACGAAAGCTGACTAGCATTCAAAGTATAGGCCATCGTGTTGCACCGTCTACAGCCATCTGTCTGCCAGTTCTTCGATTCCGCGGGCGGTACCAGTTCTTGTCCTTCGAAGCGAAGAACTCCTTCACCCCAGCTGCCACCTCCTCCTTGTTATTGAAGTGCCGTCCGCGAAGGAAGTAGGCCATGGACCGGAACAAGTAATAATCCGACGGAGCAAGGTCTGGACTATATACTAGGTGTGGCATCAGTTCAATGCTTTCAAGTTCCTGGAGTTTTGCCCGTGTCGTTCGCGTGGTATGAGGTCGAGCGTTGTCCTGCTGTAGGAGAGCACGCTTTCTGTTCAACAGTATCAGGTACTTCTCCTCCAAAACGGAATACACCCACTCCAGCTGTTCAGAGTAGAGGTTGGCGTTGATGGTCCAACCGTCTGGTACAAATTCGTAATGGGTTATCCCTTCGAAATTCCATCAGACGCAGAGCATCACCTTGTGCTCGAAGTGCCCACGTTTAGCAACGCAGGTTCAGGAAGCTGGCCCTGGCTCAACCACTGCCGTTGTGTGTTAGGATTACGGAAATAGACCCACTTTTCATCTCACGTAACAATTTTCTTGATGAAACGTACAACGCACCTATTTTCTATGAGTTTCGCGCACACTTGCACTCTGAGGTTTGCTTCAGCAGGCCTCAGTTCGAGAGTTACAATGCGGCAGTTCCTGTAGACCTTGCCGAGGTCCTGAAGGTAACGAACCACGGTGGTCTATGATATGCCCAGCTCGCCTGATAATCTTCGAGTGCTGGTTGTCGGCTTTGCCTCTACAGCCTAGCGCACGGCCTCCGAATCCATGGTTCGCGGCCTTCCTGACCTTGGCTGATCGTCGAGGTTTCTGTCGCCTGAGCGAAATATCTTGAACCATTTAGTTGCGGTGCTGTAATCCACGGAACCTTCCCCTTTCGCAGGACAAATGTTTCGTGTTGCTTGAGCAGCATTGTGGCCGAGTTCAAACTCGTAAAGCAAAAGTTTCCTAATTAGCTGGTTGTGGATATTCATCTTTTAGGCGTCCCAACCACAGACAGAACGATGACTCGCAATGCTTTTCACAGCAACTACTACCACTTTATATCCCTTACGACTGACTGCAGTACGCGACTTGAACTAGTTTAAACACGTGACATACCCGCCGCAGCACATGCGTTTATGCAAATATTGAAAAACTTTCGACTCATCCTCTGCAATATGGCACTTATGTGCCAATAATACAGTATTATACACTGAGTGGCCACTTTATTATGACCACCTGACAGTTTTTAGCAGATGAGCTATAGCTGCACGCTGTTGCCGCCAGATGGCGAGGCTAGTATAAAAAGGGAATGCTTAGTGCTTGCGACAGTAGCAGAAGTGATTTCTTTAGTGACGAAATGGGCGAAAAATGCGATTTGGCGGACTTTCAACATGGGATGATTGTAGAAGCTTAGAGCCATGGAGCGAGTATCACCGAAACCGCATCTTTCGTGAAATGTTCCAGAGCAACTGTTGTTAAAGTGTTTAAAGACTGGACTGTCAGCCAAAAAAACTGGGTCTCTACGTGCAACCTATGGTCGTCATCGACTATAGTGACTGCTCGGGCGGAACGGAGAGTGTCCAGACTGGTACGACAACAGAAGGGCAACAATGCAGCAAAATTACAGACCATCTTAATCAAGGATCCTGTCAAATGATCTCTACACGCACTGTTCGCCGTACACTGCATCGGATGGGATATGGCAGCCGAAGGCCGTTCGAACGCCTTTGCTGTCTGCAGTTAACAAGATAACACGTCTTCAGTTCGCACAGGAGCACATGGATTGGACAGTCGAGAATTGGAAACAAATTATGTGGTCCGATGAATCACGTTTTCAGTTTCACCATGCCGATGGCCGAGTGAAAATTTGGCGGAAACAGCACGAAAGCCCCAAATGCATTGCTACAACCCTTCAAGTTGGTGGAGGCAACGTTATGGTTTGGGGAATGTTTTCCTGGCATGCTTTGGGCCCTTTAATTCGTGTTCATCAACGTCTGACTGGCACATCATATCTAAACATCGTTGCGGACCAAGTGCATCCTGTCATGTGGAGGGTTTATCCCAATGGCGATGGCTACTTTCAACAAGATAATGCGTCCTGCCATAGTGCTCGTATTGTACAGGATTGGTTTCAGGAACATGCCGGCGAGTTTACTTTGCTTAGGTGGCCCCCACAATCTCCAGATCTCAACCCCATTGAGAATTTATTGGATGAAGTTGAACGAGCCATCAGATAGCTGGATCCACAACCCTGCAATCTCACACTCCTAGAAAGTGCTATTCATCAAGCATGGACTCAGATCCCACAAACCACATATCAACATCTCGTGGAGTCCATGCCACGAAGAATCGACGCATTATACTATAGAATATCGCACGTACCGAATGTTTGTACTGCGTCGTAGAAGTCGAAAATTTTTAGAGCAATTCTTTTTTCTTTAAAAACATAATAAAGAAAATGGGCAGGCGTATTACCAGTCAGTTAAGAAAGTAAATTTTACAAGCCTAGAAAAGCGACGTCATGCTGGAGGTTCAGGGACCGCCGTAGTGAAGGTGTGGCGGGAATAGTCGGGACAGGAATACACGTCCACCCAACGTGTTAGAAGGGAGAGACAACTAGTAATCGCGTAAGTCATTCCTTTTTCTTTTGGGATTTCATTCATCATTCACGTAAAAGAGCCATTCACGAATTTCCATTCAAATGAATGGTCACTCACTTTTGCATCCACTTCCGGTCGGTTTTCTCACTCTCCTTACTGTGTAAATCATTCTTTGCTCCAAAGGCACCTACTATGCGAGGCTTAACGAAAATTGGCCAACTTCCCAAAAAAGCAGGAGATTTCTACGTTTAACCGTTCACGACGAATGATTCGTTAGGAGAAGCGCATTCACAGCTCTTTATGGCAAGCTTCTCAAAAGAACAAGAGTTTACTAAGGGGCTCATTCACCTTTCGTTCATGAATGAATATCCACTAGTGGCGAACGATTCGGGCACATCATTCAAATGAATGACATCCAAGCATCGTTTCCATTCTTGAGTTTCATCACTATTTTCTAGCTGATTGCTCATTCGCATAACAGTTGACACTTATTAATTATCGACACTACTTTTATTATTGGGAATTCGTTTCTGAACGGATGTAAGCAGAAGATAGTAAAACGCGCTACGACTTCAGTATGTATCGCAGTAACGTCGAATGGAATGATCATTTACAGCGGTGAAAGTGAACCATTCATGGTAAAAAGTCATTCGTTGAGAACGAATCGTTCCATAATGGTCTATTACTAGAAATAACCACTGGTTGACAGTCGATTTGAACGTCAAACGGCACGTGCTGTCAGCGGCAATAGGCGGCCCTTGATTAACGACGGAACAGGTCACACAATCCCTCAATTAACGACACACCAGGTCATACAATTCCTCAATTAGCGGCAGACAAAGTCACACAATTAACGGCTGATCACGTCACACAATTCTTCAATTAACGGCAGACCATGTCACACGACTGACCAGGTCACACAATCCCTCAATTAACGACACACCAGGTCATACAATTCCTCAATTAGCGGCAGACAAAGTCACACAATTAACGGCTGATCACGTCACGCAATTCTTCAATTAACGGCAGACCATGTCACGCGACCCCTCGATTAACGACATATCAGGTCACACAATTCCTCAATTGACGACACACCAGGTCACACAATCCCGCAATTAGCGACAGACTAGGTCACTCAGTCCCTCACTAACGGAAGACCATGTCTGTATCTGTGTAAATTGATCATTTGGCATGCTGTCAGCCATGTATGATATGTACTTGTTGCTGTGCAATTTCTGTCTCCTGTTTATACAATAGTCTAGGTTCGTGATGTCTTGGTACCTGTATGTCTTGGTACCACCAGGTCCAATAAATCTGTATATTAATTCTATAAGGGTTTTTGTTTACTGTAAGTCCTATTTTGAGAAACGGCTGAACGTAAAGATATGGTTGAGGTATCAAAATAAAGGTCTTACCATGTAGATGTGCCAGTCGAAGAAAAAAAATGAGATTGGGGCTACGGCTCGGGCGTTGTGGGGCGGCAACGCGGTGTTGAAGGCGGAAGCATGGAGGGACTGAGATAGTCCGAAGTCCTCTTTTCTGAGCGAACCGTTGCGCAAAACAACGCTAGCAAGCATTGGTATCAAAGTTCTTCTCATCGGAACAGCGAACAATCTCGAAGACCTGATTGCGTTATGCCGTTGGACTGTGTGATGTATATATAGAATTTAATATTCATTCGATCCAGTTTATTCACGTAGGTAAGACGTTTCCCATTATGTAAAGATGTAAATAAACATTCCGTTGACCATTTTTAGTTAAAAAATTACGGGCGACTGCTTATAGCCCATTGAGTTGCTCACATTGGTCGTTAAACCTTCAGTAAAAAAAAAGAAAAAATATCACGAACCTGGACTGTTGTCTTTACTGAAGTGGTTGAATGAATTTATCAATCAAATAAAGTTTACATTTGTTGTTTCATATGAGTTTATAAGTTTATTATTTAAAAAAAAAAAAAAAAAAAAACTAACTGTCGATTCCGAAGGTGAAGAGAATTTGCATCGCGAATCTCATTCCAACAACATTTACAAACACAGTTGTGACTGAAGATGAGAGTGAAAGAGTGTGCTATCCAGTTGCATTTTTGCCCACCATCAAGGTGACTGGACTTCCACCTTACATTTTACAACTGAAAAAGGGTGCAGTCGTGATGCTCATCACGAACCTCACCGCCTCGCTGGCGCCGTGGTCTAAGCGCTGGCTTATGAAGATTCGTTCGTGAAGGGTCCGGGTTCGAATCCCGGTGAGGCATGGATATTGTGTTTGTCTAACGGAACTGGCTCTCTCCCTTTCCTGCAACCAGTGACCCTAAATTAGGGACAGACGACTGCTTATAGCCCATTGAGTTGCTCACGGTGGTCATTACACTTTCAGTAAAAAAAAACTAACCATCGATTCAGA
Organism: Macrothele yani; assembly: GCA_039090855.1. Classification (NCBI taxonomy): domain Eukaryota; kingdom Metazoa; phylum Arthropoda; class Arachnida; order Araneae; family Macrothelidae; genus Macrothele; species Macrothele yani. The sequence continues at coordinate 93,807,357 of CM076998.1, forward strand.
CAGGTTTCTTCTAGTTTTTTTTTAAACCTCCAATAAAAAAAGGGGGTTTAATCAGTGCATTCTTCCAGTTCCTCCATATGGAACAGAGACATGGACCTTAACTAAAAAACGCTTACAAAGGCTACAGACAACTGGAAGAAGCATGCAGAGGTGCATACTTTGTGTGACCAGGGAAGATAAAAACAGGAGCTCTTGGATAAGAAAATGACAAGAGGGGAAGACATCATGATCAGAGTAAAATCACTGAAGTGGCAATGGGCTGAACATACTGCCAAAAGGACAGACCACCGATGGACAACCGAAATTTTGTACTGGATTCCAAGGGACAGAAAAAGACCCAGAAGGAGACCACATGGGAGATGGGTGGATGAAATTCGAAAGCATGCCGGCGTAACATGGAACGGACTAGCTCAAGACAGACAGTTGTGAGGAAAAAATGGAGAGACCTTCATCCAGCAGTGGATTGATAATAGTTGACAGTGATGATGACACACACACACACACACAGACTGAGTTAGGTTTGCATTAGGAGCACTTACCTAGTAACACGCTGGTACACCTTTGATACAGCAGTACGGGAGCCAACAAGTGTAGCTGACCAATGTGAGCCCTTCTGCTGGATGTATGTGCACGGTTAATCCAGTCCTGGTACACCCTTGATACAGTAGTACGGGAACATCCAACAAGTGTGGCTGGCCAATGTGAGCCCTTCTGCTGGATGTCTGTGCATGGTTAATCCAGTCCTGGTACACCCTTGATACAGTAGTACGGGAACATCCAACAAGTGTGGCTGGCCAATGTGAGCCCTTCTGCTGGATGTCTGTGCATGGTTAATCCAGTCCTGGTACACCCTTGATACAGTAGTACGGGAGCAGCCAACAAGTGTGGCTGACCAATGTGAGCCCTTCTTCTGGATGTCTGTGCACGGTTAATCCAGTCCTGGTACACCCTTGATACAGTAGCACGGGAGCAGCCAACAAGTGTAGCCGACCAATGTGAGCTCTTCTTCTGGATGTCTGTGCATGGTTAATCCAGTCCTGGTACACCCTTGATACAGTAGTACGGGAGCAGCCAACAAGTGTGGCTGACCAATGTGAGCCCTTCTTCTGGATGTCTGTGCACGGTTAATCCAGTCCTGGTACACCCTTGATACAGTAGTACGGGAACATCCAACAAGTGTGGCTGGCCAATGTGAGCCCTTCTGCTGGATGTATGTGCATGGTTAATCCAGTCCTGGTACACCCTTGATACAGTAGTACGGGAGCAGCCAACAAGTGTGGCCGACCAATGTGAGCCCTTCTTCTGGATGTCTGTGCATGGTTAATCCAGTCCTGGTACACCCTTGATACAGTAGCACGGGAGCAGCCAACAAGTGCGGCTGTTTCGAAATACTGGCACGTACCCTCTAGGCCCCAACTTTCTGTCAGCGGTCAAATTGGCTTAAGTCTCCACGTTTTCCCAATACTGTCAAACGTTTACTAATTACGTACAAGTGATAGGTGTCCACATTTTCTAGTAACAGTACGTGACGTTGGTATGACTTGGTACTTTGTTATAGCTCCGAATATGTAAAACGGGGGTGTTCAAAATGCAAAGCTATCTCAGTGTGTATACAGATATAGGCAAGCATATTAAAGGTAATTAGTATAATTTTCGTGCAAGTTTATGAATTTCAAAACACCTGCTTTTTTTCTCCAAATCCAATCGAGGGGGGGGGGGGTTCTAGTAAATTTTGGTACTACATGGTTACGCATTCGAATACGTACTCTGATCGGAGAAATACGTTTTTGTAGTAAAGCCAACAAAATCAATCTATGCTGAGAGAGGAAAGGCATTAGTACACAATATTATATAAATATGTACTACTTAATATGTGTGGCATAGTGAAAATCCTCTAAATACGTGGCGTCAGTGAATAAACAAAGACATCGCCCTTTCCACGTTTATCAACACATAGCAACCGAAAATTATTAAATTTTGAATTTTTCGGTTGCTATGAGATGATAAACGTCGAAAGAGCGATGTCTTTGTTTTTTCACTGACGCTACGTATTTAGAAGATTTTCCCTATTGTTCTCGCCCTTTGGATTCAGATCAGATCATATGTAGATGATTTTAGGAAGGGACTGTCTGACCCCAGGTCTTAAACAACCCTTAGAAATAGGAAGCTGGGAAATCTGGTCTAGAGTACCCGATAGGAAAGTGACACGGAAGCGAAGCAGAAAGGGGAGGAAGACGCCCTTATTTATTACCGGGGTCCGACGGCTTAACGTGCCCATCCGACGTGCGGCGGGTATTTAGTGGATCGAGCGTTCGTACCTGCTGTGATCGAACCTGAGGTCCTTTCCGTGGCAGTCACGAACGTTGCCCACTAGGCCACCCGCGGCCTCGCCCTTTGTATTTATTTGCTATGATTAATATATAGATTGTGCTGTTAATGCCCACCGCATGGAGACGTCTCAGTTGCTGAGCCTATCCTACGGATATGTGATGTCAGAAGCTGGCAGATAAACGCACATAGTGCCGTTGATTGTTGGCCATTGTAGCGTAAGGCGAACGCACTCGGCTAGATATCGGGAGATCTGGGGTACGATCCCAGCAGTGGCCGGATAACAATTTTTCGGTTGCTATGTGTTGATAAACGTGGAAAGATCAATGTCTTTATTTATGTGGCATAATTTATACTACTTAAATTCATTTAGAAAATCACAGCTAAGCTCGTTGACCTTCCCAGGAGAAAACAAGATAGACGACACCGAATTTTCGGGTGTAATAAGCACGTCTTTTGAATCCTTTCTGACGCAAATTAAATTTAACCAAGCTATTCAAAGTCAATGGAACCGGTATGGAAAACAATAGTATCTGACGGAAGAAAGAAGTTTTTCAATCGGGTTTTTAATTCCTCAGACATTGCTGTAAACGGAATCGTGAGCTTGCGACCTATGGTTGCAGACTTGTGCGTTAAAAAAAAAACATGAATTTATATGAGAAACATTTCACACGGGAAACGCTCTCCAACATAGAAAGAATTTTTCAAATCGGACTCTTAGAAACAGAGATATCGACAAAAATAAGATGTGGCTTTACGTCCCCTGGTGGGAAAACCATGCATTATTTAAGGAAGAAAGTATTCCAAAAGGTTTTTCCATATGAGCGGTATCGGTCCAAGAAAAAACAAATTCAGTCGAACTTTCAGGAGCCCAGATTTTGCTACAAATACATCAGAAGCAGAAATTAACACTTATTCCCTCTGGTGGGCAAACCATTCTTTACCAAACATTAGAAATTATGTGAAAAATATTTTCCATCAGGTCTTGTATGCGACACAGGAAGAATTTTTCAAATCGGAGTTTTAGAAGCAGAAATAACGCAGAAAACGCAATTAACCTTTGTGCCCCCTTGAGGAAAGTCTATGATTTACTTGAAAATTTTGAATTTATAGGGAAAACATTTCGCATTGGAAACACCATTCAACAAAAAAGAAATTTTTCAAATCGGTCTCCTAGAAGTAGAGGTATTGACAAAAATAAGATATACATTTACGCCTACGCCCCTAGCGTAGAAACCATGCATTACTTCAAGAAGAAAATGTTCCTAAAAGGTTTGACGACATAAGTAGTTTCGGTCAGCAAATGACTTTTTTTCAATCAAGATTTTAGAAGCTCATATTTTGCTGCAAATACATCAAAAGCGGAAATTAAGACTTACGCCACCTGGTGGCCAAACCATTTTTTACAAAAATTAAAAATCATGTGCAAAGGATTTCCCATCAGGAGCTGTATCCGGTGCAGAAAGAATTTTTCAAATCGGAGTTTTAGAAGCAGAAATAACGCAGAAAACACAATTTACCTTTGTGCCCCCTAGCGGAAAGTCTATGAATTGAAAATTTTGAAATTATATGAAAAACATGTCACACTGTATACACTATCCAACAAAGAAGGAATTTCTCAAATCGGACTCATAGAAGTAGAGATATTGACAAAAATAAGATATACATGTACGTCTCCTGGGGAAGAAACCATGCATTATTTTAAGAAGAAAATGTTTCTAAAAGGTTTGTCAACATGAGTGTCATCGGTCTACAAACGACGTTTTTTTCAATCGAGAATTTAAAAGCTCATATTTTGCTGCAAATACATCAGAAGCAGAAATTAAGGTTTACTCCCCCTGGCGGCCAAACATTTTTTTTTTTTTTTTTACAAAAAATAGAAATTATGTGCAAACGATTTCCCATCAGGAGCTGTATCCGGTGCAGAAATAATTTTTCAAATCGGAGAATTAGAAGCAGAGATATAGTGGGAAACCCAACTTACCTCTACGCCCTCTAGCGGAAAGTCTATGAATTACCTGAAAATTTTGAAATTACATGAAAAACGTTTCCCTCTGAAAACACTATCCAACAAGAAAGATGACATTTTTCAAATCGGAGACTTAGAAGCAGAGATACAGGGGAAAACGCAATTTACCTCTACGCCCCCTAGCGAAAAGTCTATGAATTACTTGAAAATTTTGAAATTACATGAAAAACATGTCACCCTGAAAACACTATCCAACAAAGAAGAAAATTTTCAAATCGGACTTCTAGACGTAGAGATATTGACGAAAATAAGATATACATCTACGCCCCCTGGCGGAGAAACCGTTGAATATTTTAAGAAGAAAATATTTCGAAAAGGTTTATCGATTCGAGTGGCATCAGTCCACGAAAGAATTTTTTCAATCGATATTTTAGAAGCTCAGATTTTATGGTAAATATATCAGAAGCAAAAACTAACACTTACGCCCCCTGGTGGCCAAAGTATTCTTTACCAAAAATTTGAGATTATATGCAAAAGATTTTCCGTCAGGAGGTGTATCCGCTGAACAAAAAAGTTTTGAAATCGGAGTTTTAGAGGAAGAGTTATCGGGAAAAATGTAATTTACTTTTACGCCCCCTAGCGGAAAATCTATGCGTAATTTGAAAAAGTAGCTATACCAAAAATAGTCTTCGACATAAATGGAATCGAAAGATAAAAGATTTTTTTCAATCGGATGTTTATAAGCAAATATGTGGAATAAAACGTATTTGTGAATTCGACATCATCTGCATTTACGCCCTCTAGCGGCGAAATTGTACATCGTAAAAAACCGAAATGAGGATCATCATTCGCATATTTCAAGCTTCCCAATGCAAAAAGAATTTTTCAAATCGGACTAATAGTTGCAGAGATATCGTGGGTACAGACGGACGGACAAACCGGTAACATAAGCACGATCTATTTTTACAAAAGACGTGCTAAAAACGAGTAAAAATATTGCATTATGTATACAATAAAGGAGTTTGCAACATGATTCGATTATTTAAAAGCAATCTCGAACTACATTCGTCTGAGATGGGTCCGGGTTCAAATCCCGTGAGGTATGGATGATGTGTTTATATTACGGCTCTGGCTCTCTCCCTTCCCTGGAGCCAGTGGCCCTAAATTAGGAACGGGCGACTGAGTTTCCCAATGAGTTTCTCATGGTGGTCGTTAATTCCCCAATGAAAAAATAAAATAAAATAACTACAGGTGAAAAAAAAATTGTGGGTTGCATCCAGAATCTCCTGGACGTTCTCTTTAAATACGTCCCTGCTGCTCACCTGTTCTTTCCCTAATTTACGGAAGACAAGACAGACAGTCGTGATTCCTTGAGTGAACTTCATATTTCTGGGGAGAAATAAAAATGAACAAAAAGTAGGAATGTGGTAATCACGTGGAGAAAACCTCGTGAAGTTTCGCATCTCCAACGGTAGCTAGCGCTGCTGTCTCGTTCCGCATCTAGCTTAGGGGTTCATTCTCCGACATTTCGCGCGCCGTAATTTTATGTGACGTCATCCACCAACTAGCCAATGACGACTGCCGCGGGTCGCTGCAGTTGGCAGAAGCGTAAGACGGCATGGTAGTTGTACTCATTTTTCGTAGCCAGTCGATGTTTGGTCGTTGAGTGGTTTGTTCTGTCGTGCTTGTTGTTGTTGTCGTCGGTGATTGGTGATAATCCTTCACTGGATTCGTTCATGTGTTCCTACATTCGGATATCGTCGTCCTAGTGCCAACTGTTGTTTGTTCTGTGTCTTCACCCCATCCTTTGTTTATTTTTTTGCCTCTGCCGATCGACATGGCTTTCCGAATTGAAGATGTGCTCTACTTGGTCCTCTCGGTGTCGGTGGTTTTTACAGCGCTCTTGCCGGTTCCCCTCGCGGCACAGAACGCGACATCTGCCGCATCGGACTCCACCGAACCTCAAAGTTGCTCCGAAGTGAGGCAAGTGTTTGTTGTGAAAGGGATCGGGTCGTCACAGTCCGTGCCGGATAATCAGGTCAAAGGTGAGTACGTCATATTACTTTTTTTTTTTTACCATTAAATAAATCACCGCATGACAGTTTTCACAATTATATTTCAAACAATTTCCATGGCGCTGCATTGAACTACTTTTCGCTGCTCTTTCACGGTAATTGTAGAGAATATTTAAAATCAAACCAGAAATATTGCTTAAAAAGCGCCTGCGAATTATATAAGATGTTTCGCAAATTTTATGGCAGAATCTATCATGTTTTGTGTATCTGTGATTCTTCTGGATACTAATAGCATTAACGTACAGCGACTATAACCTACTAGATATGATCTTTTTTCCCCCTCTTAATTCTGCTGCTAAGTGTATCAATGGATAAATTCCAAAATTAAAAGTAATGGATCTAGTGAAAACAGAATAAATGTGCAGCCCCGTGGCCTAGTCATTCAAGTAGGCCGGGGTTCGTGTGCAGGACGAGGGGCGGGTGGTGTGCCTGTCCTTCTTTCCCTGGGACCAGTAGCCATAAATTAGGAGAAGTGGTCGTTAACCCCCTCCCCTCTCCACATGCACAGATAAAACAGTCTTTTTTGGAATTCAAAAGCAGCTCAGGCAAGGAAAGGTTAGCAACGTTGACCATCTACTTTTCTATCTCGTACCAAGCTTTATCATTTAGTGAAAAATAAATTATTTCGGTGATGACAAGATTCAAATTTACTGAAGCCAATATAAGAGTGAAACAACAGTTATCATCGGTTGCTATGCTAAAAGATATCATTTATAACGGAAGAATAGTACTCAACAGGTGAATGGTTGCAGGAATGAGATTTATTTTTCGGTTTCGCTAATGATGGAATTTCTTTTACAAATGTTCGGTTACAAGGAGGAAATTAATCTTTAGAAAGTCGTGAGTAGGAGATTACCGGTTCAATTCAGTTGCGATTTATCGAATGACATCTTTTAAATAAAAAATGACCAGTTGTCCAAAATTACGTCTTATTGTGTCAGTCTCGTTTTAGTTTTTCTGACGATGGAACCACTGGGGCGTATCATTGTTTTCGTTTTGCCCTATTTTTTTTTTTTTCTACGTGGACACCACTACGTTATCAATGGCTAGTGAGCACAAATGTAGGTTTAAAGATTATTGTCTTGTAGTGCACTACGAACTTAAGCATTCTTGCCACCCTTTAACGGGTTGTGTGGAACTGTGGATAGCTGAGCTGGTTTATAGCATTTCATGGGAGCCAGTCTCGGCCATGGAGCACTAAGAACTAGGCAAATTACAAAGACGGCAGTTCGTACCGCAGGAACAAAATTCTATCGGTTATCAGCCGGCACATATAAATAATTGATCCAATATATCTACTGCTAAATAATCTGCGATTAAAACCTCTCGAAATAAGAGTGATGGGCAGTCACGAATAATCGAGACATGCTGACGTAGTTGCTCTAAGAACTATCGGATAATATCACTCAAACTTAGAAATTCACTGGAGTTTGCTTATTAAGGTAGGTGATTCAAGCTATTTTTATTTTGCGAACCCTTACTCTTTAGCGAACATTGCAGTTGTTGAGATCACAGTTTTAGAAAGAAATTCTTTCAGCGATGACAAGAATCGGTAAACTTCCAAAGCAGCGGTGGACAACATTTTCTTCATTATTTTCACAAAACTCTGGCAGAATGCTTATTTCGGTAAACCCACATGACTTACGATGTTTAGCATACATAAAGGTGAACACTAAAGCTAGTTATCTACTGATTTTCTCCGTTCACGTCGCAAACTGTCGTTTAAAGCGTGTTTGACGTAAGAACCAAATTGTAGCAATGAGTGTCAAACACTCAAACGGAGAAGGAGCAAGAAATCGCGGACAAAGGGACGTATTATTGGCATGCGCAACGCTACGGGTGCCAGCTTTTCTTTGAGCCCACCCTTTAGCCCACCCTTCCCAAATATTTGGGTAGTTGGAAAATGTGGCGAATGCAGCCATCTAATATGTTAGGGAACTTAGATAAATGTATGTGAATTTATCGAATTCACAGAAATTTTGTTATATAAAATGAATTCTTTTTTAAATTTAGAGTTTGGACTTATGCGAAATGGAGGGAGTCCTCTGAACGAATTTCTAAGAGGGTAGTAGAAATACACCATTTTTGTAATTATAATTTTAAACGATGAGAGAGATTCGTTGTCTATTTACAAACTAAAACAAGCCTTATGACAGCAAAAAAAAAAAAAAAATCACGAAAAAAGAAAACACTACTGAATGAAGTAAGCTAAAATTGCGAAGAAATAGTAATTTGCCATAGTGATTCGTATCCATGGTTTCCATACTACATACATTGAATAAATACTACCTACAGTATTTACTTGAAAACTTTTTTTATTATTGGTAACATACCAGTGTTGGGTAAAATGCACATGGGCGGATTTTTTTGCCAATTTCTGCCAAACAGTTCAAAATTTGTTGTGCCCCCCCCCCTCAGGTTTAGCCCACTCAGTTCTGAGCTGCTAGCTGGCGTCACCACTGCTTATGCTGTCACCCTTTCAGCTGATTGCGTGTGGCAAATGTGCTTTCAGAAAATTATTTTCTGCAGAAATCTTCGTGATGAATTTGTCGTGGTTTTCTGTTATTTTGAAGCCGCATAATGTAGGAGAATTTTCAAGAACAATCGGGGACCGACTTAGCTTGGGGTCCTGGGCAACAGGTTTTCAGCCCCCGTAGTGTGTGCATGATTGAGGATGGTCTCAGGAGCCTTAGTCTGGGCTTTTTGGGGTTTCATTCCGAATCGGCTGGATACCGATTGGCAGAAAGTGTAAATTCCGTGTGGAATAATTTTACAGAAGTATTAACCAATCACGATCGGAGTCGGTTATTTCCATCTCGTCGTGTCGCTTGATGCTAAGATGTAAATGATGCAAAGTCATATATATATATATATATAAATATTCCCCCTTCCTCCCGCCGTCAGAGGGGTCGACCTCTGACGGGGGGGGGGGTCCTCCCGTAATATCAGGCCCTGAGAGCAATCAGTAATTTATTGTGAACTATACTTATACTAGATTTGCGTAACAGTGTTCGCTGTCTATGGAATACAATCGCCGTAATAACTTAAAGGTTATGATCCCTAATATAAATGAGAAGAAAATGTTTAGCTTTATTGCGTCAAGAGAAAATATATTGGCGGATATTTCAGAATTACTCGTGTTCCAGTCAATTAGGGAACTGTGAACTTATTACTCTCCGTAGACGTGTTGCTTTCCAGATCATTTCACAGGTTGCCAGGACGTGGGAACTATTTTTTGACAACGTGGGCAAGATATTATAAAAAGTTTTTTTTTTTTTTTTGGCAGATCATCAAACATGCTGCGCTTTTGTAAAACAGGATGTGATGACGTCATTCGGACATTCTACAAATAAAACGATCATATCGATAAAATCTAAATTTATATAAAACTTCAGTTTCATATCTGTATTATAAGGGTTTGTTTTTATATAAAACATTTGACTGATGTTATAAACGATGCTAAACTCTATTGATCTGGACACCTCCGCATTAGTATGAATTCCACAAGAACCGTAGCCCTTCCTTCATTATACTTCAAACAATATAGGTATAAAAATATATCTATAATACTTACATAATGTATTAACGGCCCCGTGTGTGCATTCTAATAAACATGTATAAATGAAAAGACTCTCGCGGCTGAAATAACGGAGTGAGAATTGCACTAAAGGACGTTGAGCCAGACAGAATCTACAGAAAACTCTGAAGTTTATCATCATTTGTTTATTCCGAAATTTTGAGAAAATCAATTGAGTTCAATGCGTGGCAAATTCTGTTCGTAAATGTGATTGAAATGCGAGAAAGACAGGGGACTGACTGTCTATTTGTAGGGCCGGTGCTAGGCCATCATCCTTGCGCCCCCAAATTTTTTTATTTTTTGTGTGGCTAAACATATTGCACTTATTCAGTAATTATTTCAAGATTCAAAAATACGATAAATAGAAAGAAACTAATGGATACTACATTCATTTACCATTTACTTGTTCAATGCAAATTAAAACTGAATCAGACTTATAGATTTGCGTGCAAAGTTACCAACAAGTGTCTTCAAATCTATGTCGCAGGCAATTTCTTGTTCGATCGATAACGTAGATAACCTAACAAGGTTCTTTCCTGGGTCCCCTGGTTAAAAAAAAAAAAAAAAACGAAGAAAAAGCAAGAATTCTAGGGTAATAATTATAGTAGTATGCCCTCCCCTCAATCTTATCCCTGTTCTCATTAGAAATTAGTCTGAGTGTGACAGCTGCCGTTACGCAAGCCGGGTGGCGCAGTGGTGTAAGCACTGGCTTCTGACCATTCTTCCGAGATGGGTCCGGGTTCGTATCCTGGTAAGGCATGGATATTATGTTTGCCTTAACGGTATTGGCTCTCCTTTCTCTAAATTTAGGGAAGGCGACTGCTTATAGCCCATCGAATTGTTCACGGTGGTTTTTAATACCCCAACAACAACAACAAGAAAAACTTTAGACGTTGAGCATTACAACTATTTGTGATAAAAGAAGTGGACAGTTTTGATACTTCCATTGAAAACCGGATAACACAGGATCAACTGCCTGCCCTAGGCGTCGCCTGTCTTGCCTGCTGCATTGGGACGGCCCTGATTTATGACAGTTTTTCGATAGAGGCTCACTTTCGCATCGGCATCGGATTTACAGCAAGCTGACTTACCCAGTCTGTGAGCGTAGGTCTGTTTTTCACTTACGCAAGGAGTATAAGAATTCGCAGTCATATAGAATATCGTAAGGGCAACAGAAAATAAAATTACTTTTGCTTTTATTTTCTCATTTATTAACTCATTTTATCAACTCTAAATCTTTGCGGCCCCCAAATTTTTACCCCCTAGGCAGTCGCCTAGTTGTTGAACTCGCCCTGTCTGTATGAATTTAATCGCATGTGCAAGCGTGGATGGGCGACATTTTTCTTGGAAATTTAATGCAAAGTAAAGGAAATACGGCGAGAAATCTCCATCCCGTGTGTGGAAAAACTGGTTAAAAAAAAATATTGATTACCTATGTTTTTTCAATTTAGTAAAATGGGGCTTTTAGATAGAGATCATGCTTCTATTGAGTACATTGTTTCTTCCGAAATTTTCATTTTAAAATGCTGCTTATGACCTTTGAGCAAAACGTTTCATTTTATTTTCACGCTTTCCGGCCGGTCCGTACACTAAGAAAGGACGTCCCCCCCCCCCGTAATTTTTATAGAGTCGCTATTGTTGATGGTACAATGAACTAAATTACAGTACTTTTGCTGTATTATAGTACGGTTGGCAACATGCAGACAACTCAAAGAAGCACGAGATGTATTCTTAGTGTAACTCGGAAAGATAGGAAAAGGAATTATTGGATTAGGAAAATAACGAGTGAATGACATCATGATCAAATTAAAGACTTTCAAGTGGCAATGGACTGGACAGTTTGCTATAAGAGCTAACCACCGTCTGACAACTGAAATGCAAGACTGGATTTTAAGAGATATGTAAAGACCTAGAAGAAGACTACGTGGGAGATGGGTGGATGAAATTTGAAAGCATGTCGAAGTGACGTGGAGGAGAATTGCTCAAGACAGAGGTTGTGCAAGACACTTGGGGTGATCATCCAGCAGTAAATTGGGAATGGCTGATGATGATGATGCAATTATTTCCAAGACTTTTTAAGAGGACCGTTTTTGTTTTAGAAAATATTGTTATATGTATCATAAAATTTAAATATATAAGCTCGCGGGAAAACCAAAGACATTGCTCCCTCTGTGAAAATACAGCCTTTTTTTTTTTTTTTTTTTTTTTTTTTTTTTGTGCCGGGGTGGGGTTTGATCTGACGTCACCTCGCTCCGGAGCCAGTTATTCTCCCGACTGAACTGCACCGTCGTTGGCTTGGCCGTACAACATGCCGCTTTGACCCTTGCGTCACCCCACTGGTACGTCACACATATCCCCCCCTAAAAAAGGCGGGGAGCACAAAATCTTAGGCTTTGGGTCCACCGCAAACCGTGCTTGAAGGAGATCTCACTGTAGAAGGAATTTGTTATTAATTCCAGGTAATGTGCGGAAAGAGTATCACACATTTTTCGAAGCGAAGAAGGAATTCTCATCAATTTACAGCAAGCTGACTTACCCTCATCAATTCCAGATGATGTGTGGAAGAAGCAACAGACATTATTCTCGGGCGTCAATGCGAAAATAAACCCATTTCCCCGGTCATGGGGCACGTCTTCCCGCTCCGTAGCCAGTTATTCTCCCGACTGAACTTCACAGACGTTGGCTTATCGCGGCAGCGTGCCGTTTTCACTTTTGCATCACTCCAGTAGTACGCCTTCCATTTTCACAGTTCTTGGATCTGGCACTACGGCCTGGTTCAAGCGTTTTAATTTTCAACTGCAGAATGAAGAAGTTTGATACATCAGCAGTAATAAAATCTAGCACCATGAGTTTTAAACTTGAATCTGGAAGTTGAGCTTTCTTTGGGGAGCTAACTTCTGAATCTTAGAAAATAGCTTAGTTATATGTAATGTAAATTAGCAAATTCTTTAGGTAACCTCCATGTTTAGTGGAATTTAAAGGTACGATGGTAGAAATCCAGGGGCGTACTGATAGTCCAGCAACCCGCATTGTGGGGGGGGGGGGTTCGCTCGCTCATGGCTAACAGGGCCTCTAGAACTTTTGTTGAAACTTTATATGAAACAGCTTAAAAAAAATAGAAAGAATTTTTGACAGCAGCTTTGAATTAAGCATTAAAAAGAAAAACTTTTTTTTCTTCGTTTCTCTCATCTTTTTAGCTTATGAAAACTGTATGGCGGACAGACAACTTGAGGCCCCTTTCCACAGTCATAAGAACATTTCCTTATACATGTTTATAAACAAGAGAATGCGAAAGAAATGCCATTTTGAAATTTTTATGCCAATGACAATACGGCGTATTATAATTGTTTGCTACGCATCCATCAGAATATAATGAACTAAATAACTACGCATCTATCAAAATATAATGAACTAAAAGATATTCTTCGCGAGTACGAAGAAACGGACATGTCAGTTTGTTTTTTTAAGTGTCAACAGAAAAAAATTTCAACTATGTGCAGATCATAGTAAAAATTGTGGCATTATGTTATAGTAGCTTTAGGTTTTTTTGCGTCACAATTCTTAATTGTTACTTATTTATTTGCTTACTTTACGTTCTGTATTTTCGTATAAGTTGGAAAATGCCGTTAGACAATGTCACACGGCAGTTACGGGTTTTGTGTGTGATTGTGGCTGGCTTTAGTTCATTGAAAGAACAAAATTTGCATGATATCATTAACTTTGGCGTAACTGTTTTGTAGTCTTTTTTTATCGGTATAAAATTTGAGCCGTCATTTTAATTACTATGTGAGCACTTGTGTTACATACAATAAAGCACAGTAATTTTGGTTTTATGAAAAATACCTGCAACTTCCAAAAAAAATTGAATTATTAAAACGCCCGTAACATATAGTTAATAGCAGTAAATAAAAAAAAAAAAAACAGTGATCGAAAGCTAATAGATTGGGCGTCGAAGATATTTTTTGCTTCCAGTGGCGGCTCGAGTTCTTCCGGTACGCCACTGGTTCACCCTATCTTCCTCGCCCACTTGCATAGTTAATAGCAGGAAATTTAAGAATTTCAGTGATCGAAAGCTAATAGATTTTTGCAAAAGGGCCTCGAAGATATTTTTTGCGGGGCCGGGGGTGGGTCGAGTTCTTCCGGTACGCCACTGAAGAAGCCAGTGCAGATGACATTTTTAGAAGGCGTGCTGTTCTTGTGTTCTCACAGTTGGCAAGGCGTCCCCGGAGCAGCCTTTGGGGGTTCCGGCGGGGTGAGTGGAGTGGTTGATCAGGCGACGGGCCGAAGGCCAGTTCGTTGCTTCTCCTACGTTCAAAGGTAGAGGGGGTTGTTGGGGTTGAGGTGCATTGTGGCAGTGTTTGGGATGTTTCGTGGATCAGCCATGGATATTGTCTTGTTCAACAAGACCTGTTGAATCCTGCAGCCTGCTCTTTTCATGCAGCTACGCATTGCAGGAGCAGAGTTCTATTACTCAGCTGCTTGGCAATCTGACATTTAACTGATCTTCTCTTCTATCTGCACCGTAACTTGAAACCGTTCCTAGTAAAAAGGATTGTTCTGCGGTGTGTACCACATTTTTATCTTTTACCACGAATCACAAAAAGTAGAGTTTAATTCTGTTTCTTGTTACTCATGGATGATCTGCAGAATCCTAGAACAGGTTAAAGTTAAAAGGTTATTAACAAAACTCATTCCTACGTTGCTCTCGAGGTCTGGTTACAAAGATTTGCCCAACATTAATTTTTGTCTGGTCGTTAAATTTACCAAAACAAGCTGCAATTCTGTGTGCTCGTATTATATGTTATCTTCCGAAGTCTAGTTCTGTATTAGGCTTATTAGAACAAACTGTAGGTACTTGAATTCTCCTGAAATATGTCAGTTTTTCAGAATTTTCGGGTTCAGACATGAGCGAAGTGTTCATAGCACGGCTCGAAAATTGCATTGCCCGCAGTGGTGTAGTCTTGAAAAAGAAGTGGCCTTACGCTCCAAAGACCGACCCAGGCTTTATCGACTCCAGCAGCAGGTATGCGCGGGAGGGGGGGGGGGGCACCAAGAAACCTTAGAAATAAAATATATGCATATGACATGTATACTATTTGATACCCACTCCACTGGTCATCTGATGTGGTCATGGTAAACAAAAGGTCTACGGATTTGTGCATAACCACCATAATAAATAAGTAAATAGAGAGCGAAAAAGAAGAATAAGAAAAAAACTCTTATTTGTGTTAAAAAAATGTCAATTTCCATGGGCGACGATTGAATAAATACATTTTAAAAAGTCCGTTTCAGTTAGGTGCCTCGACTGCACTCCAGATTGCCGGATATCTCCGGGGGCATGTAAAAATTCTGTCCAGGCATGTATTTATGTTTCCTACATGCCCGATCTGGCATGTAAAAAGCCAGCCAGCACTGCACATGATAAAAATTTAAAAAATAAAATAATGTTTTTATTTCTCGGTCAATTTTGTTACTGCTCAAAGGCTCCTCTGCTTCATTTAATAAAATTAATCGGGTGTGTTTCGAGAGGTTAAAGGTCAAAATGGATGACCTTGAAAACTAAACTACCTATAGTATGATTGTGTGATATCTCAAAAGAAAGCTCGTATAATAAGTTTACAAAAATGCCCTTTTTGTAAATTTCAAAGATGTATAACTGTAGAAGTTTTGCATGTAGGAAGCTGAAATTGCATTCTGATTAGTTTCTCAACAAAGCCAGCAAGTTCACCCAGTTTCATGAAAATCAAAAGTGTTCAGGTCAAAAATGTTACATTTTTGGTGCTGATTTGACGTAATAAGGTAAGGCCCTTTTTCATATTTCACTGCTGGGTGCAATTATGAAATGGAATGAAATATTAGTAAGTTCAAATTTCATTGCCGTGGACAGTTTACGAAATGCAGTAAAAGTACTTTGTTCCTGAAATATGTAGAAAAAAATAGTACAGTACGCGTACGCGCGCGCGTATGTGTATTTTGGCATATAAAACTTTGGGTTGGGCGTGTATTTTACTGGGCATATTTAAATTTTGAAAATTTTCTAGTCATAGAGCAGTCCGGCGCAAACACGGGGTCTGTTTAAAAACAGATTCCTCAATAATTATTTAAATAAAATCAAGTTAGCAACCGTATTCTACAGTGTCTTATAAAATTTCTCGTAAAAGTTAGCTTTGTAAAATTAATGTCATGTCTTAATTTACAAATAAGGACTGGCAGATATTATAACCTATTAAAAGACAGTTGTCAAGATTATTAACTGATTTAATGAAAGCTATGGTAATCTTAATAATTATGGGATGAGCAGAGTTCAAGAGTCGAGAAAGGATAGAAGAAAGATGATTTTAATGGGAATTCACCCCACTGTTAGTGTTCTTTATCAAATGTGTTCGAGGCGTACCTACCTCCCTCAGAGGTGACGTGACGCGCGTGTCAAAACGGCAAATTGGAGCGATAAGCTTTGTCGGCGTAGCTCAATCGGTAGAATGCCCGACTCCAGGGAAGGCAGATGTGAGTTTGAATTCCACCACCAGTAAAAAAAAAAAAAGGAGTTCCGCTATAATGGCTCCCATACATGAAATCCCTGGCCGGTAAGGTTAAAAAAAAAATGTGTGATGATGCTTCTACACGGTTCCGTGAGTTTTGCGGACGTTGATTCTGTGGAACGTGGATTTTGCGAGCAAAGAGGGGCGAGCGGTTGAATTTGCGGACAGGAAGAGGGGTTGAAATATTACATAGTTGACGATTGCTTTAGTTTCAGCTAGCGTGCCTTTAAAACCGTCAGCCGTTGTATATTCTTTTAAATGATCATATTCTACATGTCCATTATGGTCTATATAATTACTTTTTTTTACATTAATGACTATTATTTTTACATATTATACCAAATCACTATGGTAGAGGTCGAACCAAAAAAATTGTCCAGGCCACCACGGAAAACACACTGAAAAACATGTACCGTAATTTTCGTCGTGTACCGTATTTTCGTGCGTATAGTACTCGGACTAACTGGGAATTTTCCCAGCATGAGAAAAATTCCTAATCTTGATTCCCTGAAGCAGGTTGTCAAACGAGAATGCGGAATTTTTTTTTTTTTTTTTTTTGTAAGTACCGTATCATTTAGGAAAAAAAAAAAAGTACCCTGAGATGCCTGTCCTCCTCAAAGGACTACCATTTGTAATGTAACAGCTCAGTATGGTCCCCCCCCCCCACTAACCTTCCCCCTCCTCAGCATAGTGGTACATGTTTGACAACCTGCTTCAGGGAATTAAGATTAGGAATTTTACTCCCTATGCCCCTGACATTCATGACGAGTGTGATCTTATAAGTCTTTTGTTGAAATGCAAGATTTCCAGCCAATTTGTCAAAGGAATTAAATTAAAGAAAACGGACGTATTTCCTAGGTTGGGCTTATCTGTCTTTGTGAAACAGGGAGAGATACCGTAAGCACTAAGACCGACCTGATTCTGTTATTCACCTGTGTTTAGTTGGCTACTTGAAAAAATATCTATCTATCCTTTTGTACATATTAAATTTGTAATTTGGAACTGTATGCTGTTTTTATTGGCTAAATTCTAATGACAGATACGGTACCGTATGTCTTGCCAAATTCTTTGCCAGTACGCAGCATTTTTACCAGCATTTATGGATTAAAGGTTGGTGAAATGGAAAAGAAAATTTAAGTTACGTATTTTGTTTAAAGTGCGAACTATCTGGGAAATTTTGTCGTTTTCAATACGTACTTTTTTCCTTGCAGATTATTTGCGGGGCGGACCATGCGCACGAAAATACGGTAATGCGCGGATAAACGCCGATTTAAAAAAAAAAAAACACATTTTTGCGGCCGTTTGATTTTTAAAAAAAATCCGCAGGGTAATTGTGCGGGAGAGGGGGTTAATTGGAAAAGGAACTCTCTCGGAAAAATTTTCCTCAGTTCAGGAGTCTTTAGGGAGCGGAGAGGAGAAGGGGGGGGGGGGAGGGGTGTCATAATGAAAGACCGCGAAAGTTGTAGGGAGGGACGGCGAAAGTTGTAGGGAGGGACGGTGGGAGTCATCTTGTCTTTGTAGTGTTGGGAACACAAAACTCTGACTGTGCTTGTGCCCTCTCTTCGTCAATCAGCAAATAAAAATGTACGCAGAGCGCTCGCTGCACGAACCTATACATGCATGAATCATTTCCATGTTCTTGATCTCGTGTGCTTTGTGCCTTGTATTTTAGTTCGTCCTTCGCCATTTTGACCAGTCTTTGATGCTGATATTTTCCTTCATCGCTATTTATGATATTTCCGGAAAGGAAGCGTTTCAGTTACATTGCCGGGCACAGCTGAGGATATGATCGTGTCACTACGCGTTAGTTTTCAAAAGGTCAGAAAACTTACATTGCCGGGCACAGCTGAGGATATGATCGTGTCACTACGCGTTACTTTTCAAAAGGTCGGAAAACTTACATTGCCGCGCACAGCTGAGGATGTGATCGTGTCACTACGCGTTACTTTTCAAAAGGTCAGAAAACTTACATTGCCGCGCACAGCTGAGGATATGATCGTGTCACTGCGCGTTACTTTTCAAAAGGTCAGAAAACTTACATTGCACAGCTGAGGATATGATCGTGTCACTAAGCGTTACTTTTCAAAAGGTCAGAAAACTTACATTGCCGCGCACAGCTGAGGATATGATCGTGTCACTGCGCGTTACTTTTCAAAAGGTCAGAAAACTTACATTGCCGCGCACAGCTGAGGATGTGATCGTGTCACTACGCGTTACTATTCAAAAGGTCAGAAAACTTACAATGCCGGGCACAGCTATATACAGTATTTCAATGAATTGTTCTGTATCAGCGTTTCATCATTGGCAATGTGTAATGCAATTAGAGGTGCTGCGTCGGCTCGAATAAGATTTGTGCTCTATGGATGCCACGCCACTAAGCTTCTTTTGTGTCCGAAGATAAAAATATATTAAAACATTTCCTTTAAAAATGAATTTTTTTATTTAGCAAGATCGTTTTTCTTTATTTTCTTCGGACTCCGGGGAAACCAACTTTTCTGTCGAAATCAGTTCTTCAAACACATTTTTGTGTTTAACTTTATTGCGTGGTTATAATCAATTATTGTACATATTTTTCTTGTCGAAAATTCCGCTTCTTTATAATCATTATTGTACATATTTTTTCTATCTAAAATTCCGCTTCTGGATCAGCATTTGTGATGTGCGGATTATACGGCGATTTTTTTCTTTGAATGTCACAATCTGCGAATTATACGTCGCCGCAGATTATACGAAGGTAAAAAAAAAAAAAGTGTGCGAATTTCAGGGTCTGGGGATAAAAGACGAAAATTAAAAATTACGGTATTTCAAGAATTTGCGAGCCCCAGAAAAAAAAAGAAAAGTACAGTACCGTTTTTTTTTTCTTTTTCCAGGGAGAGATAAGCTGAGAGTAGAATTTTTGGACAGAAGTGTACATGACTTTGATATTATATATATACCCCCCCCCCCACACACACACACCACCACTACCGCCGCTGGTCCAATGTCTGGCTCCTAAAAAGTTTAGCTGGCCACCAGATTTCAGAATATTTTTCTACCCCTGTCTCTATGGAACATATAAATTTATCATTTTAGTTTCAGCTGTAAAAAAATTGCTATAGATCTCCAAAAAGTATCGCCAATGAGAAATACTATAATGCATCATAGGTTGCATCGAAATTATACCTCAGTGCCCATGCAGCATTAATCGTACTTTCCCCATCTGGCATGGCGATGAAATGATGAACAGAACTCCTAAACAAGGTTCAGTGTCCATTCTGCCTACAACGCGCCGCGTCTCTTGGAAGGACTGAAAACGCATGAAAGTTGGAGCGGAAACAGGGTGCCATGGTAGGAAAGTTTCAAAAGAAAAAGTTCGGAAGAAATTAGATTTTTAATAGTATACGGTTTCCCGTTAAGAATAGAAGTTGTAAGCTACCCTACATACTATACTTGTTGTTACTGATCGAAGAGAACACAGGCCGCAGGTAGCAATAAAGAAACAAACTGCCAGGGAAAGGACGAGGGTAAAAAAAATAAAAATAACACCGAAAGAAACTCACGCGGAAGACAATCAGTTTTCCACAAAGTGCCCTGAAAAGGACCCTTACTTAAATTTTACCAACTTTGCTCGCTATGTGCGAAAATGATTTCGCTACTTTTCCATCTGCTTTCAGAGAGTGGTTTCATCGTCAGTGTTGGGATTGCTCCCCTCGGTTGGTTGGCGCGTCCCTGATCGGGGAGAATCTCCCAGTGTCCGCAAAATCCACGCCACCCGTTCTACACATCGTGTGGAATGAATCAGAATTCTTTCTTCAGAGAGTTCCTTCAAGCATGGTTTGTCATCTGACTGGAAAGGGGGATATACAGTATGTGGCGTACCTACCTGAGAGGTGACGCAAATGTCAATACGGCAAATTGCAGCGATAAGCCTTTGCCGGCGTAGTTCAGTTGGTATGATGCCCGGCTCCGGAGAAGGAAGATGTAAGTTCGAATCCCATCACCGGCAGAAAATGGCAGTTTTGTTATGCACTGAAACTTCTCTTGACGATGTCCCCTCATTACGACCGTTTTTCTGTGGAACCGATTTAAAAACTCATAGCGCTGATGCTCAGTTTCCTCCTATTAAAAGGCCACTCACCCCCTCTTAACGACCATGTTTGCGTAAGGACCACTGGACAAGAACTGGTTGTTCGGATTACCATTCCCGCTGACAAAAAATTCTATACCCTGGAATCATGAAACAAATTAAACTAATGTCTATCAGTATGGATGGGGTCAATTTAAATGGCTAGGAAGTTTCCTCCTGCATGAAAGTAACAGGGGGGGAGGAGTCCTCGGCGATGACAGGCAACTCTAATGGTTTACGTAGTAAGGTAAAGAAACAGAGGGACCCCGTCCCCACACTTCCTATAAAGGCTGAAAAAGGGAATGACAATTAAAACTCATCTTTACTTCACTCCACTTTTTGGCCGGACAAAGGGCACTTAAGAGGGATGGCTGTCCTGAAGGAGAAAATTAAGAACCTATTCTGTGAGCTGAAAGAAAACGGAGGAAAAATTGTTCTCAAAGAAAAGTCTGATAAGCTTAAGCAGAAGACATTACATTTGTTTTTCAAATGAATTTTTAGATTACCACTATTATAGGTACCTTCCAAATGTGTAACTGTACTACATATACTTTAGTATTTTTAAATTATTATTTATACGCATACATACTGTATTATACTGTCAATAAACTGGAATGTATCATGTTTGGAATGTTGGAATTCAGAGTACGTAATATATAAACGTTATGAAGTAGATTACAAAGGTTTAATCTCAAAACTGTTCATTGGATATGCCATTAAAACCTTTTCCTATTTAGCAACCACCCCTCTGAACGACCGTTTTTAGAAGAACCAGCAGCGGTCGCTTTAGAGAGGGTTTCACTGTGTATTGGTTGTGTTAAAGCATTTAGTATTGGTGGATATAGTAATGAGATCGATTTCGATTGTTCTTTATGTATTGCGATGACAAGTTATTAATCAATTTAAAATATGTCTTTAATTTTCAAGGCCAACTTTTATGATAAAATATATTAGACATACTGTTTGTTAATTTAGCAAATATTTACTAGTTTTAATAAACAGTTCAAATCAACAATTAACGGCAACGTTTTTAATTACGGTATTTCTTGATTTTAACGCGGTGGCGCTAAACTCGGATGTTTTAAAACATGTATCACTGAAATGCGGAGATTATCTGGGTGCCGTTTATGACACAAGTGCAACTCGCGTCGCCCAGCCAACTCATTTGTTTAAATAATATATATATATTTTATTGGAGGTTTTACGATCACCGTGAGCAACCCAATGGGCTTTAAGCAGTCGCGCATCCCTAATTTAGGGCCACTGGTTCCAGGGAAGGAAAAGAGCCAGTGCCGTAAGACAAACACAACATCATGCCTCAGCGGGATTCGAACCCTGACCCCTTTCGGACGAATGATCAGAAGTCATCGATTAGACCACTGCGCCACCGGGGCCGCAATAATAAATTCAACCACCTTACCTGTAAAATCGAGCTTCGTAACAATATTACTATTCGCAGTCAAAGGAAAATCTTTTATATTTTATGATTTAAATATTTTACATTTCCGTGAATTATATGAAACAAAATTGCTTTCCATACTTTTTAGATCGGTATGCAAACAAAGCCAGACAAATTGAAATTTTTAGAGTATTTATGTAGAGAATTTTAGGAAGGGAGTGTCTGACCCCGTGTCTTAAACAACGCTTAGAAGTAGGAAGCTATAGGAGATTTGGGCTAGAGTGCCCGACAGGAATGTACCTAGAGTCCGACGGCTTAACGTGCCCATCCGACGCACATTTAGTATTTTGAGTTTTCGTACCTGCTTGGGATCGATCCTGAGACATTTCCGTGGCAGTCACAAACGTTGACTACCAGGCCATCCTCGACCCCAGACAAATTGAACGTTAGTCTAATTGCACCACTTTAAGATGATGCGTCGCGATACTTGCAACCGCTTTACTAACTCAAGGAAACTTATCAAACAGGCTTCTTATGAATATTTGAGAGGGGGGGGGGAGGTTAACGAACACCGTGAGTAAGTCAACGGGCTATAAGCACTCTCCGTACCAACCTATTTTAGGGCCACTGGTTCCGGGGAAGCGAGAGAGTCAGGGCCCTTTGACAAACAACATAACATCTATGTCTCACGAGGATTCGAACCAGAACCCATCTCGGACGAATAGGCAGAAGCTAGCGGCAAGACCACTACGCCACCTAGGCGACTTTGTTTTCTATTTCCTATTGAACTGAATTAAATGTTATATTTCTTAGGCCTGGTTTCCAGCTTTTCTTTATCACCCCCCGCTTTGGGGTAGGGGAGGGGGAGTAAAAAAGCTGCATTTTAAACTCTTTCTTTAACCAAAAAGGGGCAGTTTTGACCATTATATTTTAAAAGTATTCAGAGTAATTGCTCTTCGGATGTGCGCGTACGTGTAAAAACGCTGAACACTTTCATATGAGCGACCATTTTCGATTTTCTGGGTTAGCTCATAAACAAAATACACCCACTTTCTGGCGCATTTGCATTTCCTTACTCAACATCAACATCCTCTTTCTTCCCAGCTGTTCGTGTTTACTTTGTGCTTTTTTTGCACTCGATCTTCTGAATCGTTTTGCCGTGTCTGCGCGCTCAGTTTTCTTGCCTCCCTCCCCTTCCCCATTCCAATCTGATATCTGCTCAACTCCTGTTCCTTTCGTGGGTTCTCAATCTTCCATTCTAGGGAGTAACAAGAATAGACTGTCCGTTTTAAGCGTCTGCCTCATTTCGTGCGGCTTTGTGAGATCTGTTTTTGCTGCGGTTCGTCTTCAGAAACCCAAGCAAGCACTGCGGCACGGACACCTACCTACCTCCTCTGTCGCAATCATGTCTGGTTGTAACAATGTCTTTGTAATACGAGTTTTTCATCGCCACCGTCGCTTCTATGAAAAGCAGAATACCTAACATTTTAACTTATAAGCCAGATTTTGGAATTAAAAAAAAAGTTTATGTATACGCATTCATGAAATTAAATAATGCAGCCAGAATAAAGCTTGTATGTTATCATGCTGTATGAATGTAATTTAAGGTGCTTGTTTTGCCAAACAAGATTCAGATACGTCTTTTTGATTATCTTTGCCCGTTTTGATTTTCCTTTTAGTGATTCATTTCAGGATTTTTGCGTCCTCCTAGGGTTGAAACAGAACACGTTGGTACACCGATTATCCATTTTTATGTAGGGGTTTACCCCAAAGACGAAGTGCACAGTGTGCACTAATGTTGCACTATTAGGTTGACTTGGAACATAGGTTGTAAAGGGTCCAGAGCACATTTAAGGAGACAGGGGGCCCGGGGACTTGACAGCATTTTGGGGCCCCAGTAGTAGTGGCATATCTAGGATTTCACTATGGGTGGATGAATAAAAATACCCAGGATAAAACATTCCCAAAATATGAGGAAGTTATAAAAATTTCCCCTCCGTACTGAAGTGTATGTATCCCATGATTCATGGACGAATCGGCTGTAGCAAGAAATGTGGCTGAAAAATGGATACCAGTTCAGTTCTGCATTAATCCCCCTTCCCCAAGGGTTCAGCTTGTTGAAATTATATCGAAGTAGTGGACAAAATAATATAATCCAAATTCAAACATATTCTTTAACGTATGAAAATATCTCCCAATTACAGATTGTGCAAAAAAAAACATCTGTAATGCTTTCGAAAGATTTGAGAACGGACTGGGGGTGACTATATTTTTTGTGGACTTCTCCTTAAAAAACGGAATTTTTTTTTTTCACAAGGCAGTTTCTTATAGTTTTTGCTGTGCTATATGCCAAAAAACGCAAAAAATATAAAATACTGTAGAACTGTCAGTTTTTTAAGCATCCTGCACAATTCTTAAAAAATGGAAATATTTTTTTTCACAAGGCAGTTTCTTATAGTTTTTGCTGTGCTATCAGCCAAAAAAAGCAAAAAAAAATACTGTAGAATTGTCAGTTTTTCAAGCATCCTGCATAATTGTCCTTAAAAAACGGAAATTTTTTTTTACAAGGCAGTTTCTTATAGTTTTTGCTGTGCTATCAGCCAAAAAAAGAAAAAAAAAAAAACACTGTAGAACTGTCAGTTTTTCAAGCATCCTGCATAATTCTGGGGCTCCTTGAAAATGCGAGGTCAGGGGCTGCATTCCCCCTTAGCTCCCTCTTAAATGGGCTATGAAAAGATCTGTCTATGTCTTTGGGGATAAATGGATAATCGGTGTGCCAACGTGTGTTCTCTTTCAACCTAACAGGACGCAAAATTCCTGAAATTAATCACTAAAGGGAAAAATCCAAACAGGCAAAAATAACCAAATAGACGACGTGTCTGAATCTTGTTTGGTAAAACAAGCACCTTAATTGCATTCCATACAACGTGATAATATACAGACTTTACTTTGGCTGCATTATTTAATTTCATGAATGCGTATAGGTAGGATAACCGAAGTAGTCGCTTTTGCGACCAGTGCTGAGAACCGTAGCTTATGCGGCCAGTGCTGATAACCGTAGCTTATGCAGCCACTGGTACTTTGACTTCAGACAGGGCCACGGCATAAGAGAAATGAGTTTACTCCGTTTCTGACGTCACTCTTATGTTACAGGGCTTGATGAGTCGGTGTCGTTTTGGACGTCATACACGACAGTTCTGGAAACCAACCAGAAGCCTTTGTTTTAGCGTGACGTTACTAAAAGAGGGAACACATCTCTTTAATGTTACGGTAGTGTTTTTGCTGCCCCTGTTCTATATCAAAAGGGATGGCCTTGCTCCATCCCTTTTGAGATAGAACAGGAGCAGCTCTTTTGGGCTCCTTCAGTGAAAGACAAATGCCCAAGTATCCGTGCCATTTGTGTACCACCGAATGGTACACAAATGGCACGGATACTTGGACATTTGTCTTTCACGAGAGGGAGACAAGACATCGTATGCTTTTTGCTATAACTTTCATACAGAATCTATTTCTAAAACGCTGTCTGCCATTGAAAATTTGTCTTAAAAAACAACTTTGCGCGATAATTTGCTGAGGCAGTAATTCCGTTACTATCCTCTCTAAACGCTAGGAACTACCTTTTGTAGCGTAGGCAGCTGTTCTGTACCTTCCACAGTAGTACATTTTTAGATTGACTAGAAGATATACAGGTGTTGTCCAAAATAATGGAAACACCTTGAAACAATAGGTGTTACGCACCTAATATGGTGTGGGAGCATCCTTAGCATTTAAAACTGCATGAATTCTCCTTGGAATGGACGCATACAAGCCTGGATGGTGGTAAATGGTATGTTTTACCATTCTTCCTGCAGAAACTGCTCCAGTTCCTTGAGAGACGCCGGAGGAGAATAACGGGATCGCACTCTGTTTTCCAACACAGACCACAGATGTTTAATGATGTTTAAGTACAGTGATTGTGCAGGCCAGGGAAGGTGCGCAACTTCATCCTCATGTTCCTCAAACCAGGATTGAATAGGTTGACTGCTGTGAATCGGGGCGTTATCATATTGAACGGTGCAATCCCCTGATGGAAACAATATATGCACCATTGAATGCACATGGTCGGGCAAAAGAGTGACATAGTCACCGCTAGTGATTCTTCCGTGTAAGGTGATAATGGGACCTGCTGCAAACCACGAGATCATGGCCCAAGCCATTACGGAACCGCCCCCATGCTTCAGTGTAGGAAGGAGACAGTCTGAGTTGTAGGCTTCTGCGGGGGTTCTCCACACGTAAACCCGTCCTGTGTAGGGGAATAGTGAGAAACTTGATTCATCGGAAAACAAGACATGTTTCCATTCATACGCAGTCCACGTTTTGTGTTCCTGGCACCACTGTAGTCTCCGTTTCATGTTCACCTGTGACACCAGGGGTTTTGCAATCGTAGCTCTGCCGTAAATATTGTGCTTATGCAATTCCCTTCGCACGGTATGGGTCAATACTGGGTTATTTAGTGCATTAAGCTCAGCAGTCATTTTCGTTGCCGTAGTCTTCCTCCTTGCGGCCACAATCCTCTTTAATGTCCTCCTGTCTCTCTTTCAGTGAGTTTGGTTTTCCTTCCACAGTTGTGTCTCGCATATGATGATGTGTCGTGAACATTATATGCTGTCATGACCTTCGACACGGTACCTCTCGATACCCCCAATACTTGTGCCACTATGGTTACCGACGCACCAACCAGACGGGCTCCTACAATCTTCCCTCTTTGGAACTCCGACAGGTCACTCATTGTGCCCTCACCTGGAAAGAAATTATGCAAACACCGATTTACAATGCAATCACACAGACCCTTGAGACTATAAGCAACACTTTTTTACAAAAACAATTGTAGCTACATGTTCGTTTACTCAAAAAGCAGCACATACCAAAGTCACTGTTTTCAGCGAGGTGTTTCCATTATTTTTTTGGATTGGAGGTTTAACGACCACCGTGAGCAACTCAATGGGCTATAAGCAGTCGCCCGTCCCTAATTTAGGGTCACTGGTTCCAGGGAAGGGAGAGAGCCAGTGCCGCAAGACAAACACAACATCCATGCTTCACCGGGATTCGAACCCGGACCCCTTTCGGACGAATGATCAGAGGCCATCGCTTAGACCACTGCGCCACCGGGGAGGCATTCCATTATTTTGGACAACCCCTTTAGGTCAGTAATACGACTATCGGGACATGTGAAATAGGCAGTGACATGAGACGTAGATGCTCACGATAGGGTCAGAAAAAATTGAGCAGAAAAGTAGATGATTAGTGCGAGTCGATATATTATGACTAAAGCCAGATTATGACGTCACACAAGCACTAATCGAGGGAGAGAGACCTCATTAGTTACGGCGGTTCCAATACACCAGGGCCGACGGCTTAACATGTTCATCCGTCAAAAGCACGTCTTTTGTAAAACAAGTTAATAAAATCATGCAGTGCATTGATTATAATACCCTTTCCAACATACCAGAAATCATTACTCAAGTTCAGCGGATACACCTCCCGATGGAAAATCTTTTGCATATAATTTCAATTTTTGGTAAAGAATACTTTGGCCACTAGGGGGCATAAGTGTAAATTTTTGCGTCTGATGTATTTGCCATAAAATCTGAGCTTCTAAAATATCGATTGAAAAAATTCTTTCGTGGACTGATGCCACTCACATCGATAAACCTTTTCGGAATATTTTCTTCTTAAAATATTCCACTGTTTCTCCGCCAGGGTGCATAGATGTATATCTTATCTTCGTCAATATCTCTACGTCTAGGAGTCCGATTTGAAAAATTCCTTCTTTGTTGGATAGTGTTTTCAATGTGACGTGTTTTTCATATAATTTGAAAATTTTCAAGTAATTCACAGACTTTTCGCTAGGGGGCGTAGAGGTAAATTGCGTTTCCCCCTATATCTCTGCTTCTAAATCTCCGATTTGAAAAGCTATTTCTGCACCGGATGCAGCTCCTGATGGGAAATCGTTTGCACATAATTTCTAATTTTTGTAAAAAAATGGTTTGGCCACCAGGGTGCGAACGTCTTAATTTCCGCTTCTGATGTATTTGCAGCAAAATATGAGCTCCTAAAATCTTGATTGAAAAAAAAAGTCGTTTGTTGACCTATACTACTCATGTCGACAAACCTTTTAGGAACAGTTTCTTCGCTAGGGGGCGTAGATGTATATCTTATCTTCGTCAATATCTCTACGTCTAGGAGTCCGATTTGAAAAATTCCTTCTTTGTTGGATAGTGTTTTCAATGTGACGTGTTTTTCATATAATTTGAAAATTTTCAAGTAATTCACAGACTTTTCGCTAGGGGGCGTAGAGGTAAATTGCGTTTCCCCCTATATCTCTGCTTCTAAATCTCCGATTTGAAAAGCTATTTCTGCACCGGATGCAGCTCCTGATGGGAAATCGTTTGCACATAATTTCTAATTTTTGTAAAAAAATGGTTTGGCCACCAGGGTGCGAACGTCTTAATTTCCGCTTCTGATGTATTTGCAGCAAAATATGAGCTCCTAAAATCTTGATTGAAAAAAAAAAAAGTCGTTTGTTGACCTATACTACTCATGTCGACAAACCTTTTAGGAACAGTTTCTTCGCTAGGGGGCGTAGATGTATATCTTATTTTTGTCAATATCTCTACTTCTAGGAGTCCGATTTGAAAAAGTCCTCCTTCGTTGGATAGTGTTTCCGATGCGAAATGTTTTTCCTAAAAAATAAATTTTCAAGTAAATTATAGACTTTCCGCTAGGGGGCACAAAGGTAAATTGTGTTTTCTGCGTTATTTCTGCTTCTAAAACTCCGATTAGAAAAATTATTCCTGTATCACATACAAGACCCAGTGGCGTAGCCAGAAATTTCTTAAAGGGGGAGGGGGGGGGGTGTCCGTGGGTTTGGTTCATATTGAAAGCCTCGCATACACGTATGTCGCTTTAAATTCGTGCTCAGTCTTTCCTCAAGGGAGGGGTTCAACCCTCCCCCTCTGGCTACGCCACTGACAAGACCTGATGGAAAAATTTTTTCACATAATTTCTGTTTGTTAAAGAATGGTTTGGCCACCAGGGGGCATAAGTGTTAATTTCTGCTTCTGATGTATTTGTAGCAAAATCTGGGCTCCTGAAAACTCGACTAAATTTTTTTTTCTTGGACCGATACCGCTCATATGAAAAAAACCTTTTGAGAATACTTTCTTCCTAAAATAATGCATGATTTTCCCATCAGGGGACGTAAAGTCACATCTTATTTTTGTCGATATCTGTGTTTCTAAGATTCCGATTTTAAAAATTGTTTTCTGTGTTGGAGAGCGTTTCCGGTGCGAAATGTATCTCATATAAATTCATGTTTTTCTTAACGCAGAAGTCTGCAACCAGAGGGCGTAAACTCACGATTCCGTTTACAGCAATATCTGAGGTATTAAAAACCCAATTGAAAAACTTTTTTCTTCCGTTAGATACTATTGTTTTCCATACCGGTTCCATTGACTTTGAATATCTTTGACAAATTTAATTTGCGTCAGAACGGATTCAAAAGACGTGTTTATTACACCCGAAAATTCGGTGTCATCTTTCTTGTTTTCTTTTGTTTGGGAGTTTGACGATCATAAAGAGCAACTCAATGGGCTATAATCAGCCGCCCGTCCCCTTTAGGGTCACTGGCTCCAGGATGTGAGGGAGCCCGTGCTGTAAGACAAACACAACATTCCCATGCCTTGCAGGCCTGGTAGCGTAGTGGTCTAAGGGAGAGCTTCTGATCATTCGTCCGAGATAGGTCCGGTTCGAATCCTGGTGAGGCACGGGTGTTGCGTTTATCTTGCGGCGCTGGCTCCCTCAGTTCCCTGGAACCAGTGGCCCTAAACTAGGGACGGGCGACTGCTTCTAGCCCATTGAGTTGCTCACGTTGGTTGTCTCCAATAAAAAAACCTTCCATACGTCACGGGATTCGAACCCAGACCTTCTCGGACGAACGGACATGAGCCAGCGCTTAAATCACTGCGCCACCGAGTCCCACTTGTCTTAGCTAACTGTTCTATTTCTTACTGACACGTGTACTTTCCTTCTGAGTGTATCTATTGCAACCTCCTCTTATCCTTAAAAATCTATATTAAGTATATCTTACCCTGAGTAACCCTTACTCTGAAGCTGCAAGTATTCGGAAGCGTAGATACCGGCAATATGGGAAAAAACCTCATGATTTAGGCGACTTTGAAAGAGGCATGATATGGCCGCTGGGCTGGCAGCTGTGCAAGCATCTTAGAAAGAGCAAACCCTCGCGGCTATGTGAGAACAGTTGTATCGCGAGTGTACAATGAATAGGGCACAAACAACAAAACAAGCAGTCAACGGTCTTCCTGTGGGCGAAAAGGATTAGTCGATGTTCGACCGCAATGGCGGCTGGAGAGGATAGTTCCATAGGTATTAAGATGGTTCCACTTAAAATCTCTGCCTTATGTGATGGTAAAATTTCTGCACATATTTTCTTCGCTATTAATGTATTCCAAGAATGAAATTTTGCACACCGATACAACTAACTTAATACTTGCTAAAACATAACCATAATTATATTTAAAATCAATCATTTTTCTTTGAGTAATGTTCAGACCTGTTAATAGATAGTGCGATCTGTACATTGATGACGTCAGTAGACAAACAAATGTTGCATTGCTTACTTATGGTTATGTTTTAGCAAGTATTAAGTATCCCATGTTATAACTTATAGTTAGTTTTATCGATGTGCGAATTTTTATCCTTGGGAATACATTAATTGCGAAGAAAATATGTAAATAAGTTTTACCATTGGAAACATAAGGCAGAGATTTTAGGTGGAACCACCTTAAGGAACCTTATGTCCGCTATGGAAACAGACACCAAGCCATTGCACCATCTCCACCAGCTTGAACAGTAAACGTTAAGCAGCCGGGGTCCATTGATTCGTGTTGTTGATCCCATATTCTGGCCCGTTCCAATTGGAGTGCATTAACTATAAACGGGATTCATCGGAGCATGAGACTTTTTTTTCTGGCCTCAAGGGTCCCCTTTTGATGCACCTGTGCCCAATGCAGACAGAATTTTTGGTTTTTAGTAGAGACGAGTGCTGCACATATGCTCTTACAGCTCATATGTGCCAATGTGAGGCGTTCTGTGTGCGCAGAAATTGTCCTCTCGATACACTTGACGAAATACCGCCCCGGTGGCGTCTTCTTAACACAACATCCATGTCTTACCGGGATTCGAACCTGGGTTCGGGTTCGAATCCCGGTAAGACATGGATGTTGTGTTTGTCTTACGGCACTGGTTCTCTCCCTTCTCTGGAGCCAGTGGCCCTAAATTAGGGACGGGCGACTGCTCATATTAGGTGTGTGCATAAGTTCTACCCATTTTTGTATAGGCTACAAAGAAAGGAGGAGAACACAACAAATAACGTTCCTAGGATATTACATAATTGCAATAATTGTGTATGACCTCTTGCCATCTGTCTGTGAATAGGTGAATCGCACACCGGAAAAACTCTTGTGTTTTAGAGTCAAAAACGTCATGTAATGCCGTTTTCACATCGTCCATTTCATCGAAGGTTTGGAGAGCGAAGGCGTTCAATAATGATTGAAAAGGGTGTTAGTCCGTAGGTGCAAGGTCAGGGGAATACGCTGGGTGAGGAAAGACTTCCCAATCAAACCCCAGTAATTTTTGCCGAGTGATTAAATCAGCATGAGGTCTGGCGTTATCATGATGAAAGATCACGCCTTTGCGATTGACGAGTGCTGGCAGCTCTGATGTCAGTTGTTCTCGCAGTCTGTCCAACTGCTGGCAGTAGAGGTCAGCATTTATTGACACAACAGTGAATGGTGATCACACTATTTTACTGTCGCTCTCGCCGTGAACACACACGCGTACAAAACACTGTAGCAGAAGACACAACGACGGGTGACTTTATTTGAAGAAACACGCACGCGCACAAAACACTGTAGCAGAAGACACAACGACGGGTGACTTTATTTGAAGAAACACGCACGCGCACAAAACACTGTAGCAGAAGACACAACGACGGGTGACTTTATTTGAAGAAACACGCACGCGCACAAAACACTGTAGCAGAAGACACAACGACGGGTGACTTTATTTGAAGAAACACACACGCGCACAAAACACTGTAGCAGAAGACACAACGACGAGTGACTTTATTTGAAGAAACACGCACGCGCACAAAACACTGTAGCAGAAGACACAACGACGAGGGACTTTATTTGAAGAAACACACACACACACACACACACTACGGACTTAGGTAGCTATTTCACTGAGATAGGTGCATTCGGCGGATTTCCGAACTTCACTCCAAGCAAGACGGCCGTCTCCTCTTTGCTGATGGAGGAAGAGAAGAAAGGAGTCTCTCTCTCTTTCTTGACAGGCAGATTGCCGTGGCTGCTGATCCCGGTCCGGCTGCAGTGCACTATTCGTTCTTCTGTCCACTAAGTCTCCCGTTTCATCGCCATCCTTGGCACGCTCAGTTTTGGGGATCCAGCACTCGAACATATACGCTGGCATGCAGAAGATTAGTTCTCGATATGTGCTTTGCTGCAGAGAGGCGATACTTTCTTTCATTTTTACGCAGAGAGGTACGCTAGACCCTTCTTTTCTTTATAGTTTAAGTATGGCCTCGTTTCATTGGGGCGCAAAATTTAGAACCTTTCCGGTTTCGAACAGATATCTCAGTTCTTCCCAATACCTCGCCAGCGCAAAGACCGATCAGCTATTCGAATTGAATTGACACCGAGCCCCAAGCCACTCGGCTTCTCTCCAGGCAGGGCCCTTTTCTCCTCGCTTTCAGATCGAGACTGTCCGCTTTTTCTCTCCCTCTGTTTTAGGTGCGCCAGATATTTGCACACGTCTGAAATTTATGGCAAAAGGCTGCTTACTGACATGTAAGCCATTAGCGTGCCTTTGCCGATTTTAGTATTTTGGATGCTTTACCCTTTTTAAGCGAAATATCTGCGGATCTTACTCTGAACCCATCATATCGCCTACTCAGGTATTTTTATTGCCCCTGGGAAGGCTTGTGCTTGCATCATACATGGATCGTTTCTCGGTACCTCTCGCGTTCCACTAAAGGGCGAACTTCTAAACAGAGTATCGGCATTCGTTCGGAATCTTTCCCTTCAAGAGGTCTGGCCTAGGGGGCCTCTGTTTATCTCTCTCTTTTTCTCTTCTGAGCCACTTACGTTCTTCGCGATTCCCCATGCCCACCTATAACCTCGCAATTAATATTCTCCTATATACAGACACATAAGTTACCCAATTAATGCCAGTATGCACTTTATTTTATCTACATTTAACTATACACACGGTTTTCGCCTCCATCTCTTGGCTAATTGATTTAAGCAACACCAAAATTATGCATCAGTAGGAAACCTAAGGCTCCTTCAACCTTTTAGAGTTGCTATCAAACTGTTCTCCTAAGCTTTGGTAGTAACAGACAACATTAACCTCTTTTTCTCAACCTCATCCCCAGCACTAGCCTTAATTCTCTTTGTCTATTTGACCCCTTCTTCAATTCTCCTCTAACGGAGTATTAGATTCCAACTTTAGAATTCTAAGTTTCTTCATCCTTTCTGGACTAAGAGTTTACACCATCCTCGTAATTGGGTGATCCGCTAATTACAAATACCTCGGTCGAAAGAGTCGTCCAAAAAATTTCACAAGAAGTCGCTCTTTTTCTTATTGTTAAAATTAAGACCTGTACGCAGTGTTATCACACTGATTCCATTGCTTATGAACGATGATTTTAGGCATTTCTGTTGTATGTAAAAAGTAAGATATAATTTGCTCGTAAGAGGGGAGTTAAAAAAAATGGCGACACTACTCAGTAGCTGAGAATTTTTTCCCCGTTATTTTGTTTGAATATAAAGCCCTTTCCGTGCCTACGATTTTGCAGAGCTCCACCCACTTTTCAAATACTTACAGTGGTAGGCCATTTCCAGACGTCTTGCGTAGGAAACAGGCGTTGGCTTATTTAGCTGCCATGTAGAAGTCTTTCAGTTCCGGGTCGTAATGTCTTATGCAGGATACATCATGGTTTATTATGGCCGATAAAAGAAGTCAAGGTGTTTTTCAGAAATTGTCACTCGGTGGGCTTTACGTTAGGCACTCGCTTAGGCCACGAGGAAATATTGGTCTTCTAGGCTGTTCATTACAAACGCAGGTTTAAAACAGCTGGTACAAACATACACGCGTCCTATGGAAAACTGCTGCCTTGGCACTAGTAGCTGAACAAACGTGAGGGCTTCGAGTCCCGGATGACGCATGGGTGTCGCGTTTGTGTAGAATGACGCTTTCCCTGCCCCGTTGCTGGAACCAGCGGCTCCAAACTATACTCCGAGTCAGCCTAAGAATGAACCACTATGAAGGGTACGAAACAGCTACCTCCGCTACGGAAAAGAGTCCCTAGCGTTTAGAGCGAAAAGCATCAGAATTATTGCTTAGAATCCATTTTTGTTTGCTCAACAATTTATCAGACAAAATTGCTATCTAAAAAAAAATTCTAGAAGTTAGAGCGGTTTTAGAAATAATTTTGTTCTGAGACGTTACTGAATCAAGAGCTTCGCCCTTTCGGCTAATTCTGCCCACTTAGGATACAACTCGGAGAAGGGGGAAGGGGTGGAAGACCGTCCCCAACATTAACAACACAGAGGCCATAAATTGTCAATCGGGGAAACTCGAAGGGTGCGTTACTTAAACAGGCAGTAGGGGAAGCAATTCGGCCACCACCAGACCCCACTGACACTCCCCACTGCTTGTGAGATGTGTGTGTGGGTGGGGGAATCAGAAAGGAAACAGTAGAAGAGTACGTTAACGCGGATGGATACCGTTCTTGCGTTCCACGACGAGATGTGATAAGGCTCTCCCAGCCTTTCCCAGTAGTACACTTTTAGGGTGAATTGGAGTATAGGGACAGGCTACTGCTTGTAACCCATAGTTTCTCACAATGATTGTTCACTACCCTCCACCCGAAAAAAAAAAAAAAAACAGTTAAATAAGATATGCGCGTGCGCCATCACGATCAAGAAGCTGCAGGAGCAGCGTTGCCTGTGGTATTGCTTTTCTACAGGTTCTTTCACTCGGGACTGAACATTTGTTATGTGGACTAGACGAAACCCGTCGGAATCGGCGGGTATTTTTTTTTTTTAGATAATAAACTGATATGAAACAACAAATGTGAACTTTATTTGATTGACAAATTCATTCAACCACTTCGGTAAGGACAATAGTCCAGGTTCGCGATTGTTTTTTTTTTTTTTTTGTTGCTGAAGATTTAACGACCACCGTGAGCAACTTTTTGGGCTATAAGCAGTCGCCCGTCCCTAATTTAGGGTCAGAGAAGGAAGAGGATCGAGTCAGTGGCGTAAGACAAACACAACATTCATGCCTCACCGGGTTTCGAAACCGGACCTTTCACGAACGAATGCTCATAAGCCAACGTTTGGGCTATAAGCAGTCGCCCGTCCCAAATTTAGGGCCACTGGTTTCAGGGAAGGGAGAGAGCCAGTGCCGTAAGACAAACATGACATCCATGCCTCACCGGGATTCGAACCCGGTAGACGAAACCTGTCGGAATCGACGATTAGTTTTTTTTTTTTTTTTCTTTTGAAAAGAATATACTCATGTGAAACGTTTATTTACGTAATGGGAAACTTCTTACCTACGTGAATAAATTGCATCGAATGAATGTTAAATTGGCCGCCCCGGTGGTGTAGTGGTCTGGCCTCTGAGCATTTGTCCGAATGGGGTCCGGGTTCGAATCCCGGTGAGGCATGGATGTTGCGCTTGTCTTACGGCACGGCACTGGCTCTCCAGTGCCGGAACCAGTGACCCTAAATTAGGGACGAGCAACTGCTTATAGCCCATTGAGCTGTCACGGTGGTCGTTAAACCCCCAATAATGAAAAAAAAAAAATGAATTGTATGCATACATCACACAGTCCAATGGCACAACGAGTATTCGCTGTTCCGCTAAGAACTTTCAAACAAATTCCTGCTAACGTTGTTTTGCACAACGGTTCGCTGAGAAGAGAGACTTCGGACTATCTGAGTACCTCCATACTGTCGCCTTGAACAGCGCGTGAGTCAACCGCAGGCGATCGGATGTCAACCGCACGCTTCTCCCATTGACTTTACATGGGAACTTTGCCCCCCCCCACAACGCCCGAACCGTTGCCCCAATCTCATTTTTCTCTTCAACTTGCACATCTACATGGTAAGACCTTTATTTTGATACCTCAACCATATCTTTACGTTCAGCCGTTCTCGCACAACTGGTCTTACAGTAAAAAACCTTATAGAATTAATATATAGATTATATAAAATGGGGAATATACGATGAGCGTGAAACCCGAATGCAGCGGTTCTTTATTCCGTGATGATGCAATCGAGATGCATTACCTGTGAATATAATGTCTCCCCGGCAGCTGGGTGACGCCGCACTGATACGCCATCTGTCTAGTGGTGGTGGGGGAATAGCGTGTCTCCACAGACAGTTTAAGCGAGGAGGTCGAATGAAGATGGTGTACTCAATTGAAGAGCGTGTGTTCATTGTGCGTCATTACTGGGTAACAGATTCCGCCAAACATTGTCAGAAGGAGTTTCTGCAGAAGTTTGGTGGGCGTAAGCCACCCACCACAGCCACCATTTCGAAATTGGCGAAGAAGCTGGAGAGAACGGGAAGCGTGGTGAATACCGACCGATACTTGGAAATGTTTAATGGGCTTGTGAATGAGTTGGATGATCAGGATCTTGCAGATGGTTACTTTGAACAGGACAGTGCAACGTGCCACACCTAAAATAAGAGTATGGCTGAAATTCGCAGCTTTTTCCAGGACAGGATTATCTCCAAAGACCTGTGGCCGCCTAGGTCTCCCGATCTGACATCCCCAGATTTCTTTCTGTGGGGACTTTTAAAAAGCAAGATTCATGCCAACAAGCCAAGGTCGATTGAGAAACTGAAAGACAACATCACACGTGAAATTGCTGCCATCGACGTCGCTACGCTACATCGCACATTCGCCAATACGGCGTCTCTTGAATATGTGCCTGGACGCTGGCAGTGGGCACTTCCAGCTTCTTCTATGAGACATTCCTTTTTGTCATGGATCAAGTATGTTTTACATTAATTTCATTCAAAAATGCCTTATCAATCGTGAGTTATTTAAGAAAATAAGTGTTCAGTCCTGAGTGAATCACCCTGTATTTCTCCTCATGTATCAGACTGATTCTTTTTTTTTTTCTACGTACCGAATTCTTAAGTATAGATATATAGTAACTGGCGTAGTACGTTTCGTGTAAGCAAATAATTGGCTGAACAGTAAGGCATTATTGGACAAAAACGCATATGTTGCATTGATTATTAAAAAGGAAAAGAAAAACTTTCAATTTAATCAAAAACCGTTGGAGCTTTGCATTACATTTTTACTCTTCCTGTCTAAAAAAAAAAAAAAAAAAAAAAAAGGAAGGAACCGTCTTTCCATGCTTTTTGATAGCATATGACAAAACCTTTTTCGTTATGCAATGTGTGATAATGGAATTTCTTAATGCTTCGTTTAAATAGACCTATCTTGTGATGTGTATAAGTATCAAAATGTGAGAAAGATTTCTGATATATATATATATATATATATATATATATATATATATATATATATATATATATATATATATATATATACATACATACGAGACATACAAAGGCTGCAGACAACTCAAAAAAGCATGGAGAGGTGCATGCTTGGTGTAACCAGGAGAGATAAGAAGAGGAACACGTGGATCCGAAAAATGACAAGAGTGGAAGACATCATGATCAGAGTTAAATCCCTGAAATGGCAATGGGCTGGACATACTGCCAGAAGAACAGACCATCGATGGACAGCCGAAATTTTAGATTGGATTCCAAGGGACAGGAAAAGACCCAGAAGAAGACCGCATGGAAGATGGGTGGATAAAATTCGAAAGTATGCGGGAGTGACATGGAGGAGACTGGCACAAGACAAGACCGTTTTGGAGGAAACTTGGGGAGACCTTCGTCCAGCAGTAGATTGATAATGGTTGACAATGATGATGATGATATTTAAATTAATTTCGAAACTGTCTGATTACAAAAAGTGCACGTACGTTACATATAGCTTGTGTCGTTAAACCCCACCAGATGGTGACGTCTCAGTTGCCGAGCCCATCCCTACTGATTTGTGAAGTCAGATGCTGACACAACGCGCCGTGGATTGTTGGCCACCATAGCGTAAGACAACTCACTCGGCTAGTTATCTGGAATTCGACAGCGGTGTCCGGAAAACAATTGGACACATTACAAAATTATATAAAACAAAACATAAGAAACTCACTGTACTAACTTACAATGTAAAACTACGCAAGCTAATAAATTTCGATGTGAGATCCCTTGGTTGATCGTAGTACGTCCAAGCGATACTCGATTCCATGCCATGTATTGGCAAGCATCTGAGGAGTTATGGTATTAATAGCAGCTGTGATACGCTGCTTCAGTTCCTGCAAATCAGTACAAGGCGTCTGATAGACACGATCCTTCATATAACCCCACATGAAATAATCCAAAGGAGTTAGATCTGGAGAGCGAGGAGGCCACGGAATGGGACCACCACGCCCAATCCATCTATTGGGGAAATGCTCATTTAGGCACTTACGTACACACGTTGACCAATGCGGAGGGTCTTGTTGGAAAACGACGTTGTCATATCTTTTGATCTGGGGTATGGCGAAATTTTCTAGCATATCCAAGTAAATGTCACCATTTATGGTTGTTTCGCAGAAGAAGAATGGGCCAATCACTTCTCTTTTTGATAGGGCGCACAACACATTAACTTTTGGAGAATCACGTTCCAGTTCAATTGCAGCGTGAGGCGGTTCACTGCCCCATCATATCCTACAGTTGTGACGATTCACAATACCTGGTACATGAAATGTGGATTAATCACTAAAAATTACAGTACTGAGAAAGGTTTCGTCTTTTCCCACTCGATTCAGCATATCCACAGCGAAATCGTATCGCATAGTGTGATCATTTACATGCATCTTTTGCACTATTTGAATTTTATAAGCATGAAACTTTAATTTCTTGTGCAAGATATCGTGAACTGTCGATTTCGGAATGCACAGTTCTCTGCTTGCTTTACGAACGGATTTCCTGGGGCTTCCTCGGAAACTTTCATTAACTTGGTCAACCGTCTCACCGCTGACCCTAGGCTCCTCTACGATGTTCCACATTGCCAGTTTCTTTAAACTGTTTCATTCACCGCTTTATTGAATTCGTTGACGGAGGATTGCAACCATACTCTAAACTAAACGGTACCGTCTTTTAACTGTAATGACAGACTTTAATTCCGCAAGCCATAACACACACATCGCATTCTGCTGTACGGATGACATGACTACTGATTGCGCATTTCTCATACATTCCTGATCAAGCCACACCTAGCGCCATCTATCGTATTCTGGGAATATCAATTCTTCAAAACAACAATATAGAAACCGTGTTAGAAAAACAGACAATGCTCATAGTTTTTTTTGTACATAATTTTGTAATGTGTCCAATAATTCTCGTACACCCTATATTCTGAAACCGTGAGGGTCAGGTGATTTCCCAGTTGTTTGTTTTATCTTTATTTATTTATTTAGTTATTGCCCGAGCCAAGTGTATATAAAATGTTGTACGGATAACTTTCACTAAATACAGCCCTTCAGCGAGGAATTTTCAACAAATAAGCAAATTATTTTCGCGAAAAGTCTCATTTTGTCTTGAATTCTTTGACGACGTCACTCTTGATTTTCAGACTCAATATACTTTTCATAGAAAGTTCCTTATTTGCTATGTCATTTGTTTACAGCTATCATTTCTACACCGACGGATTACTCAGACGGTTATATTTCAATTGTTATGAATCTTAAAGTTTATTTTATTAGTCCTGCAGGATGACCACAGGGTAATATTTCATTAAGCTGAGACCATACATAAGTCTTGTCATGTTCTTGGATACTTCCTGTTCTGGGAAAGGTAATTATTTCCTTGTAAGGATATGGTCCTTTACACTAATCCAGTTATTATGCGCTTTAATCCCTTTCGCGGCAGCTGTAATCCTCTTTGGAAAGAGCTAGGGGCTCTTTGAAGGCAGCATGGAGAATCTTCTTGATTCTGCGTTATGCTTGAGGTCATTATGCATTCCAATTATGTACAGTGGTATTCCAAGATTCCTTTTGTGTAAATTTAACAGAGGGGCTTGTTGGTACTGGAATCGAAAAGCAACCGCAGTTCAGTTCTCTAAAATGCTGTCAAAGTCGTTCATGACTGTAAGATAAAAGGCATTAATTATACATGTATGTTTGAGACAACAGAGTAGTGATCTCATTAGGATATCTTTGAAAATGCAGACACTTTCTGTCTTTGAACATTAGTCAGTTATGTACATTGAACAATCGATTACTGATTAACTCCAAGAGGTGTCTTATCAAGAAAGATTTTCATGCATTTTGATTCACTATTGCGACAATAAATCAAAGTCTTCGCCAATTTGTTTATTTAGCATAGTGCATTGTTACGAGCATTTCAAAATACCAGAGCTAAGTCATGCGTATCCAAGCCTTCCCCGTGACCGTATGGTGAGAAGCGGAGGTTTTTAATTGGTCTTTTGAGTTGGACCTAGTTTCGAGTCCGGATGAGGCATTTGTGATGTGTTTGTTTTACAGCGCTGGCTGTTGCCCATTCCTAGAACAAGTGACCCTAAATTATGGACCGGCAACTGCTTTATGGCCTTTAGAGTTGGTCGGGCTGATCATAGTACGATGGGTGCTCAGACCGGTCCCTGAGGCACTATATCGATAAGTAACGCTTGTTATATCGATGTAATGAAACATTATATTGATAAGCAACGCTTGTAGTGCGCTGCTTAACGATATACTGCCTCACGGGGCAGATGCAATTTCACATGCATTGATCAGTGAAATTTAGAAAAGTCATATTGTACGCCTTCCGTGAGTTAAAATGGATCAGAAAAGCCATTCTGTACCGAAAGGTATTTTTAAGTCTCACGATAAAAGGAATTGTACCAAGCCAAGTCCATAAAGCGGTACTCTTCTACAGAGTACCACTAACGTTACCGCTTTATACAGTACCGCTAATGTTTAATTCTCTCCAGTACAACCTTGAATTTGTATCAACGGTTTTCTATTTTACTCTTCTTTTTTTTCTCGTTTGCTTTGCATGTGCAGTTGTTTGGTTGTGTATAACCCTCGCCTCGCTACAATACACCCGCCGAAGATTATTATAACGAGGGGTCTCAACCCCGGGACCAGCGGCTTAACATGACTTCTGAACGGCCGGTACAGTGAAACATGAACCAGGGATGATTCTCAAAAGTCGTGCATGCTGGCCACTAGGCCACACAAATGCGCTGTATTGGTGCTACTGTAGTTTAGTTCTGTTCAAGTGACATTTTAGATTTCTATTAATGCAAATTTAGTTGTACCGAATTTCTTCAGTTTTGCTGCATGTCTTACCAATTTATTACATCATTGGTATTGTACTTAGCTGCTCGTCTTGATTCAAATACACTATTTCAAACTCGTACTCAAGAGAAAACGGCTGTCGTGTTTAATGAAAACGTCCGTCTGCACTGTTTTCTCGAGCTGAGTGGTGCGGTTTGATTCAAAAGTACTATTTCGAGCAGGGGTCTTCCACGTTTCTTTAGTCGCGGACTACACAGTAAAATGAAATAGGACTAGTTTGCCAGTGGCGTACCGGAAACACTCGAGCCTCCCCCGCAAAAAATTGTTTTCGAGGTCCTTTTGCGAAAATCCATTAGCTTTCAATTACTCAAAATTTTAACTTCCATATTATTAACTGGACTTTGCGAGTGTTTTAATAAATCAAATTGTTTGGAACCTACGAGTATTTTTCGTAAAATCAAAATTATTTCACTTTATTGCGTGAAACACAAATGTGTACGTTATAATTAAAATGATTGTCCTGGTTACCGATACAAATTACTACAAAATACTTACGTTGAAGTTAATCATACCATGCAAAATTTATGATTTTAAAGAACTAAGATATGCAACTGCCGTGTGGCAGTGTCTAACTTTTCTTATTTATATACGAAATATCACAACATACAGCAAGTAAGCAAATAACTAAGTAACGATTAAGAACTGTAGCACAAAAAAACGTAGAACTACTTAAATTATTTACTCTGGAATATAAAAAAACACACTTAACGTAATGCCAATATGTTTTGCGCATATTAAAAAAAACAACTTTTGATTCTGTTATAAAAAGAATGACACGCGTCTTTGATTTTTCGCTCCCGCGAAGAACACCTTTCAGTTCATTATATATTCGGAACGAATACATAACACCTTATCCTCATTGGTATAAAAATTGCGCTCACTGAATTGATATTTTTTTCACATTGTCTTGTTAATATACCTACGTAGAAACTATTGCAAGGGATTTGAACTTTGATGCCCCTTGAAACAGCAAGGGCTACTACAAGGGACCTCAAGTTCTTTTGAATAGCTGCTTTCCTGTCATCCAGTTTTTATGAACTAAAGCAACGAAAATTATTTCTAAAGATTTTACATATTTACGGGAAAAAATTAATTTTCTTCTTAAAACTTCGTTCAAAACTGCCTTAATTCTTGGTTATTTCTCTAACCAGTTGCATATGAAGTTTCCGTAAAAAAAAAAATTAAAATCTGTTTGATCATATGTAGAGGATTTTAGGAAAGGAGTGTCTGACCCCAGGTCTTAAACAACCCTTAGATATAGGAAGCTAGGAGATTTGGGCTAGAGTGCCCGATAGGAAAGTGACACGGAAGCGAAGTAGAAAGGGGGAGGAAGACGCCCTTATTTATTACCAGGGGTCCGACGGCTTAACGTGCCCGTCCGACGCACGGCGGATATTTAGTGGATCGAGCGTTCGTACCTGCCTGGGATCGAGCCTGAAGGTCCTTTCCGTAGCAGTCACGAACGTTGCCCACTAGGCTACCCACGGCCCATCTGTTTGCTCAGGCTAGAGGCCCTTTTAACCATGACCTCCCGCACACAAGGGGGGGGGGTTGCAGGGTCTGTCAGTACGCCCCTGTGGTTGGCCACATGGAAGAATAAAATAGGACTGGCGGGCCACATGACAAAATAAATTGGAATGGTGGTCACATGACAAAATGAAATACGACTGGAGGGCCATATCTAAAAGAAAAACAAAAATGCAGGTGTTTATTATGAATATCGGTTGTTTAGATTTTGAATCTTAAAACTTAACATTCGGATTGAGGTACGATATTGCTAACATGATAGCTGTGTTACAAAAGAAGTCGGAAGTTGTTACCTGCCGCCCCACTGGAGCAATGGGGTCTAAGTACTGGCTTCTGACCATTCGCCCGAGAAGGGTCCTGGTTCGGATCCCGTGATGCATGGACATTGTGTTTGTCCTATAGCACTGGCTCTACCTCTTCCTTGGAACCAGTGGCCTTAAATTATGGACGGGCGAATGCTTATAACCCATCGAGTTGCTCGCTGTGGTCGTTAAACACCCAACTAAAAAAAGCAGTCACCTGATGTGCCTACATTTTGAGCACTCTTTAAAAATTTAAAATACATATGTATTTTATCGCAACGCAGCTCTTTGGAGATTTAAATTCCATGGACCCGAGGTACCTACTAAAGTAACCAACCGTCTTTGAAAAGTTGAACAGGTATATAAAAGAATTACGCTCAAATCTGGGTCATACAAGTGAAATAATTTATAAATATATGGTTTATTAATCAAAGTGTAACCGAAATTAAGGTAAAACGAAACACTACTACAGAAAAGAAAAATTAAAAAGGTAAAAAAAAATCCATTTTAGAATTTCTTATGTGTAAAAGGTCTCGCCGGCTGCTAAAAAGTTCTTTGGGAGGACACCAGTTGTTCGCGGGACACTGGATGAAAACCTTTGATTTAAAATGTGCTTTTTTAAATTAGTTGGTCTGAATTTGTTAAAAGGACGACGAAACGCTGGGTGGGGGTGGCGAAATCGTTGGATTTTGATAGGAATTTTAAACTGTTTTTCGCAAGCAAAAGAAAATGAGAAAATATGAGAAAGAAAACATAAGAAAATTAATACCAACTCACTGAAATTTTAGAAGCGCAACGTATAGATCTGATTCGGTTATCGATTAATCGTAACAAAACCGTTGAAATAGATTTTTGGTTTTGACAGGATTTTTCTCTAAAGTTAAAATAAATGTGCTTTCCGTTTAATCAAAGTGTAACCGAAATTAAGAGAGAAAATATAAAATAATTACAAATAGGAAAATTGAAACCAACTCAATGCAATTTTAGAAGCGCAACGTATCCGTTATCCGTTAATCGGAACAAAACCGCTATTAAGTACATTTTTTGTTTTGACGGGAATTTTCTTCAAAAGTTAAAATAAACGTATGAGAAGTTGCTTTACATAAAGGGAAGGAATATGTGATTAGAATAAAGGTATGAGTGTTTATTTACTCAATGGTAACTCGATTCCATTCCGATTGATATCGTAGCAGACTTCTCAGTGTGTTAATGCAATTAAAATCCTTATCGTTTTTTTTCGGAATACACTTAAATCTTTTTTCTGTTTGTGGAAATTATCTTCTGGTGACTGAATCTTATGTCTAAAGCTAATTTTTGTCAAAAAGTTACCATGCGTATGGAGCTTGTTTGAGCGTTCACCAAATAATTTCTTTTACTGCGATTTACATTGTTTTCGTTTATGCATTATTGGTGTTCTTGGTGCTGTGCTGTAAAATATAGCATGGGGTTCAATAAAAACAAGGCAA
The DNA here is from genome assembly GCA_039090855.1 of Macrothele yani. Taxonomy (NCBI): domain Eukaryota; kingdom Metazoa; phylum Arthropoda; class Arachnida; order Araneae; family Macrothelidae; genus Macrothele; species Macrothele yani. Next base: position 93,852,227 of record CM076998.1, read on the forward strand.
GCCCTATCGCATGCAACATTTGTCGTATGCAGAAATGCGACGAGTCGTCAAGATCGTACGATGTGCCTTCTGTATGCTAATGAAGCTAATTAACACGCCATCTGGAGATTTTTCACAGGCACCTGTATGTATGTGTGTTTCGTTTTTGGTTTTTTTCTCTCAATGCATTCTATTATCTTTCGTCGTCATAAACATGTGCAGTGGTAATTGCAGTGGTAAATTGGTTGAATGCGTACTGTTCTTGTAAATGCGATGTTGATAATTTATTTAATGAATGTGTGAACCGTTGCTGAGAATCAGAATGCAGATTTCAGCAACATCGAGCTTTGTTAAAGAAAGCGCTACAAAAATTGACTGAAACAGGAAGAACGCGGCTAAGTTATTCCTTCCATAAATTCTTAAATATTTGTAAAAGCTTGAGTGCATAACAAACCTCAAGGTTTTACTCAAAATCAGAACAAATAAAAAAAAAAAAAAAATCAACTGTTGGAAAGATCTGTCTCATTTGTTTGAATTTTCATATCCTTCAAATTTAGTGAATAATTTGTGTACAGAGGGTGTTCAGATCAGATCATATGTGGAGGATTTTAGGAGGGAGTGTCTGACCACAGGTCTTAAATAACCCTTAGAAATAGGAAGCTAGGAGATTTGGGCTAGAGTGCCAGATAAGAAAGTGACACGGAAGCGAGGTAGGAAAGGCGGAGGAAGACGCCCTTATTTATTACCGGGGCGGGGGGCAGTACCCGCGGTCCGACGGCTTAACGTGCCCATCCGAAGCATGGTAAATATTTAGCGGTTCGAGCGTTCGTACATAGCTGGGATCGAACCTGGGACTTCTCCATAGCAGTGACAAACTTTGACCACTAGGCCATCCGCGGCCCGAGGGTGTTCAGAAAAATCATAGATCAGGTCATATATAGAGGATTTTACGAAGAGAGTTTCTAACCCCAGGTCTTAAACAACAATTAGAAATAGGAAGCTAGGAGATTTGGGCTAGAGTGCCCCATAGGAAAGTGACACGGAAGCGAAGTAGAAAGGGGGAGAAAGACGCCCTTATTTATTACCGGGGGCCAGTACCCGGGGTTCGACGGCTTAACGTGCCCATCCGTCGCACGGCGGATATTTAGTGGATCGAGCGTTCATACCTGCCTGGGATCGAACCTGAGGTCCTTTCCGTGGCAGTCACGAGCGTTGCCCACTAGGCCACCCGTGGCTCGGTGTTTAGAAAGTAATGCCTCCATATTTATATACAAGCCCAGTGGCAAGGTATCAAATTAAAACAAACCAAGAACAAAAATATCAGAATTTCTACTTTAATTCACATATTTCATCCTTCTACATAGCCCTCCCTCTCCCCTTCACGCTGGATGCAGATACGCCAACGTTTAACAAGTTTTTTAAACCCGTCTCTGTAAAATAATCTTCAGGTTGTTCTCGTAGCGGTTTGAACATCTTCGTTGCAGGTGAACTGAATTCCTTTCAGATGTCTCATGAGAGCATAAAACAACCGGAAGTCGAACAGCGCCAAATCTGGATTATAGGAAAGTTGTTCGTGTTGCAGAATCCCTGGCTTTTTCTCCTCGCGCGGTTTATTCTTCGCTTTAACTTTTTTAAATTAATGCACGTAGTTCGCAGAGTTGATGGTCGTACCTTTGCCCATGGACTCCTGTTGAATAATGCCTTAATGTCTTTGTAGTCTCAGAATACAGTGAGCCTGCACTTACCGGCAGAAATTTCAGTTTTGAATTTTTTCGCTTGAGAAGATGTCTGTATTCCAACGATTGATTTTTCATTTCTGGGTCGTAATGGTGAACCCAACTATCATCACCAGTCACAATGCTTTGGCGAAAATCACTTCCGTATTTTTCATAGCGAGCAAGCAAACTTTGACATGTTTCAAGTCTTCATTTCTTCATTTCAGTTGTTATGGGATGCTGTACCCAACGAGAGCACACATTTTGTTGTATCCTAAAACGTTGATAATGTCATTGACACTACCTAAACTAATGTTCAGCTTGCCTGCAATATTTCTTATCGTTGTTCTCCTATTTTCTGCGATGAGCTCATCGACTTTTTTGTCTGTTCAAATTGCAAGTGGTAATTACAGGCCTCTCATTCTGCAACTGATCCTTTACGGTCAACATTCCTCCACTGTCCTTTGAGTTTCTTACCCAACGACGAACAGTGCTGATGTCCAAATTTCTAGAACCATAAACTGCCAGTAAGTTAGCGTGACTTTCCTTGGGAGGTACGTTTCCATGACTTAAAAATCTATAACTGATCGTTGTTCGACACCCGTTGACACAACTGAAAAAGAATAATCCATTTTGAACACAATTAAATACAAACAAATAGATGTACGGAGTTATATTACGCAGTAAAATGACGCTAATGGTACAAAGAATCGTCTGCCGTTTGAGTGGTTGCTAGGCAACTGTAGTCATGCGCGAGACACTTGCGCGGAGGCATTACTTATTGAACACACCTCGTATTTTTAGTTGTCTTGAACATAGATTTCGGATGAACTTAATAGAACGTTTTCCCTCATGTGACGTGCCTTCCCCGCAGGACGCACATGAGATAAAGGCAGATAGCAGTGAGAACACATGCCAGCGTAGTATAGTGGATGGCACTCGGAGCTCCGGAGCCGAGAGTTGTGGGTTCGAATCTTGCTCCTAGCATAAAAATGATGGAGAAATTTACTTCGTCATACTCATCAAACTACATATTCAAAAGTTTCGTACACTTTTGAATTCCATATTCTCCAAATTTAGTAAATAATTTTTATATTTTTTAGAATGTCTGTTAAACAATTTCGAATATAATGTTTTCCTCACTAAAATTCAAAAGTTTCGCGCCTGTTATCGTATTAGAGTGTGTACTCGGTGTCTTGATACTGATCGAAAAAAATGTAGTCAGTCGATGTATACTGATTATAACATAGTTGACAATGGGTGAGTAAATAACAATCGCAACGAGGGGGGCACGGTGTGTTAATATCTAGCGTAAAAAAAAAGTGAGTATTCGTTGAATTGGAACTAGCCCTTAAAATGAAAACTGCACGCTCTGAATGAGTGTACAAAGTAGGGCGTTTTGATTCTTATGGATGATTGCAACTCATAGCTATGATGGGTTTCTCTATCGGTCCCTCGCCCGGTACTAATTGAAATGCTGTGTTAACATTTAAATAGTATTTCAACATGCAAAAATCTAAAACGTCTCGAAATGCAGGGTGTCTATAAATGAATTATACAACTTCACTATGCAGTTAAAAATATAATACGATGGAAAAAACTTACTTTAAACGTCAAGAGACGTGGCAAGTGTTAAAGTTTTAAGTCAGATGATAGATGGCGCCAGGTGTCACGTAATGAAAAATCTCGTCAAACACAATACCACAGCTTCCCCAGTGGAGAGAAAGCAGCGTGAGTGTTTTAGTTTGTGGAGTAAAAATCTCTAACACCAGTTCAACGTAAGTTCAGAACGGAGTACAAGGGATAGCCACCGACACGAAGGAGCAGCGAACAATGGGTAAATAAATTCAAAGCAGTGTCTTGAAAGGCAAAAGCACTGGGCGACCTTCCATTTCGGACGAAAAGATGGAAGACGTGCGTAAGGCTTATTTAAGGTGCCCAAAGAAGTCCCGAAGACGTCCGTACCAGCAAGATGGAGCGCCTCCCCACTGGTCTTAGGATCTTTAGGCCACCATTTTCCAGGGTGTTGGATTGGACGTGGGGGGTCCAACGGCATGGCCACCCCGTTCTCCTGATATCACCCCCATGCGATTTTTTCCTTTGGGGCTTTATTAAGGATATTGTATACAAGAAAAAGGTTACATCTATCGCTGAGCTCAAAGAACCATTATACTGCAGCCTTTTTCCTTGTTACACCTGACATTCTGCATCGTACTTGGGTGGAACTGGACCATCGTTTAGACATCCTGCGAGCAACCAACGGACCGCACGTGGAGACCTACTGACATTAACCCCCCCCCCCCACACACACACACTTTACAAGTGTTTTGACGTTAAAAGTAAGTTATTTTTTGTAGCTCTTTTTTTTTTTTTTTCAATAGCATACTAAAGTTGTATAGTTCCTTTATGGACACCCTGTAGGCTACATAAAAACACCACAAGTCTTACATTAAATTAAAACAAACAAACAAAAACAAAGGCATATACAGCGGTTACTCTGGCGTTTCTAAAGTTTTCGCCAAATTAAGTTTTTTTTTCTGTCAAATGCAATCTGAAGTCGCCATTTTTTTTTCACTCTCCATCAGAAAGATAAAAAACATAGTGTTATAATAGTACAAAAACAGTAGGTTATGTATTCTTTACAATTATGCAGCAAAATATTATTAAGAAAGGTAATATAATTAAAAAAGATATTCGCCAATATTTTCGCCAAAACTTTTTATCCATCGCCAAAACGATTCTTTTTTCGCAAATTGCGACGAATGCGATCTGCAGCGCGACCCCTGCATATTAAAGTAGTAAAAAAACACACGCACTTGTGTATTCATAGGAAAACGCAAATACGAGGTGTAACAATTTTATTCCCAGAATGCACCTGTAAAAAAATGTGCGTGTACCTGTGTACAAGCGGCTGCTGTCATCTTATCCCCTTCCGCAGCTATGCCTTTAGTTAGACGTTGTTGCCATTGCTGGAAACATACCTGGAACTCTCTTTCTGGAATATTCTTGAGTTGCTTTGTCACCTTCGAAGTGATCCCCTTCCACAGCTATGCATTTAGTTAGACGCTGTTGCCTTTGCTGGAAACGTACCTGAACTCTCTCTGGAATATTCTTGAGTTGCTTTGTCACCTTCGAAGTGACCCCTTTTACAACTATGCATTTAGTTAAACGCTGTTGCCATTTCTGGAAACATACCTGGACCTCTGCTTCTGGAATACTCTTGAGTAACTTTGTCACATTACTCTGAATGTCAGAAATGTTTGAAAATACTTATCCTTTCATGGCATTTTTATTTGGAGGGGAAGAGCCAGAAATCGAAAGGGACTAAGTCTGGTGAATAGGGTGGATGACTCAAAGGAACGCATCCTGGCTTGGGGCATTGCCCATCTACAGTTCAGCTGTTTTCGATCGAACAGAATCCCGTAACCTTTTCAACACCTCTAAATAGCCTTGTTGTTTTTTTACCGTTTGTCTCTGTTAAATGAATTCGTGTTGAACTATCCCATTGTGAACGAAAATTCACGTAAGTATGGTCTTGAACTGCGAGCGTAACATACGTGTTTCGGCTCTTGTGCAACTCAAAGACACTTTACTTTTTCATAGCATCCTCATCATACCTAACTTTCAATAACTCTAACGTTTCAGCAACACTTTTACCAGGTCCACTGACCCATGGAGTTGCTCGCGATGGTTGTTAAATCCCAAATAATAAAAAAAAAAAAAAATGCAAGAACACTATAACAGCAGAAACCGTAGGACCTCATAAGAGTTCTAAATGCGTAGTAAATTTTACCCCAGTTTGCAAAATTTATAACAAAGCAGTACGATTTTAGCAAACATTTAAGTTCCTGGAATGTTTTGAACTCCTGCAAAAGTTCTGGAATTTATTTTCTGTGAAGTGTTCGATCCCCGTTCTTAGATTCACTAGTTTTACTTGTGAAGCTATTTTCAGTACAAGCCTGAACAAGTCCACACCGCTCGTGTGCCGCCAATTCTTTGTGTGGAAATACTTCCTTTGTAATATTTTCATAAATTTGTTTATCTAGTGGTTCGCCGACTGGACTCCTAGGGGTCCCCAAATGTCTAATCAATATTGGACAATTGACGGACGCCAGTACATCTGCATGGTTTGAAAGTACCTGTAGAACGATACGAGCGCTTTGTTGAATCCACCATGCCACATCGAATTGAGGATGTTCTGAAGGCCAATGGCGGCTACCCGTTGTTAGGCAGATGTTCCTAATAATTTGCTCTAGCAAGTATACTTAGTTGGTCCCCATAGTTCCTGATCGGTCTCTGACAGATATCATGGTGCTACAAAATATTTTATAGGTGGTCACTGGTCAATATAACTACTAGATGAGAAAAGCAATAAAGATTTGCACAGGTAGAAATAAAAAGAGAAAAAAGGACTGGCCTTATATTCCTTCTACAAAAAAAAAAAAAAAAAAAAAAAAAGAAAAGAAACCCTAACGTAGATACTGCAGCAATTGCAATGATGACACTGTGTCCTCTGTTACCTCCATTTTCAAGCTGAAACACGAATATTTATGGAATAAAATCGTATTTAACAACATACAGGACCTCAAATGTAAACATTTATGGAATTGAATGTTGTTCAAACAATAATAGTGTAGGAAAAACACCGCAAAAAAAAACAGACGGAGAGAGAGAGAGAGAGAGAGAGAGAGAGAGAGAGAGAGAGAGACCGAATACAGGAGAAATCTTTGCTACCTTTAGCGTCCGTTGTCGAAATTTTTTGCCTCTATTGTACGATTATGCAAGAAACTTTCGTTCCGTCCATCTTTCGTTTTTGGGAAATTTTCCTCCATTTTGAAGCTTAAATACAAATATTTATGTTATAAAATCATACTTAACAACTATACGGGGCAGAGGACGTAATCTTAAATTCTTTGCGAGAAAAAGAATTTAAGATTACGAGACTGCATCTAACTTCCGTTTTCAGAAAGTTTTGAAAAGCGGAATTTCGCCCAGAGACGAAAATCTTACATACATGACTGGGAATCCGCAAGAAAACATTTGATAGGGTTCTGAGGATATCGTTTTTGTCTGAGGACCAAAATAAAATCTGCAACATATGTCGCCCGTCGCAGCGATTCTTCTAAGTGGCTTCAATGTATATTTTATAATTTATGTAATAATATTTGTGTTTATTTATTTATTTATTATTTTTTTGCTTCAGGAATAATAGTGCTTGTCTTCTGGATATCAAAGTTTTTTTCCCGCTGTAGGTGAAGATTTAGAACTGTGTCCTTCTGGCTTGTCGTGCTGTACAAAGCCCATGGAAGAGCAATACCAAGAAGCTGTTAAGAAAGATTTCAGGATAATGCTTCAGGCGTCCGGTTCATATCTAAAGACTTTAATAACAACCAGTGCTTCCAAATTCCGCGGTAAGTACTTTTTTTTTTAAGCTATTCAGTTGTAATTCGATGCCATTACAGTGGGTCCCCCTCTCTGCCCAGGGGCGTAGCCAACTCCTCCCGAAATTTTTCTCCTGCAGTATTTTTTCTATTGTTTTCATACAGTCGTTTCAAAATATACTTTTTAAGACATAATTATTTACAGTATGTACATTGTTTTTCTTCTGAAGTTTGTAAGATTAACCAGGTTAGCTGTTGTTATTACAGCTAGATTTGAATATGCATTACCTTAAACATTCAACATTGTTTTTTCTGATCATTTCATTTTTTATGCGTGCTGAATTCTCATCGTATATACTCGTGTGAGAACACAGCGGTCACTTTGCAGTACGGACAACACAAAGTTTATTTATTTGTAACTTAGAGCCTTAGTTTAGAAATTTGTGATTCGTAGAATAGTAAAGTCGTCATTTTACGTGGTGTGAGAAATGAAAACAGATACAGACACTACGAAAATTGATTCCCGCCCGACCTTAACAATTGCTCTGTCCAAGGAATTCTACCCAAGTATTCGGAGGTTATTAAAAGTTCTGGGTTAGATCCCAGTCTCAGCGGCAAATAAACTGTCTTTTTCGGTGAAGTGGGTCCTGCATTAAATCTGTTTTAACGAAGAAACCTGGGCAGCAAGGATTCAGTCACTCTTCTTTCTGCGTTCAGGTGTTTCTCTTAGGCCAGACGAACCCGTAGACTATCTCTCTACGCCGAAGGTGACTCCCTTTTGCTCTCCAATGAAGTACTTTTATATGGATGGATAATTTTCAAATAATAATTACATAATGAAGCATGAAATGCAGATATGTTAATGAGGTATAGCATAAACTTATAGAGCTTTTGCTTCAGTGTGTGTACTCGCTGCTGGCCATTAAAAGTGCAATACCAGGGGGATTGCATCCCAGGAGCTCGAAAGTTGCCAGAAGGACAGAACACGGGCGCACATGTAAATGATTAACCGAGCAGCACATCATGTGAGACAGTAACGCCCCCTGGAAGTCGTATATAGGGGTGAATAAAGAACCCATGTTAAGCACTTGAAGTTCGTGTGTTCATCGTTCCTAGCCACGGACAGCTGCAGCATGCCCTGTCGAAGACAACGGCAGCTCTGCCAGCAGGTTTCAGACTTCGATCGCGGGAGAACTGTGGCATATCAGGATTGCGGATTATCACTCCGAGACATCGGTGCTCGTGCCGGACGGCATGCGGCCACAGTGGGAAGAATATGGCGTCAGTGGGTAGCGGAAAAACGAACACACCGACGTGCGGGAGCACACACACGATCACACCACCGAACGAGAGGAACGACATGTGCTCTGATGGGTCGCACAGCCACATCGACCACCGTAGCTCAACAGTTCGGGTGTGTGGTACGACATCCAGTCTCCACACGGACGGTTTGACGTCGTGTGCAGCAGCTGGGGCGTTTTTGCATTGCGCGCATTGCCTCGGCTACCTTTGACTGTACAGTACCGGCGTCACAGGTGCCAAGAAAGTCACTCACGGAGGAGAGAATAGCCAGACATCGTGCTTTCCGACGAATCCCGCTTCAGTTTGCAGCACCGTGATGGACGAATCCGTGTGTGGCGGTACAGCGGCGACCAGCTAGGTGAATCCTGCATTATGCTGCGCCATACCGGTCCGGCACCCGGCGTTATGGTATGGGGTGCCATTGGATTCCACTACCGCACTCGCCTCGTCCGTATTACCGGTACTTTAAACAGCCATCGTTACATCACTGAGATGTTGGAGCCTGCTGTTGTACCATATCTTCAGGGACTGTCTGGTGCCATTTACCAACAGGATAATGCACGGCCGCATGTGGCACGCAATGTCCAAGACTTTCTGGATCACCACCTACATCTTCCTTGGCCCGCGCGGTCCCCGGATATGTTGCCTATTGAAGACGTGTAGTCCATGATCGCCGGACGACTCGCACGCCAGCGACCACCCCCGGCTACAACGGAGGAACTGTGGCATCGTATCAAAGCTACGTGGTGGACGGACATTTCCCAAACACACATCCAACGTCCCTTCTTCTCGATGTCGGCCATGTAACAGCTGTAATTGCCACCCATGGTGTCTACACCAGATACTGATTTTTTTTTGTGTTCCCTCTCGTCTCACCGTGTTGTATTTGTAAGCGCTTCACCCTTGTATCATCTGCTTTCTGTACGATAAATACGGCTCTGATGTCTCTTATCTTTCGTGGTTTTGCACTTTTAATGGCCAGCAGTGTAATATTCGGATACATGTAAACTCCCACACCGTTAAACTACATCTTCTCATACTATAAGGGGATGCATACAAATTGCGTTTCGTTGGCTTTTATTGCATGCTATCACATGCAAAATATTAAAATCACAACTCAAGATTTGGTAAGTCGAAAAGCTTCTACATAAACCTTGTGTTATTATGATCTTATGTACGCATTTATATCACTAGGAACAAAGACCGACTTAAAACAAGTGAGGCCCTGGGCACAAACAACTTGGAGGAGGGGGCTCATCCCCGGGCATGCGTATTAAGGCAGCACCCCTCGTGCTTTGCGTAATTATTCTATAATTGCACATATAATTGTATAAAGTACAAGTGCTGCCTTAATACACAAGTACTATCTAATTTAATAAATGCAAGATACAATAAATGTTCAAAAATTATAAATTAAACATTTTATCTCCATCTTTCAAATGGATATTAATAATCGATTTTTTTTTGAAGCAACATATCAATGCATATTTACTCTCAGTGAAAATGAACTGCTGCACGCCGCCGTTTCCGCTTTTGCTGCCCATAATAAAAAAAATTACATGATAGTGTTCATATCGGGCCCCCAGTCCATGAGGGCCCTGGTCTCGGGTACCACGTGCCCTTGCGTAAATCAGGCTCTGACTAGGAAAACTCGTAGATTTCGCTCTGTTCCACTAGGAAAAACTCTCATACTTTGACAAGATCTCCGAACGAAACGCAACTTGGGTACATACATCCTCTTATATGAGAGGGTGTAGGAGTTTAGCGCCAACCAACTATTATCTATCCACTGCTGGATGAAGGTCTCCCCAAATTTCTTCCACGTGTTAGTTTTGAGCTAGTCTCTTCCTGCTATCCCGACATGGCTCCGAATTTCATCCACCCATTTCCCCACATGGTCTTCTTCTGCGTCTTTTCCTGTCCGTTGGAATCCAGTCTAATATTTCAAGTTGGTCAGTTCTTCTAACAACATCCAGCCTATTGCCATTTGCCTCGATCATGATGTCATCAACTCCCGTCATTTTCCTAATCCACGAGTTCTTCAGCCTATCTTTCCTGGTTATTCCAAGCATGCACCTCTCCATGCTTCTTTCAGGAGTTTGCAGCCTCTGGATGTTCCTTTTAGAATGTCCATGTCTTTGATCCATAAATAAGAACTGGAAGGATGCATTGATTAAGTACTTTTATTTTATGACATAATGGTATATTCTTCCAAATGCTCTTCTACCAAGTTTTATGTGCCTATTAATTTCTTTGTGTGTACCTGGCCGTTTGGTTACATGATAATTGCCAACCATTATCAATCCACTACTGGATGAAGATCAGCAGTTTCTTTCACAACTGTCTGCCTTCAATCAGTCTCCACCATGTCATGGTCGTCTTCCGGGTCTTTTTCTGTACCTTGGTGTACGGTCTAATATTTCAGTTGTCCATCGTTGGCCCATAAATAAAAATCGATATAAATTGACCCTTAAATGGCAATAGGCTGGGCATATTGCTAGAAAAACAGGTCACCACTGGACAACTGAAAAAAATTACTGAACTAGTTTCCAAGGGGCAGAAAAAGACCCAGAAGAAGTCTATGTGGGAGGTGGGTAGATGAAATTCAAGAGCATGCCGGAGCGATTTGGAAAAGACTGGCTCAAGATAGAAAGTTGTGGAAAAAACTCGGGGAGAACTTCATCTAGCAGTGGATTGATAATGGTTGATGATGATATAAATTGAACTTAAATTAAACACACACACGAATGGGATTGTGGACTTCCTGAAATGATATCCTGGCCACGTCACTGAGTTTTTGCCTCATAGCCTTGTGTATTTCAACGCTGCAATGCTTTGGTATTTCAAGTCTTAAATATTTGAACAGTATGACGTGATTTGCGGTATGCTGTACTTAAATAATGGTTCTTTGAGGTACGTGATATATTGTGTACTCACCGATAAACCTAAAATTCTGCGTGCTTATAATCCTCCGCTACGCCTGTCAACCCTGATTTTAAAATCTGCTTTCCCCGTCATTCATTCTTAAATCACTTGCCACACCAGGATGGCATTTTGTAGGAGTGAATTGATTCTACAGCGCAACCCCTTCTCTGTACAAACACTGAACACCCCCATCACTAACACTATTTTCCGCAAAGAGGAGGAGTGGGCTTGGGGATAGCCAAGCTAACAACAAACAAGACATCCCAAGTCGTCGCTATTCACTTTTGTACCAATGTGGCCTCGTATAATGGCATTAGAGGTAGGGACTGGAGGGAAGGAAGTTAAAAGGGGTTTGGCGACATTCTTGAAGTGTTCAACAATGGTGAAAATGGGGTGAAAAGGTGCACCTGGTGTTGATGTCGGCATGTTCACTTGGTATAAGTTATCTTCGGACACATCTCTGACTGTGTTTGCTGTATATTAGTATACTTCTGAACGGGGACGCCTGTGAACAAAATCTCCTCCCATGGATTGGCTAAAGGATTCCACGAAAAAAAAAAAAAAAAGACTGCTGTCTTGGCTAATTGCCATTTCCTGTATCATGTCTCTTAAAGGTTTAGTTGCTGAAGCAACCGTGAAGTGTAATTGGGTGGCCCAGTGGCAAATGGGGAAGAAAGCTCCCAAACAGAGGAGGCAGAAGTGGCCCAAAGCTTCATTATGACAAGTTCGTGTGTGCATGTCGGTGACGTTGGGCGAATTAGTTGCATTTCACAAGGCAAACTTTCCGAGTAAATGCTTTATTTTATCGTCACTGTCACCACTGCGTAAATTTCACTCTTTTGCTTGTTCCGTTTTAACTTTCTGGTTTACCCGACGAGGTGCTCTTACTTTTCTGTCTCCCTCCCCCCATTTAATGAGCGAAACTTTATAGTTACACGACATTCGGCATGAATTACCAGGAAAAATAAATAAAGAAAAATTCGAATTTGTAACATGCCCAGTGGGGCACGTTGTCCAGAATACCTGCGAGAGAGAGAGAGAGAGAGAGATAATAAATTTTCATGGCAAAATACGCGCACACATACACACACTGTACTGCTTTTTCTAAACTTTTCTGAAACAATAAAGAATCCAAAAGTCCTTTTTCTCCATTTCATAAATAAATTACACCCAGCAGTTAGTGAACTCATGAACTCATGTAACATTTTCGACGTGAAGCCTTTTGATTTTCACAATACTTGCAGGCTTCATAGAGAAACTAATCAGTGCAAAATTTCAGCTTCAAAATTAATTTCACTTGTACAATACTTCTACAGTTATAGGACTTTGGAATTTACAAAAAAAGAAAAAAAAAAGACATTTTTGTGTTTACTATGCCTACGGCAAATGACAATAGCTGTGTAGACTTAATTGGTGAAAATAGCTCGTATTAGGCCCATTTGTTGAAAGCTAATTAATTACATGAGCTTTCTTTAAGATATCACACAATCACATTGTGGACAATTTAGTTATCAAAGTCATCCGTTTTGACCTGTAACTTCTCAAAACACATACCATTAATTTTATTAAATAAAGCAGAGGGAGGGAGACTGAGTAGCAACAAAATTGACTTGGAAATACAAATAAAATTACTTAAAAAAAAAAAAAACCAAGAAGGAGACTTCTGATACCAACGAAATTTATACAGCATAATAACGGAATACAGAGGATAACGTGATCAAACATTATGGCAAAATGCAGCTGTATTTGCTGGTAAACTGAAAAATAACATTTCCACGGAACATGGTTAGTACGAGGTTGAACCGCCATGAACTGCGTCACACTGTGCAATTCTGGCATGGAGTCTGTCGTACAGATGTTGGATGCAAGTTTGGGGTATTGAGTTCCAAGCATCCTCAACCTGGACGCGTAAATCGGGGATGGCCGTGGCTGGCCGTGGAGACCGGATAAGTCGTTGTCCCATAAAATCCCACGCGTGCTCAATGGGAGACAAATCCGGTGAACGTGCAGGCCATGGAAGTTGTCTCACACCTTGAAGTGCATGCTGCGTTGCACGTGCCGTGTGTTGGCGTACGTTATCTTGCTGGAAAACACCACGATGGACCGACCTTACAAATGGTGCAACAACGGGCTGAATGATGTTATTGAGGTAGGAGGTGCTGTTTAACGTACCCGGTACAAACACTAGTTGTGTACGGGAATGATAGCTGATCACTCCCCACACCAGGAGACCAGGCGTAGGCCCTGTGTGTCGCTGGCGGATGCAAGAAGGGTGGAGACGCTCCCCTGTGCGTCTGCGAACACGCATACGGCCATCGGAGGCTCCCAAGCAGAATCTGCTTTCATCGCTGAACACGACAGATCGCCATTGCGTTCTCCAGTGCAGACGTTGGCGATACCACTGCAGCCGTTCCTGACGGTGGACTGGAGTCAGAGGTACACATGCCAGAGGCACACGTGCACGTAGTCCTGCATCCAGTAGACGGTTGCGGATTGTTCGCACAGTCACCTCAGGTGCAACGGCAGCTCGGATTTGCGTCGCAGTGGATGTTCTGCTTGACAACGCCGCTCTTATGCGTCGATTGGTCTGCTCATCAGTCCGTTGTGACTCCCGGTTCCACGTCTTAGTATCGGTGGTGGTACGCCACCATCGTACCACCACCGATACTTCCCGTCCAATTCGCTCCGCAATACGACGATACGACCACCCGGCCTCGCGGAGTCCGACTAGACGACCTCGCTCAAAGTCCGATAACTGCTGAAATCGTACACGTCTTCCATGTCCAGGCATTGCAGCTTCTTCAGGGTCTTCGCACGTGTCCGTACGCCGACGACTGATTACATTCACTTCGCCGTACTCCTTAAATACATACCACCGATGATAATTTGCATATTATGCCGTGCTGTGGCGTAAGCGCTCACCGGTTGGTCCCGAAATTAACATCACACCTACGTAAACTCGACCCCATTAACATATGTAAATTTCATGATCGTCCGCCAATTCCTTCTTGGTGTTCTTTTTTCACTTTCCGCCAGTGTATATATATATATAGAAAGAGAGAGGTAGAGAGAGAGAGAGAGCTAGAGAGAGGTAGATAGATAGAGAGAGAGACGGAATATATCAGCTTCACATGGAGACTTAAGATTGCGGTTTTTAAAGTTATTCTAACGTGTAGTGTTTTTTTTTTTTTTTGCAGCATTGCCTTCGTACCATTAGTCGGTTGTATTCGTGTCACTGGAATTATGTACTGTTAAGTCCCGGATAGGTAGTTCATAAACAAATCTTAATTGCGCACTGAGCTAAATTAACCACCTTGAAGGCTAGAAGAGAGAAGTCTGAAACCACTTACAAGACAACGGTTTTCATTGCAGAAACTTTACTGCTCTTCAGATTCAGAACGCACCACAACTGATCACTTCAGCATAATTCAGAATACTGAACCTCCTCTTTCAACTAATTTAGTGCATTCTTCAAACTAATAGAATAGGTGAAATAATGCCAAATAATTTAGCATGTGGAGTGGATTAAAATCGACAAATCATAAAACTATATAATAAGCTACGTCTGTTCCTAACGCTCTGACGTCATTTAGTACTTGCAGCGCCATCTGCTTTTATCTGATGGCCGAAATCGGAACTAAGCTCACCGTTATCGCACGATACGCAAAATTAAGGAGAAATACCGGAAAATAAACAAACAACTTCATCTGTGGCAACACACACGTGCTCGAACAACTGTCTGCGACGTTTGTTCTGTTACGTGGGCGTTATGTCGTGTTTTATTTCATTTTTTTTTTCGCATTGAAGAGTAATTTCATAAAAAGGAACAAGTAAAATTGTAAGAAAGTAACTGCAGGCGTAGTTTTCATTCACTGTGATGGAAATTAAAAAAAATTATTGGTTCCGTGGAATCTTTTCTTTGTACCGCAAGATGGAAGAAGATAAAGCTGAAAGAAAACGTTGCTTAAATAGAAAACAACAACGGCGCTGGCGTGCAAACCAATCTTCTAATATACGATTCGTGTTATAAAAATTTCAGGCACAGCTTTTTCGCCTGTGCAATTATAAATTGGCTTTGGATCGATATATTTGTTCAATACGTTCGATACATTAGTCTATCGAACATATCGATTAAACGTGGACTGGAATTTTTTTTATGGATTTCAGTTGACAGGTGTGCTTGTTCTGACGACTTTTTTCCAATGAGCCAGAAAAATAATTTGTAGTAGTACCACAGTGGTCTTCGTATGTAAAAAGTTTCTCCCCTCTAGCCTTTTCCGGCCCTGAATCTATCTACGGAGTACATTAGCTTAAGAAGTCTGTGGGCAGGTAGGCAGTTGTGCTGGGCGGTAGGGGACAGAAAGCCTTGGTTCCGAGGGGAATGGGGTGTAAAAGGACCAAACGGGCCACCCACTCGGTTGAATCATTTGAGACCACACCTGTGGTGTTCCCCTTTTTTTTTTTTGTTCGGCGCAACGCTGACCGCTGGGGGGGAAGGTCCCAGTTTGCGCTTTAGGGGAAAGGTCACCTTCGGAAACCCACGTCTCTTGCTCACCACCTTTTTTCTTACCATTTCGCTAACAAAAACGCTTCCCCCGTGAAATGCGTGTATACTATGTCACAAACAGCTACAAATTGACATTCATTGATTTCGAGGTCACTGACTCATTTGCTTGTGGTTTAAGTTAAAAATATCCGCAGTTCGTTAATTTGCTCCAAACATGGCTCCAGTAGATCACAACTCTTTTAGTAACTTTCGAATGTCTGAGATGCCCAGTAGCTCACCTTCCTGATTTTTTTTTTTTTTTTCATTTTTCGAGCGTTCAGAAACACCGTAAGAAATCGACGTAGAAAACTTTGCAAAAGGGTTTTTGAAGTTGTTTTTTCTCGTGGTACTTGCAAAAGAAAATGAAAAGTATTCGTATTGGATGACATGTAATGGAAAATTCCGTCAGCTTGGCAATTTTTCAGATGTTTTCTTACGTTTTTTTTTCTTCTCTTTTTCTTCCTTTTGGTACATGATTAAAATGCAGCATGAATCTGATAAAAAGTTGCTAGTTATGTGCTTAAAATACCAGTAGCCCAAGATTTTTTTGGAGTTCCTGCCTTTTTTTAGAGTGATTTTTTTTTGCTTAAGGAATAGCGTTGTATTTAAGTTTAGGATCTCGAGAGTTAACTTTTCAAGATTTTCAGCACATAAAAATATGATTCATGAATAAAATTAAACTGCGATAGCTTTCTCTTTAATTTTTAAGCAAAACAATTACTGCAGAAGGTTTTCTTTTCCAAATCATAAAACCTTCTTGAGCAGTGAACAGATTTTCATGGTCAGTGGGTACATACAGTGCCTTTTTTTTAGGGGTTGGTCTGGATGCCCCCGTCAGGCGCGGTGGTTTGTTGCTGGAAAACTTCTACGTTACTGTAAGATGTTATTTTCGAACATTAATATGTCAACTTTACACTGCTTTATCATTTTTAAAATAAACAGCTAAAAGTGCCAATGTAATGTTTTGGTTCCTGAGTAAAAGTGCAACACAATTAACTTCATTTTCTATGTCAGCCTCATAAATATTAGCAAGGCGAATTAAAAACTGTTAAAAAGCCCGATGCCTAGGGACTCGTCGACACCTGAAGACTAACCTGTTAAGTCCCTGCTACTGGTTTTCATTTCATGATTGCAGATACCAAATATTCAGATTGTAACTTCAAATCTTACAAAAAAGGTCCGTGGCCTAGGTGTCATGCACACACATCTTGAGGCTGATCCGTTGAATCCTTTATTAGCTTATATAACATGTTTACTCGTACAAAATATTTAGGTTGTCACTTCAAATCTTTCAAAAAAGCCTATTGCCTGAGTAGGTGCCTTGTAAGAACCTGAAGATTCCTCGAGTCACTTTGTTAGTTTCTGTTGCATGCTATGACATACCAAATATTAAAATCATAACTCAAGATTTAGTGAGTCGGAAAGCTTCTATATATCCTTTGTGTCATTAGGATCTTATATGCCCTTTCATGTCACTAAGAAAACTCCTACATTACTTTTTGCGTCACGAGGAAAACTACACTTTGACGAGATCGCTAAAACGAAGTGCAGGGTATACGGTAAACATACCCCCGGAGGAAATACTCTTGAAAACTGAAAAGTGGTAAAACTACCCCGGAGGAAATACTCCTGAAAACTGAAAAGTGGTAAGACTACCCCGGAGGAAATACCTCCAGAACAAACGGTTCACTGTAAACTGCCGCACAGGAACACTGATGTGTGGCAGTTTTCCAGTGTGGCAGTTTACCAGCAACCCTGCCACACATCTTTCAACAACTTGGAAAATTGCCACATGCTTTCCATTAATTGGCCGGGCACAAATTGCTGCTCCTCCGAAGAACACTTTGAATGTGTGGCAGTTTTCCAAGGTGCATGACGAGGGGACAGAATTCTTTTGTTTGTCTGAATTTTCATGCCGGTTCATACGAGTTTTGGGCAACTGGCCACAAAAGTTCAATGGGGTGGGTGGGTGGGCTATGAAGATTGCCGTTTTCGAGCCTATATTGAGAACAGAATTGGTAACTCCAAACGAATTTCGAGAAAACGTTCCATGTAAGCCAAGCGAGAAATTGTGCTTCAATTTGAAGAAGTTAAATGCCGAGGATCCGAGGTACACTTGGAGGTGGGGCTGCTCTACCCCCGACTTCCGCAATATTATATTCTGGGCCGCTGGAATCTATCAGTGTATCCAGGAAGTTCCTCTTGAAGCGTCCGCGAGGTCCGTGAGCTTTGGGGGGCTTCCCCCAAAATGTTAAAATGGATGTAGAGCTGTATGTAAACATTAGTACCATGCTTTATATAATGATTCTGTACACGACCACGAATTTTCAGGAGGGAGGGGTGAATCCCACCCCCACCCCCACCCCCCAGTTTGTAAGAGCTCTTTCGGGGTAACATCGAGGATACACTGGCCTCCAGAGGTCCAGAATGTAAAATTACGGAAGTTGGAGGTACAGCCCTCTAAACCAAGCACTTCGTATCCCTTTTACAGACTTCACCAAATTTCTGGAGGGGGGGGGCATTCATACATAGTCTGCCACTAAAAACAACATGAAACATAGAAATTACGATCAAATCCCTTACCTTGAACACTTGTCTGCGCTCTAAGCCCTTCCCAAAGCTCACGGACTTAGCGGACTCTTCAAAGGGAACATCCTGAATACACTGACAGACTCCAGCCTCCCAGAATATAATATTGCGGAAGTTGGGCGTAGAGCCCCCCCCCCTCCCATCCTTCCACCAGGTGTGCCTCGGATCTCCTCGGCAATTAACTTCTTCAAATTAAAGTACAATTCTCGCTTGGCTTACGTGGAACGTTTTCTCAAAATTCGTTTGGAGTTACCAATTCAGTTCTCAATATATTCCCAGAAATGGCAATCTTTATAGCCCCCATGAACTTTTGTCGCCAGTTGCTCTAAATTCGTATGAACCGACATGAAAATTCAGACAAACAAGAGTTCCATCCCCTCGTTAGGCACCTTGGAAAACTGCCACACATAATTTGGAAAACTGCAACACTGGAAAAATTGTCACACATTCAAAGTGTTCTTCGGAGAAATAGCAATTTGTGCCCAGCCCATTAATGAAAAACATAGGGCAATTTTCCAAGGTATATGAGAAAGTATATAGATTATCGGTGTGAGAGTTTTCCGGTAATGTAGAACTTCAACGGCGTGGGAGTTTTCCCCCACCGGTGCGAAACTTAAACACGTGTTTGTTTACCCGGTGTGACAGTTTTCAGGTGTAAAAGTTTTTCGCGATGTAGTAGTTTTTTTTTGCAATAGTGTAGGACATCACCCGGTGTGGGAGCAATGTGTGCAGGCTATTGCCTTTTCAGGTATTTTACTTTGATCGTGATGTTATCAACTCTCGACATTTTCCTGACACATGAGTTCGGTTCACTGTAAACTGCCACACAAGAAAACTGCCACACCGGAAGATTGCCACACAGGAAAACTGCAACACGCTTTTCATTAAGGGGCAGGGTACAAATTGCTATTCTTCCGAGGAACACTATGAATGTGTGGCAGTTTTCCAAGTTTCCGAATTATGTGTGGCAGTTTTCCAAGGTGCCTAACGATGGAAAGGAGCTCTTTTGTTTGTCTGAATTTTCATGTCGGTTCATACTTAGGGCAACTGGCCATATAAGTTCGAGAGGGGGGGGGGGTATAAAGATTGCCGTTTCCTGGCGTATATTGAAAATTGAATTGGAACTCCAAACAAATTTCGAGAAAACGTTCTATATAAGCCAAACGAAAATCGCTGTGTTCAGGAAAGGACAATAATGTGGGATTTTTAAATAACGCCGCACTTTTACTTAAGCACTAAATATTTACATAACACGCCAAATTTGTAATATTTTTTCTTTTACTTAATTCATAAGCCCTACACCTCGGCCTTTTTAACAGCTTTTACTCCGCCGACTTCATATATTCATAACGCTTACGTATCAAATCAAGTCAATAGCATTGCGCTTTTACTTAGGCACTAAATATTAGTCATAGGCCACAGGCATATGCCTTTTCAACAGTTTTTTTTCTACCAGTGTCATATTCAGAACGTTTACACATCAAATCAAGTTAATAATATTGCGTTTTTATTTAGGCACGAAATATTTATTCACAGGCCCTAGGCCTAGGTTTAGGCCCTTTTACCAGTTTTTATTCTACCAATGCCATATTTACATCGTTTACCCAGAAAATCTAGTTAATAATATTGGGCGTTTTCTTAGGCACGAAATATTAATTCATAGGCTCCAGGCCTAGGCCTTTTTAATAGTTTTTACTTTATCATTGTTATATTCACAACGTTTACACAACAAATAAATGTAATAATATTGCGTTTTTACTTAGGCAAGAAATATTAATTCATAGACCCTAGGCCTTTTTGACAGTTTTTGTTCTACCAATGCCATATTGACAAAGTTTACACAGCAAATCAAGTTAATAATATTGGGGTTTACTTAGGCGCAAAATATTAATTCATAGGCCCTAGCCCTAGGCCTTGTTAATAGTTTTTACTCTATCAATGCCATATTCACAACGTTTACACACACACACACACACACACACACACACACACACACACAAAATGTAATAATATTGCTCTTTTACTTAGGCACGAAATATTCTTTCATGGGCCCTAGGTCTGGGCCTATGAATTAATACTTCCTGCCTAAGTAGAAGTACAATATTATTACATTTATTTGTTGTGTAAACGTTGTGAATATGGCATTGGTAGAATAAAAACTGGTAAAAGGGCCTAAGCCTAGGGCCTGTGAATAAATATTTCGTGCCTAAATAAAAGTGCAATATTATTAACTTGATGTGATGTGTAAACGTTGTGAATATGACACTGGTAGAATAAAAAACTGTTAAAAGGGCCTATGACTTTAATATTTAGTGCCTAAGTAAAACCGCAATGCTATTGACTTGATTTGATACGTAAGCGTTATGAATATGAAGTCGGCGGATTAAAAGCTGTTAAAAGGCGGAGGTGTAGGGCCTATGAATTAATTAAGTAAAAGAAAAATATTACAAATTTGACATGTTACGTAAATATTTAGTGCCTAAGTAAAACACACACAAAAAGTGCAGCGTTATTAAAAAATCCCACCTTACTGTCCTTTCCTGAACACAGCAATTTTCGTTTGGCTTACATAGAACGTTTTCTCGAAATTTGTTTGGAGTTCCCAATTCAATTTTCAATATAGGCCAGGAAACGACAATCTTTGTACCCCCCCCCCGCTCTCGAACTTATGTGGCCAGTTACCCTAAGTATGAACCGACATGAAAAATTCAGACAAACAAAAGAGCTCCTTCCCATCGTTAGGCGTGGCATTTTTTCCTGTGTGGCAGTTTTCTAAGTTGCTGAAAGATGTGTGGCATTTTTCCTGTGTGGCAGTCTTTCTGTGTGGCGGTCTTCCGCCAACCATGAGTTCATTTTCCTGTCTTTCTTGGTTGCATCTTTCCATGTTTCTTTGACTTGTCCACGCCCTTTGTATGTCTTTCTTTTTAGTTGAGGTATTTTTAATTACCTTTCATTAAAAAAAAAAAAAAAAGCTATTATATGCATCATATTGTACCTGTGTGGCAGCAGCGTCGATGTGAGTGGAATGTTGGGAGGCATTTTTTGCATTGTAGTAATGCTTTCAAATGACTTTGTCATTATACCTGTAGCATGCCTCATTGCTCCCTGCTGTGAAAGAGATAGTAAACAGGAAGTCATTAAGATTTTACGGTTTACATCATTTCTGGCGGGTAGTTGTATATCTTATTGAGGAAATTCTTCGAATTGGGGCTATTAAGCGATTGCATCTCACCCTAGTGTTGGACACTGAAAAGCAGGGTAGGGTGTGTCGGGAATGGGGACCGGCCCGACCTACTGTTGTTTTGTTTATGACAGGAACTATTATTGTCACTTCCTTAGCCTGGGAGTCTCTCCGGAGGCACGGGCTTGTGCAGTTCCCGTTAATACATGTATATACAACCATATATTAGGAAGAACTGTACAAATTATGCCTACAAACCATGGTGACTCCAGTTTCTTTATTGCATGACCTTGTTAGCTGTTTTTTTTTTTTTTCCTTTCTTTCTTTTTACGCAGCATTCGCGGAATAGGTCCTCTACTTTCTCCTGAAGAAACTAAACCAAAACTGCACACATTCCCATTATGTTTCCTCCAATCTCTCCTTTCAAAATTCTGGTATGAATTTGAAATTGTTTTTAAGCATGCAATGCAGTTGTGACTCTGCGCAAGGGAAGATTTTATTTCTGTAATTTAATCACTGAAAGCAGATATATTTTACCAAACCCGAACTTCTGTTATTTATGTATGATGATAATAGACTTGTGTGATGTAGACATTTCTTTTACTTCAAAAAACAAAAATTAAAAAAAAAACTATTTTTTCTTACGAATTTCGATAAAAAGAATTTGCTTAAAGAAATTTTCTTTTCAAAAGGGATAACATTCATTATCAGCATCAGGTAAACCCCCCATGAATGAAATTTTTTGCCGAAATTGCTGGCTAGCATTTCAAAATTTATGCCCCCTCATCATGCTTAGCTCTCATAATAGCTCACCCAGTTCTGAGCGGCTGGCGTTGCCACTCTTTTGATGTACGACTAATTAGTGAGTGAGCGAGCGAGCATTTGTATGTTGAAATTGTTCCGAGGGGATAAGATTGTTGGATGTAGGTAAAAACACCCCCAGGAAAAAATACCCCCGAAAATTGAAAAGCGGAAAAAATGCCCCCGGAAGAAATACCCCCAGAACAAACGGTTCACTGTAAACTGCCACACAGGAACACTGATGTGTGGCAGTGTTCCGGTGTGGCAATTTACCGGCAACCCTGCCACACATCTTTCAGCAACTTGGCTACAAAAGTTCAAGGGGGGGGCTATGAAAATTGTTGTTTCTGGGCCTACATTGATAACTGAATTGGGAAATGAATTTCGCGAAAACGTTCCATGCACGCCAAGCGAAAATTGTACTTTAATTTGAAGAAATAAATTGCCGAGGATCTGAGGTACACTTGGTGTGTGTGGGGGGGGGGGGCTCTACCCCGAATTTCCGTAATATTATATTCTGGGTCGCTGGAGTCTGTCACTGCACCCAGGAAGTTCCCCTTGAAGTGTCCGCGAGGTCCATGAGCTTGGGGGGGGGGCTTTCCCCCAAAATGTTAAAATGCACGTAGAGCTGTAAACATGTAAACATTAGTACCATGTTTTATTTAATGATTCTGTACACGACCACGAATTTTCCGGAGGGTGGGGTACCCCCACCCCACCCCCGTTTCTAAGAGCTATTCAGGGATACACTGACCGACTCTAGAGGTCCAGAATATAAAATTACGGAAGTTGGGGGTAGAACCCTCCAAACCAAGCACCTCGTATCCCGCTCACAGGCTTCACCAAACTTCTGGGGGAGGGGGAAGGGCATGCATAGTTTACCATTAAACACAACATGAAGCATAGAAATTACGAGCAAATCCCTTACCTTGAAGACTTGTCTGCGCTCTTAGAAACTTGCACTCCACCCTCCTGAAAATTCGTGGTCGTGTAGAGAATCATTATGTAAAGCATGCTTCTAATGTTTACAGCTCTACGGCCATTTCAACATTTTGGGAACCTCCCCCCCCCAAGCTCACGGACCTCGCGGGCGCTTCAAGGGGAAGAGCCTGGATACACTGACAAACTCCAGCGGCCCAGAATCTAATATTACGGAAGTTGGGGAGTTGAGCCCCCTCCCAAGTGTACCTTGGATCCTCGGCAATTTATTTCTTCAAATTTAAGTACAATTCTCGTTTGGCTTATATGGAAAGTTTTCGCGAAATTCGTTTCGCAATTCAGTTATCAATGTAGGCCCAGAAACGGCAATCTTTACAGCCCCCCTTTGAACTTTTGTAGCCAAGTTGCTGAAAGATGTGTGTCAGGGTTGTCAGTAAATTGCCACACCAGAACACTGCCACACATCAGTGTTCCTGTGTGGCAGTTTACAGTGAACCGTTTGTTCTGGGGGTATTTTTTCGGGGAAATTTTTTCCGCTTTTCAGTTTCGGGGGTATTTTCTCCGAGGGTATTTTTCCCGTTTACCAAGATGGATCTGTGTGACGACTGCGTGTCTACTTTTTACCAAGATGGATCTGTGTGACGACTGCGTGTTGACATGTCTACTGGGTCTAAATAAAAATAGGTTTTATTGTAAGTACGACTTTTTACTGAACTTGGCCGTTATCTAGAAGCGTGTATAGTTTACTGTATGTCCAGTTAAAGACTTTCAGCTGCATCTAACGTTTAAGCTATCCAGGTTCAACTACAGTTACGGTAACTATAAGCCTAACCAGTTACAGCATTTAATGTTCTACAGTAAAACTAACGCAAAATTAACGTATTGTTGAACTTATAATAAAAGTTTATGTAACGAACAGGAAAGATAAGAAGATGAACTTGTGGATATGGAAAATGAGAGGAGTGGACGACATCATGACCAGAGTGAAATCCCTGAAATGACAATGGGCTGGACATGTTGCCAGAAGAACGGACCACCGATGGACAACCGAAATTTTAGACTGGATTCCGAGGGACAGGAAAAGACCCGGAAGAAGATACCGTGCGAGATGGATGGATGAAATTTGAAAGCATGCTGGAGTGACATGGAGGAGACAGGCTCAAGACAGACTATTGTGGAAAAAACTTAGGGAGACCTTCATCCAGCAGTGAATTGTAATGGTTGACGATGATATATATATATATATATATATATATATATATATAGCGGTATAACTATACCATCGGGATCAGAGGAAATGCTATCCCACACTCACCAACCCGCTTGGCCAGCGTGGTGAGTTATGGCCAAACACCTCCAAAATGACTCTACAACTTAAATCTTGGCCCTCAGTCTCCGGCAGCTGGAATGTACCTGGCCAAGGCAGCGGCCAGTGCGACATGAAGGCAGAGGGTGCTAAGAATCCCCGGAGGACCGGACTAGGCTGCCATTTGATGCTGACCTTGGCTACCTACAACGCACGCTCCCTATCTTCTGATTCAAGGCTTCTTGAATTGGAAGAGGAACTACAAAGGATCAAGTGGGACATCGTCGGGCTGAGTGAATTAAGGAGAAAAGGAGAAGATCTCATTGAACTGAAAAGTGGACATCTCTTCTATTATCGTGGGACAGATACTGGCAGAACTAGTGGTGTTGGATTTATAATAAACAAGAAACTGAAGGATAAAGTGGTAGAAGTTGAAAGTTCCTCGGACAGAGCTGCACGACTCGTTATCCAACTATCGAGAAGATACCAGGCTCAGATTATTCAAACTTATGCACCCACCACAAGTCATCCTGAAGAAGAAATTGAAGAATTTTATGAGGAAATTCGTCATCTAAATAATAAAGGTAAGCAGCACTTGAAGATAATTATGGGAGATTTCAATGCAAAAATAGGGCACCGGCAACAGAATGAAACTTCAGTAGGTAAATTCGGTCACGGCAACAGAAACCAGCGTGGAAATACTCTCGTTGAGTTTGCAGAGGCAGAAGGATTTTTCATCTTGAATTTCTTTTTCAAGAAAAAAGCCACACAGGAAATGGACATGGAGACATCCAATTGGGACGACAAGTGAAATTGATTTTATTATGTGTAACAAAAAATTCGTCATCGAAGACTGCAGTGTGCTAAACAAGTTCAACACAGGTAGTGACCATAGATTGGTGAGATGTAAGATGCACCTCAACACTAAACTGGAACGTGGCAAGCTCATAAGACAAACAAAATGTATTGACATAACCAACCTTAAAAAACACCATAATACTTTCAAGTTGGAACTGAAGAACAGATTCTCTGCTTTAGAAGGCCTAACATCCGAAGAAGTGGATATTTCGGAAGTTAACAGAAAAGTAACCAAAGCTCTTATGGAAACAGCAACAAAATTAGCTGGGTCTAAGAACAAGTTGCATGTAAACAAATTATCAGGAAAAACCAAAATGTTGATGCAAAAAAGAAGAGAGATGAGGACAACTAAAGAAGATATGACTTCCAAAGTGGAATATATAGAGCTATGCAAGACAGCACGAAAAAGTATCACTGAAGACGTAAGGAAATTCAACTGTGAGCTAGTGAGGAAAGCAATTGAAAACAACCAAAGCCTAAAGATAGCAAAGGGACATCTCAGTAAGGGAAGAAAACAGATTATGGCTCTGAGAAAAGAAGATGGTTCTATAACAAGAAATAGAGGTGAAATTTTGACAAGAGTGAAAGATTTCTACTCCAAATTATATGAAAGGGATGATACATGTACTCCAGACATCATGAAAGGTACCAGAGTTCTTCCAGTCCTCCCAGCAGAAGTTGCACATGCAATCAAGAACATGAAGCGGGGGAAAGCTCCAGGAGAAAATGGAATTACTATAGACATCATACAAGAAGCAAGTGGAGAAATTGAAACAGTACTCGCCCAAATTTTCACTCGATGCCTTAATGAAGGGAAGATTCCTGAGGATTGGAACAATGCTACAATGATCCTGCTACATAAAAAAGGTGACATTGAGGATCTCAGGAACTACAGACCTATCAGCCTCCTATCAGTGGTTTATAAAATCTTCACTAAAGTTCTTTCACACCGCTTGAAGGTAACACTGGACATGGCTCAACCGAGAGAACAAGCTGGATTCAGGAGTGGCTACAGCACAATAGATCATATCCACGTACTGAGAGAACTAATTGAAAGAGCGAGGGAATATGAACTTCCATTGTGCATGGCTTTTATCGATTATGAAAAAGCCTTTGATTCGGTGAAACCATCAGCAGTTACCACGGCTCTGAAATCCTGCGGTATTGAAGATGCATACATTAATATTATTAATAACATCTATGAAAATGCAAGTGCAAAGATTCGGCTGTTTGAAAATACAACACACATAAAAATTGGAAAGGGAGTGAGACAAGGTGACACCATATCTCCGAAGCTCTTTAATGCCACATTGGAAAATGTCTTTCAATCACTGAACTGGGAAAACAAAGGGATAAAGATTAATGGAGATTATCTAACCCACCTTCGTTTTGCTGATGACGTAGTCATTTTTGCAACTACCCCATCAGAGCTGCAGAGTATGATCCAGGAACTTGCTGACAGGAGTAAAGAAGTGGGATTAAAAATGAACTTTCAGAAGACAAAAGTGATGTTCAATGCTTTTACAAGAAATGAAGATTTATCGATTGATGGAGAAAAACTGGAGATAACAGATACGTATGTTTATCTTGGACAGCAGATATCAAGTGAGGGTCACATTGATGAAGAAATTAATCGGCGTACAAAACTTGCCTGGAGAGCTTTTGGAAGAAACAGCATAATTTTCAAGAGCAATATGCCATTATGTCTTAAAAGAAAAGTGTTTGATCAATGCATCCTTCCAGTGCTTACGTATGGTGCAGAGACGTGGACCTTAACTAAAAGAGACATACAAAGGCTGCAGACAACTCAAAGAAGCATGGAGATGGTGCATGCTTGCTATAACCAGGAGAGATAAGAAGAGGAACTCGTGGATCCGAAAAATGACGAGAGTGGAAGACATCATGATCAGAGTTAAATCCCTGAAATGGCAATGGGCTGGACATACTGCCAGAAGGACAGACCATAGATGGACAGCCGAAATTTTAGATTGGATTCCAAGGGACAGGAAAAGACCCAGAAAAAGACCACATGGGAGATGGGTGGATGAAATTCGTAAATATGCGGGAGTGACATGGAGGAGACTGGCACAAGACAGACCGTTGTGGAGGAAACTTGGGGAGACCTTCGTCCAGCAGTGGATTGATAATGGTTGACAATGATGATGATGATGATGATGATATAACAGACACGTACGTTTATCTTGGACAGCAGATATCAAGTTAGGGTCACATTGATGAAGAAATTAATCGGCGTACAAAACTTGCCTGGAGAGCCTTTGGAAGAAACAGCATAATTTTCAAGAGCAATATGCCATTATGTCTTAAAAGAAAAGTGTTTGATCAATGCATCCTTCCAGTGCTTACATATGGTGCAGAGACGTGGACCTTAACTAAAGGAGACATACAAAGGCTACAGACAACTCAAAAAACCATGGAGAGGTGCATGCTTGGTGAAACCAGGAGAGATAAGATAAGAAGAGGAACTCGTGGATCCGAAAAATGACAAGAGTGGAAGATATCATGATCAGAGTTAAATCCTTGAAATGGCAATGGGCTGGACATATATATATATATATTTATTAGACCGCAAACCGAGGTACAGGAAAGGACCCAGAAGTAGACCACGTAGCGGATGGGTTGATGAAATTCGAAAGCACTTTCGAGTGACATGGAAGATAGTTGATCAAGACAGAATGTTGTGGCCGCGGCTTGGGGAGATCTTATTCCTGCACTTCACTAAGTATGGTCGGTGATGATTATTATATACACTCTCAGTAGACAAAACAGTAGAAATAGAGGTGATGGGCACCTCCCGTACAGAGTGAAACAGACCGAAACCGAACGCAGGCAATGAATAGCTGGGTTTCCCAACAGAGTATCGCAATGGACGAACATAGGTAACCGTGGTGATCTGAGCGACTTTGATCGTGGACGCATTGTCGGCACAATACAGATGAGTCATTCGATCGCCCAAGTGGTAAGAACCTTAGGGTTCGCGTGGGCAAGGGTGTACCGCTAAGTACACCATCTACGGACGTACCATCGTCCAGAGAGAAAGCGGTGGCCGACCACACGCCACTGATGACCGGGGTCGTCGTAGATTACCCAGGCTTGTACAGATCGATCTCTTGTCAACAGCTGTGCAAATCACATCCAGGTTAAATGTCGGAGGCCCCAGCAGCGTCAGCGAGCGAACAGTTCGGGCCACGTAGCGTACATGGGCTACGGAGCCGACGCCCTACTCGTGTGCCACTGTTGATTGCACACCGTTGGAAATTCGGCCTCGCCTGGTGCCAAGAACATCAAAACTGGACCTTCGCAGAATGGCGCCGCGTTGTGTGGTCGGCTGAATCCCGTTTTTAGCTATGCCGAGCTGATGGAAGGCTGCTGGTGTGATGTCGATATTACGAAACTATGGTCCCGTCGTGTCAGGTCGGATCTGTTCAAGGCGGTGGTAGGTCTGTGATGGTTTGGGAAGTCTTCTCATGAGGTACATTAGGTCCCATAGTGTTTCTGGAAAGGACCCCAACCACTAAGTGCAACCAGCATGTGCTGGCTGATCGCCTACACGCTTTCATGGCATTTGTGCATTCTGCGACCGATGGTGTGTTTCAGAAGGACATTACGCCGCCCCACCTGGTCACAACCACTCCGGCATGGTGAGAGAGACACTGAATGAGTTTGGAACTATCAATTGGCCTGCAAGATCCCCGGATCTAAACCTTGTGTAAGTTGTCTGGGATGCCGTGGAACGGAACATCAGATCCATCCCAGGTTGCAATATTATGTTGGACCAACCGTGGGCTTTCAACGGTCGGCCCAGCGATGAGGCGACTCGACGGCCAACAATTGGATATGTGTTGGTTCAACGGTTGGACCTACATTGGAAAACTGTTGCAAACAGTTTTCCAATGTGATCATGTGTTCTTGGACAACCATGGTTGGTCATGTGTTGTTGGACAACCATCGGACAACCGTTAAGTGGTCATTTGTTGATAAATGGTTGGTCATGTGTGGTTGGAAAAACCGTTGGCCAATCTTCGATAAACAACACAACCTTCGCCCAACGCTGCCGACGCAAAAATATCATTGGGCCAACCGTTGGCCAATGTCAGTGTGCTACTGGGGATGGATTCCGGACCAGCGTCGCTGCACAGGTATGGGCCGCCCCGGTGGCGCAGTGGTCTAAGCGATGGCCTCTGATCATTCGTCCGAACAGGGTCCGGGTTCGAATCCCGGTGAGGCATGGATGTTGTGTTTGTCTTACGGCACTGGCTCTTATAGCCCATTGAGTTGCTCATGGTGGTCGTTAAACCTCAAAAAAACAAAACAAAAAACAAACAAACACAGGTATGGCTGGCGATACCTCAATACCGTTCGATACCTCGGCGTGTACATGCTGTTTTATATGCTAGAGGAGGACCAACACGCTATTAGGTAAGCATACCTAATGTTTTGTCCATTGAGTGCATATCTCTTCATTTTTTGGGTGTGATATTTTCTTTTTAAACTCCTACCATCACAAACCAATTTCTCCCTTCTTTTTTTACAACAGTACTTCCATAAATGTTTTTATATCCATCTTTGTTGTATATATTAAGCATATCCAGGCTGTGTTGAATTGGAATAAGTGCATTAAGGTAGGTGTTTCCGCCGCGGTGGCAATTCTTTCGAACATTCGTTTTCCAGATGCCAAACAAACAAGACAGCTCTACGAAACGACGTTCACGTCCTAACAGATTCGGTGGTTAGAAAAAGATCCAGAGAAAGAAAAAGATATATACGATGCTAGACAGCGTGCATTGACTGAAAGCTTCGGGAGCGAATACTAGGCGAGTGTCCCAGATTTCACAGCCTGTCCTCCAAATCGAAAGAACTAACGTCCTTCACTTCACGTCGCCATTTTTTTCTTTTTTAAAGGTACTTTTTGGAATACCTTGGAAAATCTCTTTCCTGGCCTTCAGCCACATGTTACATCCGGCAAAACCACGTCATTCTGTAAGGAGTAGATGTTTTTTTTACCAGCAAACAAAGTGGCTGGTTGGTGTTGTCATCATCATCATCATTGTCAACCATTATCAATCCACTGCTGGACGAAGGTCTCCCCAAGTTTCCTCCACAACGGTCTGTCTTGTGCCAGTCTCCTCCATGTCACTCCCGCATATTTACGAATTTCATCCACCCATCTCCCATGTGGTCTTTTTCTGGGTCTTTTCCTGTCCCTTGGAATCCAATCTAAAATTTCGGCTGTCCATCTATGGTCTGTCCTTCTGGCAGTATGTCCAGCCCATTGCCATTTCAGGGATTTAACTC
Organism: Macrothele yani; assembly: GCA_039090855.1. Taxonomy (NCBI): domain Eukaryota; kingdom Metazoa; phylum Arthropoda; class Arachnida; order Araneae; family Macrothelidae; genus Macrothele; species Macrothele yani. The sequence continues at coordinate 93,883,062 of CM076998.1, forward strand.
TGATCATGATGTCTTCCACTCTCGTAATTTTTCGGATCCACGAGTTCCTATTCTTATCTCTCCTGGTTATAGCAAGCATGCACCTCTCCATGCTTCTTTGAGTTGTCTGCAGCCTTTGTATGTCTCTTTTAGTTAAGGTCCACGTCTCTGCACCATACGTAAGCACTGGAAGGATGCATTGATCAAACACTTTTCTTTTAAGACATAATGGCATATTGCTCTTGAAAATTATGCTGTTTCTTCCAAAAGCTCTCCAGGCAAGTTTTGTACGCCGATTAATTTCTTCATCAATGTGACCCTCACTTGATATCTGCTGTCCAAGATAAACATACGTATCTGTTATCTCCAGTTTTTCTCCATCAATCGATAAATCTTCATTTCTTGTAAAAGCATTGAACATCACTTTTGTCTTCTGAAAGTTCATTTTTAATCCCACTTCTTTACTCTTGTCAGCAAGTTCCTGGATCATACTCTGCAGCTCTGATGGGGTAGTTGCAAAAATGACTACGTCATCAGCAAAACGAAGGTGGGTTAGATAATCTCCATTAATCTTTATCCCTTTGTTTTCCCAGTTCAGTGATTGAAAGACATTTTCCAATGTGGCATTAAAGAGCTTCGGAGATATGGTGTCACCTTGTCTCACTCCCTTTCCAATTTTTATGTGTGTTGTATTTTCAAACAGCCGAATCTTTGCACTTGCATTTTCATAGATGTTATTAATAATATTAATGTATGCATCTTCAATACCGCAGGATTTCAGAGCCGTGGTAACTGCTGATGGTTTCACCGAATCAAAGGCTTTTTCATAATCGATAAAAGCCATGCACAATGGAAGTTCATATTCCCTCGCTCTTTCAATTAGTTCTCTCAGTACGTGGATATGATCTATTGTGCTGTAGCCACTCCTGAATCCAGCTTGTTCTCTCGGTTGAGCCATGTCCAGTGTTACCTTCAATCGGTGTGAAAGAACTTTAGTGAAGATTTTATAAACCACTGATAGGAGGCTGATAGGTCTGTAGTTCCTGAGATCCTCAATGTCACCTTTTTTATGTAGCAGGATCATTGTAGCATTGTTCCAATCCTCAGGAATCTTCCCTTCATTAAGGCATCGAGTGAAAATTTGGGCGAGTACTGTTTCAATTTCTCCACTTGCTTCTTGTATGATGTCTATAGTAATTCCATCTTCTCCTGGAGCTTTCCCCGCTTCATGTTCTTGATTGCATGAGCAACTTCTGCTGGGAGGACTGGAAGAACTCTGGTACCTTTCATGATGTCTGGAGTACATGTATCATCCCTTTCATATAATTTGGAGTAGAAATCTTTCACTCTTGTCAAAATTTCGCCTCTATTTCTTGTTATAGAACCATCTTCTTTTCTCAGAGCCATAATCTGTTTTCTTCCCTTACTGAGATGTCCCTTTGCTCTCTTCAAGCTTTGGTTGTTTTCAATTGCTTTCCTCACTAGCTCACAGTTGAATTTCCTTACGTCTTCAGTGATACTTTTTCGTGTTGTCTTGCATAGCTCTATATATTCCACTTTGGAAGTCACATCTTCTTTAGTTGTCCTCATCTCTCTTCTTTTTTGCATCAACATTTTGGTTTTTCCTGATAATTTGTTCACATGCAACTTGTTCTTAGACCCAGCTAATTTTGTTGCTGTTTCCATTAGAGCTTTGGTTACTTTTCTGTTAACTTCCGAAATATCCACTTCTTCCGATGTTAGGCCTTCTAAAGCAGAGAATCTGTTCTTCAGTTCCAACTTGAAAGTATTATGGTGTTTTTTAAGGTTGGTTATGTCAATAGATTTTGTTTGTCTTATGAGCTTGCCACGTTCCAGTTTAGTGTTGAGGTGCATCTTACATCTCACCAATCTATGGTCACTACCTGTGTTGAACTTGTTTAGCACACTGCAGTCTTCGATGACGAATTTTTTGTTACACATAATAAAATCAATTTCACTTGTCATCCCAATTGGATGTCTCCATGTCCATTTCCTGTGTGGCTTTTTCTTGAAAAAGGAGTTCAAGATGAAAAATCCTTCTGCCTCTGCAAACTCAACGAGAGTATTTCCACGCTGGTTTCTGTTGCCGTGACCGAATTTACCTACTGAAGTTTCATTCTGTTGCCGTTGCCCTATTTTTGCATTGAAATCTCCCATAATTATCTTCAAGTGCTGCTTACCTTTATTATTTAGATGACGAATTTCCTCATAAAATTCTTCAATTTCTTCTTCAGGATGACTTGTGGTGGGTGCATAAGTTTGAATAATCTGAGCCTGGTATCTTCTCGATAGTTGGATAACGAGTCGTGCAGCTCTGTCAGAGGAACTTTCAACTTCTACCACTTTATCCTTCAGTTTCTTGTTTATTATAAATCCAACACCACTAGTTCTGCCAGTATCTGTCCCACGATAATAGAAGAGATGTCCACTTTTCAGTTCAATGAGATCTTCTCCTTTTCTCCTTACCTCACTTAGCCCGACGATGTCCCACTTGATCCTTTGTAGTTCCTCTTCCAATTCAAGAAGCCTTGAATCAGAAGATAGGGAGCGTCCGTTATAGGTAGCCAAGGTCAGCATCAAATGGCAGCCTAGTCCGGTCCTCCGGGGATTCTTAGCACCCTCTGCCTTCATGTCGCACTGGCCGCTGCCTTGGCCAGGTACATTCCAGCTGCCGGAGACTGAGGGCCAAGATTTAAGTTGTAGAGTCATTTTGGAGGTGTTTGGCCATAACTCACCACGCTGGCCAAGCGGGTTGGTGAGTGTGGGATAGCATTTCCTCTGATCCCGATGGTATAGTTATACCGCTATTGGCGGTCGTCAGAGCCCCTTTAGTGGAAACAGGATGCACCACGAGAAGGCGGGGTTGACATTTGTCAAGGAGAGGCTGTGATGTTACGCATCACCTGACCTTACATACTGAAAGGAAAATCAGAAAAATTTGTACATGTGTACAATAATTACCATTCTTTCGCCAAGCGCTGCATAGGCGAAAGAACCGCACGCACACTCCAAAATTTGTAAGCTTTTAGCCAACGATATTCGGCCGCGCACTCCAAAATTTGTAAGCTTTTAGCCAACGATAATAGAGCTTCGTCAAACACATTGGATCACTATCTATATACGTATTTTTAAAGTCCTTTTTCCCATAAATTCATTATATCGTTTAACCCGTTTTCGGTTTTTTAAGGAGCTGATACATAAATTAAACGGATAATGCGATTGAGAATTCCGAATGTTTTTTTCTTTGTAATGTTATTTATACTTACTTGTACACCGTAAAAAATAAGTGGTGTGAATTCGCGAATGTTCAGTAAAGTTGTCTGTTGGTGTCCGTGTTTTAACGAAACTTTCGTTTTAAAAGTTCCTTTTTTTTTTTAACTTCCGTATTTTCACAGATTCTCCGTAGTTAGTAATTCCGTTTATTCCAGAATGGTCAGTTTTGGGTTTTTCTGTATACAGAAATTTCGCAAAACCGAAGTCCCTGAAATTTTCAGCCCTTCTTACACCAGAGAATCCTTTCCCATTTTCCCTAGCGGGAGTCTATCCCAGGCCATTTTGGTTAGCTCAACAGGTCTTAACAACTGAACCGGAAAGACTCCTAAGATGCAGTCATGTTCAAGGTAAAGCTCTAATTACGCGATTATGATTTATTTTTACATTAATGCGTGTGAACTAGTCATTTTATTTTCTGCTGGAACTTATATTTCTTGACTAGATTTGTAATTTATTTTTTGTGTAACAAGGTACTTTTTATCAGAAATTAAGTATTATTTTCATCGTGATTTTTTGCAGCAACAGAATGATCTCTTGAAGTCGTTAATGACTTTTAAATATCTTTTAGAAAAGATGAGATGTAGTGCTTTATAGTATTATTTCATTTACTTTTCATAGCTAATATGACATTTGTCTTAGGAACTCCACGTAGACATCGTGCAATCAACTGTACAATAATTTAAGTACCTGTTTTTTACGATGATTAGGAATTACTGGGTTATGTTATGGTAACACCATGCATCGATGAGCAATTACATTATGATCACCCCCAGCGTAGAGAAATGAGCGCTCCTGGAGACTGAACGGTGGAGCAGGTGAATGATCATATGTAGAGGATTTTAGGAAGGGAGTGTCTGACGCCAGGTCTTAAACAACCCTTAGAAATAGGAAGCTAGGAGATTTGGGCTAGAGTGCCCGATACGAAAGTGATACGGAAGCGTAATAGAAAGGGGGAGGAAGACATCCTTATTTATTACCGGGCAGCCAGTACCCGGGGTCGGACGGCTTAACGTACCCATCCGACGCACGGCGGATATTTAGTGGATCGAGCGTTCTTACCTGCCCGGGATCGAACCTGAGGTCCCCTCTGCGGCAATCAGGAACGTTACCCACTAAGCCACCCGCGGCCCGTTGGAGCAGGTGACGCTCACAGAGCTGTATATATTGTATATACAACCCGAGGACTGTCATGCGCAATCGCACCAAACGTGGATCATTTGCATACCAGCACGCACTCAAACTATTTGTAAAATTTCGCGGTTGTAGCATGTTTTCTTCTAGGTGCGCAAATTCATTGTCCGTTAAAAAAATAATTGTCAAATTTCATTTTTTCTCTTTCATACGTTTTTCACTTTTACACGTAATTCTGCGCTTGTATCGATATTTTACTGCAGTTTCTATCGCTTTTTCAATTCGGTTATAGGTAATTCATTTGTAAGATTCGTTAGCCCCTGGTCATAAGAAAATGATTGTAAATATGTATGTCTATGCAAATTCCCACGTGGAATTTTTGTTTCGCGCCACTTTCGGATTGTGCTGAGACGGGCCGGGCCCGGTCCCGAACCGGACTCGGGCTGCATAATACTTACTGGAGATGGGGCTCGGGCTCTGAAAGAGGGAAATAATTTTCTTCCTTTTTTTTTTTCTTAATGTGATTTTGTATGAATTAGCACACGAGTCTTTTTTTACACCTTCTAGTTATTAAATAGAATTCTTCGACATCTGGATCTAAATAGAGAGTGGAAACTCGGCAGGGCTATTCATTTCGGGCTGGGTAACAAATGCCATAGGCCATGAATTACTGAATTTCTGCAAAGTAAAAGTTTTTTTAAGAACTACAGATAGTAGATAGCAAGCTGACGAAATTTTGCCCTCTACCTCAACGGGGCAGCTCCCTGATAATTCTATTGAGCAACGTATGACGTAGATTGTTGTGCCTCCCAATTTTTCCTGTTGCCCGGCCCCCGAAATATTTCAGAAATGATTGGTCAAAGAAACTACAGAAATAGGTAGACATCCCTTCTCCACTCCGCAGTTGAGAAAGACATCGGTTAATTGCACGGAGAGGAAAGAGTGGAAGTCTGGAAGAGGATATATTTTTTAAATGCCTAAACAGGTTAATCATAGTTTTCGGGCTCGTTCAGGCCCGGGCTCTACCTTGCAATATAAAATTCGGGATCGAGCTGACATACTTCGGAATCGGACGGGCTCGGGATCTTAAAATTGAGCGCGAACTCAGCTCTGGGCCAGAGCAGACGAAATTGTCGTATTAAAGTCTGTTGTTGTCAAATACACGCTATTAGCCGAATTACAATCGGCTTAGTACGTAAGTATTTGAAGTGTATTGTACCTGTCTTGTGTGGCAATGGGATGATTTCAAGGGCGCGTTAATGAGAGGAACTCAAGCTTAACGGTGTTTGCAGGCAGCTCAAAGGAGATGGGAATTTAATCTTATTAATTGGGAGAGTGGAACCTTTTTTCTGAGAGAGACGGGACCTCAGTTTAGACGAGAAAGGTCGGGTTGTGAAAATTCTAGAGTCAACGAAACGATTTGTTTCCGGAGAGCGTTGGGGACTGCGTCGCGTAGCTGCAGCAGCGAGTTAACAAAAGAAAACACGAAGTTCGGGTCTAGTGTCCGTAGCACGGACGGGAACGAAGTCAATTAAGCATTCCATTAACCTGCCCTTCGAGAGGTCCCAAGCCACATAGTTTTAGCAAAATAAACGTTTTTGTTACTGTTAAAAAAAGGCCTGAATTCTATTATTTTTCGAGTGCGTAATTCTACTACAGAACAAACCAAAACAAAATTATGTGACTGCTCTCGCTGGATCGGGGCTATGCTGAGTTAGAGCTAGAAAGAAGCAAGCGTCGTTACATCATTTATACCCTTTTTGCGATTATATAAAAAGATGTGCATTAAGGTTTCACATTATCGAAAATACACGATTCTTAGGTTCCTTTATACGTACCCCAGTAAGTTAAAAATTAGAAAACTGAGACAGCGTTTTTTTTTTTTTTTTTTTCAGGCATGAAATAGATGATGGAACTAAAACTTTTACTAAACAACTTTCACAGTTCTCTTTTTTTCTCTAAAGTCAAGAAATTTCAAGCAAGCGAAGATTAGTAAATATTGTATTCGGCACTAATGCGAAATCAACTAATGGACAAACTGCTTTGAAAAGAACGATATTTATAAGTGAATGATGTGAACAATGGGCGTTGAATATAAAACAATATCATGTAGGGATTTACGGTGTATTTATGGTGTATCAAAGGTAAGGTGGTTTTTTTACACATATGTATTCAAAATATGAGATCGTATGGAATTTCTTAACTTAGTTTTCATAGTGAAATTAAAATAAAAAAAAAGATACAAAATTTAAAATAGACATAGGCTTTTCAGTGGTTCCACCCGGAAAAAAAAAAAAAAAAAAAAAATTCCGATGTTTTCAATAGTAAAATCTTCTGTAGACATTTTCTTCGCAATTAATGTATTCCCAAGAATGAAAATCTGCACATCCATGAAAGTAACTTTAAATTATAGCACGGCGTACTTAACCATAATTATATGGTTAAGTACCATTTGCTAAAACTTAACCATAATTATATTAAAATAAATAATTTTTCCTTAAGTTATGTTGAGACCTGGTAATAGATGGCGCGACTTGTTCATGGTAAAGTTCATTGAACAAACAGATATTTGATGTCTTATTTCAGAATTAGAAATTAGCAGTACATGCATTTGTATTGTTGATTTATTTTTCAATATTTTTATTAATTTTCGAAATGAAATCGAAATCTGAAAATTTGAGTGTGTCCATGCAATAATCTGGAATATTTAGAAGGATTTGAAACAGTTAGATTAAATGTTCTGACAATAATTTAGCTGAAAATGTCAACAGAACTGCTAATTTCCAATTCGGAAGTACGACATCAAACATTCTTATGTCCATTGACGTCTTCTGTGAACATGTCGTGCCATCTATTAGCAGGTTTCAGCATTATCCAAGGGAAAATGATTGATTTTTAATATAATTATGGTTAAGTTTTAGGCAATAAAAGTATACCATAGGGTATAATTTAGTTATTTTTATCGATGTGCAAATTTTCATCCTTGGGACTACATTAATTGCGAAGAAAATGTGTACAGAAATTTTTACCATTGGGAACAAAGGCAGAGTTTTTAGGTGGAACCACCTTAAGGTAGCAAACAAAGTATTCATGTATGTCTTACATTATAAATCAGGGTAATCTAAAATTATGAGCGTTTTAGCTTCCCCCTTCCCTTCCCCCTCTTTACTTTTTATAGGCATTGCAAATTTTACAATAAGATTTTATTGAAATTTCTTTTATACGTTTTTTAAGGCCATTCCGTAGGAAAACGTATAACCGATGATGCACTGTAATTCTATGCCTTACTGCAAGACGACAGCCGGAATTATTTGGAGGCCATAAGCAAAGGGCAGGCAACACGTTTCACGAAAGCCTTTCATTTCCTTAACCGCTGAATTAGTATTCCAATGGATGAAAGCGAGTTTCCGGATTGTTTGCCATCCCGAAAGACACGCCGGCATTGTTGCGCTTTCACAAATATTATTCTCATTTCAAGTTAGAAAGGCCTTTCTTTGATTTCATTAGCGAGGCGAGCAGGATTATCGCGCAGCATTCTGTGAATTAAGGGAACGCGCAGTGACTGCAAAATAACACGTTTTCCACTTTCCTCTCAGCTCTTCACTTCAGGGAATCCCCAATTATTTTCTTCTTTTCCATAAATCACGGCCAAAGTTTTCCTTGTCGCTTTTCCCGTTCCTTGATCCATTGAAACGCATTATGAATACAGTCAATTATCATTTACAAAAAGGTGCAACGCATTAAAAACAAAAAAAGTGCTTACACTGGAAGCGCATTTAGAAATTCGTTGAAATGTCTGGCCTTCAAAAAGTTGTTTAGCAACCTTAACGGCAACATTGCGCTTTGAAGTTGAGTTCAAGCATCGAAATGCTGAACAATATTTTACATACTCTTTTGTTTGTTAGTCATACTCTATTATGCAAACGGAGGTTCACGGGGCGAAACAGTTTTCGTAGAACTGAAATTTGACTTAACTATGATTAAAATTTCAGCAATACTTCATGCACGTGACACGTTGCTTAAGAATAGTTAGTTGTGTTACAAATGAAAATGGAGCCCGTTTATGTGACGTGCCTACCTCAGAGGTGACACACATGTCAAGAAGGCAAAGCTGCAGCGACAAACTTAAGTCGGTATAGCGTTATTGCGAAAGCATTAAGCACCGGAGCAGAAGGATGCTGGTTCGATTTCTGCCACCGGAAAATGGCTTTTACACGATATATGTTAGAGATTACTTCCCGTGAAAACAACAAGACCATAATAAAAGTTTTCGTGTCGACGAAACCTATTGGTAGTTTGCAAACAATAATGCTGGCCAAAAGTAAATACAGCTTGGCAAAATAAGTCATCGTCAATCATTCGGAATCCACTGCTGAATGAAGGTCTTCCCAAGTCTCTTCCACAAATCTCTGCTATGAACAACTCTCTTCTATGTCACTCCGACATGTTTTCCAATTTCCCCCACTCCCATCTCCCAAGTGGTCTTCTTTTGAGTCTTTTTCGTGTCTCGTATTTCTGTTGTCTAGCCGTTGTTAGTTCTTCTAGCAATATGTCCAGCCCATAGTCATATTCAGGGATTTTGCTTTGATCTTCAGGCCAACCACTCTTGTCATTTTTCCGATCTATGTATTCCACTTCCCATCTTTCCTAGTTACACAAAGCTCCAGGAGTCTTTGAGTTTTGCGCATCCTTTGTATGTCTTTTTTAGTTAGGGTCCGTGTGTCTGACCCATAAGTCAGAACTGGAATGCGTGACGTACTCTAATCTTCCATTTTAGTTCCTGTCTTTTGTAAATTTGGCTTTTTTTCTCGTTAAGCTTTTGCAGTCTGAACGCCACATTTCCCCCTCTCGATGAATTTGTGTTTGGCTACCATGACAACAGATCAAAGTGTAATAACGTATGTTAAAGCTTATGATAAGAGTTGCTGTTTCGAAATGTATTGGAGGATTTGATTTGATTTGTGGTTTACGAATTTTGGTATTCACGAATTCACGCTGACTTGAGTAGTCACTCGCGTTCTCACTCAATGTTTATGCTTCCTTCCTTGTTTTAGAGTCTGATTTGTTTGTCGGACGTTGACTATATTTTACGATTATGCAGTTTTGAACTCAACATTGTGAAGTGTGCTTATGACAAATGCCTCAAAGGAAGGCAAGTATTGTATTTTACAGAGAGAGTGAGAGAGAGAGAGAGAGAGAGAGTGAGAGAGAGAGAGAGAGAGAGAGAGAGAGAGAGAGAGAGAGAGAGTTTTGTCTGAGGAGTAAGGATCGAAGGTGACATATTCTGTCACCAAGCCATTTGATTAAAGCGGAGTGCCATTCTTGACAAACGTCAATAAAGAGTGGACTCTGCAAGTACGATTTATTTGACTTTCATCGATTTTTTTTTTTTTACTTTTATTATTCTTAGTGCTTAAATAGTTAATTCATGTTTTATACAGTTGCAACGAAGTGAAGATGTCCGAGATTCATCTACAGTAATTCAGTAACCTTTACAGTGAAGTAAATTTACTTCGGCTTAGGCTGTGATCGTTGTAGTGCTTCACAGTGAAGTTTCATATTAGGGAAATAGTTGGAAACAAACATATTACATAAAACAACTATTATTCCACAAAATATGCATTGATTAAGCACTTTTCGTTTAAGACATTATGGTAAATTACTCGTAGAAATTGTACTATATGTTCGAAATGCACTACTGCCATGTTTTTTAGGTCTATTAATTTCTTCTTGCTTGATATGTTATCCAAGAAGGTAAATATAGACATCTGTTACTTTTAAATTTGCCTCACCAAGAAGTGTAATGCTTTAAATGTTTTAGGTGTATGTGTTTCCCTGATAACTTGCTAAAATGATAGTCACTTAATTACTAACTAAATGCTTAACGCAACACTTAGATTAGCACTAACGTCTCAATGTAGTATAGTTAAAAACGGAACTTACAAAGAACTTGTTTATTTCTGGTTGTTGACTTTCAAATCTTCAAACACCTACCTAGTTTCTCCTTGAACAACTGAAAGACCTTGCAGAATGAATCGCATATCAGTCTCATTTATTGAACTTATGCACTTTAGAGATCGTAATTCATAAAGATAACATGCTGTCTCAATTTAATCAGTAAATGATCTTTCGTCGTACTACACATCCTTTAGCCCGGTGGCGCAGTGGTCTAAGCGATGGCCACTGATCATTCGTCCGAACGGGGTCCGGGTTCGAATCCCGTGAGGCATGGATGTTGTGTATTGTCTTACGGCACTGGATCTCTCCTTCCCTGGAACCAGTGACCCTAAATTAGGGACGGGCGACTACTTATAGCCCATTGAGTTGCTCACGGTGGTCGTTAAACCTCCAATCAAAAAAAAAAAAAAAACATCCTTTAATTTTATTTACCTTTGACTCACTGCCACTCGTTGCCAAAAGGAATAAGGAAATTCGGGGAAGTGGCGTGCTGTTCGGAAAGAAACCTAACGAAGTAACATAATTTACGTACGAACAGAAACTCTGAAAGGAAGGTTAAATTGGACATACGTCACACAATCTCTAAATTTCAAACATTGAAGCGTATGTGGAAAAAAATCAAGGAGACTGGCCATTGTTGTAGGTGCTGTAACATCTTGTGACTATGGAAAGGAACTGTGGTGATCGTGTAAATTGTGTTTCGCCGCTGGACTTCAGATGGCGCTTTGTCTGACTGGTTGCTCTGCCCTCTTTCGGTGCGCGGCTAATGTGCGAAGCACAGCAGGTGTTAAGATGCAGGAACAGGTGTTGCTATGCTTTTACTTAACGTGCGCATTTCATTACTTGTATTGTGCTTAAGTTGTTGATAAATACCGTGTCAATTCATTACTCGCCTCTCAAATGGACTCATTTAAAGTCATTATTCCACCCATAGGTATAACAAGTAAACCGTTTCTTAGCTGTTTCAGTGCTGGTTTCTGACTGTTTAAACGTCACAGCGGGCCCGGTTCGAGTCCCGGATGAGGCATGGGTGACTGGTGGCTCTTTCATCTCACTGGAATCAGTAGCTCTAAATTAGCAGGGCTTGAAATATATCTGAAAAGTTACATGCCCAGCTGGGCATGTGTACAAATTATTTACCCACACAGGTAGTAAAAGCTGGATATCCAATAAAATTTATCTTTTAAGATAGCAAATCAGTTAAAAAATGTGATGAACTTTTTCTACGTTTTGCATTTCTGTTTTAAGGGTCTGTATTCAAAATGTTCAATGCACAAAAGAGTGTAGCTCAGGTTTTAAGATGATGATGCTAAAATTGGTTGCCGCCCCGGTGGCGCAGTGGTCTAAGCGATGCCCTTACAGCACAAAACGTTTCAGATATGTATCAATAATGTTACAATCTCTTATTTTCGTTACACTTTCAGAGATATCTTACAATTACGTTTCAGCAATATCTGCATTGTTAACGTAACCGTAATGTACAAAGAGTTTTGGAACATAACTATTTGTACATTACGCTTACGTTAAAAGTAGCATTCACCGATCTACTGTTTTATAGTTTCCATTGTACATAATTGCTACCTTAATCTTACGATCCGGCGATATTTAAGATTTTTGGTTTGGCAACGGCGTGGATGCGCATGCGCATTTATGTCATATAACCGAAGCACTCTCATAGTCGTTCCATGTGCTGGGATATCTTTTGGTGATACATACTGTCGTACTCGAGTTAGCTCTAGTGTCCGTCCTTAAATTTTACACGCCAGTGTATAATATCTTAGTACGTTGGTTGGTTTTGAATCAGAAAAAAAAGTCTCGATAAAAGTAGTTGTTAGTTTGTATCTGGGTGTTTTGGTTGTCCAATGGCGCTATCTGTTTCCTTTCCAGTGAACCAGTTGCCCTAAATTAGAGCTGTGCGACTGCTTATAGACCTCGGAGTTGCTCGCGATGGTCGTTGAACCCCGAAAAAAAAAAAAAAAACCTTTCTGCAGAATGTTTTGTCATATTGAAAAGTATCCAGCGAAAATATGATTTGTAGATGTAGTGATGTGGAACAAAGTAAATATTGAAGTAAATCGCAGTGTGCATTGACGTTTCCTATCGGCAAGACTCCATCCGGATTTACAGGGGAACCTACACGAAGCCCAGGCGGGGGATTCCACGATACTTGAAGTAACCCTGAAATGACGAATTTCGTTTTCTTTTTTACGTTTTGCTCCTCAGAATTAAAAAAAATAATAAAATAAATAAGAAGGATAGAGTAAGGTGCAAGTTTGCTGTTCTGGGTTGGTTCTGGGAGCATGTTTCGGCCTGAACTCGGAAGATTTTAATATATATAATTTTTTTTGTTTTTTTTGTTTTTCCAGCTTAAATACAGGCTAACCAAAAATTATATTTTGACAGTAATATTTCTTAATACTACAGCAAGGGTTGCGCCGGCTTTTCTAAAGTTTTCGCCAATTTAGTCGCCAAATTCAACTTGCTTTCGCCAAAGTGTTATAACACCATGAAAAGGTAATCGCTAAAGCTTTTTTCTATCGCCAAAACGTTTTCTCTTTCGCAAATTGCGAACATGGCGATCGGCAGCGCGACCCCTGCTACTGTGCAACTGAGCTCAGAGATTGGGCTGCTATTTCTGGCAGATTTATTTAGAATCAAATGCGCATTTCGCTCTTTCATCTGGTATTTATTGTGACATGCTATGTAAAATGTTATTTTTCAAGGATTGCGGGCGAAGAGGGGGGGGGGGGGCTACTGATGCTGTGCACAGTATCCTGCTAACTCTAAACCCGCTACATCCGGCAAAAGAAAAAAAAATACGGACGATAGTTCTCATACTTCAAGGTGTCCAGCGGTAAAAGTGATTGATGTGGTATTCACTGATGAACGGATAAACTGAAGAAAAAGTAATAACATTTATACAATCGTGCGAAATTCGACCTATCACTGTGTAGCAAGAAAAGGCATGACTCTAATTAGAATCGTGTGCTTTGGTTGTTTGATATTTGTGTGTATACTCATATACTTTTTTTTTTTTTTTTTTTTTTTATTGAAGGTTCAACCACCACCATTGGGCTGTATATAAGCAGTCGCCTGTCCCTAATTTAGGGTCACTGTTTCCAGGGAAGGGAAACAGCTAGTGTGATAAGACAAACACAACATCCATACCTCACCGGGATTCGAACCCGGACAATTCTCTGACAGAATGGTCATACTCCAGCTTAGACTACTGCGCCACCGGTGGCGCAGTAGTCTAACATACCATATAGTGGGCCAATGGACTACAATTTGAGAGATTCTTATGAATAATGGGATTAAAAATGAATGACCCTAGCTTCGTATTTATTGATTCAGTTATCTGTATCAAAAATGAGCCCTTGGAAACTAAACACTGAAATGAGTTTAGTTTCATATCGATCCTTCATTTACGTTCTACTAAATGGTGACATTTTTTTTTTTGAAAGTGATTGTTTAATATTTAAAACCTTTAATTGATTAGTACGAAGAGGCAGAAAACCTAAAAAAAAAAAATATTTTTTTCGGACTACAAACTAAAAATGAAACGAAATTGGTAAAATGGTAAATGTTTAATCGTACGTTCATTTATTTATTTTGTTATACTAAAAATGGATTGCCAGAATTTAGAACTGAAATGACTTCATATTCAAACATCTGTTCATGCAGGAGAGAAATGAGAATGAAAGGCATCAAAAGCGACTTTAGTTTTACAAATGGGACCTCACTGGAAAAGCAGAAATGAGGTTTGTTGAACCAGATATTAATTTGTTGCTCCAAAAACGAGTTGTTCTAAAAGTATGACAAAACGTGCGGTGAAGAATTTACTTCCATTTATTCAATTTCTTACCTTTCTCATTTGCTGAGGTCCGCGAAGATCTTTGCCATTATTCGTCGAGTAAACACTTTTTTTTTCCTGTAGCAAGCTCAATTAGCCTTGAGGTTTATTCGGCAAAGGTTCATAAAGAAATTATGTGTGGCTTTATGAAGCTAACTTTCCTTAAACGGAAGTTTTCAGAATTGCCAGTACGTGGAAAGTATTTGAAACCGGAATCATTCGTGCAGTCACCTTTTAAACGAGAGTTATTATCCGCCGCTAAATAAAATCCACATACTTTGAGGGAATGAATTCGTCTTCCCAGAAAAATTGTTAAGATCTTCAGTTTGAAGAGGTGAAGCAATGTTTGCATTGATTCGCCTTCGTTAGTAATTATTTTTGCTTAACAGTATTCATAGAACACTAGAACCTGGGTTTGGGAAAATTATTTTTCTGTTGTTTTTTTTTTTTTGTTTTTTTTTTAAAGCTTGGTCTCGAAGATTTTCGATTTGTTTTTTTTCACCGAGTCCGGACTATTTCTAGCCCCAGGCACACACAGCATTGTAGAAATTACGGGTTAAAACGTGGGGTTTCCGAAAATTTGTAAATTTTTGAAAATGTCGGGAAATATTATCGTTGAAGTAGATAAATAAGTGGGAGAAGGCTTGTGTGTTCAAATGATCCAAGCTGTTGAGAAAAAGTGTGACTTCACAGAGAATAACGTGCAGCAAAGCTGCCGGTAGGTATGCTACTTTTAACAAAATTTCAGGTTCTAATAACAGAAACTTCAGAATTTTGATAGAATTTCCGTTGTCGCTAATTCCATTTTGTTTACAAAAACGTTAGTTTCGAGTTTTCCCATGTTTATGCAGAAAGTTCCCGAGTCTCGAAGATCTTCGATTTTGATTTTTCAGTCCCTACGCAGAAAAAACTTTCCCTGAGGAATGTTCTTACTTCTAACGCAAAATTTTACCATTAGAGGGCATTAGTTCATGTTTCTATTTACAACATATTTGCAGTAGCATCTTCGCCGAAGTCTAAACAAACGTGACTGAAAAAAAAAAATTATAAATGCTGCCGCCCCGGTATAGCAGTGGTCTAAACGCTGGTTTCTGACTATTCTTCCGAGATGGTTGTGGGTTCGAATCCCGGGTAAGGCATGGTGGATGTTGTGTTTCGCTTACAGCACTGGCTTTCTCTTTTTCTCTCTCTCTCTCTCTCTCTCTGCCCTGGAAGAGGTCTTAAATTTGAGACGGGCGATTGCTTATATATAGCCCATTGAGTTACTCTCGGTGGTCGTTAACCCAATATAAAAGCGTACTGGCGGAATGAAATTTGAGGGGTATTGGAGCTGACTTAAACATAAAGCACAATTCAGCTAACTTAAACATAAAGCACTGTAGTTATTGTGAATAAATAAAGTTGATGTAGTGAGTGGATACCGGATGTTAGCCTTCATGCCAATCACTTTCTACTTTCACGTTAAGTTATGGATCCGATTTCTTGGGTTTAGGTACCGAATGAGACGCAGTTTTCTGTTGAATACCATTCTGGGTGTCTTCTTTAACTGGAGTCTGTAATCTTCGGAAAGCTATTGTGGTCGGAAATTTTTTGTGGCGAAAATTCTTCCACGAGCAAAAAACATGCATATATGAAAAACATTTCAGTTAGCGAAATCTTTTCTCTTCTTCCTAATTTTTTTTTTATTTTATTCCGCTAGTCGTGTTTGATGATAATGTGATGGATTGAGCATTTTTTTCCAGCAATCGTTACTGTTTTTATTTGTCCAAGGAGAAAAACAACAACACATACAAACAAGAAAAGCCCCCCCCCCTCCCATTAAAAACAAACAAAACCTATGTCCTTTCTTTTCAGTAACACGTTCGGAAATAGTAGCCAACAATATTTTTTTCCCAAAATGTGATTTCGAGACATGAAGAGGAATAGGACCCGTTCGAAGAATGTTCAGTTTCGTGCAGTTAGTTACTTATAGGCATCAAGAACGAAGGCTAGTTTTTAAAATTATCTATTCATTTTCCTTTTAAGGAAACCCCTAGTTTAAATTATGAACGTACGAAATGCAGTTGTTTTTCCTACAGTAGGATGTTTTAAAGTGGAATGGTGTGTGTGTGTGGAATGCGGGGAATTACAGTCACAGAGAAAGTTTAGAAACAACAGCCCATAACCAATCAGTTAAGCAGAAACTGGTAGCGACAGAGAGAGATGTCGTATATTACATGAGAAGTGGGAGGTATGACTCAAGGCGATGGTAAAAGACTTCTTGGGAGAATGTCCACACGAATGTGACGTGTGGCAGCAGCAGAGCACAGAGGTTCCGGAGATGATGTGGTTGTGGGTCGGCACGTCGAACCTGTCCATCCAAGTACTCCCACAAGTGCTCTATGGGATTGAGGTCGTGTGATTTCACCGGTCAACGGAGAACGGAGACATCGCCGTCGTCTTCCCGAAGCCAGTCACGCACCCCTTAGAGACATGGCACGGCGCATTGTCCTGTTGGTAGACACCATCACCACCAGGATAAACGTCCAACATGAAGGGATGCATGTGGTCAGCGAGGATGGACAGGTAGCCATTGGCATTCAGGGATCCATCCAGTGGTACCAGCGGTCCCATCTCATACCAGGAAACCATCCCCCAGACATGCACACTGCCACCGCCGGCCTGTACTTGACCGGCAAGCGTGTCCGGATTTTGTTCTCGTGGCTGGTTCTCGGGTGTCTGGCGCCTTATCCGCCACCGTCCGTCATTTCTGTGGAGTAGAAACTTTGATTCGTCGGAGAAGGCAACCTTTTCCCACTGTCCAACGACGGTAGTCCCATGCGAACTGCACGTGTCGTTGGCGATGGCCCTGGGTTAACATGAGCGCCTTGACGCATCGTCGACTCCAGAGACCCATGCGTAACTGGGTTCTCTGTGCTGTTATCGGGGACACGTACCTGGGTGTCCCAGCGTTCATTTGCTTGGTCAATTGCTGCGCTGTTGAGCGTCGATTGCCCTTTACCAGTCGACGGAGGGTGACGTTCTCTTCTGGGGTCGATGGCCTTTGGGCTCCACAGTTATGACATCACGAGGTACTCGGTGTGCCAGTGGTCCATTCTTGGTACACCCTTACTACAACACCTCGAGAGCAGCCCACGAAGTCTACTGTTTCTGAGATGCTGACCCTTGTCATAGTGGCCGATGATCATTCCTATTTGAGCGTCCGTCAAATCATTACCTCTGCCCAGTGGGCTCACGTGACGCACTATAGCTCATCTGTCCTGGTCGGCCGCTTATATTTCCGTGTGGTCGTCGTCCTTGTCATGTGCACTCTGTGACGCGTTTGGGCGGGTACAGTGTGATTCCAGGGGTGGCCATATTATTCTGATACGACTGCATTTATCACTAGGAGAACTCGTACTTTTCGTTTTGGCCAACTAAGAAAACTTCCATACATTCACAAGATCTCCGAACGAAACGCAATTTGTATGCATCCTCTTACAGTGGGTGTAGGAGTTTACCGGTGTGTTGGATCGGTATGAGGAAAGAATGCCCACGGAAAAAATGCCCACTTCTCGAAAATAGGAACTAATGCCCACAGAAAAAGTGAAACCTTTCTTAATTTCATGAAAAAATACCTTAATTTCAATTAAGTAATAGAGAAAAGTAATCGGAATGCTTTCTCCGCTCAACCATATAACGTTATCTAGCATTATAAGGCCATCGTAGTTTGTTTTCAAAATGGCGGAAGGCGTCCTTTGTTCAAATGAGCATGTGTGTGTGTGGTGTGTGCTTAGCTTTTTCAAGAAGAGTAACTACGCATAAGGCAAATAATCTCCAGCATTCTTTTCACGCGATATTAGGGAGTGGCGCCTAATAGCGAAAGCAACTTTAACGAAGTCCATGGACTGTATGAAGCTCAAACACACGGTAAAACAAAATAAACTCACAAACGAGGCATCGCATAAGCTATAAGTAGCCTACTGGTGTCAGTGTGCAGCAGAGGGGTCCCAGCAAAAACAGTCTTCCTGGGCCAGCACTGGGCCATTGCTGGCAGCCAGCAATGGCCCATCACTATGTTGCCGCTGCCGAACTGCCAACAAAATGTCCGGGCGGCCAACAGTTGGCACCCCATCAGTTGTCATATGCCAGAACAGGGCCATCAGTTGTTCATCACAGGCAGTAGCTGCCACAAGTGGCTCTTCAGTGGCCCTGCAAGCACGTGCCAGAAATGATGACTAGCCTAATGTGGTCCGCTAGTGCGCCGGTAGTGGCAGCCGGCAACCACGTGACGTAACTGGTGGCTTGCCGAGTCTTGTCCGCCAATTTACAGTAGTAGCCATAAAAAAAATAATAATAATAATAAAATCAAGGATAACCGCAGTTGCCCAAAGCTACAACTTCTTCTTTTTTTTTTTTTTCTTTACCCTTACTAAACTTGTGAAGCAATTGCGCTGGGGGAATTTTCTCAACAGACCGGAAAAAGGCCCGTTTGAATCCGAGTAGATACGAACCAGGGCCGTTCGTGTGGGAGCTGAGCTCTCTACCGACCGGACTAATTAGCCACGTACTCTCTTGTGCTTGAAGCTGTTTGTTTTGTACGGAATATGTAATCGAATTGTTCCCTCTTTCATTTTATAATATTGTGAGGTATTTTTCATGTCAGTTTCATATAATTCAAAAATTTATTTTTTCAACGTAACGATAGCTTTTTTTTTTTTACCTAAAGGGAACTTCACTCATTTTCAAGGTGTACACACTTAGAGTCGCTTTCCAAAGTTTTGTACTGTCCTTGTCGTCTTGAAAGGAGATTGTTGAATTAATATATATTTAACCGGGTTCATGTCACATTCTGTTACATTTTTAACGTTGTCCGAAGCTACATTTGTTTTAAAGAGGAAAGATATTTTATTTTACTTCTCGTTATTTTTAGAAGCGAATTCCTCCCAGTCTTGTGTATTCAACCCATGAATGAGTACATTATAGCCACATAGCGTTGCTTTTTTTTTCTTTCAATTAATAAATAAATTTTGTACGCGTATAATTCTTTTTTTTTTTTTCCAACAAACGTTTTTTTAATGGTTTTCCAAGACAATCGTTTCAAGCGATTTCGATTTTTTTCTTGTTATTAACCCACTCCATTCCATGAATTGTTATTCATGGGATTGGAGTGGGTGTATTTCATGGCTGTAATCTAGTATTTCATAGCTCAATCTGATATCTTCGTTGACGTGGAATTTCATTAGGAAATTAATTCGCCTCTCTACATATGGATTTTTTTTCTTAACATCCACTAAAATAACACGATGGCGATAGCGTCGTCTTCAACTAACTGGTACCATGAGAGACACAACAAGTGTTGCTTCTGCGCATGCGCAGTCCCGTTGCTTCCACCTGTTGGGGTTGCATTGGTTGCTAGCAACGGGCCACTAGTGGCACTTGCTTGGAGGCCCACAATTCACGGCGGTGCTGCAGGGCCATCACTGGCTCGCCAACTGATAGCGCTGCCACCAACGGACTGCTACCGGCAGATTTCAGCCAGCAGTGACCCATCACTGCCAGCTGGTGGCCAGCAGTGACCCATCCCGTGAGCGGCAGATTTCAGCCAGCAGTGACCCATCACTGCCAGCTGGTGGCCAGCAGTTTCCCAGCACTTGTGTTTTTGCTGGGGTGTAGAAGGACTGGCCACAAAAATTTAAGATATAAAATTTCGTTTTTGACCGCTTCGTGGCTGTATTGTCAGAGGTTGGTTATCTGAGGCACGTAAAGAATTCGTAATTTCGTCTTTCTTTAATTGCGATATTTAATGTAATTCTTTATAAAAAAAATTATAATCTTCAACTCAACAGAAGAATTTCAGGGTTTATAAATTACAGCTCAACAAATTATCTGCAGGCATGTGCAAACTGAGGAAACCTGTCAGGGGGGGGGGTTCGGTATGAGGAAAGAATGCTTAATACCAAAAATATAAAATATATTTTTTGCTAAAATATAAGTATATTTTTTTATCGGTATGAGGAAAGATTGCTTAATAATACCAAAAATATAAAGACGGCTTAATACCAAAAATATAAAATAAGAATTTCTGGCCCGATCCGGAGATTTTCACCGCTTACAAATTACAACTCTACAAATCCTCTGTATTTTATATTTTCGGTATTAAGCCTCCTTCCTCCCCCTACAGGTTTTCTGCGGTAGCAAACGCCCGCAAAAAAATTTGTTGACCTGTAGTTTATAATGTTATATTCAATTATTTGAAACGTTATAATCATAGGAATAATCATATGTTATAAACAAATATTTAGCTCATACCAATTCACCATAGTTATATACTTTATGAAACAATTCACCATAAATCTTCAAACGATAATCTGTACCAACGTTACATTCTAATACAAAACACGTGTTAAAGTTATGAACAATGGAACACGTGTTGATGCTATTCATTGGAACACGTGTTACTGTCATCAATGTTAAATACAAGGTGTTACTTTTATTGTTATATTTATTATTATGAACAAATTATAGGTGCATCAGTTACAGATCATTTACCGATTAACTTTACTTTATCGTGCCTTGTTATAACTATGGGACTTTTGTTCTACAGTGATCGTATATGGACAAAAACGTGCCCCTTATATGTACTGGCATATAATAAAGCACGGCGTTGTGATTCACCTTTATCCCGTCACTGGAATGGTGGGGGAATAAAGGTGCCGCTCGTGAAAGAAATTAGAAACATAAACACATATTTTAACTTACACATACCTTAACTTATGTCTTGTGTGGTTATAAGGTAAACAAACAGTAGTCTTATGTGGAAGTAGTAAAAATGGTTTAATACGTGAGATTTAGGAACACTAAGGTACCACGTGCGTGGGTGCAGCCGTTAGCAATACCTTACACATAAAATTTACTATTATTACGATTTTTCTCTATAACGTCTCCGATCATTTCTGCATACATATATCTATATATATAAGTGCAAAGCGTAGTGATTCATTTTACTTCTAGTTCCTTTTCTCCTATGCTTTACTTAAATGTTTTACCTAGCTAACTGGGTTTTCATTGTTTGATCATGACCAATGCACACGCCACGTGCTCTAAGTAGGTTTATGAATAAATTTAAGCAAGTACATGCAATAACAGGGAAAAGGAAAAAATCACTTAACTGGTATTTCCATATGTCTTTCAGGTTTTCAATCCAAATCTTTATCCAATTGTCAGCGCGGGCAGTACTTCATCTATCTCTCGTCACATCGCTCGACGATCCGCTATCCACGTCTGTGTTTCGCTGCTCCTCGAACTCAACTCCTCGTGACCAGTGAAGACCTTCTGAGCTTCACCTTGTCCGCGGATGCCAAGGTCACTTGACCAGTCTGGAATTCATCTAATCCGTCCGGGGAACGTCACTTCGCTCCCTCCTTGGGAACTGACCCTTCAACTTTTCCGACCCCCTATATCCCCTGGGGCTATCTATGCACGTGCATGTTGGACTAAATTTATTTTAAATAATTTTATTTCCAACATTCCTCCCTTACCAGATGTAATCTTTATGGGGGGCCAAAAGGAATGCTGAGGGAAAAACTACACGCACGGATAGACTACTCCATCCTTACCTAGTAATCCTCTATCTTTTTCCTCATGTGCACTTATATATACATATAGCAATGAAATTATATAAAATATTCATAATCACACATATACACAATACACTTTTCAAACACAAAAATTAATTAACTGTTACGGTCCTGCACCCACAATACATATCTAAAAAATATCAATTCAGTGATACTGCTGGCATCTGAAGCTTACATGCACGTGTCGTTTAGTACACTTTGAGCTGTTGCTGACCAAGTATCAGTAACACATTTAACTGCCAAACGCTTTTTTTTTTTTTTTTTTTTGTCATTGTCCACGTCCACCGATTCTTGAGTTTTATTGTTTGACTTAATTTTTTTTTCCTGGTGGAAAGTAAGACAAGGTGAAATTGTTCGATTTACGTTCAGTTCTGCGATTCACACACAATTCACACAAAAAGTTATCAGACATCAAACCAATATCACTGGCAGTTCGCAATATTTGGAGAACATTGTCACCTGATTTGTGCTTTTTATATGCTGGTAATAAAATTAGCTGTAGAACACTTAGCTCTGTACGTATATGTTTATCTAGGTATTATTCGTCCACAGTCACCTATAGCATGGGTTATTCACCAAGGTCTCTTTGACCCTGGAACACAATAACAGCAAAATCATTTCACCTGTGTTTTATTCATCTCGGCGTGCGCCCTCATGGACACTGTCCTTTGTGCTTTTAAACACCACACCGCTCATCGGCCATACCGTTTTCACCACACCGTTCATCGGCCATACCGTTTTCACCACACCGTTCATCGACCATACCGTTTTCACCACACCGTTCATCGACCATACCGTTTTCACTACCTGTTGACCACACAGCACAACAAAGTCTTCGCTGTCAATGTAGCACTTTATTTAGTCTGTAGGTCATCCACATGAAAAACATGCGTTGCATTCACAGTAATTACGACCGTCCTTGGATACACCAGCACGCTTACATTACGTATGCCACGTGCGATCCGTTCATTATTTTCAAAAGCTTGCATCATTACTTGAATATCCTCCTGTTGTTTGAGTTTGGGAAAAGAAAACGGTGTTTCAATCACTGCTGCACTCTAGTTCCCGTAGGAAGCATAGTTATTTTGTTCACCAACACGTGGTTCTTTTCGTTCACCAACACGTGGTTCTTTTCGTTCACCAACACGTGATTCTTTTTGTTCACCAACACGTGATTCTCTTTGTTCACCACCACATGGAACACACTGACTTTACTCACACTTTGATTTATTTTTCTTTTCTTCTATAACCTTCTCTCTTCCCCTGATTACGCACTGTACCGCTCTGTCATTACCCAGACTAGACGCGGCAGTGTGATCCGTCAATCCAAACAAAGTCAACTACCCAGTGGTTTAATTTTCATTTACCCTTATCTACATTCATTATCATTATTATTTTTTCAGAATAGCTGTATATCTAATATCTTAGATTTACACTATTCTTTCCTTCCCAAGCAAAGATAGATCCGCTCAACCCAATCAATCATTACCTTCACGCTGCACCTAAACATTATTAACATTAATATTTAAAATTACACTTGCCAATATCACTATTAAATTTTTATTTGACGAATTTTTCGTGCATACACCTCCACAAGAGATAACCAAGTGTTCCTGGGGGAATATTCAGATATAACATAACGTTAGTTAACCAGTTAAGCATTTTTTTTTTTTTTTTTTTTTTTTTTTATACACACACCTTTATATTCACTAACCACACACAGACTTGAAACATACTTGAAATACGGAATGGAAAATAATAATACCCGAACTCGAGAAAATTTTATACATATATGTTACACAAAATACTAGTGAATTTTCCACCTTTTGCTTTAATATTAAGAGATATATGCTAATCCTATAATAAAACATTCGGACTTACTAACTTCCGTTTAAAATGCCTTCTAACTACAATAATGAATTACTAAATCTATCAAATAAATGTAATAAAGATCCGAATTAGATTTGCTACTGGAATTGGGGCTGCGGGAAGGGGGGTGGTGGTAAATGAAATAAACTGCAGCTCTTCTATTGCTTTGCACCTTTCTGTCTCGAACAAGATTTGCTTGGCTGCTTTAACTTAAAAGGATCTTTATCGTCCTGTACTCCTAATAACTGTGAAAGATCAAATGGCGATTCTGCAGTTTGTTCTTCACATTTTTCGTTAAGTGGATTATGAGGATTTGCGAACGACTGTGAGGAAGAACGAACTGGATTCGTTACTGACTTCTTCTCTTTACTGTTCTTCACCATCTGAGGGGATTCTAAGTTGTCTTTTTCATTTTTACGTTGCTTATGTACAATTTCTGTAGTGGATTCAGCTGTTGAGATTTTATCTACGCATGCTTTGCTCTTACTTCGGGAATCAACTATTGTCAAAATCTGGACCTTCTCTTGAGCCTCTTCATTTTGAGTAACACGTGGCTTTGGGGAACTTTGAGCACGCTGGTGTTTATTATACTTATTGTAAAAATACCTACCCTGACTAGGTCTTGAGGGAAATGGATTTCTGTAATTATTTTTCCCTCTGCAAAATCTCACTTTGTGACCTACAGCTCCACATCCAAAACAACGGAGGTTGTCATAAGCCTGACGTTGTTTCTGATTTGTTACGTAATGTGGTCTAGCATTCCTATTTGTTTGATCAAAATGCTTATTCTGCTCTAACGGAAAACTTCTATGTCTCTGGATGTGGAACGTATTGACAACTGCAGTGTTTACATTTCCCTGGTTGTTATTCCTGTTTTGTCTCTGGTACAAATTTCCGCGAGGATTAAAATGACCCGCGCCATTTGTATCCCGCGCTCCGTAACCTGAAGATTTGGGGACACGAAACGGGGCTCTATCTCCCTGTCTTTGGTTTCCAAAATTATTTGATTGCTGATTACATCTGCTAACTGGGTGTCCTAATGCACCACATCCGAAACATCTGACATTAACAAAATTTCGCCTAGCCTTATATCTGGAATTCTCATAATTTTGACTTTCATTAATTTTTGATTGCAATTTTGATAGCTCATTCTCGGCTTTCATTAATCTTTCACTCATTTGTTGTGATTCTTCTCGTAAGGTACTGATAAGTGCATTTTGCTGCCCGATGTATTGCTGAAACATGGGACAAAGTTCTGAAATACCATTAGCATCGCCTGGGGCGCTTTCTCGAGGGATTTGATCTGCATCATCGGCAGAATTGACACTCTTTGTGATGATATGTCGATTTGCCTCAGCAAGCAGTGCATCTTGTACTGCTTGATCGAAATTTGCAGGCCCTTTCGAAAGTACCTCTGTTTGAATACTTCTTTCCACACCTGCTAAAAATTGTGATAACATAATTGAATCAACCAGTGCCTTAACCTGCTCATCCCCTGAGATCGGTGCGCCTAGATAAGAATGCGCTGATCCTCTTAGACGTGATTCATACTGGGCGACCGACTCTTCTGGTCTTTGATTGCAAGAATTAAAATTTTGTATTGCCACTACTAGAGGTTGGTTATTGGCAAACCTTTTTATCACTGCTGATTTAAACATCTTGTAATCATCAAGCTGTCTAACATGGGGAGATTCACTCAAAAATCCTAAAGCTGCTTGCGTCATGCGAGCTTTTGCTACAAAAATTTTTACTTTTTCTGACCAATTAGTAACTGATTCTAATCCCTCTATTGCTTCGAACAAGAAACAAGCTGGAATAAGCTTATCGTTTCCAGAGAATTCGGGAATCAGGGGAAGTACTGATGCAATAAATTGCAACTCCTGCATGGAATCTTGAACGGAGGAGCCTGACATTTTTAATAGAAGTTTAATACCTAAGTTATACACTAATACCAATTAAAATAATACCTTTCCCTACAACATGCAATTGCGCTTTTACCTAACTCTTAGTAATGAAGTTGTCAAAATAACACCTTAAGAAAACAATTGCATGATGCATACAACAAAAGAAAATAAAGAACTGCTACACATGAAGAAAAGAAAACCCATTCAATCCGTACTGCGACGGGGAAAAATACGTGACAGCACGAATGGCTCAAAAGTCACGGCACCAATGTTATATTCAATTATTTGAAACGTTATAATCATAGGAATAATCATATGTTATAAACAAATTTTTAGCTCATACCAATTCACCATAGTTATATACTTTATGAAACAATTCACCATAAATCTTCAAACGATAATCTGTACCAACGTTACATTCTAATACAAAACACGTGTTAAAGTTATGAACAATGGAACACGTGTTGATGCTATTCATTGGAACACGTGTTACTGTCATCAATGTTAAATACAAGGTGTTACTTTTATTGTCATATTTATTATTATGAACAAATTATAGGTGCATCAGTTACAGATCATTTACCGATTAACTTTACTTTATCGTGCCTTGTTATAACTATGGGACTTTTTGTTCTACAGTGATCGTATATGGACAAAAACGTGCCCCTTATATGTACTGGCATATAATAAAGCACGGCGTTGTGATTCACCTTTATCCCGTCACTGGAATGGTGGGGGAATAAAGGTGCCGCTCGTGAAAGAAATTAGAAACATAAACACATATTTTAACTTACACATACCTTAACTTATGTCTTGTGTGGTTATAAGGTAAACAAACAGTAGTCTTATGTGGAAGTAGTAAAAATGGTTTAATACGTGAGATTTAGGAACACTAAGGTACCACGTGCGTGGGTGCAGCCGTTAGCAATACCTTACACATAAAATTTACTATTATTACGATTTTTCTCTATAACGTCTCCGATCATTTCTGCATACATATATCTATATATATAAGTGCAAAGCGTAGTGATTCATTTTACTTCTAGTTCCTTTTCTCCTATGCTTTACTTAAATGTTTTACCTAGCTAACTGGGTTTTCATTGTTTGATCATGACCAATGCACACGCCACGTGCTCTAAGTAGGTTTATGAATAAATTTAAGCAAGTACATGCAATAACAGGGAAAAGGAAAAATCACTTAACTGGTATTTCCATATGTCTTTCAGGTTTTCAATCCAAATCTTTATCCAATTGTCAGCGCGGGCAGTACTTCATCTATCTCTCGTCACATCGCTCGACGATCCGCTATCCACGTCTGTGTTTCGCTGCTCCTCGAACTCAACTCCTCGTGACCAGTGAAGACCTTCTGAGCTTCACCTTGTCCGCGGATGCCAAGGTCACTTGACCAGTCTGGAATTCATCTAATCCGTCCGGGGAACGTCACTTCGTTCCCTCCTTGGGAACTGACCCTTCAACTTTTCCGACCCCCCTATATCCCCTGGGGCTATCTATGCACGTGCATGTTGGACTAAATTTATTTTAAATAATTTTATTTCCAACAGTAAGCCCTGAATTTTTTTTTGTTGAGTTGTAGATTATAAACATTTTTTATAAAAAAATTTACGTTAAATATCACAACTAAGAAAAATGCGAAGTTGCGGAAACTTAATGTGACTGCGGACGTGGCCACGAAGTGGTCAAAAACGCAATTTCTGTACGGCTCCTTAAACTTTTTGTAGCCAGTTCTCCGGTGGCCACTTCTCCTGCACCCATTTTCGTTATGTAGGTGAAGTGGCCAAGAAACCGCAGTATTTATACGACCCCCTAACGCTTTCATGGCCAGTTGTCCGAACTCCGTTTATAACAGACATAGAAGTTTATCAGTCGGCAGTTGAAATTTGTTTTTCGTGGGCATTTTTTCCTATTTTCGAAAGGTGGGCATTTTTCCCGTAAACGTTTTTTCCGTGGGCATTCTTTCCGTGGACGTTTTTTCCGTGGGCATTCTTTCCGTGGACGTTTTTTCCGTGGGCATTGTTTTCATGCATTCACCTGGATCCTGTTCGGATACATATTATCCGTGCAACTAAAGAAGAACCACGTATCTCTTTGATAGTGAGCAATGCAGCCTGTGGTTCGTTGTTAGTTAGACGTACTATACATACGTGCATTCACGAATGATAGGTGAATCCATATGTTTAGGAATAGAAGAGCAACAATGAATTTTTTTTTTTTTTCGAAAAACGGTGTGGCCCCTTAGGCAAATTGAGCGCGTAACAGTGAATCGGGCGTTGGAAATACATAAATAAATGTTATTAGGTACTTTAAATAAATTAGCCTGAATTTGAGGTGGATAGACAGTACACTCAGTGGGGCGTTGGTTGCGAAGTAGGTATGTCAGCTCAGGGACGTTTGACGGTCTTTGTAGAAATTCCAGAAGCGATAGTGCCTCTCGGTTAACTAACGCTGTCTTAGCGAGAATCGACAGTTTGTTTGCTGAGGTAGAGAGAGAGAGAGAGAGATCGTTTCGCATTGTCGTTAATGACCCACTCCAGTTGTCACGCGCGGAGCTGATGAAAGTTAGGCACCCTGTAGGGGATCATTCTTTTTCCAGCCTCTTGCACACGGACGAGATTGACTGCTTTCCACCCTCCATTCTCTCCCCCGCCTTTCTTGTATCTCTCTCTTTATGTCGGACGGAATCCACCTCTCCCACTCCGATCTCTCCAAAAACTCCGAAGGCTCATGCTACTTTGGCACCCGTTGTTGACTGGCCACAATGCGTGGCAGTCTCCCGTCCCCCGTTCCAGCCCGCCCCGCTAATAGACTTTCCACGCATTCTCTTTCGCCGGGTCGTGAATTGTCAACTGTTCCAGGGCTGTTAAAGACGCCGTGCGAAGTAAGCATGGCTCTAATTTTGCTGCATAAAATATGCGAAAACTGGGAAGTGAGTATTTCCACACTCCCTAGGGTTACACGTACTGCTAATTACTTCTGTATATGCCAAGTTTGCGTTAAGAATTTTAGATAAATACTTCTCTCCTCCGTTTTCCGTTTTTTTTTTTTTTTTTTTTTTTTTGTTGTCAAAACACTAATTATAAAAACGTGCTGTCATTTCACTTTGTCGGGAAAATTGAGTTGATTATTATTTTCTTTTTTACAGAAACGAACTGGAAACCGCGCTTTAAACACGAACTAGATTAAATGAATTTAAAACATCAAAATTTAATTTCGGTTATTTAGGAAATAGCAACGTTGAAGGCTAAAAAGGTAGAGAATATCTGTTCACAGTTTCAGATATTATGTCTGTTAAATCTGATTTAAAGAGAGAAGTGTTGCACTCATGATTAGGACAGTAGTTTTACCGCGGAAAAAAAAAAAAAGACAAAATTCGCGGGGTAAATCGCGAAATTTCGGAAAAACTTTGTAGCTTTTAGCAAACATTTCGGAATTTACCCCGAAATTTCACGAAGTACCGTATTTCCTCAAAAATTGCGCTTTCGGGCTCTTTCCCCACGCTTTGGATATGTAAAATGCGTTTTCTGTCACAAAAGCGGTTATATCCGCAAAAGGTATTTCATACTTAAGGTGGTTCCACCTATAAAATCTCTGCCGTATGTTTCCAATGGTAAAACTTCTTTACATATTTTCTTCGCAATTAATGTATTTCTAAGGATGAAAATTTGCACATCGATAAAACTAACTAAGTTATCGCACGGGATACTTAATACTTGCTAAAATGTAATAGTGTTAATTTTAAATGACCTTTAATAATAGCGTAATGGAACGGGACTGTTTATTTCCTGAAATGTAATGTAATGTAAATAAATATCTTATATTTTTGGTATAGCAATGGAAACAATATAAAATCTGCACGATTGAAAAGATATTCTTCTTAATTTTCACTGCCCGTATTTCACCTAGGTTTGGCGTGAAAGATAAGTACATATCACGAGACATTTCAGAACCTGTATCCGATTTCCACGCATACCAGATGGCTCGATAACAAAAGAAGTGAAGTTTGGTTTTCATTACTGGAATACAGTTGAATGACTTCAAAAAGTAATTAATAATACTGCAGTGATTTTTATCAAAGAGAAAATGAAATTAGTCGACGTCAGTAACGTCCTTCCTTTTTTTCTTTCCCTGCACGGGGAGAGGGAACGAGAATCAAAAGGAATTATTTATCGATCTGTGTGACAATCTTGACGTCCAGTTTCTACACGGACAAATGAAAATGTGGTGAAGGTGTAGCGAGATTATTGCCCATGATAGGCGAATAACCACTAGACTTCTTCCTGAACTGCGACTGCTTATAGCCCATTGAGTTGCTCACTGTGGTCATTAAACCTCAAATCAAGAAAGAAATAAAAAATAAAAAAAGGGAAAACTACCCTGGTATCTAGTCGTTTCCTTGAACTGCTTGGTGTCTGTAAAGAATACGGAAACGGCCAGGGTAATCTTAGAAAAAGCTCTGCACAAGAGGACGATTTGTTCGAGGTTTGTTCAGCACACTTTGACACACGAAGAGAGAGAGAGAGAGCGCGCACCGGGTTGCATGTTGTCAAAATTTCATCCATGCAGTTGATCAAGATCGTGATTTGTTGCGAAGAATTATTACCGGTGATGAATGTTGGTGTTTTCAGTTTGATCTTGAAACAAAACACCAGAGCATGGAATGGCGTAGAACATCTTTACCTCGGCAGAAGAAAGTCGGGTTGCAAAAATCGTGTGTCATGACAATGCCCATTGCTTTTTTTGACTCTGCTGAAATTATCCAGGGCACCACAGTGAATGAGGGAGTATTATTTAGGAGTAATGCAACGTCTTTACGCCCGTATGCGACTTGTCAGGAAATAATTGTTTTGGTTTCTGTTGCACGAAATAGTTTCTGGCTTCGAAGTCGATCTTTGTGATCGAACATCCACCCTACTCGCCAGATTTAGCTCCCACAGACTTTTTCTTTTTCCAAAGGTGATGTGTGCCTTGAATAAAGAGCGCTTCAGCGACATTTAGGACATCTAACGAGATGTGACCAACAGACTGAAGGATGTTCCGGTCCAGGACTTCCACCATGCCTTCGAACACCTGTACGAAAAATTTCACCTTTGTGTGGATTTTGAGGAAGATTCTTTTGAATTTCGGACTGACAATTCAAATATAGTTTGTTGTTTTGATATAATAATTTTTGTTTCATTACTTAACGGGCACAGTGTATATTCATAAATTTTGGAACTGTCTTGAATTTTATTTTGTTTTAACAGCGGAGTACAAATAATCCAAAATTTTGGGCCTTTTTGTTGATGTTCCGTCCGTCCATTTTTAATAAAATTAGTAAAACTTGAAGAGTTACATAGCTGTATAGTAAAGATAACACACTGCCACCAGCAGCAGTATGCACTGATTAAAAGAAAATTTTTTTTCCTAGGAGAACAGTCTGCAAGAAAATGTTTTCCTGAATTAGGGTTGAGAGGAAGTAAGGACACGCTGACACAATACTTCTTCAACTCCCTTCCATCTAGCCAGCAACTTTGTCTGGCTTTCAGCTCTAACAAAACAATCGTCGGCCACGCCCTGCTCAGACACTTTCGCGAAATAGGCTATACAGCCCTGGTTAATACTTCAACTCCCTTCCATCTAGCCAGCAACTTTGTCTTGCGTTCAGCTCTAACAAAACAATCGTCGGCCACGCCCTGCTCAGACACTTTCGCGAAATAGGCTATACAGCCCTGGTTTAGCTTAAGATTCCACTTTCCATATTGCAAATCTCCGACTTAGTAGCACGAACAAACAACGGGGCAATTAGTTCTGACCTTTCCCGGTGAATTCCTATCTACCCTCCTCTTTTATCCCTGGCCTCAGGGAAATCGCTAGACATTGAAATCAGGGTGGGCGAGTGCTATATGGCCGAGTCACATTTGTGTGACCACCAGCTAATATCCAGAGTAACCGCCGTGTGCAGCGCGAACAGCAGCTAGACGGGCTGAGAGTGACTCAATAAGCTGCTGGAAGGTGTTCACAGGTATGTGGAGCCATGCTGACTGCAGTGCATCTGACAGCTGCTGGAGGGTGCGTGGTGGAGGATCCATAGAGCGAACAACACGGTCGAGGTGGTCCCACAGATGCTCAGTTGGGTTTAAGTCATGGAAATTAGAGGCCCAGGGAAGTACTTTGAAGTCTTCATCGTGCTCTTCCAATCACTCTCGGACATTCCAGCTGTGTGATACGTCGCATTGTCACTCTGGAAGATCCCATCCGCCTCAGGGAAGACAATAAGCATGTATGGGTGTACGTGGTCTGCAAGGATTGATTCATAACGAATTCGGTCCATAGTGCTTTCCGCAGGTATGAATGAACTCGGAGAAGGCCACGAAAACATTCCCCAGACCATAACGCTGCCCCCACCAGCTTGTGTTCTGCCACCAATGGTTGAAGAGTGTTTGTTCTTTGATGTTTCTCGCCTTATACGCCAACGTCCATCCGTTCGATGAAGCAGAAATCGTAACTCATCGGAGAAGGCAATCCTTTGCCAGTCAGCAGAAGTCGAATTCTGATACTGCCTTGCAAATGTAAGCCTTTTCTGCCGATGCACCTTCGTTTGCATAGGTGCAGTGACCACCCGTCTGCATCGGAGCCCCATAAGCAGCAGGGTTCGCTGAACTGTCGGTTTAGACACACTTCCGGTAGCCCCCTGGTTCATTCGGCCAGTGAGTTGCTCCACTGTAGCTTGTCGATCGGTCCTCACGCACCTTCGAAGCCAACGTTCACCTCTTACAACAATGGCACGTGGTGCTCCCCAATTTTCACGTCGCTTATTCGCAATGGTGCCATTTCTCCAATCACGATACACTTTAACCACAGCAGCACGCGAACAGTTCACAAACTGCGCTGTTTCAGAAATATTGCAACCCTTGGTCCGAAAGCCGATAGTCGTCCCTATTTGCAAATATGATAAATTGCACCTTTTATTCAAGACAGCAACGAGTGATATGTTTTCAGATTGCCTACAGCACACCTGATATACCCTCCAAGCCGGCTAACGACACATGTCTTCTTTCATTGGTTACGCGCTGTTGACGTCAAAAGTAGGAGGTGATCAAAATAATGTGACTCGACTGTGTACTTTTGCTGGGGCAGGTTTATAGCAACTTAATATACGAAACAATGAAAAGTAGAATTTTTAATGCTGTGTACTTCCAGCTATGAAGAAATTCAGCATCCCCTCCCCCACGCACCTGGATCTAATAAGTTATGCCACTGAGAATAAACCAAGATAACATGACAGTGTCTACTGCCTAGTTAGTTAGTGGGGTAATATGTAAGGGTTGGTAGAATGTTGCCTTCAACTATTTCTTGCTGTGAATGCAGTCTTAATTGCTTTTCAAAATTTTGCATTTGTTTCTGATGAAAATAGACTGTACGTCCTCACTTTTTTAAAGAAAAATGTTCTATTTAGAATTCTTATTCTCCCTTCTCACCCCCCCCCGGCCATATTAACATGAAAGAATAAAAAAAGTGCTTAAAACTGAGGATTTCGGAGAGTGGAGAACAATAATATTTTCCTGGCTCTGCCGATGCTATTTTGATAACTTTCTACGGATAAGTAAACAACGCACTTCCTAGGGGAAAATACGTAAGGTTAACCACTTTGGGGTTAAACGACGAAAAATACGAGAGTCGTCATTGCTTGGAAAAGTCCAGATTATACTTTAAAGTTAAGAAAAATTGAAAAATGGCTCATCTTGAACTGGGTGGGCGGTAGGGTGGGCAAGAAGAATTTCATAGTGGGCTCCCACTCACCCTTGTACTCCCTTGGCGACTTATCTGCCTGGCCTTACTAACATGAAAAAACAACAACGTAAACTAAGGGTTTGAAAGAGTGCAGAACATCTGAATCTCCATGCCCCCCCCCGTTCGCATGCTATTTTAATAAAATTTGAGCGCAGAAGTAAATAACGCCTTCAAGGGGAAACTACCCTTGAAGGTGTGTTAAGTGTATGAGCAGGACTGCCGTTTCATTAGAGATCAACGCAAGACAAAGTCGCTGGTTCGAAGGAAGAGAGTTAAGGAAGTATTTGAGTCTGTATGTCTTTACTTCCTCTCAACCCCAATTCAGAAAAACATTTTCTTGCAGACTGTTCTAGGCAGAAATTTTTCTTTTAATCAGTGTATCATCTGTATTATACGGCTATGCTACTCTTCGGGTTTTACTAATTTTAAAACACGCGACCAGAGGCGTAACTAGGTCGGGGCGGCTTTCCCGGGAGCAGCTCAAGAGAGAGCGCAAAAATTACAGCTTTGCAATGTGATTAAGACTGGAATTGAAACTTTTGCATCAGTTTCTGGTACATTTTTAGCACTATACTTTGTCATTTGTCTATGTACAGATTTGATCATAATAGACTATGGTTCGTTAGTTTCGGCAGCCTTTACAGCGTGAAATCCACATTTCTTCAAAATGTTTAGCCGATGTTAGTTGTTTACATTAAGGAATGAAGGTGCGGTTGTATATATAGTCCGTTCAACCAAAGAAGAACCACGGCCTTCATCGACAACAATAGAGGCTGCGATTTTTCTTTAGTTGGGTACGTTGTTAGAAAATGGTGTTTCACATTGTTGAAGATTCTTTGGGGGCCATTCGATAATCGCCATGGCTTTGAGCCTCGATTGCCAGATGCATTAGTTTCATTTGATGTGGTACCGAAGGTCTGAACTCCGAAGCATTTACCAAAACTTGTTTGATTTTTGATTCGAGAGAAAGAATTTGATTTGAGAGAGAAAATTTGATATGACGTCAATTTTGATTTGAGAGAAAGAGTTTGATATGACGGCAATTTTTATTTGAGAGAGAGACGGTTAAATTGGTAATATATTTACATAAGAGGGAAATGAAGATTGGGAGCAATATTTTTTGGTTGCCCCTGGCGTAGATATGCCTAGTTACGCCTCTGCACGTGACCCATTAATACTCGGCAAACTCCAGATTGTATTTTAAAGTTAAAAGGATTATAAAGTGGAACATCTTGAACTGGGTGGGTGTAGACTGAGCAAGAAAATTTTTAGGCCTCGCATCCCCTTGACGACGTCGCTGGCTACCAGTGAAATTTTTTTTGCTGTTATAGAAAAAAAATTCCCCCCTTTTTTTTTTTTTTTTTTTTTTTTAGTGCACATCCGGAACATTATACCCGTGCAATGCTATCGTACTGCACACTCAGAAGAGCGACAGAATTCCTGCCTTTAATCGTCACGTAGGCCCATTTTCTCAAAGTATTGGCGTTTCGGGGGAGTGTTGCTAGCAGGCATTTTTCTCCGAAGATGTTCCTTATTTTTTCGTTTTGAGTAAGTTTTTGAACCTTTTATCAGATGCAGGATCATTTGGCACCATAAAATTCTACTACACATGAAATTCTAAGAAGAGAATGACTTATCGGTCGTTGAAGTGCAACGTGATATCTGTCAGAGTAGTTAAGTTTCTACCAATTAGGATTAAAAAGTAGGGGAGAGTTCTCACACAGGCTCTCGTTAGGAAAACAAGATTGTTAACAAAATTATTCGTAGAAATGTTAATAAAATGGATAGTATCTATCTATCCCGTTGAGAATGTCTTAAATGGAAAGGCAACGATATCGATTTCGCTTATTCAGTCGTCCGTGTGCGTGTGTGTGTGCGTGTGTGCGCTTATATGCGGTGACAGCAATGAGTCCTATAGGGTTACTGGGCGGCAAGGCAGCCGAGGCTGGCGCCGAGCGGATCGAGCGATGATGCGGTCATGCTTCCCTGCTTTACCCTGTGCGGCAGACAGACTTTTCACCCCGTGCTTGCTGCTGAAGTTAATCGATTGCCTCCATCTTGCCTTACGGACCGAAGAACAGGAGGAGGAGGGCGTTGTGCTTTTTATTGGTCTGCATGTGTGATAATGGTTAGTGAATCAGAGCTTCAAATCATGCGTCAACGAGAAGAGCAAAAATGTTTCCGAAGAAACGGAGGCTAAAAGAAATACATTTTTTTTTAACATAACCCGCACTTTGCAATACTAGGAATTTTATTTTTCTACCCTTAAGTATCACGTGTTGGCAACTACATGCATAAATATCCATGCATTTAGAATATATCCTCCGATTTACATCTGCGTGTCTAAAATTAATACGCATATTTTATTTTGTCTTTCGGAGTTTCACGACCACCATGCTGCCCCGGTGGCGCAGTAGTCTAAGCGATGGTTTATGAACATTCGCCCAAGAAGGGGTCCGGGTTCGAATCCCGGTAAGGCATCGATGTTGTGTTTGTCTTTTGGCACTGGCTCTCTCTGTTCTATTGATAAAATCGGATCCTGTATTAAATGTTTGATATGTACTTTGTGGATGTGAATGAAATGCATATTTGTTATACACTGTGTCACACTATGAAAACATATGTAAGAATTGTGTATCAAGCGTATATACACAGTCGCATCAAAATAATATGACCACCTAACTAATAATGGGAAAAACCACCCTTTTTCCTGGCTGACAGCGGCGAGACTATGTGGCATGGACGCAATGAGGCCCTGGAAGGTTGCTCGAGGCACACATGCCCGTTCGGACTGCAGCAGAGCAAGACTGTCCAGTACATGACGTGGTTGTGGGCCGGCACCTCGAACCTGTCGATCCAAATAGTCCAATAAGTGCTCTATGGGATTGAGTTTGAGCGATTTCGCCGGCCAAGGGAGAACGGAGATATCGCTGCCGTGTTCCTGGAACCAGTCACGCACCCCCTTTGCGACGTGGCAGGGCGCATTGTCCTATTGGTAGACACCATCACCACCAGGGTAAACTTCCAACATGAAGGGATGCATGTAGTCAGCGAGGATTTTTTTTTTAATTGATTGGAGGAGGTTTAATGACCACCGTGAGCAACTCAATGGGCTATAAGCAGCCGCCCGTCCCTAATTTAGGGCCACTGGTTCTAGGGAAGGAAGAGAGTCAGAGCCGTAAGACAAACACAACATCCATACCTCACCGGGATTTGAACCCGGACCCCTTTCGGATGAATGATCATAAGCCATCGCTTAGGCCAC
Source organism: Macrothele yani (assembly GCA_039090855.1). Lineage (NCBI taxonomy): Eukaryota > Metazoa > Arthropoda > Arachnida > Araneae > Macrothelidae > Macrothele > Macrothele yani. The sequence goes on from CM076998.1 coordinate 93,919,722, forward strand.
TGGCTCAGCGAGGGTTGACAGGTAGCCATTGGCATACAGAGTACGAGCGGTTCTAGGTCTTACCAGGAAAACATCCTCCGGACATGCGCACTCCCACCGCTGGCCTGTACTTGACCGAGAAGCGCGTGGAGTGTTGGTTCTCGTGTGTCTGACGCCTTATCCGCCACCGCCCGTCACTTCTGTAGAGTAGAAAGCTCGATTCGTCGGAGAAGGCAACCTTTTCCCACTCTTCCACTGTCCGATGACGGCAGTCCAATGCGAACTGCAGGCGTCGTTGCCGATGAACCTGAGTTAACATGGACACTTTGACGCAGCATCGACTCCAAAGATCCATGCGTAACATGGACACTTTGACGCAGCATCGACTCCAAAGATCCATGCGTAACATGGACACTTTGACGCAGCATCGACTCCAGAGATCCATGCGTAACGCTGTACTGTTATCGGAGACACGTACCTAGGGTCCGCAGCATTCATTTGCGTGGTCAATTGCTGCACTGTTGCGCGTCGATTGCCTTTACCAGTCGACGGAGGCAACGTTGTCCTCTGGGGTCGATTGCCTTTACCAGTCGACGGAGGCAACGTTGTCCTCTGGGGTCGACGGCCTTTGGGGCTCCGCAGTTATGACGTCAGGAGGTACTCAGTGTGCCAGCGGCCCATTTTTGATACACCCTTACAACAGCACCTCTTGAACAGCCCACGAAGTCAGCTATTCCTGAGATGCTTCCACCCTTGGCGCGGTAGCCGGTGATTCATTTTTGAACGTCCGTCAAATCAACTACCTCTGCCCACTGTGCTGACGTTACTCTTACGCACTATGGCTGATCCGCTAATACATCCGTGTGGTCGATCTTGTCACGTGCACTCTGTGACGTGCCTGGACGGGTACACTGTGATTCCGGGGGGGAGATTATTCCGATACGACCGTGTATGTGTGTTAACCAGGACAAATAAACCCAAACAAGCAAACGAAGTGTGTGTGAAATTTCTGTTTTCTTTATATCTCTACTAGCAACGGCTTCGCCCTGTAGTAATTTAGAATTTACGGCGAAAATGCTTTTTTCACCGAGGTGTTATAAGATTACCTTATAGACAACATTTGTCGTTTTTCCTCCAGACGTGAGCACAAAAAGGTTTCGTTTTGCCGTGACACGCGAAAGAGCCACGTAAAGTTGTCCATGAGTAAAACATTCTTCACTTAGGTCAACACCAGCCACGTTCAGTGTCTGACCCTGTGCTTTATTTATTGTCATGGCAAAGCAGAGTGTTACTGGGAATTTGATTCGTTTGAAATGAAACGGCAAATCTGATGGAATCATTGGTATCCTCGGTATTAAAACTGTTTCTGCAGTGCCACAGCCAGTTAAAATGGTAGCTTTAATAAAAAAAATTATTTGCAGTCGCGTCCCATTGCATAACTTCGGTGGGTTTAGATTTACATAACAATATAACAGGAGCCCCCATTTTCAAAATCAGTTTGTGTGGTGGCATTCTGGAAGGATGTAAAGCATACAGAAATTCTGTTGGTAATGAACGGCCTCTTCAGTGTCTAAAAACTTGAGTTTGGGCATTGAATTTGGAGAGGACCAAGTCGTTAAGTTTCGGAACCTGTGCATTTGTCGGCGATAAAATTGCTCTTTCTTTAAACCTTGAAAACGACTTAGCCGCCCCGGTGGCGCAGTGGTCTAAGGCGCTGGCCTCTGATCATTCGTCCGTAAGGGGTCCGGGTTCGAATCCCGGTCAGGCATGGATGTTGTGTTTGTCTTACGGCACTGGCTCTCTCCCTTCCCTGGAACCAGTGACCCTAAATTAGGGACGGGCGACTGCTTATAGCCCATTGAGTTGCTCACGGTGGTCGTTAAACCTCCAATCCAAAAAACAAAAAAAAAAAAAACGACTTATTTGAAAGGTCATGGATTTCGGGATAAACATTAGTAATCAATTCTTGAATGTTGTTGACTAAAACACATAAATCATTATTAAGGTTAATTTTACCTTCATTCATAGATAAAAAAATCTCCATTCCCAACTGTATGTAACATTTCAGCAAAAAGACTATTATCTTCTGAAGATAAGAGTACTCTCATGTTAGTTTTGAGTGATAATTTAGTTACATCCGGCCAATCTTTTTAAAGAAGCGTTCACCTCGTCAGCTCTCGTCACAACTGGTAAGATTTAACGAAAATCTCCGGAGAACAGAATTGTGCATCCACCCATATGTGTGTTTGTATTCCTGAGATCACGCATGGTCCTGTCTAGGACTTCGACCGAAGTTTTGTGCGACATTGTAGCCTCATCCCAAACTATTAATAAACAGTTTTGTATTAATTTGGCAGTGTTACTTTGTTTTGGAATATTTCATAAGCTTGTATCATCATAACGGACTTTTAGAGGCAGTTTACTATGTAATATCTGTCTTGTGGTGTTGCATTGGCATGTAGGTTTTCTTTAATTTCATTCCACTTAGTATTATTACACGTAAATGTAATAAACAAATCAGGTTTGCCATAATTTCTGACATAAGTCATCGTATCTTGTGTTCATTCATGAAAATAGCTTGGCCCTCCTGTAAAAGACGGTGGTAATATGTCCAATTGGCCAATATCGCCAACATGTTCGTTTCTTCGCAGAGCACCTTGCAGATGGATATAATTTTCTGTTCGCAGTTTTAAGTATTGTATTAAAGTTATTGAGCCTTGCCATTATTCGGTAACAATAATAATTATCAATCAACGTTTTACGTAGCGGTGCCCCAGTGGTCGGGTCAAGTTGAGAAATATTTATCAAATAACCATCTTCGCCTCTACATAATATTAAAGGATATTGCAAACTATCATATGATCTGTGAATTTGAGCAAATTTTTGAAGGTTGTTATCTCAACTACGCAATACTATGTCTCTTCTGTGAAATTCTTGCTCAGCTATCACAACAGCTACTTCAGTCGTAGCAGGGGCGTTATAGCGGCCACAACAGGGGCGTATTTAGAGGGGGCAAAGGGGCCTTGCCCCCCCCCCGAAATCTGTTTCATTTTTTATGTTATCTGTCAAAATAAGGTTAAATAATCAAACTGTGCTTTCCAATATAATTTTTATATATGTATGCTAAATCAAAATTTGCGTTATGAAAAAAGTTTCTGAATAATGAATATTTACTGCTGGAATAATCCAACTGCTACGTAATAATTCAGTGAAAGATCATTGTGCGAAGAAGACAGAGGTCAGACAAAGAAGGGTGGCTCATATCCGTGGTCAGGAAAGACAGCTGTAGGTTTTTGCAGCGCCAACTCCTAATTGACCAGACCAGGGATGGTGTCACGTGTCACCGCTCCTCTCTGCCTGGCGCCGATCGTTATTAGGACACGTGCCGTGACACTCGACACCTCACTACACTGCCCCGCCACCTGTTTTGATACTTTACTGATTACGAGCTGTGCGTTGACCATGTGGGTGGATTCTTTCATTTTCAAACGGAGTGAGAAAGTGAAACTTCTGTTTCTGTTTTGTCTGTATCCTTTTAATACAAAAACGGTATTTCTTCGCCCTTTCCCGCAGCAGCTTAAAACAGTTTGTTGAGGTTATTTCAAAAATGAAACGATTTCATCAACAAAGTCTGTTGACTTCCTGTAACAAAAAAAGAGCTGTGGAAATTGAAACGCTAGCTGAACCCACTGATATTGAAGTTCCAAACCAATGCGTTGAAAGCGGGAGTAATCCGGAAAATTATGAGCTTCAACCAAATACGCATGACGAATGACGAAAAAGTGAAAAAGCAGACGTGCGCCCCAAAAACGCTGTTGAAAGTTTGGCATCATGCAATAAGAACTTATTTCCCAACATTTATATTTTGCTTCACATCTTGGCAATTCTTCCTGTAACCGCAGCATCAGTGGAAAGAAGCTTTTCCAGTCTTCGTCGATTGAAATCTTATTTGAGAAACAGTACATCAAAGTCAAGACGGAATGGGCTAGCTTTATTATCTATTCTTAGAGATATTCAAGTTGAAGATGAAGAAGTCATTGACAAATTCGGAAATGTACCTAGAAGAATAAATCTCAGTTTTTAAGAATTAGGTGAGTCCAATCAATTTCATTAAATCTCAAGAAGAAATTTGTTTTGTCACTCTTTTTTTTATTATTATGTACTCATCAGCTTAATTTAGGTATACATGTATGTTATATATCTAAAAAATCTAAAAAGAAATACCTTTTCTTATTATTAACATGTTTTTTTTTCTTATTTTATTAACTTCCATTTTATCCTAGTGGAGATTTCAGAAATTTCAAATTTTTCGCCCCCCCCTCCCGAAAAAAAATTCTGCATACGCCCCTGGGCCACAATGTTCACCGACAGGTACTTTATCAGCGTTGATAACGATATTGAAATCCAGTACGTTCGCTGGCACACTATCAATCGCAGTTTTAAAAGATTGAACATAATTATTATGGCAGTGTAACATTTCTTGCAAATTATCAAGAGCTTGTCGATTGATGTTACATCGAATTGAAGCTTGTGTTTCAGGGTCCGCGATAAAATAAATCTGTAGGAATTTCTGATCAGAAGGAAACAGACTACCTGACAAATGGTGTACGTGTCCTTAAACCTTAAATGTCGGCATAAAGCCACGTTTGATTACTTGTGTACTCATAAATGAGGTCATTTGAAATGCATTATTATAGTGACTTATGTGTTTCATAAATTCTTTAGAGTTTAGATGATCACCTGTGAGAAGCGAATTTAATGGTTCGGGAGGGGGAACGATTTCTTCTAGTTTAATTTCCCCCTGCAAATAACGCATACCTTTTTGATTTGTCTTTCGATTTCTGAGCCGAACAATATTGACAGATAATAGACATAGTACCTATAAAAACAGAACTATAATTTTTATAATTTATGGATGAATCATAATTCATAGAGGAATACTCTTTATCGGACCACAGGCCACGAACATTTCAGTTCGTCAGTTCGACTTACTCGTCTCCTCTCTCTTAGATTAACATGTCTGGTCCTCTCAGCAGATAGACGATTGTTGCGCTGAACATACGCTCTCTGAAAATTATGTCTATTTCGATCAAAAAAAGAGACGATTATTGCATTCAACAGGCTACTGTCTTTCTCTTTGTAAAGCCATTCTTTGTCTGTCATTTGGCAATTGAGATTCTGTTTCTTTGAAAGTTTCATTATGACGGGATAAAGAAATTCTTTTAGCGTCCCATGCATACTACGACGTATATTCGATTTTCGTCTTGGCATAATGTTAATACAATATTTAAATTTTAATTAAAGAGATACATACGTGTGGACGAAACAACTACGCATTTAGTCTGTGCGAGCGCCGATAAACCAATTCTTTCAGCGTCTGATGTAAATACGCATTTAGTCTGTGGCCTTACATGCTGTCAGACCGGCCGCCGGGCATGCGCCTCACGTCTTTTCCCCAAAGGCCGCCGCTCATGCGCCTAGAGTCTTGTTCCCAATGAGCAAAAAAGTTTCGTAAAGCGGTCGCCGCGCATCGTTGTTTAGGCAGTGGAAGCCACGACAGAATTTCGAACGGCGGTTTTTTTCTTTGACTTTTCACTAAAAACGTTACTGCTCGGCTCCCTTTTGTCATAGATTCATGCACCTAAACCTTCCTCGACAAATGCTGTATGGAATAGTGAAAACCGCATCAAAATCCGTCCAGCGATTCTCGAGATTAGCCCGAACAAACAGACAGACTCCTACCGGGGACTTAACTTTATCTATACATAGTATAAAATAATACCTCTATAAAGTTAACCAATAGCACGTTGCTTTAAATGCAAGGTTCTGAGGTGTCGTTTTGCCTCTTACCGTCATCCAATCAAATCGTAGTCGTGTAGCTTTGTGATTGGTTAATAAGTAATAGCGAGCAGTGGAAAGAGGCGGTTCTGTGATTTTCCAAACCAATTTATGAATTATTCTACGCAATATTACAATGCCACGAGCTGTGGCTTTAAACGCTACTGTATCTTAATTTCCTCTTTTTGGTGTTCCAATGTGGCCACCAGGAATTTTCGCTCAGGTTTAAGATGTAATCAGTGGAAACCGCACAGAGCTAATGACTTTCTAAGAAGTTAGAACGAGTAACAAAATATCAAAGAAACTATTTGAATGAATGAGCCAAACCTTGGCAAATGTCCTGTTCTTTCTCGTCCTCTTCTAGTTCTGGAATGCTTCTCTGTGTAGGATGTTTAACTAACTTGAGTTATCTGATAGTTGTGTTCTGTGTTCACAAGAGAGTCGACCCAAATTTCATCCCCACAGTGAAAGAGAATCTTTTTGTACGCGAGATAATCCGTAACTGCTCCAAATTTCTAACGAGCCGAATAACAGGAAATGGTTGCATCAGTTAAACTTAACCATTTCGGCCCGCTAGGATTGTTTTTTTCACCTATGCATTTTACTCCAAAAAGAAATGCATTTTCCTTTCTTGCTGATTTTTCTCCGCTTCTAAAAAGCTGATTTGAAAAATTCTTTTAGTGTTGGAAAGAATTGAAAAGACTTGCTATGCTTACTTACACCGGATATTTTTTTCTTGTTTCGTTGTAGGATTTCAAAAAAATATTTTTATTCAGAGCTGAATGGTCCTTAAAATAGAAGCGCTCCCACCCCTTCCGGTGTGTGATTTGCGGGAGTTACGATAACCAGTCACAAATTTTGATCGATAGCACCTGTAATACTTACTGGCGCTATGTACACAGTTCAACCTGCATGTAACGAAGTCGAAGGGAAGGTTATAAATATTCGATATCTGTGAACTTCGTTATAACAGTTTAAATTAAAAAAAAAAAGGCTATTGTGGCATATTACATTATGCTAGCCAATTATGAACTATTCATCACTTAATCGAAGGTAATTGATAAACAGTTAATTAAAAAATATATAGCTGTCAAAAAATATGTGTGAGCTCTGCAATAAGCAAAACATTTACCAACTGTAAAAACTCAAGTAACTGCCAAAGCTTTTAAATTTTACGTGTTATTATTTGATTTGCTGTTTGCATGTTTCTTGGGAAACATGAGTCAAAGATATCGTATTTTGTGCTCGTCATCATAGCGGTTTTAAATGTTTTCAAACTTGCAATGACGCGGTGGTTAAGATGTTTCTAGACGCAAAATAAACTCCAAAGAGAGATTAAGTGATAAATGTGGCTAAGGAAGGGGATAAAGGAGCGTGTGTTACAAGCGGGGGGTGAAGTAGTAAAAAAACACCAACATTTTTGTCTTCACGCAAACTGACCTGTCTGTAAGGGGAACCACGGAGTGTAGTCAACGGCTGGTAATTCCTTTTTTTTTTTTTCCTGTGAAAGAGAAAGGGGTAAAAACTAAAAACTGAGTGAATGCCACTTCACTTATTTTGTTTGTTGATAACCCTGAACTTCGATACATGCTGTTTCTCCAACTATATTGTTCGTAATATGCGATTAAAATAACAAGGGAGTATGGATTTTGTGTTTGTCTTACAGCACTGGCTCTCTCCCTTCCCTGGAACCAGCTACCGTAAATTAGGGACGGGGAACTACTTATAGCCCATTGAGTTGCTCACGGTGGTCGTCAAACCTCCAAAAACAAAAAAACAAGACAACGCAGCATGTAATTTGAGAGAAAACAACCATACCTTTACGAATCAATATATGCGCCGTCATTATCTATCACCTTCGGCCATCGGTCGGGCAACTGACGGATTCCAGCCATGAAGAATACTTCGTCGCGTAACGCGATGAAGTCGTCAACACATAGGATTGGATTGCACTTCGTCACATGTCCGGAACCGTACAGCAGACAAACCATGTTGCATCGATCGGAACAAATGATAGTCTGAAGAGGCTATGTCGGGACTATACGCCGGGTACTCCAAAATTTCCTAGCCAAGCGTCAATAACGTTTTCTTGACCGATTTCACGACGTGCGGCCTATCGTTGTCATGCAGTAATTTCACTGAACGCAATCTTTTGCCTCTTTTTTTTTTTTTTTTTTTTTTTAATGTTGGGCTTTTTTTTTTTTATGGACGTTTCCGACAGATTTCCTGGTCCAATCGCAGCAATTGTTGCTTATAGCAATCAGCAGTAACAGTTTGACCCTGTTCCAATAGTTCATAATAGAGAACACTCTTCATATCCCACCAGATGCACAGTAGAACTTTCTTGGAGTGAATACTACGTTTCGGTGTCGAAGACTTTGCTTCACCGGGGATCTACCCAGTGTTTTTGCGTTTGGGATTGTCGTACCATATCCACTTTTCATCACCCGTAACGATTTTCCACAGGAAAGACTTTCCGTGTTGTTTATTCAACAGATTCAAACACTTCATGATACGCTCATCCTTGTTCCTCTGGCTCAGGTCATGTGGCACCCATTTCCCTTCCTTCTGAATCTTTCCCATTGCGCGTAAAAGATTGAAAATGGTTTGTTGAGGTACTCTCCAGTTGTTGAACTAGTTCTTTTTGCGTTTGAGACGAATCTTCATCCAGCAATGCTTGCAGTTCCTCATGTGCAATCTTCTGCGTGGCGCCGCTACGTTCTCGATCGCTAACATCAAAATCACCTGCTTTAAATCGTCTAAACTAAAACTCACACGTGCTTTTTCGATACAATATTATCCCCCAGAACAGAACAATGCACATGCTTTTGCAACACTTTTTCCTGATGAAATTCGTAACGAATGCAATATCGTTTGCCATCTTTCACCTACCGATGTGCAAGTGCGTTTGAATGTTAGGCTTTTTTTTTTTTATGATGATCATAAATGATCATAATCTAGAGGATTTTAGGAAGGGAGTGTCTAACCCCAGGTCTTAAACAACCCTTAGAAATAGGAAGCTAGGAGATTTGGGCTAGAGTGCCCGATAAGAAAGTGACACGGAAGCGAAATAGAGGGGAGGAGGAAGACTCCCTTCTTTATTACCGGGGGGGGGCAGTATCCGGGGTCCGACGGCTTAACGTGCCCATCCGACGTACGGCGGGTATTTAGTGGATCGAGCGTTTGTACCTGCCTGGGATCGAACCTGAGGTCCTTTCCGTAGCAATCACGAACGTTGCCCACTATGCCACCCGCGGCCCTTGAATGTTCGGCTAACTTCTGTGTTGCATTTTATACTCTGGACCAGTTGCGCTCACATGACAACAACGCAGGGTATATTTAAATTATCGGTATATATCACACAAAAAACGCTTTAAAACTTATTTGTACACCTAATCAAAATCTGAAATTAAATGCAGAACATTTTCCGCTAAGAGCAATATCCGATGCAAAAAGAATTTTTCAAGTCGGACGCTTAGAAGCAGAGATATTGGTAAGATCGCAATTTAAAGTTACGTCCCCTAGCGGAAAAACTGGACACTACTTGAAAAAGAAATGGTACCCAAAATAGTCTTTCTAAATGGTATCGAAGGAACGAGAAATAATTTTTTTCAAACAGATATTTCGAAGCAATGATAAGGAATAAAGTGAATTTTAAATTCAATAGCATCTGCATTTACGCCTTCTATTGGCAAAATTATTCATCGGAAAAAAATTGGAGAGCAAGGATCATCGTTTTCACATTTCAAGCTTCGCAGTGCGAAAAGAATTTTTCAAATCGGACTAATAGTTTTAGAGATGTGATGTCCACAGGCGGACGGACAAAGTGATAACATAAGTACAGCGAAACCTCTCTAAGGCGATCACTGCTGGTTCTTCTAAAAAACGATCGTTCAGAGGGTTGGCCGCTAAATAGGGGAAGGTTTTAATGGCATATCCAGTGAACAGTTTTGAGATTAAACCTTTGTAATTTACTGCATAATTTATAAATAACGTATTCTGAATTGCAACATTCCAGACATGATAAATTCCAGTTTATTTACAGTGCAGTATGTATGTATATAAATAATAATAAAAAAATACTGCAGTATATGTTTTACAGTTACACATTCGGAAGGTAGCTATAATAGTGGTAATCTAAAAAATTTATTTGGAAAACGGATGTAATGTCCTCTGCTTAAGTTCATCAGATTTTTCCTTCAGCACAATTTTTTCTAAGTTTTCTTTCAGCTCACTGAATACTGAATAGTGTCTTAATCTTTCCTTTCAGGGCAGTCATTCCTCTTAAGTGCCCTCTGTCCGGCCAAAAAGTGGGGTGAAGTAAAGATGAGTTTTAACTGCCACTCCCGTTTTCAGCCTTTGTAGGAAGTATGAGGACGGTGTTTCTTCTTTACGTTAGTTACTACGTAAGCCACTAGAATTGCCTGTGATCGCTGATAACTCTCCCCCCCTCACCTCCGTGTAAGAGGAAACTTTCTAGTAATTTAAAATGAACCCGCCATACTGATGCACATTTGTTTAATTTATTGTTCCATGGTATAGAGAAAATTTTCAACGGGAATAGTAATTCGGACAACACAGTTTTTATGCAGTGGGCCTTACGCAAAGATGATTGTGTTAAGCTCAGATCAGATAAGATCATACGTGGAGGATGTTAGGAAGGGAATGTCTGACCCCAGGTCTTGAAGAACCCTTAGAAATAGGAAGCTAGGAGATTTGGGCTAGAGTGCTGGATAGGATCGTGTCACACAGAAGCGAGGTAGAAATGGGGAGAAAAACGCCCTTATTTATTACCGGGATGCCAGTACCCAGGACCCGACGGCTTAACGTGCCCATCCGGATATTTAGCGGTTCGAGCGTTCGTACCTGGCTGGGATCGAACCCGAGGTCTTTTCCGTGGCAGTCACGAACGCTGACCACTAGGCCACCCGCGGCCCGGTCGTGTTAAGAGGGGATCAGTGGTCTTTTTTAATCACTTAAGATCCCGAAGAAACTTCAAAAAACCTGTAGAAAAAAAAACGCAATTGTTTTTTGCAAGGTACAAGTCGCTCGATTCCAGACAATGAACGTACGTGAAACGTAATATTACGAGCATCGTTCTGGTAGTTATAAAACAAAAGACGAAAGTTCCAGTACACATCGTGTGGAACGAAATGAAAGGACAATTATTCCAAAAGTCGATATTTGTGTGATATATACGAAAACATGGCGACCTACCTCAAATCAGTGGGCCCGTAATATTATGGACCTCGATTTTCTTGCACTGTCGTTAACGTAATATTACATACCTGGATGCTAAGTGGTTAATAGGGGAAAGGTTAGCATTAGCGCTATGGGTTTTGAAATCGGTTCCACTGAAAAATGGTCGTAATGAGGGGTGGTCGTCAAATAGTGGTGGTCTCTAAGACAGGTTTCATCACTGTACTTACTTTTTTGTTACAAATGACGTGCTAAAAAGTTAACATTGCCTATCAGGATCGATTTTTATTCATGTGCAAAAATGCCGTAATCTGTATCCGAGAAGGTTCAGGTTTGAGTTATTGCGCTGGATCAAGTCAGTTTGAATTATTGCGCTGGATGTTCTTACCTCGATGGAATTTGAGTTAGCTAAGTGTGATGATCGTTAAAACGGCCGTGAAACATCTGTACCACGCCTCATCGTTATATCAATATATTTATTGCGTTTTATTTTTCTTTCTCAAAGCTTGGGTAACCCCAGCCAGAACCCTCATTGTTCTCAATCGTACCGCCAAAAACTGTATAGAATTTTCAGCAAAATCTGCTTTGTTCATATGCTATAGAATCGACCAAATGTTTTTTATTTTCGGATTTTCCCACTTTTCGTTCGTTATTTATTCCGAGCACACAGTGAACGATGCTATTGCGCCGTTGTCGTCGAGGGTCACACAGTATAAATGCGTGTCGCCGTCAAGGTCGCTATTTTTATTTGCTTTTATATTTACATCACGTGTCGCGTCCCCGCTAAAATCACAATGGAATACGCGTGCAGAGTCGGAGAAGATGCTTAACTTTCTCTGTCTGCCCACGCTTCGCCACGCAGAATAAATGTCCCTAGACTCCCTCCCCCGTCCCCTCCCTCCTCCAGTCTGAGGCCTGAAAAAATCCAAATAATACGACAACGGTAATACCAGCGCTCACAGCCAGCAGCTTATCATTTGGGTATTGAAATCAGATGGAAAGCCGGTTTCTTTATTTTATTTTAGAATTCTTCGTGAATGCTTCAGTGCTTGCAACGCATTCAACCATTCGGTTGCGGTTAGGCGTAACTGTGATGTAGAGATTGTGAATTTATGTGTTTTCTCCTCAGGGGGATGGCTTCTCTAAACACCAGTTTTAAACGCTTTCTTTTGCTTAAACACACGTATACATGTTTGACACGTAAGTAAAGGAAGTAAGGAAATGAAATATAAGTGCAGTCACCGTGTCATTTAGATTACTCAGAATCGGTAGAAAGACATTTTTTTCTTTTAACATTATTATTGTCTTCCGAATTATATATGCATTGCTATTTAAGAAAAATTCCAATTCAGCTCAAAGCGTTTTATGAGAATAGTTACAGTAGTCTCTTAAGGGTAGGATATATCTGCCTGATATTTCCAAAAGAACTACTGAATGAGTCAGCTTAATGATACGTACAGACTGCCCCGGTGACTGAGCTCAGACCACTTGCCCGAGTTGGGCCTGGATCGAGGTTTTGTCTTACGGCACTGGCTTTTTCACCTGGAACCAGTGGCTCTAAATTAGAGATGGGTTGTGTAAGCGTCGGCTACTTATAGCCCATTGTAGTGAAAAAAAAAAAAAAAATGGTGAGTATAGATAACCATAGATTTCTCTAGTTCTTTTTATGAGTTTAATCCTGATTCTTAGGGGATGAAAATATTTTACTAAATAAAATAATGAAAGTAAGTTTCTTGGTTCGTTTTTTTTTTTTTTTTCGTTTCGAGGGTAATGACCAGCATGAGCAACTCGAACAGTCGCCCGTTCCTAATTTAGGGCCACTGGTTCGACGGAACGAGGAGAACCCTGTAGCACATTACATCGATTCGACGTCGAACTTTTGATCGATTTTTGGCCGATATGAAACGTCGAATATAGATATTCATGCCCACTTTTGTTACATCTTTTCGACGTCGAATTTTAAACCTTATTAAGTCGATACCAAATCAACAGTAGACTAAGATTCACCTTTCGAGAGAAACATATACATCATTGCTACGTAGTGTAGACGTCGATTCTACGTTGATCTTATGCAGTCTAGTCATCGATTCTAGTACTGTTGTAATGTCGAATCTACGTTCACTCTACAATTTAGATGTTGGAACATGAAATTCTAAACTTTTAATCGTAGCATAAAACGTAGAATGTATTCGTATTTGTAGTACGATTCTACGACACTGTCTACGATTAAAAGATCATATATATATATTTATTGTTTCAACATCCAAGTCTTTTCAGACGCATTCAAAAAGACACACAATTCTCAAGAATTTCACAGAATTTTTGGTGATCTTTCAGCATCGCGGACGACTGCTCGAGTTGCTCACGGTTGTCGTTACCCTCGAAACGAAAAAACAAAATAAAAAACGAACCAAGAAACTTACACTGAAGTGCCAGAAAAACTGGTACACCAGTCTAATACTTGGTAGGTCCCCCACGGGAGCGCAGGACTGCAGAAATATGACGGGGCATGGACTCCACTAGCTTCTGGAAATATGCTGTAGGCAATGCACACCATACTTCCTGCAGAGCGTTCCACAATTCGGGTGTATTCCGCGGTCTCGAATTCCTTTGTTCGATAGCACGTTGATTGGCATCCCAAATGTTTCCTATCACGTTCAGATCTGGGGACTTAGGTGGAAATGGCAACACCCCAAACTCAGATTAATGTTCCTCTAACCATAATGTGGTGTCCCGACACTTGTGTGGAGGTGCATTGTCCTGTTGGAACAGGCCTGACCCATCAGCATGAATGCAGGACATGAACGGGTGTACCTCGTCAGAAAGGATGCACACATAGCGTTGGCCGGTCACAGATGTTTGTAGACGTATCAGGGGTCCCAGTGAAGTCCAGCTAAACACACCCCATACCATTAGGGAACCCCCACTAGCCGGTACAGTTCCCTGTTGACAGGCGGGATCCATGGCTTCATGGGGTTTGCGCCACACACGAATCTTTCCATCTGTCCGATACAGTTGGAAACGCGACTCGTCAGACCAGGCTACTTGTTTCCAGTCACCAAGTGTCCAGTGGCGGTGTTGCCGTGCACAAGCAAAGCGCATAGCTCTGTGTCGTGCACCCATCAAGGGGACTCGAGTTGGGCGTCGGCTCCCAAAGCCCATATCGTGCAGGGTACGTTGCACAGTCCGCACGCTGATGCTTGTTGAGGCTCCAGCATTAAATTCCGATTATACCTGCGAGAGTGTTGCACGTCTATCACGTGAAACGATTCTTGACAGCCGACGATGGTCACGTTCACCCAATGTCTTTTTACGGCCGCACTAGTATCGTAGGTTGGAGGTTTTGCCGGGATTCTTGTAGTAACGGTACACCCTTGCAATGGTCGTCCGTCAAAATCCGAACTTCGTTTCTACCTCCGAAATACTATGGCCCATCTCACGAGCGCCAAGTATGACACAGCGTTGAAAATCGCTTAAATCGTTATTACTTGTCATTCTCATGCCGAAAACAGCTCTGACAGCTGGCAAGGATGTCTATCGCTTTATATACGCCCTGGCAAACGCAACCGAGTAGGCGCATAGGTGACGTTGCTATGTATTTTGCATAAGCTCGTCTGTACCAGTTTTTCTGGCACTTCAGTGCATGTACTTTTATTCTTGCATTTAGTAAAATATTTTTCATCCCCTAAGAATCAGGATTAAGGACTATCCCTAATCGGGATATGCGTATGTTCAAATTATATATCTTAAAAATCAATTCTACTTTAAAGGAACGAGACTCAACTTCTTATAAACATACTTAAGACAAAAAAAAAATAAAACTTTTAACTTACCGGCGAAAAAGGAGACAGGTTAGAATCATGTCTTACAACAGAAATAATACAACCGACCAACACCCCAGCATCCAAAAAGTTTGTTTGACGTAATAGTTGCAAAGGTGCATGCGCGCGATGCTTACAGATCGCATAAAAACATCGATTAGTCGACCTAATGGAACTAAAGGGATAACCGGTAGGGAGCGTAAATGTAAATTGCATTTTTTTCGAAATCTCTGCTTCCAGAACTTGGATTTTAAAAATTGCGTGATGAATATTTATTTTTAAGTTAGGACGATGGATAGTTTCACGCATTTCACAATAAAAATGCTTTGTCAGTAGGGGGCTTAAGTGCATATTCCTTCGTATAACAAGCTTGCAATCGTATCTTCGCTTCTAAAAATATGTCTGAAAGTATATTTTCTCAGTCAGACGTCACTCGCCGCAGAAAATATTTATGTGCACTTTCTTTCTCAGAATGTTCAGTTTTTTCTCTTAGGGCGTTAACGTAAATCTCTGTAATGATATCTCTGCTTCTAAAAGTCCTATTAAAAAAAACACCGTTTTGTTATTGATAGTGTTTGTAGTGAGGAATACTTTTAATATATTTGCCGCCAAATTTTGTACCACACAGGTTTTCCAATAGGGTGTGTAAGTGTTCGTTTCTATTTGTACGAGGGTCGATCAGAAAAAAAAAAGGTTACGTGTTCGAGTAGAAGAAAAGAAAACTCACCAACCAAAGAAGTGTTTGTGCGATGTGACAAAGGATATGGCGCACTACTTCTCGACGAAATCATCGTGACGATTCAGACATTTGTCAGACCGCACGACCAGCTTGTTCATTCTGGACCGAAAAAAACCAAAAAACATTGTCCCTGCTGAGGTAGCCTGTTTGTTGCAGCTGTTTTGACGTCATCGTCACACGTGAAGCGAGCACGAGACAGGTGCTGTTTCAGGGTAGGAAAGAGATAAAGTCACTAGAAGCCAAGGCCGGTCTGTATATGCCGGGTGCTTCTACACCTTCCACCGGAATTTGTGGAGCAAGTGTTGCTGGCGGTGTGAGGCCTCGCATTATCGTGAAGGAGAATAAGCCTCGCATTATCGTGAAGGAGAATAACCCCATCGTTCAGCAGACGTGGTCGATTTCTCCGGGTGTTATCGTAGAATTTTTCCCGCGTGGCGCAGCACTGATCAGCGTTGATGGTATGTCCATGCTCAAAGAAGTCCACCAAAAGCACAATCGAGGAATCCCAGAAAACGAAAGCCATTCCAATAGACGGTGTGACTTCAAACTTCCTCTCGGAGGTGAAGTAGTGTGTTTCCATTGCATGGGAGCTCTCTTGCTCGTGGGAGCGAAGTGGTGGAGCCACGTCTCGTCCCCAGTCACAATATGGTTAAGAAAGCTCTGTCTGTCATCAGCGTAACGCTGCAGGAACATCGAACATGCCATCATTCGTGCTGCTTTGTGATCGACGGATAATGAACGTGGCACACATCTGGCACAAACCTTGGATTACTGCGAAACATCCACCACAAGATGTTGAATAACGCCATAGCTCAATCCCAGCTCGGACGCAATATGGTGCAAAGTTGCCCTTCAGTCGGCTTGAATCATTTCGTTCACACGTGCAGTGTTGATTTCTGTCGTCGACGAACCTAGGGCGTCCACTGTTTGTGCGATGTCAGTTCCCTACATCATTCCTGGCGAATCGAATGGCACAATTTCGCCACGTGCTGTCGAGACATCACGTTTGTCACCATAAACTTCGGCGAGCTGCCGTTGAATTTCGGCTGCGGGCACGTCCGTGGCACATAAAAACCTTATCACTTTTATCATTTCGACCTCAGACCACCTTTCCAACCGCTTCGCCATTTAGAAGTGCCACTGCGCATTTCACGCTGGGCACAAGAGTTCACTGAAGTACCTAGAGCACTAGCGCCACCTCTCGAACGTGCATGTCATGTATGCCACACATACGACATCCCGCATTTACTTTATACCAGTGTAACCTTTTCTGTTCGACCTACGCACCATACTTCGAACCGTGTTTTTGTTTCTTAAAACCCAATTTGAAAAATCCATTTTGCCTCGGAAACACCGAGGCAAAAGGGATTTTTCAAATCAAGGCTCTGGGTTTAAATCCCCGGTCAGATGCACCAGGAGCTTTCAACAATTTCCGTGCCTAAATTATCGTTCCCTGTTATTCTGGAAATATTGTACAGTAACTGCCTTCGCACTTTTTGGTCACTTTACGTGTAATAAGCAATGTCTGCCCCATACGTAAAGAAATGTGATGCACCTCACTGGATCCCTAAACATTTTTATTCGGTTCGTTCCTTCAGTGGCAGGATGCCGTTAGTCTTTTTCTTAATGTATTTGACGAAGCTAATTTCATTTGTCAAAACTGGGCGATACACATAAAATAAGAGTGAAGACTCTCTCTCTCGTTCGAAACTTAATAAAGAACTTTAATGGATTTTCCAAGCACAATGAATCTAGCTTCAGTGCTTATCGTTCTGCCAGCAAATGAGAAACTTCCACTGATTTTTGCATACCCATCCGTTCTTAACACTGCGGATCCCGACTGCTAATTAGCGCGAGCTTAATCGTTCTTTCTTGCACTCCGCTGCAAAACGCCCAAGAAATACCCTCCGGACGCTTTTAGGTGTAATCGTAAGAGAGATTTGGCTTGGGGGCGACGCACGTACGTCGATTCCGAACTGTGATCGAAACTCACGACAGCCCTTTAATTCTCTTATACCTTCCTGAAACCTCAGGAGCTGTCAATCCCCTTTGACTAGCAGCCATAAGAAGGCAATCTTTTCGCCGGACCTAATTTGAAGACATCAACTAAGCTCGTTTCTTCCATCAACCAACACAGGACTGTAAACACCTGCCGACAACATCAGTACAGTGGTACTAGAAAATACGCATTAGCGTATATCGCTATTTTTGTGGTATTACATAGCATTATTCAACTGTTTACCAAAATTGCTTATCCTTGCTGTCGGGCGCCAACCTGCCTAGAGACCTTTCTTGTCTTACGGACACTGCTGAAAATGGCGCGAAAAAAGAAACTTCACGAGTGAACGTGAATATTACAACATATTTACAATATTTAGCCCTAAACTGGGTCAGTGAATCTTACATGTACCATTGCTTTTCCAGATAGTTTCCTGTAGCGCAACACATCTTTGTTCCAACCGATTCTAAAAGTCTGTGCCAAGCGTGTTAGGCACATCCCTCTTCTCTGTATTCCTGGAGTTATTTGATCTCTGAAGCTTATTCTGTGGTTTCAGATACGTTAAGGGGCTACAACATGGCTACGTTTCTCCCCATACGCTCATGAATACTAGGCCACAAACTTCCTTCTCTCATTAAAAGTTCAAGCAATAGTATCGCACTTTTGCGATTTTTTCAGTCATTACATAACTTGCTGGACACCAAAAACTGGTATCCAATGCCTCGCTCTTTTTATGTATATATTGCTGAAAATCTCAGCATGCTTGCATTATTACGTCGGGCAATAGAACCTATACGACGCCCTCCGTAAATGTAGATATGGGTTGAGGCATTGAGATCGCCCTTTCTTGGAAGCAGACATCATCCTCAATTAGAAACCGGTGAGACTTCCTTGCCTTAGACACTTGTCGGAGTCATTTATTCAACTTTCAGCTGCAACACATTTTAAGGAAAATAACGGTCTTGATACGTTTCTGCGTTCCCACGTCAACTAACAGTGTGTTCCTTAGTTGCATGACAGTTTGTTAGAAGCGCGAGTTAGACTGCTTTGGCATAATATTGGTACGGTGAAGTGAGGCTGCTGATTAAGCCGTGCCTGTTCCAGGCATTACTATAACTTACACTGCAGTTCTTGAAAACAATGGAAGCACTTTTAGAATGGAAAAGCAGTGCCTTTGGAACGCTCGTCTTATGCAACACATTTAGAGACATTGATGGGCCATCTGAGTATATTTCCAGATCATATCTCAGTAAAGTAGGTGCCACATGTATCCGAAAGCAGTCTTACGGTAGTTCAGTGGCACACCATTGGAGACTGTCTCATCAAATGGGCTTAAGTCTGCGGTATTTCCATGTTCCGCGTTCTCAGTTTTCTGTTGAGAACTCGTACTTAAAAGTGGCGGAAAACTTCATTTCCTTCGTAGCTTAGTAACTAATTCTTTGGGTACAAAATTATATTTAAATTTATATTAGGAAGTTCTTTTTTGCTGTGAACGAGAACCTCAGCTTTGAGCTAAGGCTTTTTCTTTCGTGTATCATTTTCCATTCTTTCTTTCTTTTTTTCTTTTTTCTTTTTTTATTTCTTTTTCAGGGGCAGAGGATTTCGGTCCTGCAGCCTGTTATTTTTTCTTTCTTGAGGGAGGGAGGACATTAGTCCTTGGTGTTCGTTGTTTTTTTACGCTTTCCAACCGTAGATTGAAGAAGCGTATATGCTCCAGCTTCGTCCGTCCTCAGGATAATTCGCGTAAAAATGGTTCGATTTCGATGAAATTTTAGTATGTGGTAGGGGACCACTGGGGACAAACCCTATTGAAAATGGGTGAAATGGGGTCAAAGGTCAGGACATAGAAGCGGGATCCATTCCATTATCCTTATGCGTCATAACTTACGTAAAAATGGTTCGATTTCGATTAAATTTTAGTATGTGGTAGGGAACCACCTGAGGACGAACCCAATTGAAAATGGGCGAAATGGGGTCAAAGGTCAGGACATAGTAGCGGGATCCAATCCATTACCCTTATGCGTCATAACTCACGTAAAAATACTTCGATTGCGACGAAACTCATCATGCTGTTCCGGAGGTATACTGAACCGGTTCTGTTGAATATAATCGAAATGGGGTCAAAGATCAGGACACAGGAGCGAGATTTATTCCACA
Organism: Macrothele yani; assembly: GCA_039090855.1. NCBI lineage: Eukaryota > Metazoa > Arthropoda > Arachnida > Araneae > Macrothelidae > Macrothele > Macrothele yani. The sequence goes on from CM076998.1 coordinate 93,939,454, forward strand.
GCCATTTTTCTTCATAACTTGACTAAAAATGCTTAGATTGCGACAAAACTTTATCATGTTGTTCCGGAGGTATACTGAACCGGTTCTGTTTAATATAATCGAAATGGGGTCAAAGGTCACGACACAGGTGCGACATTTATTTCACCGCCATTATCCTCATAACTTGAGTAATGATTTCTGGTATGTTGGAAAGCGTATCATAATCAACGCATTGCATGATTTTATTAACTTGTTCTTTCTTACTTTTGTCCATGGTTCTTACTGGGCCTTGAAATCCTTGAAAGTCCTAAAAAACAAAACGGTAATTTTCAAATCCCTTAAATTTTTGAAAAATACCTGCAAAAAAAAAAACAAAAAAAAAACGAATCACCTTGAAAAATCTTTAATGTGTGGAGCTGTAGTATATCCTTTTATTTTGTGTGGTCTTTTTGGTGTACTAGAAATATTTTCGAATTTGTATCGGACCAAATGCACTTTCACAAGTTTTTTTGTTTTTTTTTAATGAAAACCGGGATGTTTTTAAAATACCACGATCTCTCCTAGCCGCGGAATTTCGGTATTGCGATTTCAGAATAATTCTTACAATGGTAACACATTGTGACTCTCAGGTCACGAAAGTCACGGAAAGATTGCGAAGTAAGAATGAGGTCAAGAAAGTCAAGTTAAGATCATGGAATTAAAGTCATAGGTAACACAACCGTGTTAGTTCTAGTGGGATGAGAATGTTGTGCCCCCCCCCCCAATTTTAAATTTTCTGACAAAATTTCTCTTTTAAAGTGTTATTTATTCTCCTGATCATATTCCTCATTTTTAATGTTTCTGGTCATGCTCTTTCTTTCTTCCCTTCTTTTTTTTTTTTTTTTTTCGGAAAATAGTTGCGAAGATACAATTTCGTATTTTCTGAAAACAAAAATTTGCCGGTGACGGATTGAAACCGCATTTTTCTGCTTCCGAACCTAATGTTTTCCCAATTAAGCTACACCAACGGAATTTATCCCTGCAGCTTTGCCGTCTTGGCATGTGCCCCTCTGTACTGTTTCGGGTCCTTCGCAAACCATGCTTCTGAAGTAACTCCGTTTAGAAGAAGAATTTCTCACTAATTTTAGACGATGTGTGGAAGTAGCATCACACATGTTTGGAAGAGAAGAAGGAATTCTCATTAATTCCATCCGATGTGTTGAAGGAGCATCACAAATTTTGTGAAGAACCCAGCTGCCAGTATATTTATTTCCACAATCGGGAGCCAATGTGAAAACACAGATTTGACGGTGACGCGGATCGAAGTCGCATCCTTCTGCTCCGAAGCCGAATGCTTTCCCAATTAAGGTGTATCGACGGAATTCATTGCTGCAACTTTGCCGTTTTGATATGTGCTACCTCTGTAGTACGTCTCATTTTTTTTGAAGAATTTTCCGAAGGAAATGCATGTTTTCCTTTATTTCAAATAATCTGTTCAAAATCAATCAACTCCTTTGTTCTGCCTTTCAGAGACGGCCGGCCCTGTTGTGGTCCGCCTGGATCCGAATTTTATTTGCACTCTTGTTTAAACTGACTGAAAACGCTCTCTCTCTCTCTCTCTCTCTCTCTCTCTCTCTCTCTCTCTCTCTCTCTCTCTCTCTCTCTCTCTCTCTCTCTCTCAACTGTAGAATAAGGATGGACAACTCATTTATCTGAGCGCCATTAATTGATATTTTGTTTCATTTGTAGGAAACGGGACGTGAGGCTCAGAACGAGACGTTATTTCATTACATTTGACGTATTGAGCATTTCAAATTAGCTAGTTAATTACTGTCTTTACGCAACAGGATGTCGATGTCTCGCAACACCTGGCACGTGACCCTGAGGCGTACTGCATAACTGGAATTTTAAAGATATGCTGAGGACAATCAGACGAAGGAATAAAATAAATAAATAAAAAAATCCCTGTTTTGCTATTTTTTTGTTTTTGTTCCAATTTAGAAACCTCGCGCGGCGCTTTGCTGGAACACCATCAGAAATGTGTAGCAGCGGTTTTCATCGTCTCTCCCTCTCTCTCTCTCTCTCTCTCTCTCTCTCTCCCGCTATTGCCTTGTTTCTTATTAGAAAAATATACACCGATGCCAACCGCATGTGATAAATCCTACAATGGGACATTTATTTCATACATAAACAAGCAGGGCAGCATAAAAATGGTCGGCATTCTGAATTCCCAGCATCATCATTTTGTGTTTGAGCACAAGACCCTTTGTCTGCTTGGCCGTGTTCCAGATGGCAGATGATATTTTGTCTGCCAAAGCAGCGTGGAGACAGTGAGAGAGATAGGGTTAATGGTAGACGTAAAGGAAGTGAATGCTCAGCCGAGAAACCTTCATTACATGCAATTTTCCATAGAATCGATGTGCCATTCAGTTTAAGTTGAAAGCTAATGACGGGGCTGAGCGAAAACTCGTTGCAGGCTACTGCTATCAGAAATTTTGAATATAAACATTGTATCGTTCACAAATTTGGAATAATGCAGCATACGAGCAAAGAGACCCACCCCCTATTGAATTCCAACGAAATGAAGAAGGAAAAACAGATGGGTTATAGAACACTTATAGAAAAGCACATTGAGAAGTCCATAATGTTTGAAATGGCAGTTAAAACTATTCTGTCTTCCAGTTGCGAAGTCTATGTGGTACGCAAGTTTGACCTATGTGCACTGTAAAAAAAAAAAAAAAAAAAAAAATTCTGAAATTAACCAGCCACTTTCTGTGATTCCTTTCGTGAATTAACGGAGCATATTTCTAATACATTTTCCGTGAAATGACATGCAGAAACCTGTTTTACACAGATTTTTCGTACGCCAGAAAAATCTATTCCGTCGTCCAGTTGCGAAGTGAATTTTCATTAACCTTTCCGCAATTCCTATCTTATATTGACGGTAAATTGCCGTTTTTAAGATGTGTTAATGAATAATTCTGGCCGCCCCGGTGGCGCAGTGGTCTAAGGCGTTGGCCTCTGATCATTCGTCCGTAAGGGGTCCGGGTTCGAATCCCGGTTAGGCATGGATGTTGTGTTTGTCTTACGGCACTGGCTCTCTCCCTTCCCTGGAACCAGTGACCCTAAATTAGGGACGGGCGACTGCTTATAGCCCATTGAGTTGCTCACGGTGGTCGTTAAACCTCCAATAAAAAAAAAAAAATAAAAAAAAATAATAATACTGAATTTTCACAAACCTTTCCGCAATTAACGAAACCTCTATTCTCACGTTTCCCGTATTCCAGGAGCGGCGGAAAGTGAAGTTCGTTGACCGGGCCCGAAATTTCGAATTGTGGTGTACCCCCTGCTTCCCGGAACAAACAGAAGAAAAACGATGCCTAAGGAGCTTTGTTGGGAATTAGGACCACCCGACCACTTTCCTAGAGGAACTTTCTAAGGCACATCACAACAATCGCACATCTGCCAAATAAACCAAAAAAAAAAAAAAAAAAAAATAAATAAATAAATAAAAAAAAAAAATAAATAAATAAATAAAAAAAAAAAAAAAATCTTGGTTGAAATTATTGACCAAGCGGGGCCCTGGCAGCCCGGGCAGTTCCGCCGCCACTGCCGTATTCATACACTGCAAAAAAAAAAAAAAAAAATTCTGAAATTCACGAGCAGTTTCCCGTTATTTCTTTCGTGAATTTACGAAGCATATTTTTGATACAACTTTTTCTGTGAAATGACAAAAAAAAAAAAAAACCCTTGAATTTCACGGATTTTTCGTACGCCAGAAAAATTCTGAATTTTCATTAACCTTTTCGCAATTCCTTTCTTATGTTGACGGCAAATTGCCGTTTGTTAGACGCGTAATTCTGAATTTTCATTAACCTTTCCGCAATTCCTTTCTTATGTTGACGGCAAATTACCGTTTTTTAGATTGTTAACGGGCAATTCTGAATTTTCATTAACCTTTCCGCAATTCCTTTCTTATATTGACGGTAAATTGCCGTTTTTAAGCGGTGTTAACGGATGATTCTGAATTTTCAGAAACCTTTCCGCAATTTCTTTCGTATATTAACGGAAAAACTCCGCTCTCACTTTTTCCGTATATATATGACGAAAAAATTTTGGTAACAGGAGCGATAGGCGGGAATACTTTTCTTATTAATTTTTTATTAACTGTAAAATTTCAATCGCCTGTTAGTCGTCTGTCGGAAGATCTTGATTTTGAAGGAGCATCTGTAGCGAGATCGGATATTGTGGATAGCATATTGCATTGGTTATCGTGGAACCGGATATTCCTTCCTCTATCATCCCCATTTTGTGCACCAGCTATTTTACATTGTGTCGCCGTAAAACATCGGTACTTAAATTATTGTACAAGTGATTGTGCGGTGTCGATGTATCCAGTATTTGGGCCCCTTAAGTCAAAAGCTGAATTTTTAATGTGCAGTATACTTGCCGATAGGTCCTAGTCTTTTAACGAGTAATTCCGTTTATTTCAGCAAATTTAGCTTCGGGTTTTTCCGTATTTATAAGAAATTCCGCAAAAACAACTTCTCTCTCTGTGTCTGTCTTTTGACTTCTTTTCTGACATACAAGCAGCCTTAAGTGATACGTAAAACTGAGTTTATTTTCTTTCAGTGAGGCACAGCTGGAAACGGCTGAAGAAGTGTCAGTGGTGAAAAATGGTATCTATTTTTTGAAACGGACTAACCTCCTGTCGTCTAACTAAAATGTCTTAGTTTTTGTATATTGTGTTAACCAGCCGTCATAAAACAGAGGAGAATAAACTGGCAAACTGGCCAACGCAGTGGCGTACCTTAAAATCTTATCCCCCCCTCCCCCGCAAAGACTTGTTTCGAGGCCTTTTTGCGAAAATCCATTAGCTTTCAAAACTCAAACTTTTAACTTCCATATTATTAACTAGGTTTTACGGGTGTTTTAGTAAAATTCTTTGGAACCTACGACAGGGTTCCCACTCATCCTGGAAAACCTGGAATTCTCAGGGAATTTGAAAATGGTTCCAAAAATCTGGAAAACTCAGGGAAAATTACCCTTTTTTGTAAAAATCAGGGAAAATTACCCCCCCTTTTTTTTGTAAAAATCAATGGATACTTTATTTTGCCAAAAAAACTTATTTTTTCAAGATTTCAAACTTTTGCTTGCAAATTACTACCTGCCTAGAATTTGGTAGATAAGTATTTTTTCTGTTATGTTAAGTATTTCCTTTATTCTCTAAAAAAAGATGCAAAATTGAATTTTTAAAATTGCCAGTTATTAAGCTTTTGTTCTATTTTTGTAGGCAGTTGTTATAACATGGAACAATTAGGAACAATGGCCCCTGCTTGAAGAAACACTTCACAAGAGAACTAACCAAATGATGGATCAAAGTCCTTTGCCTGTTGGTTCTCTTGAAACATGTTTCTTTGAACAGAGCCATTCCATCCTTAAGCTCAGCTGCATTGTGTTATAGAAAAACTGAAACTATTCAACTGACAGATTTTTTCTTACATATGACCTTTTTCTATGGGAATGTATTTACAAATTCCGTGTGGGTAGTATTTTCACAAAAGTTCACGGAACTTTGGTACAGAAAATAATGTGCACAGTTAGTTGTTATTAATGAAAAGCGGGTAATTTTATAAATACAAATTACGTAAAGAATTTACAAGTGTGTGCTTTGGTGAGAAAAATGAATGGAATGGAATGAAATGTAACAATTCTTTGCAACATGCCACTCTGGAAAACTTTAAAAACCACCTGGAGAACCTGGAAAAGTCAGGGAATTTTATTTATTTATTTTTTTTTACTTTTGAGTGGGAACCCTGATCGAGTATTTTTCGTGAAATCAAAATTATTTCACTTTATTGCGTGAAACACAAATGTGCAAGTTATAATTAAAATGATTGCTCTGGTTATCGGTACAAATTACTACGCAAAATGCTTACATCAAAGATAATCACATCATGCAAAATTTATTATTTCAAACAACTAAAGCTGCTTTTGAAATACCTCACGATTTTACACACACAGAATGCAATTGCCGTGTGACACTGTCTAATGACGTTTCCGATTTTCACGAAATGTCACAACTTAATATGGAAGCAAATAACTAAGTAGCGATTAAGAACTGTTGCACAAAAAAAACGTAAAACTACTTGAATTATTTACTCTAGATATAGTAAACACACTTAACATAATGCCACAATGTTTTGCACATAGAAAAAAAATCTTTTTACTGTTATAAAAACAAAATGACACAGGTCTGATTTTTCGTTCCCGCGAAGAGCACCTTTTAGTTCATTATATTCGGAAGGATACATAGTTATGTGCAAAAAACTGTAATAAATAACACCGTATCCTCATAGGTATAAAAATTCCACTCACTGAACTAATATTTTTTTCACATTCTCTCGTTAACATACCTGCATAGAAACTTGCAACGGCTGTGAACTTGAGGCCCCTTGTAAGAGCAAAGCCTATTAACAAGGGGCCTTAAGTTCTTGTTGCTGCTTTCCTGTCATCCATTTTATTTTTATGCACTAAAGCAACGAAAATGATTTCTATAGATGTTACGTATTAACTGAGAAAAATGATTTTCTTCTCAATACTTCATTCAAAGCTGTCTTAATTCTTGGCTATTTCTTTAACGAGTTTCATACGAAGTTTCCGCAAAAAAATATGACAAGTTCATTGTAATAAATATTTTCTGCTGCGAAAATAGGTTAAGCTTAGAGAAATGTATAAAAATTTAATTTTGGCATACACATGAAATTTCTAGAAAATAGGAACTGAAACGTGTAAAATTATTTTCTTTCCCGAATTAGTTTCTTTTTTCTTTGAGTTAGAGAACAACGCCTATTATTGATCAGTGGTGTATAATTTAGAGGTATCCTGAACGGCGAAGATCCAAACGGTATGTCACGCTGGCTGATATCATTGACAGATAGACATATTTGGGCGCATTTACTCTTAGAAAAGGAAGGAGGTGTAACTACTCTTAGAAAAGGAAGGAGGTGTAACTGTCCTTTCCATTGGCAGGTTTGTCACTGCATGGCTTATTGAACAGAATAACTGCATGGATGTGAAAGATTGGTTCCTGAAACATTGATGTTGGAGAGATCATTGACAACAATACCCGTCGTGCAAGCAAATTATGGCAGTGTCGAGAAGAAGGATAAAATAAGTGTGGCTGAAGGGAAGACAGGTGTGAAGTAAGTATAGCTGAAGGGGAGACAGGTGTGAAATACGTGTGGCTGAAGGGGAGGCAGATGTGCCATACAAGCGTAGTCTATTTTTTGTGTGTATGCAAATAACAATTATTCAGTCACACCATGAGAAAATTAAGTGCACGATTGAAATCTTAAAAATGTAATCTTGACTTCGGTTTTGCAGTTTCAACCATGACATGATTATGTGCAAAATTCAGATCTTGAGCTTTGTCAACAGGTTTTCAATTTACATACTCTTTATTGCTTATGCGATTATTCTCTCAGATAAGAAAACTGATTTGACGAGCCTTTTGAATTGCCTAAATTCAAATTTATTACATCCACAAGATTAAATTAATTATGTGGGAAAATACTGCAAACTTCATCAATATACTTCAGTTTGAATAGTTAAGTCATGTGCTAAAGTACATTTCTTCACGTGCCAATGTTGCGCATGCAGTTGGTAAGGTCCTTAAAATTTTTTGGGTGGTGTTTAAAAGTGCTTGTCTTTTGTGGTAGAGAAGGAGTGACTAGTTTTTCGGTATTTACGACTATAGAGCCTTTGCACGTGACGTCACAAAACTGTCTGCTAGACTTCCGGGTGGTTAGAAAGTACCCGAGCTGGTCTCTCTCCAGCTTTTCAGTAGCTGCTGCTGTAAATAAAGTTTAAAAATTTTTTCTTTCTGACAAAGTTTGCCATCTTAATTTGGTGAAAAAGCAACGTCACGAGGAAAAGTTTAGGAATGAATGTTATAGAAGATCCATATGACATACCTGAAAGATATTTTTATCGTCTGGAGTTTTGTGTTGCTACAGGTCTTCCTCATCTGAACTATCACGATATTTATAACTATTTAATCGGCAGTTTTTCGTGTTATATCGGAAAAGCTCTAAAATCTTATAAAAGCCTTGATGCATATAAATATTTTACCAATGGGTGGGTTAGAAATATATTAACTCTGAAGACTGAAAACGAAAAATTTCTTATCCGGTCAAAGGTAAGCTGTTACATTTCTGACTGGTTCCAGTGTGTATGGGTGGTTCCAGTGTATATTGCAATAAAAAAAAAAAGGAAATACCAACTTATATCCCGAAAAACGGACTAACTATTTTTTCACCCCCCCCCCCCCCCCCCAAAGAAAAAAAAAAGATCCGGGAAAACGGACGACACAATAATGTATGGCAGCACCCTCTAATTCTTTGTGGACGTATATCCTTAAATTTCGGTTCGGAAAAAAAAAGGCATCTGTTTCAGTATTTAGAAATCAGTAACAGTACAAAATCTTGAAAGTTCACGAAAGCTTAGCAATTTCCGATTTGACAGCATTCAGCTTAGCAATTTCCGATTTGACAGCATTCAGCTTAGCAATTTCCGATCTGTCATGCATTCAGAGCATTTTAAACAGAATAACAAGAATTTACGTAGAGACTTGAAAATAATACATAAGAGTGAGCAAGAAAATGTACCGATATAAATTCGGCTATTAACGTAGTAAAATATGCAGATTTACGATACCTGAAATGAAGTGTTTACTGCAGATCCTGTCATACGGCCTGGGCGACAATGCCTTCCGATTTACGGCTATTTTCCACATAATCAGGCGTTTTTCTGCCGCTGGAAAGCGATAAAAGGAAATTCCACTACCTTACTCGTACTTTGAGAAGCACCCATACGCCACACAACTTTTAACCATTTCTAAAACTTCAAACAATTGAGTGACAGAGGGTCCAGAAATCGCTTCGCCATGTTAATCCTATGGGAACCTTAGCAGCCGAACTTTCTCTTAACCACTCGGAAGTATAACCGTGACGTCAAAAATGACGTCGGTGCAAAGGCTCTATACATGTAAATCAGCTTCACGAATCAGCCCCAAATGTAGTTTCCCATTCATGTTTTCATTATACTGTCCTTGGTGGCGACGTTCAAAATCCAATATATCCCGGTGAAAGCCTCGTCTTGCTCCACCTATAGTTACGCTCTCATATTCTTGAATTAAATCTTAAATTTATCAAGATGAGAATAAAAGATATGGACTTTCAGGGACATCCTGTAGCCCTGTAATTCTTCACCAGAGTCTCAACCATCTCCACATAGTTTTAGACCTTGTGATAGACTATATACGAAGCCCTTGACGAGTGCGACAAAGGTGTTTGAAGCCCTTTCTCCATTGTAGTGAGCATATTGGGGAATTCCTTGCCCTGCAGGATCTTGTTTATCTGTTGTTCGACGAAGACACTGGCTTTGACCTTTTCCTCAGACAGCTTAGGGAAGAAGTCTGACAGGTACTTGTAGGCTGCCGACTCCTTATCTATAGCTGTGACAAATTGTTTCATAAAGCCCAATTGGATGTGCAGTGGTGAAATCAGTGCTTTCCGGGGTTCCACCAGTGGCTCCCACATGGCATTGTTCTTCCCCACTGAGAACTCTGTCCGCTGTGACCAGTCTCGCCTGAGGTAGTTTGCCTTGGTGTCCCAAAGGCAAAGATGGCAAGGAAACTTGATAAAACAGTCTTGGAGACCCATCAGGAATGCCAACATTTTGAAGTGTCCGATGACCTCCCAGCCATACTCATCATTCTTCAAGGCATCTAGCAAGCTGTTGGTGCCCTGGGTTTGTCTTGATCCCCAATAGGCATGCCGAAATATTTCTTGTAGGCCTTACACATCTTAACAGATGCTTCCATAGCGTACTTTTTTCTCTTGCTTTGATAAATTGCTCGCATACATAGCAAAATGCGTCTGCTGGATTCTTGCAGCTACTTCATACCATCTTAGAAAAATTCAGATATGTATCCACTTAGGCAGCTGGAACTAAACTGATCTAGTGGGCTTCATGCCATGGCATTATACCACTATTTAATTGCTGGAAAGTTCTAGAAGGTTTTCGAGAGTTCTAGAAAATTCCAAAAGTTACTCATGTTTAGTCAGCACTAAATCCATCTGGAAGGTTCTGAAAAATAAGTAAACTTCAAGATATCACCCTCCTAGTCACAGAAACAAAGTTTGTGGGGAATTATAGCCATTTTGTTATACTTTTATGGCATCAGCAATTAAGAAGTAAGCTAGAAACAAATAATAAAAAAAAAAACTTTGTAACATTGTGTTTTTTCTTTACAAATTCACAGCTGCTATATTTTTATCTGTACAAAAATCTGAGAACAAAATAAGTAAATGTCCAATTAATTATTTAGAAACGTGGCTACTTGGAAAAAAATCAGCTTTGGCGGCGGGAGGAAGGGGGGGGGTGATATTCCGATTGTGCTCGCCTATGAGTCCTCTATTGCATGTATTGTTCTCTGCGTACCCTCATGCCCTTCTCCTCAGCGTATTATAATTCTTGATCGTGCTTTTCTAAGAGCTGTAATAAAATATCAGCTTATTAACTAAAGATAATAAGATTTCTCAACGAAATAAGCCGTGATATCTAATTCTGGACCCCTCTGTTCTTTAATGAAGTGAAAATTGCGTTGTCCCAATAGTCTAAACGCAGTGGTGGGGTCACTGAGAAAGAAAAGACAGGCATCAAATGTACGCAGGGGCCAATGCTACGCTCTAATGAAGGCGAAATTGCCGGTGTAAATAGCAAATTAGGCGAACAGGATTATTGAAAAAATGTTTTGTATTTTTCTGTTTTTTATATATGTATTCATTAGCCATCGGAGCTGCAGCAGTCAATGACACCGCTGCTCCCCCCGCGGGGAGGAAACTCCGGGGTTAATGTTTACAAATGCCGCGGAAACAGGTTCAACCGTCTGGCCTGCCTGCCAAGCCCGTCCGAAGCTTTGCTTGATGAAGTTTAAAAAAATAAAAAATAAAAAGGTAACTGGTGGAACGACTTGTTGGTCGAGAGCCCACGTCTAATCCCACCGGGTCGGCCATGGGCCGCATGCGGTGGTCTGTCGCCGGATGAACGACAAGCTACGGGTTGCCAGGCTTTGCCCTTTTTTGTCCATGAACAGAACTCGCCGCCTCTGATCACTGCCAGGCCAGCACGAGACATCCCCGAAACGAACGTGCACGTGTTCCAATGTGTTTGTGCTGTTGCACACACACAGCCCACGTGTCGTGAAGATCTCGTGGCGGTCGCTGAAAAACAGAGGCGTAGCTAGACATTTCTGCGCCCAGGTCAAACCACAAAATATTGGTCCCCTATCTTTTCATTTTTAGCACGTCTTTTGTAAAAAAAGATCGTGCTTATGTTATCGGTTTATCCGTCCGTCCGTCTGTACCCACGAAATCTCTGCAACTATTAGTCCGATTTGAAAAATTCTTTTAGCATTGGGAAGCTTGAAATATGCGAATGATGATCCTTCATTTCGGTTTTTTTTACGATGTGCAATTTCGCCGCTAGAGGGCGTAAATGCAGATGATGTCGAACTCAAAAATACGTTTTATTCCACATATTTGCTTCTAAACATCTGATTGAAAAATTTCTTTTATCTTTCGATTCCATTTATGTCGAAGAGTGTTTTAGACATAGTTACATTTTCAAATTACGCATAGATTTTCCGCTAGGGGGCGTAAAAGTAAATTACATTTTTCCCGATAACTCTTCTTCTAAAACTCCGATTTGAAAATTTTTTTCTTCAGCGGAAACACCTCCTGATAGAAAATCTTTTGCGTATAATTTCAAATTTTTGGTAAAGCATACTTTGGCCACCAGGGGCGTATTGTTAATTTTTGCTTCTGATGTATTTGCCATAAAATCTGAGCTTCTAAAATGTCGATTGAAAAAATTCTTTCGTGGACTGACGCCACTCACATCGATAAACCTTTTCGGAGTATTTTCTTCTTAAAATATTCCACAGTTTCTCCACAAGGGGGGCGTAGACGTCTTATTTTTGGGAATATCTCTACTTCTAGGAGTCAGTTTTGAAAAATTCCTTCTTTGTTGGATAGTGTTTTCAGTGTGACATGTTTTTCATATAATTTCAAAATTTTCAAGTAATTCATAGACTTTCCGCTAGGGGGCGTAAATGTAAATTGCTTTCCCCCTATATATCTGCTTCTAAATCTCCGATTTGAAAAATTCTTTCTGCACTGGGTACAGCTCCTGATGGAAAATCCTTTGCGCATAATTTCTAATTTTTGTAAAAAATTGTTTGGCCACTAGGTGGCGTAAGTCTTAATTTCCGCTTCAGATGTATTTGCAGCAAAATATGAGCTTCTAAAATCTCGATTGCAAAAATTTCTTTGTTGACCGATACTACTCATGTCGACAAACCTTTTAGGAACATTTTCTTCTTGAAATAATGCATAGTTTCTACTCCAGGGGGCGTAGATGTATATTTTATTTTTGCCAATATCTCTACTTCTAAGAGTCCGATTTGAAAAATTCCTTCTTTGTTGGATAGTGTTTCCGATGCGAAATGTTTTCCATATAAACTCAAAATTTTCAAATAAATCATAGACTTTTTGCTAGGGAGCACAAAGGCAAATTGCGTTTTCTGCGTTATTTCTGCTTCTAAAACTCCGATTTGAAAAATTCTTCCTCTACACATACAAGACCTGGTGGAAATTTTTTCACATAATTTCTAATGTTTGGTAAAGAATCGTTTGGCCACTAGGGGGCATGAGTATTAATTTCTGCTTCTGATGTATTTGTAGCAAAATCTGGGCTCCTGAAAACTCGACTAAAAATTTTTTTTTTTTTTCTTGTACCGATACCGCTCATATGGCAAAACCTTTTGAGAATACTTTCTTCCTAAAATAATGCATGGTTTTCCCACCAGGGGACGTAAAGTCACATCTTTTTGTCGATATCTCTGTTTCTAAGAGTCCGATTTGAAAATTTCTTTCTGTGTTGGAGAGCGTTCGTTACCGGTGCGAAATGTTTCTCATATAAATCCATGTTTCTCATAACGCACAAGTCTGCAACCAGAGGGCGTAAGCTCACGATTCCGTTTACAGCAATATCTGAGGGATTAAAAACCCGATTGAAAAACTTCTTTCTTCCGTCAGATACTATTGTTTTCCATACCGGTTCCATTGCTTTTGAATAGCTTTGATAAATTTAATTTGCTTCAGAACGGATTCAAAAGACGTGCTTATTACACCCGAAAACTCGGTGTCATCTTTCTTGTTTTTATTTTGATTTAGGAATTTAATGAGAACCGCGAGTAACTCCAAGAAATACAAGCAGTCACCAGTCCTTTATTTAGGGCTTCTGGTTCCAGGGAAGGGAGACAGCCTGTGTCATAAAACACCCACACACACCACCCATGCCTCATCGAGGACTTGGATCAGGGCCTCTTAGGCTAACGGATGAACACCGACAAAATAATTAACGCCATACCTCAGTGGCATCTCCATGCGAGGCGCAATTCAAACTGTGCTGTGTCAGTGGCCGGATGCTAAGAGGCGTTGACTTCCATTACTCACCTCGGATGCTGGATAACCATGCCTCCGAGGTGTAGTATGAATGGTGTTAAACGCCATTAACACCATTGTGTTTAATACATTAACACCATTATGTATAACACCATCTACTCTGTCTCTTCGCCGGAGCCACTGACTCTAAATTCAGGACGGGTGACTATTTATATTAGAGGTCTGCACGGGCCTTAATTTGGAAAGCCCGGCCCGTAAAATTTCAACAATTACTAAAACACGAATTTGGCACCTGGTGCACTCGGTCATTCGACTCCTGAAGATTTTTCGTTTTCTTAATTGTTACACGTATTCTATTACAATAAACGTTAATTCAGAATATTTCTGAGAGACTGTATAAATCACGTGACGCCCGAGGAAGGCGGCTTGTATGCTTGAAAATTTTGCATTAAAAAGACAATTTTCATGCCTTTCAAATTTTCTGGGTTTTCAAATTTTCATTCCCTACCGCCGGACCCGGAAATATCCTTGGGGAGAGGGGGGGGGGGGTTAATTCGAAAAGTACGAAATATCCAGAATTATCCGATCGCTCTACTGGGAGAAGATTTTATGGCTTTTATAAACTGCACCTATCTCTACTGGCATATCATATCGCTGGAACACAGTATGTCTCTGGTGTGTGTGGGGGGGGGGGGAGGGCATTTGTGTCGCTTAAGATGCGATGTTCCAGACTTTGTGCTATCGTAACTCAAAAAGTTTTTGCATTTAGTGCACTGCACAACGTTTTCCGGCCGACTAGTTTCAGAACGGGACAGTAATTTAAAATATTTCCAAATATCGCTTTTCCCCTTTACATTGTCTACAAGCACATATTCTCCGGAAGCGATTTTTTCGCGAAAATATTTCGCTTTCTTTAACTCCATAATAAGTATTGAAGAGTATTTATCAGCAACACTGAACTGAGCATATGCTAAGGAAAAACAACGACAGACTGCCCAGCTAATCAGGGTCACAGAAGTTTTGAAAACGGCTGCCTGAAAGTGCAAATGGGGGAAATACGGCACAGATTTATACACAGAAGTAAGTTTCTCCCAGCCCATTTCTCCCCTGCCATTTAAGACAACTTAAAAGCTTTTCACACATCTAGAGAACAAAGTTCGCCGAGCAGAACAATAAAAAAGATCGTCTGGTAGCGGGTGGCTCGGTTTAGAAATGCTGCAGTTAATAGCCTGCCCTTAAGCATGAGAGGAGGGTGAAAGTGAGAGAGAGAGAAACCACATTCACTTTGTAAAACTAAGGGAGCTGACCCACTCCAATTGTTTTGTAGGAGGGGAGGATGTCGTAAAACTTCTATTTTTTCCATCAGCGGAAGTTATTCAATCTTATAATGCTGCTGTGTGTTGCTAGTTTTCCAAACAAAAAAGGCACCGCACAGCGATTTGTTTGCTCATAAAAAAACAAACAAAAAACCAACCCCTGCTGCTCGGCCCGTGTCGGTTTTACATTAAATATTGAAGGCCCGGCCCGTTTTCCCAACTTGGAAATGAGCAAAGGCCCGTCCAGGCCCATGCAGACCTCTAACTTATATCCCATTTAGTTGCGCATGGTATTCATTTTGCCCCTCAAACAAACTATGACTGTTTGTGCAGCTTTCACCAACTGATTCGAAGTTCGTACATTCGGTACCTTATCAACGGGTCGAATGCGACTGGTAGTAGTGACTCGCAGCCACAGTAATGTCAGAACAGCTCCCAGAGAATCTTCTACATTTGAAAGGTACGTACAACCACTCCTTCGTTTCTGAAAGCGAGCAATTAACATTCCTTGAATATTTTACGGAAGAAATGCGAATTTTAAACTGTTAAGGCTGCTGAAACTGTCGAAACGTATAAGCAATTTCTGTGAATGGACAAATGACAAAGTATGACCCTGAAAAATATGTACCAGAAACTCGTGGAAATAGTTCGATTCTAATTTTAATCAAACTGAAAGCAGCGAGTATTGCGCCCTCTCTTGAGCTATGCCTGTAACTGCGACGCCCTAGTTGCGTCTCTGCTGACAAAATTTGTTTGACTTCACTGAGTGATAAAGTTGTGCGGTCACTGGTGTGCTGTGTCGATGCAAATACTTAGGAACAAATTTTTCTACACTCACGATTTCTATTTCAGTCTTAGGTGGGTGAGCATTATTCATTACTGATCGAATTCTATGACAGATTGTAAGCGAGACCATTCGGACCCAGTTTTTTTTTTTAACATAAATGTAAACGAGATTTATTGATTGATTGGGAAATCTGGAAATAACCGATACCTACACTTATCTTGAGCAGCAGATATCAAGCTAGGGTCACAAATTAATAGACGTATAAAACCTGGTTGCAGAGCTTTTGGAAGAAGCAGGAGAAACTTAGGGATACCTTCATCTAGCAGTGGATTGATAATGGTTGACGATGATAATTAAACAAACACACGCTATTATCAAACGTATTCGGACACCACAATGTTTTGGGACAAATGGCTTTATTATCGCAATTAGTAGTTAGTCTGTCCAACCTTTGCTTGTATGACAACGGCAATACGTCTACTTTGAGCCAATTTCCGGTAGGTCTCCGCAGGACTGGCTCGCCACTCGTCATGCAAAGTTGCTACCAAAGTAAAGAGCGGAGACGGTCGTGGTGTTCGATTTCGTATTCATTGCTCCAGTTCATCCCAGAGGTGTTCTATGGGATTAAGATCAGGAGTCTGAGCCGTCCAGTCTAACAATTCCACCTTCTTTTTCTTTTTTTTTTTTTGATTGGAGGTTTAACGACCACCGTGAGCAACTCAATGGGCTATAAGCAGTCGCCCGTCCCTAATTTAGGGTCACTGGTTCCAGGGAAGGGAGAGAACCAGTGCCGTAAGACAAACACAACATCCATGCCTCACCGAGATTCGAACCCGGACCCCTTTAGGACGAATGATCAGAGGCCATCGCTTAGACCACTGCGCCACTGGGGCGGCCCCACCTCATTTTCAAGAAACTAGTCCTGCACACGCCGCGCAGTGTGGTAGGAAGCTCGATCACATCGGAAGTGACAGCGGTCATTTCCATAATACTGCCACATTGTTGGTAGGGCAGAATTATCCAGAACGTCGAGGTACACTTCAGAGTTCATGGTTTGTGCTTATAATAACCAACGGGTCGAGTTCCATCTACGAAAAACAACTACATGGTTCGTACGCGCCTTGAAAACCTTGAAAAGTTCTTGAATAAAAAAAGTTCATTTTCAAGTCCTTGAAAGTACTTGAAAAAGTTTAAGGCTCTGTAAATAGAACTTGATTTTTTTTAGTTTTGTTTTTTAAGTAATGATATGAAAGAGAATGTGTTAAATGATTGTTTATGCTATAAATATGTATAGAAGATTTCTGTGTAGTTCCGATAAAACACCAAGCTGATCAAATAGCGCAGAACTTGCGTTCAACCCAGGTGAGTGTGTGGAAAGCTAGTGCCTTGGCTATGATATCACTATAAAGTAAAGCGTCAGCCATAGGAGTAAATAAAGTAAGTAGAATGATGTATTCGCAAATTGTGATGGCCTTCTGTTTACTGAGGTTAGGGACGCGTTCTTGGCGGAGGGTGGAACTTCCGGGAATTGCTTGTGCTTCATGCGTGAAACCTTCGTCTCCTGGCTGCATCTAAAAATGCATCAAAGTATCAAAGTCATGCATCAAAAATAAAAAGTTAAAGCAAACAATAAGTGTCATACCAGCGGACGAATACGAAAATAATATACCCTTTCAAAATATTCCACGAAATACAATGATTTTGAAAAACACCAAAACAGGGGGGTAGTTCGAAGTCAATAAAATAAATCAGCATGGGATCAGGGCATAACAGGTAGGTCGTTAAAGGTGTGCACACCCCAGCTGAGATTAATGGTCTGAACTTACTAAAATACCTACCTACTGACCGACCGACAGTACACACTTATGATAATTCAGGTTTAAAAAGTCCTTCAAAAGTGCTTGAATTTATTTTGCTTGAAAGAGTATGAACCTTGAACTCCATACCATGATGGAGCCTCCGCCGATCTTAATATTTGGAAGAACACAGTCCAACGAAAATCGTTTGCCGGACTGTCGCCAAATCCAAACACGCCCATCAGATTGGAAGAGTGAAAAGCGTGACTCATCAATCCAAAGAACAGCTTTCCAGTCAGTTACAATCCAAGAACGACGGGAGACACACCACTCCAAACGGCGCTTCGCTTTCACGGTAGTGATGTGTGGCTTGCGTGCTGTTGCTCTAACAGAACGAAAGTGCTTCCGGGTTTGACGACCGCCGTCCAGCAGCAATCGCCCGTCACTAAACTGGGGCCACTGTCTTGCGGAGAAGGGAGAGCCAGCATCGTCAGACAAGCACACCATCCATGCCTCATCCGGGACTCGAACCCAGGCTTATGTTCGGTGGCGCAATGGTCTTCTCATCATTCGTCAGAAAGGGGTCCGTGTTCGAATCCCAGTGAGGCATGGATGTTGTTATTGTCATACGGCACTGGCTCTCTGCCTTCGCTGGAACCAGTGGCCCTAAATTAGGGACGGGCGACTGCTTATAGTCTATTGATCAGATCAGATCAGATCATATGTAGAGGAATTTAGGAAGGAAGTGTCTGAACCCAGGTCTTAAACAACCCTTAGAAACAGGAAGCTAGGAGATTTGGGCAAGATTGCCCGATAGGAAAGTGACACGGAAGTGAAGTAGAAAGGGAAAGGAAGACGCCCTTATTTATTACCGGGGGCCAGTGCCTGGAGTCCGACGGCTTAACGTGTCCATCCGGCGCACGGCGGATATTTAGTGGTTCGAGCGTTCGTGCCTGCCTGGGATCGAACCCGAGGTCTTCTCCGTGGCAATCCCGAACGTTGACCACTAGGCCATCCGCGACCCTAATTATAGTCCATTTAGTTGCTCACGGTGGTCGTTAAACCTCTAATTAAAAAAAAAAAAAAAATGGAAGTCAGTCTCTGCGTGAATTCATTCATCTTTCATTTGCCATAACTGCCATACCGGATTAAGGAGCCAAAACAGCTCTTTAAAAAAAGAAAAAAAAAACAATAGCTGATTAGAAATCACGCTGCTTCACCAGCAGCCAACATCGAAACTCACATGTTCTTATAAACATCAAAGCTGCCGGTTGGTTCTAAATTATAAATAACACAAATTGAATCTTTTAAGTTATGTCTTGCCTCGAATTCTAGGTATTTCAGCTCCTCTCCCCATTTTTGTTTTTTTTGTTTTTTGTTTTTTGTTTTGTTTTCCCGGACATTTAGACGAGAAAACTCATGATAATGTTGAGAAGAAGTACTTCCTGATAACGTTTTTTCAACTTAAAATAAAAAATAGAAGAAAATATTGGTAAGGGAAAACAATTGAACACCTGCGTTCTTCTTCCTCTGATAAAGGAGTCTGTGGGAAGCGGTGTATTCCTGTCAACAGCTCCAGTTATTTGTGAACGTCTCTGTGCATTAGGATCATATTCTTCCATGATGATTAAGTGCTGTTCAAGGCATGTGAAGGCCTCATTCGTTTTCTTCACTGAAGCCTTCGTGACAGGGCATCATGTGGGGCTTCAGGTAGGGACTTCTTTGCTTTTGTATGTTAATTAGAACTTCATGGGATATATGTTCTTAATGAAATGCAACTAGTTCATCCCCATCTTCAGTGCTGGCAGCCAAATCCAGCTCATTCATAAAATGAAGTTACATTTTAGTAAAATATAAGTACTGTATTTTCTGATACAGTTGAGGAACATACTAGCGGTGAGTTTGGAGATTTTAAAATGAATTCCGCATCTCGTTTAAAGATGTACCGCATACACACTTGCCCTGTCATGCGACAGCTCGGAATGTTTTTCTTCACTTCATATACGAAAGGGCAATTCCAGTATGTGAAGGTGCAAATGCCAAGCATACAAAATTAGAGGGCAACCTGCAGTTGTAAAATAGGAAGATTTTCGAGTTGATAGGACAAGTAAATGGAATTTCTATGTTGTATAGATGTTACAATTCTTTTTTAAACAAGCTCGTGGCGAAAACATGTCTTCGTTGACGTAGCTGTATTTTTTATTACAATTTCTTATGTACTCTGTTAAATACAAAGTTGTATGCGTAATGTTTTTTTACTGAGTACTAAAACTGTATGTCCGGCCCGGTAAATTTCATGGAATCAGTAAACCAATAATAATAATAATTTAGTCCCTAACAAAACTATTATTATTAATTTTATTTATTTTGCGAAGTCTATTTGGGGAAAATTTTCAAGTAGGTGATTGCTTGATCTCTTAGTGCAAGCAAGATCTTTGGTGGTATTCTCCGCATTAGTTCATTATCGTGCACTCACCCGATGACTTGATCTCGATCTTCGGTGGTGAGTTCCGCATTAGCTCGTTACTTTGCACCCAACCCATGACTTGATCTCTTAAGTGCAAGATCTTTGGCGGTCAGCCCCACTATCATGCACCTAACCGATGATTTGATCTGTTAAGTACAAGATCTTCGATGATGAGTACCACATTAAATCCTTTTTGTCGTGCACCCACCCGATGGCTTCATCTCGATCTTCAGTGGTGAGTTTCGCATTAGCTCGTTATCGTGCACACAGCCGATGACTTGGATTCCTTAGGTACAAGATCTTTGGTGGTGAGCTCCACGTTAACTTATTATCGTGCTTCTAGCTGATGATTTGATCTACATATTAAGTACAAGATCTTTGGTGATGAGTACCACATTAGTTCATTGCCGTGCACCCACCCGAAAATTTGATCTCTTAGTTGCAGGATCTTTGGTGGTGAATATACCACATTAGCAAGATCTTTGGTAATTCTGCTCCACATTAGCTCATTATCGTGCACCCACCTCATGGCTTGATCTCTTAGGTGCAAGATTTTTGGCGGTGAACCCCATATTAGCTCATTGTCATTTCAACTAGCCGATGATTTGATCTTTTAAGTACAAGATCTCCAGTGAGTGTTTCACATTAGCTCATTGTTGGGCCTCAAAGCGATGATTTGATTTATTATGTACAAGATCACTGGTGATGAGTACCGTATTAGCTGATCATCGTTCATCCAACCGTTTATATGATCTTTTGAGTATACAAGATCTCCGGTGAAGAGTTCCACAGCTCATTTCGCGCATCCTCCTGAATGATATTGGACGATTCAGAACGCTTTGTTGAAACTCGTATTTGTCGTGAAAGTGGGCTTAGCGCCCTGACATATAAGGCCTTGTGTATGTATTTGCCCCAAACCAGTAGTTTAGGTGTTTTAAATAAGAATTTTATAGGTTTGTCGTCTTGTTATCTATGTGCACACTCTATTTTCTGTTGTGTTTCATCTAAATCTTGTGGTCAACGATCTACGGCCTGTCCGCCATTGAACTATAACAACAATGGGATAACTGATAAAGGCGTCATGGATTAAACAAATTGCAATTTTCAAGCAAATAGCGATAAAACATATAAAGTTTGCCGTTTTTTTTTCTTTTCTTTCTTTATTTTTTAATTAAGGCTCATCTTTTAAAAGCGTGGCGTTTATTTAAGCACTACTGCCTGAAATTTTGAAAGATATCTCCTTCTGATTGAATTATCGTAAAATTTATTCAAATCTTTGGAGACTTTATCTTTGAGTACTGAGACGAGGCGGACAATGAGAGAAGAAAAATAAGCCATGTTGAAGGAAGTAGATATACTAGTCGTCACTCTTTTAGCTCTGTTTTGGGTAAAATTCTGCAGTGGTTTGACTTTTCAAGAAGGAAGACTTAGCTCCCACGCTGCTGTAAAGTTTTTAAATTTTCTGATAGAATACCTAAGCGCGCTGCTTGAGGAATTGAATGCCACTGAAATTAATCTTACGTTCTTAAAATGTTGAACGACTTAAGTACGAGATGTTGTGAATATAAGAAATGGAAATGACAAGAGAAGAAATTTGAGCATAACGTATTCGACAAGAGTTTCGTGTTAAAAATTCCGTAAAGGATCTTGACAAATTGAGATTACACTTGACTTATCGTCTTACTGTATGTAAATCAGCAGAAATGAACTTTGAGGAGCGACGTTGAACTTTAACTACTTCAACATAAATGCGAAATTTTAGCGAAGAACCTCAAGAAATATTATCTATCAGTCTTACATGCCCTTTATTCAGCCTCAACTGTAGGAATATGCTTCAGTCGTAGCTTTTTAATAACACAGCAATTTAAAGTGTAAAACCAAGGAAAAAATATTTGGTAATATTGTTTTCAGTGATGTTTTTACTATGAACATACCTAAATATTTATAACTGAAGGACGAAGGCCCGGCGTATTAAAAAAAATCGGTTGATGTAGAACTGCACTTACTATTATTACTTAATTCAATCATATCATATGCTACCCGTATCCACGTCAGAAGAATAAAGATGTGCTTGCTTTACTTGGACTTTTGTGTTTCCAAATTGCTTATCAGTTGGCTTACCGAGCTTCTGTGTGAGTTTTGGGGCCCCATAGCAGTGAACCAAATAGTATTTATTAGTTGATGGTCAACGTATACGATTAACAGCGCAGAGATATATTGCCTATGAGAAAACAAAAGCCATCTAGAAGACACAAAGCCATGGCATTAGAGAGATGAGTTCTCTCTTGTGACGTCACGCGGAAACCAAGGCTTCCGATTGGTTTCCAACGCTGTCGTGTTGACGTCAAACACGACGCCAACGTATCAGTCTGGGCAACATTAGAATGGCGTCACAAACGGAGGAAACTCGTCTCTCTAATGTCATGGCATTTTACTTTCTAGAAGGCCTTAGAGAAAACAAGCACGATTTCGATCTGGTGCCTAATTCCGACTGCTCCTGTCCTAGTGGCCAAGTGATAAAAAGGTACGAAGTGTCTGCTAATTGTTCTAGTTCGACCCTGGTTCGATTTCCAGATATGACATGGGGAAGTTTTCTGGATAAGGCATGGGGCAGTTTTCTGAAAACAGTAGCCTTAAATTAGGGACAGGTTACTCCTCACAGGTAGCCTTAGATGACCACGAGTCTCGTTAAATCCCGATACAAAAAGAAAAAGTCTGACTGAAATGTTCTCTGTACTGCCACCGTTTGTTACAGAACATTTTTCACCAGCGTGACGCAGTTGGCCGATCATTAGCCACGTGTCATTGTGGTAGGCTACTGTTGTGGGTTCTAATCCCGGTGCCGAGGATGCATAACGCTATTTTTCTGCGAATGCAACCAGCAAATAGATCCCCCAAATTGGCTCTGGAGGTATAGAGCCATTTCTCCGAGTTTGCACGATGAGGAAGGCACCGGGAAACTACCTCATCGCGTTCCTTATTTCCCCAGGATGTTTTATCACCACGAATGTGAGTTGCTCGTGGTGAAGGGATCGCCTCCATCTTTGTTTATACACGGCACCTGCAAAAGAAGAAGAATAAACTAGAGTCACTTAAATTGCTTCAAAACTCGTTCGCAGTGATAGTTGCATACGATATTGAATATCATAGGGCGTGAAATGAACAGTCCTAACTAAGAGTAATCTTGACGGTAAATAGCGTCACATGGTTACTAATACAGGCTAACCTTTGTGCTTCTAATCCGTAAAAAATTAACGAAAATATAGTAGCGGTAACGAAAATATAGTTCGCAGACCAGTGGCTCAGTAGCCTAAGCGATGGCTTCTTTGACCATTCGTCCGAAATGGGTCCGGGTTCGAATCCCGGTGAGTCATGGATGTTGTGTTTGTCTTACGACGCTGGTTCTCTCCCTTCCCTGGAACCAGTAGCCCTAAATTGTGGACTGGTGATTGCTTATAGCCCATTGATTTGCTCACGATGGTCATTTAACCTATATAGTTCAAGTCTGGTCAACATTATCGTTGGCCAGACTTGAACTGTAACACTGTGGGTTATAATATCCATTGAATAGAACACTTTTTGTTTTTTGAATAATACCTTTTGTAGAGCAGAGTTGCAGTGGTTGAGCTGTTTTATATATTCCTCTTATTTTTGTAGCATTGAAGATTAGCAATTTAGTCGTCGGGATCACTGTGTGGGTATCGCGACAGCCGGGGGAACGCTATTTACCACAGTGTACTGTTCCAACGGTCAAGTTTGGAGCTGGCAGCGCACTCGTGTGGGGGTGTTTTTCGTGGTATGGTCGCGGTTCATTGGTTATCGTGGACAAACCTGTTAACCAGCACGTCTACCTCAATATTCTGGACAGTTATTCCCTACCAACTGTGTGGCAATACTACGGAACCCATCCTTGTTGGTACCAGAAGGATAATGCACCGAGTCATAAAGCAAGGACTGTTAAGGCGTGGTTTGGCGATAATCCCGTATCGTGTGTGGACTGGCCAGAACAGAGCCCTGATCTTAATCCCATAGAGCACCTATGGGATGAATTAAAGCGCCACATAAGAAGTTTGGAACCAAGGCCTACTACTAAGCAACAGTTAGCGGCAGCATTATGTACTGAATGGAAGCGCATACCTATCGCTGTGTTCCAAAACCTTGTCGAAAACATGTCTCGAAGGGTCAGTGTATGCATTAAGGCCAAAGGTGGACCGACACCGTACTAATGTATGTCAATAAATGCTATGTTGTGTTTCTCTTCTAGGAGTCCGGTGACTTTTGTCAAAATAGTGTACATCATTCTTCGCCCTAGGTTACATGAAGACCAGGGTCCCTCCTGCTTTTGTCTGCCGGCTCAAGACCTTATTCCTAACTCCCGACAAAAAAAAAAAAAAAAAAAAAAAAAATCAACTATCAGAGACTTCCACCCTGTCTAAGTGATGCCTTGGCCCGGAATTTTCCCGTGCCGTGGAAAAGCATCGCACAAGAAGCAGGAACAAAGAAAGGATACTTACAATGATGGAATCGCCACGTTTCACAAAATGGCACAGGAAATGTATCTTTAGCTATGCTGCAGTCTAATAGCCTTTCCTTTCAGTTCTTGAGGGAATAGAATATCTTGTTGGCGTCCGACTGTGTACGTGAAACAAGAAAATAGCGTAAAACCGCAGATTCTTTAAGAAAGGAAATATGCGTTCGCCAAAAGATATAAAATACATATGTACATAACAGAAAATGTATGATATTGAAATGAGGATGAACGTGGGGGTGGCGCGAATCCTACAGACAATTACGTCGTTCCAACAAAGCACCAAGTACATACGTATGTGATACACGTTGTGGCTTGTTAAAGAGCAACGTCGCGCAAGAAAGCGCGAATGCCTTTTCATCCGTCATTTGATCTTCCTGGTTGAAACTCTGTCGCAACCCGCTTCCTTAGCATTATTTACTACCACGTAGTGTGATATTATTTCTGAAAGAGCGCCTGTAACATTTATTTATAATGTAATGCTATCGATCGGAAACTGTTTTTTGAAAGAAGTCTTTTAACGGCAGTGCCCGTCTGATGAGAAAATCGATACGGATTCCTCGTTTATTCTGAAAGAGTAGCATCTCTGAAGTAGGCACGCCTCTTTAAATCAGGCAAGAAAGCTAAACAGTGGTCTCAAACATGCATTTCTGCCAGACACGTGCGTGGTCTGGTGTGACAATAATCGTTTTCAGCTCCTAGAATTTTGTACAAAATTTGGGACACCAACTGATTTTCTCGTGCAGCGATAGTTAAGATTGTAAATCTTGTTCATGTTTCACGTATTATTATTGTTTGTACAGTGGGGAACGTACGAACAATAATAAACGTTTGGGGGACACCTCAGTAGTTAAAGACCGCGCTTGATAACCCTTTTCGGTGGCAACACTTCCAGTCACGTGACGGGTGGGCGGTTCCATCCGGTCTCCTCTCGGCGCGAGGGAGAAAATACGATGGCAGCGCCCTCTGGTGGTGGTTCGCGAAAATGTACAGCACCATCTGTCGGTATTTTTTGAAATTAATTTCAATATGGTGATTTTTTTTTATCGTCGATGTTGACGAAGCCACTTTTAATTCTGGGAAATTTCTCAGCCATTTTGATTTTGTAACTGTTATTAGGGTGGTGGTGGGAAATTTTATTTTAAGTGGACTGGGGAAATTTTTTTGAAACCACGGATTTATGTTCGGAAAAAAGCGAAGACAGGGTTTGGAACTACATGGGTTCGAACTTGGGCCGTTTATGATTGAAGTCTGAAGCTCTACCGATGTGACTACCGAGACATTGTTGGGGTTGGTCAAAGAGATTGATACATATGATTCGCGTAATGGAGGAAGACTGCCTGAGGGATTTCCTGTTGGCCCTCTTTAGATTTAATGCAGGGAGGAGAGCGTATGAGCTTATTAAATAATTTTTCATGACGTATTGTTCTTTTTATTCACGAATTTTCAAATGTAAGGCGTTCTTTAAACTCCCCCCCCCCCCGACGTGATTCATACGCGTTTAATCTGGTTCATACATTTTCTTATGAAATGAAGGACTTTTTTTTTTTTACGTTTTAGAATTATTTTTTCTTTAGGGATTTCTTGTAATTAAATATAATCAGTCAGACGACCTGTGAAATCTTTTTTTCATAACTTTTTCTACGTAACATGTTGTTTTTAGTAATTGAAATTTTTTTCCGTATTTTTGTTCATGTTTTTATCTTGCAAAATGAAGAACTTTATTTATTTTTTTTCTTCATGGGTTTATTATATTTTATTCTTTCTAAAACAGGACATATTAAATATTTTCGTTATTTATTCTGAGCAACGTGTTTTCAAAAATTCAGATTTTTTTTGTATTGCAACAATTTTTCGTAGGGTTATTAATTTTAATTTTCTGTAGAGGGACGAAATTTAGTTTTTCGTGCGTAATTGTTCTAAACGTTACGTTATGCTTTGAGAACTTAAAATTTTTTGATCTGTTACGATCGTGTTTAAGCTCGATCATGCTTGTGACCACGTGTCTGTCATTTTATAAAACGAGAGCTCATTGAGAAACAACGTACCCCACCCCCTCCCCTACGGCTGCCGGGTTGGGGGGGGAGTCGTAAGCGTGTGGTGAAACGGTTGACGAAGATAGTATATTGACCGGTACCAACGATGAGCGTGTGACCACGTGTTTGCTTTTTTTTTTTTTTTTTACGACATGTTGGCTTTTGTGTGCCTCATATTCCGACTTGTTGGCTTTTGTGTGATTTATATTCCGAGATGTTGGCTTTGTGTGACAAAAGTATTACCAAGGTAGTAGGGGTAATGAACGTGGTCGGAGCACGTGATACATGTATTTCTGCGTTGACGTCATTCTCCTTAAGGCTGCATACAAGTGTCAACTGGTGTTGTGCGTGTTCGTGCTTGTACCGACTCTCGTCTCATGCTTTGGTTCCATCCGTTGCTAACGGCCACAGGATAGTGCCCGAGGGTTTCTTTCATTTGATCTATTTCTTTCATTTGATTGGCTGTTTTGTTTTCGAACATGAGTACTACAGGGTATCACTTCATTTCAGTATTTGTCTTCGATCGATGCAGAGCTTTCTAGCCTTCCTGGAATTCCTGTTTTGTTCAATATTTTGTTATCATGGCAGCTGTAAAATCTATTGGAAGTTTTTCGATGATGCTGTATATGGATAATTTGCCAGAAAATTGTTTCCATCTAGGAGATAATATCTTCGTTTACGTATCTTCATGTGCTCATCAAGTCGGCGTGCACATCAGAGAATTTCAATGCTATGGCAAGCAATGCTATCCAAGCAAATCTGGTATTTGTATGTCTTTAGATCAATGGCGTGAAATGATGGATGAGAAGGACACTATATCACGTCATCTAGCCTATGGAATATCGGCTCCTAATTTTTCATTCTCGCGGCTTCTGAAGGTAAAAGTTATGCCACAAACTCATGAAATCAGTATCAGTAAAGAAATTTATAGTTGGAAGGCTGTGAAAATGTACAAATCGAATATTCTTCTCTCTGAAAATCTGTGGAAAGAATTACTTCATATTTCTTTCAGTGTATGGCATCAGGTGGTAATAGAATTTTACCGAAATATACCTTTTCATACTATATTCAAGGAAGAGATACAATCGAATGGACAAACCCTGACTAGCAATTTCACATCACCAGAGCAAAGTGAAATGCTAATTAACGAACTGAAAATGGTTCTTACAAATGCAGTAGTTGAGTATTTGAAAGAAACATCTAGATCAAAGTCTTTAGATTTATCTGAAGTGTATTGTGATGAAGAACATTTCTGCACAGCCTTTTTAGGAATAGAATGTAGTAAAATTGCGGAAAAATATCTCGAATCCCTAAAGAAGAAACTTGCTATCGTTTGTAACGGATGCTTTTTTACAAGCAATAGATCTACAAATTATTTTGAGTATGATCAAGGCAGAAATTCGTGAAAGTGACTTGGAATAAGAAATCGTACGTAAAGCAAACATCTACACAAAAGAAAAAAGAAAACCAAAGGCCCTTTTAAGGGCCACACAATTTTATCAAAAAGGATTATCATAATCGTACATTTTTTCAATATTTGTGTGTGTATGTGGGCTATTATGTAGCAGTTTCATGTTTTATTTTGAACTTCTAGCATAATTTTTAAAAGTTATATGTATTAAGAGAAACAGTGTCTTTGATATGAATCACCATAATTTGATACATTTTGATAGGCAACATATCAAATGTATCAACTCAGTGATTTTTGTTTGTTTGTTTGATAATTGAAAATATTTCTCTGTTTGAATTTGTGCAAATATGATCTTTTTTCTTTTGATTCCGTTTCCACATTACCCTAGAGGTGCTAATGCTCCCCGACCTGGCAACACACTTTCGTCAAGGCTATTCATGTTTGCACCCGATAAACATCTTGTCAGCCACGTGGTGCTAAACAACCACATGACGCGGGTGGGGTTCCAGTTCTTTGTTTATCCTCTTAACTCGTAGAATAGGTAGGTACATGCACAAGAGTATTGTGACTAGTGGTTAATCCCCTAAAGCTCTTTGTGGAACAGTATGTGCTCAAGCTAACACAAAGAGGAACAACGGGTACGTATTAGTGTAGGTAGGTTTCGGAACTATTACATAATCTCTAAAAATTGTTTGATCGTCGATCCTACCCCTTGGGAGAAAGTACGTGTTCACAGGCAGACAAAGAGAAACGCTAAGGGGGGTACGGTAGCTGCTTGTAGTAGGGTAACAAAGTTATTTGTTAATCCTCAAAACATGTTCTGTGCAAGTAAGCACGTGTTTAAGGGCAAAGAAATGCAAAAACGTGTCGTTATTTATCGCTGACATATGCTGTCACCCTCATTTACTGTTCAGACGGAGTTCTGCTACACTCGAGTTTTTCTTCGTGCGTTTTCTTTCCAAGTCAATTTTAGTGTTTCTTCACTGTTCCTTAAGTTTGCAAAATGAAAATGATCAATTTACTATCTTGGATGTATTAGAGCTGCAAATTAAGCATCAGGTTCTGCTAAGAGTTAGAAAGTATTTTTTGAAGAAACAGAAGATGGTCTTCCTGAAACACAGCCACAAAATCATTCAATGGTTGATATTTCTAAGAACTGTGTTTCGTCGGATATTTTACTAGTCGTTCAGTCTAGAAATTCTGGGGACAGTGAAATTGTAGTGGTGGAAACAGTGTTACCTTCAGGACAAATACTTCAAGAGGATCCCTCCGAAGCACCATTATTCCCTTGGTGGAGGGAGGTTTGTAATTGTGATTGATTTTAGGTTTGTAACTGTGAGTGATTTTATTTTTATATTTTCTGAAATGAATAAAAATTCATTTCAGAAAATATTATTCCTGTGGGTGTTACATACAAGCCATCAAAAACATTAGTAACAATGACACCAGCAACGTTCTACAAACTCAAAATTTCAAACATGATGCCAGGAGAAGAGATAGCAATAGGATTTAATAAAGAACTGTTTATGCCTTACACCTTCACCCCTCGCAAAGGACTACAAGTGAAGTGGCAAAAAATGTATGTTGAAACAAATGAAAGTTCTGTTTTGCTCCGGGAGGAGTCATCTTCACCAAAGAACAATTTGAAAACTTGCAAAATGCCTGTGATGTCGTGGCAGATTCCGTCGCAGAGTTATTGTTTGGCGGAGCCTTTCAAACTTCGGTTAAAAAACACGAGACTCCCCCAGAATAAATGCACCAAGTCAAAAGATGATACATTATTAGTATTTTTTTCAAAAAGGCTGCCACCAGAGCAGTAGAGGAATGTATGGGAAAAGTGTTTACTATGAATGTAGATTACCTCTGGAACTCCAACAACCAAACCGAGCAGCGCATGACTGTATTAAGTCATCAAGCGAAGACAAGTGGGTATTTTACAAAGATGACGCAATTCCCTACTTAGAACCAAGATTTCTCGCCGAGTCGTTTGTTGCAGAAACTAACGAAATGAAACTTTACATTCCAGATATATTTCTGAATTCTCTTTAAAGAAAAGCGGTACTGAATGAGGTTAGCGCTATCTACGTAAACAGGTGATAAAACAAACAAAAAACAGTTTTTTAGGGATTCGACTTACGCGGGAAACCACTTAAAAATAAAACGCATTAGGATTCCTACCTCTTGGGTGATGTGGAAATGGAATAAAAAAGAAAGAAAGAAAAGAACACATTTACACAATTCACACAAGAATAAAAAAAATCGTCTGTTTAAAATGTTGCTTTAATTAAAATCTTGAAATGGTATTTTTGCGCCCACTAACTTCCATGTTGTGAGAGCAAGCTAATAGAAGTCTTTCAGAAAGCATTTATGAAGGTATTTGAATCGTTGATTTTTCTAATAGTCAATATTTTAAACGTTCGTTTTTTCCAGGAGCCAATATTTGAATGCTTCATTTTCCTAAAAGTCAATGTTTGAATCGTTCGTTTTTCATAAAGTTTGTTTTTGAATCGTATAAATTTTAACGTCAAAAAATGGTTTTGTTGTTCTCACTAAGAGGCGATTTTTTAAATTTTCGTTTTCTTATAATAGCAAAAATCCCATAGAATAACATGGGAATTGCTATCCAACTAAAAGTCAATATTTGAATCGTTCATTTTTCGTAAAATTCGTTTCTGAATCGCATAAATTTTAATAAGACAAAAAAATGGTTTTGTTGTTTTCACTAAGAGAATATTTTTTTAATTCCATTTCCTTATAATCGCAAAAATACCATTGAATAACATGGGAAAACTACCATGCATAAAAAAGCTGTTTTGAAACGAGGAAAATTCTCTAAAAGATCGATTCCGTAAAAGTTGAAAATAGACCAGGTGGAAAATGGAATGTTCTAAAAATGTCTTAAGGAACGAAATGAACTATGAAAAAAATATGTAGGAAAAAATTATTAGCTTAATGACTAGTTTTTTTAAAAAAATAGGAGAAAAAATTCAACTCAAAGAATGACACTTTATTTTCTTTCCATCTGATTTTAATAGAGAATCCATCGATATGACACAGGATTCAAATTTTTACACATTTTCTTAGTTTCTGTCTTTTTCCGTTTAGAAGTTGCAACAGAATTTCCTTTTTGCACAGGATCTTTTAACATTTGTTTATTTTTAATATACTTTGTTGCCAAATTAATATCCCTTAATGCCTTTACAAATTCAGGAGGTAGTTGCAGCTTAGAACCTTTTGCTTCGAAACATGGAGTCTACGAGATCGACAATATTCGAATTTTCCACAATGCGCTCTCGGACTTGGAGTTCTGCTTTGGGGCTCCATCCAATTATGTCAGAGTTTGTTTTATAGATATCCAACACATTTCTTGCATAGCGTTTCAATTTAGTAGGAACGGCTTGTATCACAAGATCTTCCACATAGTGTTTTTCTTTCTCTCCTTTGAAAAGCTCTTCTTTCGCTGGTTCTTCAGTTCTCAACGGGGTTTCATGAGATGTTACCGGAGGATTGAAGCTGGATACATGAATGCGTTTATTCAAGACTTGGTTATATAATTTCACTTTTGCTTCGTCAGACTCTTTGCTTTGCAGAATTTTTTTCATTTCTTTGTCCAAGTCCGTTAGCGTTTCATCTGTTGGCATATGGCGAGAAATCCGTTCTTCGGGAATCAGAACTATTTTCTTGGTGAATTCCATTATTTCGCGTAAGCAAAGGCATAAGTACACCTTGCGAGCTCTTTCTCTAAAAAGATGCCTCTGTATAAAAGAGGAAACTCCTTATTCAAAAGGAGATTTTTAGGCGTGTTGATTCCTGCTGCTCTCAGCGTGCTAACGACCGAGAGCAGCAGGAATCAACACGCCTAAAAATCTCCTTTTGAATAAGAGTTTCCTCT
Source organism: Macrothele yani (assembly GCA_039090855.1). NCBI lineage: Eukaryota > Metazoa > Arthropoda > Arachnida > Araneae > Macrothelidae > Macrothele > Macrothele yani. The sequence continues at coordinate 93,971,177 of CM076998.1, forward strand.
TTTTTTATACAGAGGCATCTTTTTAGAGAAAGAGCTCGCAAGGTGTACTTATGCCTTTGCTTACGAAATAATGGGAATTCACCAAGAAAAATAGTTCTGATTTCAAAAAGGGAGATTTTTAGGCGTGTTGATTCCTGCTGCTCTCAGCGTGCTAACGACCGAGAGCAGCAGGAATCAACACGCCTAAAATCTCCTTTTTGAATAAGGAGTTTCCTCTTTTTATACAGAGGCATCTTTTTTAGAGAAAGAGCTCGCAAGGTGTACTTATGCCTTTGCTTACGAAATAATGGAATTCACCAAGAAAATAGTTCTGATTCCCGAAGAACGGATTTCTCGCCATATGCCAACAGATGAAACGCTAACGGACTTGGACAAAGAAATGAAAAAAATTCTGCAAAGCAAAGAGTCTGACGAAGCAAAAGTGAAATTATATAACCAAGTCTTGAATAAACGCATTCATGTATCCAGCTTCAATCCTCCGGTAACATCTCATGAAACCCCGTTGAGAACTGAAGAACCAGCGAAAGAAGAGCTTTTCAAAGGAGAGAAAGAAAAACACTATGTGGAAGATCTTGTGATACAAGCCGTTCCTACTAAATTGAAACGCTATGCAAGAAATGTGTTGGATATCTATAAAACAAACTCTGACATAATTGGATGGAGCCCCAAAGCAGAACTCCAAGTCCGAGAGCGCATTGTGGAAAATTCGAATATTGTCGATCTCGTAGACTCCATGTTTCGAAGCAAAGGTTCTAAGCTGCAACTACCTCCTGAATTTGTAAAGGCATTAAGGGATATTAATTTGGCAACAAAGTATATTAAAAATAAACAAATGTTAAAAGATCCTGTGCAAAAAGGAAATTCTGTTGCAACTTCTAAACGGAAAAAGACAGAAACTAAGAAAATGTGTAAAAATTTGAATCCTGTGTCATATCGATGGATTCTCTATTAAAATCAGATGGAAAGAAAATAAAGTGTCATTCTTTGAGTTGAATTTTTTCTCCTATTTTTTTAAAAAAACTAGTCATTAAGCTAATAATTTTTTTCCTACATATTTTTTTCATAGTTCATTTCGTTCCTTAAGACATTTTTAGAACATTCCATTTTCCACCTGGTCTATTTTCAACTTTTACGGAATCGATCTTTTAGAGAATTTTCCTCGTTTCAAAACAGCTTTTTTTATGCATGGTAGTTTTCCCATGTTATTCAATGGTATTTTTGCGATTATAAGAGAAATGGAATTAAAAAATATTCTCTTAGTGAAAACAACAAAACCATTTTTTTGTCTTATTAAAATTTATGCGATTCAGAAACGAATTTTACGAAAAATGAACGATTCAAATATTGACTTTTAGTTGGATAGCAATTCCCATGTTATTCTATGGGATTTTTGCTATTATAAGAAAACGAAAATTTAAAAAATCGCCCTCTTAGTGAGAACAACAAAACCATTTTTTGACGTTAAAATTTATACGATTCAAAAACAAACTTTATGAAAAACGAACGATTCAAACATTGACTTTTAGGAAAATGAAGCATTCAAATATTGGCTCCTGGAAAAACGAACGTTTAAAATATTGACTATTAGAAAAATCAACGATTCAAATACCTTCATAAATGCTTTCTGAAAGACTTCTATTAGCTTGCTCTCACAACATGGAAGTTAGTGGGCGCAAAAATACCATTTCAAGATTTTAATTAAAGCAACATTTTAAACAGACGATTTTTTTTATTCTTGTGTGAATTGTGTAAATGTGTTCTTTTCTTTCTTTCTTTTTTTATTCCATTTCCACATCACCCAAGAGGTAGGAATCCTAATGCGTTTTATTTTTAAGTGGTTTCCCGCGTAAGTCGAATCCCTAAAAAACTGTTTTTTGTTTGTTTTATCACCTGTTTACGTAGATAGCGCTAACCTCATTCAGTACCGCTTTTCTTTAAAGAGAATTCAGAAATATATCTGGAATGTAAAGTTTCATTTCGTTAGTTTCTGCAACAAACGACTCGGCGAGAAATCTTGGTTCTAAGTAGGGAATTGCGTCATCTTTGTAAAATACCCACTTGTCTTCGCTTGATGACTTAATACAGTCATGCGCTGCTCGGTTTGGTTGTTGGAGTTCCAGAGGTAATCTACATTCATAGTAAACACTTTTCCCATACATTCCTCTACTGCTCTGGTGGCAGCCTTTTTGAAAAAAATACTAATAATGTATCATCTTTTGACTTGGTGCATTTATTCTGGGGGAGTCTCGTGTTTTTTAACCGAAGTTTGAAAGGCTCCGCCAAACAATAACTCTGCGACGGAATCTGCCACGACATCACAGGCATTTTGCAAGTTTTCAAATTGTTCTTTGGTGAAGATGACTCCTCCCGGAGCAAAACAGAACTTTCATTTGTTTCAACATACATTTTTTGCCACTTCACTTGTAGTCCTTTGCGAGGGGTGAAGGTGTAAGGCATAAACAGTTCTTTATTAAATCCTATTGCTATCTCTTTCTCCTGGCATCATGTTTGAAATTTTGAGTTTGTAGAACGTTGCTGGTGTCATTGTTACTAATGTTTTTGATGGCTTGTATGTAACACTGCCAGGAATAATATTTTCTGAAATGAATTTTTATTCATTTCAGAAAATATAAAAATAAAATCACTCACAGTTACAAACCTAAAAATCAATCACAATTACAAACCTCCCTCCACCAAGGGAATAATGGTGCTTCGGAGGGATCCTCTTGAAGTATTTGTCCTGAAGGTAACACTGTTTCCACCACTACAATTTCACTGTCCCCAGAATTTCTAGACTGAACGACTAGTAAAATATCCGACGAAACACAGTTCTTAGAAATATCAACCATTGAATGATTTTGTGGCTGTGTTTCAGGAAGACCATCTTCTGTTTCTTCAAAAAATACTTTCTAACTCTTAGCAGAACCTGATGCTTAATTTGCAGCTCTAATACATCCAAGATAGTAAATTGATCATTTTCATTTTGCAAACTTAAGGAACAGTGAAGAAACACTAAAATTGACTTGGAAAGAAAACGCACGAAGAAAAAAACTCGAGTGTAGCAGAACTCCGTCTGAACAGTAAATGAGGGTGACAGCATATGTCAGCGATAAATAACGACACGTTTTTGCATTTCTTTGCCCTTAAACACGTGCTTACTTGCACAGAACATGTTTTGAGGATTAACAAATAACTTTGTTACCCTACTACAAGCAGCTACCGTACCCCCTTAGCGTTTCTCTTTGTCTGCCTGTGAACACGTACTTTCTCCCAAGGGGTAGGATCGACGATCAAACAATTTTTAGAGATTATGTAATAGTTCCGAAACCTACCTACACTAATACGTACCCGTTGTTCCTCTTTGTGTTAGCTTGAGCACATACTGTTCCACAAAGAGGCTTTAGGGGATTAACCACTAGTCACAATACTCTTGTGCATGTACCTACCTATTCTACGAGTTAAGAGGATAAACAAAGAACTGGAACCCCACCCGCGTCATGTGGTTGTTTAGCACCACGTGGCTGACAAGATGTTTATCGGGTGCAAACATGAATAGCCTTGACGAAAGTGTGTTGCCAGGTCGGGGAGCATTAGCACCTCTAGGGTAATGTGGAAACGGAATCAAAAGAAAAAAGATCATATTTGCACAAATTCAAACAGAGAAATATTTTCAATTATCAAACAAACAAACAAAAATCACTGAGTTGATACATTTGATATGTTGCCTATCAAAATGTATCAAATTATGGTGATTCATATCAAAGACACTGTTTCTCTTAATACATATAACTTTTAAAAATTATGCTAGAAGTTCAAAATAAAACATGAAACTGCTACATAATAGCCCACATACACACACAAATATTGAAAAAATGTACGATTATGATAATCCTTTTTGATAAAATTGTGTGGCCCTTAAAAGGGCCTTTGGTTTTTCTTTTCTCTTTTGTGTAGATGTTTGCTTTACGTACGATTTCTTATTCCAAGTCACTTTCACGAATTTCTGCCTTGATCATACTCAAAATAATTTGTAGATCTATTGCTTGTAAAAAAGCATCCGTTACAAACGATAGCAAGTTTCTTCTTTTTAGGGATTCGAGATATTTTTCCGCAATTTTACTACATTCTATTCCTAAAAGGCTGTGCAGAAATGTTCGTCATCACAATACACTTCAGATAAATCTAAAGACTTTGATCTAGATGTTTCTTTCAAATACTCAACTACTGCATTTGTAAGAACCATTTTCAGTTCGTTAATTAGCATTTCACTTTGCTCTGGTGATGTGAAATTGCTAGTCAGGGTTTGTCCATTCGATTGTATCTCTTCCTTGAATATAGTATGAAAAGGTATATTTCGGTAAAATTCTATTACCACCTGATGCCATACACTGAAAGAAATATGAAGTAATTCTTTCCACAGATTTTCAGAGAGAAGAATATTCGATTTGTACATTTTCACAGCCTTCCAACTATAAATTTCTTTACTGATACTGATTTCATGAGTTTGTGGCATAACTTTTACCTTCAGAAGCCGCGAGAATGAAAAATTAGGAGCCGATATTCCATAGGCTAGATGACGTGATATAGTGTCCTTCTCATCCATCATTTCACGCCATTGATCTAAAGACATACAAATACCAGATTTGCTTGGATAGCATTGCTTGCCATAGCATTGAAATTCTCTGATGTGCACGCCGACTTGATGAGCACATGAAGATACGTAAACGAAGATATTATCTCCTAGATGGAAACAATTTTCTGGCAAATTATCCATATACAGCATCATCGAAGAACTTCCAATAGATTTTACAGCTGCCATGATAACAAAATATTGAACAAAACAGGAATTCCAGGAAGGCTAGAAAGCTCTGCATCGATCGAAGACAAATACTGAAATGAAGTGATACCCTGTAGTACTCATGTTCGAAAACAAACAGCCAATCAAATGAAAGAAATAGATCAAATGAAAGAAACCCTCGGGCACTATCCTGTGGCCGTTAGCAACGGATGGAACCAAAGCATGAGACGAGAGTCGGTACAAGCACGAACACGCACAACACCAGTTGACACTTGTATGCAGCCTTAAGGAGAATGACGTCAACGCAGAAATACATGTATCACGTGCTCCGACCACGTTCATTACCCCTACTACCTTGGTAATACTTTTGTCACACAAAGCCAACATCTCGGAATATAAATCACACAAAGCCAACAAGTCGGAATATGAGGCACACAAAAGCCAACATGTCGTAAAAAAAAAAAGAAAAGCAAACACGTGGTCACACGCTCATCGTTGGTACCGGTCAATATACTATCTTCGTCAACCGTTTCACCACACGCTTACGACTCCCCACCCCCCCCCCAACCCGGCAGCCGTAGGGGAGGGGGTGGGGTACGTTGTTTCTCAATGAGCTCTCGTTTTATAAAATGACAGACACGTGGTCACAAGCATGATCGAGCTTAAACACGATCGTAACAGATCAAAAAATTTTAAGTTCTCAAAGCATAACGTAACGTTTAGAACAATTACGCACGAAAAACTAAATTTCGTCCCTCTACAGAAAATTAAAATTAATAACCCTACGAAAAATTGTTGCAATACAAAAAAAAATCTGAATTTTTGAAAACACGTTGCTCAGAATAAATAACGAAAATATTTAATATGTCCTGTTTTAGAAAGAATAAAATATAATAAACCCATGAAGAAAAAAATAAATAAAGTTCTTCATTTTGCAAGATAAAAACATGAACAAAAATACGGAAAAAAATTTCAATTACTAAAAACAACATGTTACGTAGAAAAAGTTATGAAAAAAAAGATTTCACAGGTCGTCTGACTGATTATATTTAATTACAAGAAATCCCTAAAGAAAAAATAATTCTAAAACGTAAAAAAAAAAAAAAGTCCTTCATTTCATAAGAAAATGTATGAACCAGATTAAACGCGTATGAATCACGTCGGGGGGGGGGGGAGTTTAAAGAACGCCTTACATTTGAAAATTCGTGAATAAAAAGAACAATACGTCATGAAAAATTATTTAATAAGCTCATACGCTCTCCTCCCTGCATTAAATCTAAAGAGGGCCAACAGGAAATCCCTCAGGCAGTCTTCCTCCATTACGCGAATCATATGTATCAATCTCTTTGACCAACCCCAACAATGTCTCGGTAGTCACATCGGTAGAGCTTCAGACTTCAATCATAAACGGCCCAAGTTCGAACCCATGTAGTTCCAAACCCTGTCTTCGCTTTTTCCGAACATAAATCCGTGGTTTCAAAAAATTTCCCCAGCCCACTTAAAATAAAATTTCCCACCACCACCCTAATAACAGTTACAAAATCAAAATGGCTGAGAAATTTCCCAGAATTAAAGTGGCTTCGTCAACATCGACGATAAAAAAAAATCACCATATTGAAATTAATTTCAAAAAATACCGACAGATGGTGCTGTACATTTTCGCGAACCACCACCAGAGGGCGCTGCCATCGTATTTTCTCCCTCGCGCCGAGAGGAGACCGGATGGAACCGCCCACCCGTCACGTGACTGGAAGTGTTGCCACCGAAAAGGGTTATCAAGCGCGGTCTTTAACTACTCACCTCGGTACCGATAAGTGCTTAATTTTCTTAAACAATTGAAGACATCTCCATTGATTCTTAAGGATGACGTAATCAAGAAACAAACAGTTGTTGACGATGTGAATGAAGAAACCAGATATTGCAGCTGATTCTGCAAAGCTTGTGAACATGAATTTTGTTTCAGGAATTTTGGGTCTCCCTTTGAGTAAATATGGTTGTCATGACAACGTGGTGAGACTTTCGGCGAAGACGATCTGAGAAAAAATGCCCACTTCTTGAAAACACGATAGTACACCTGCTGTTGACTGGTGTTTCCTTACGTCTGTTAGAAACTTGAAATCTTTCTGAATTTCATGAAGAGATATCTTAATTTCAACTAAGTAATCGACAAAACTATTCAGAACATTTCCCACCATATAATATTCACGAGTTACCAGGACATCGTAGTTAGTTCCCAAAATGGAAGAGTTCGAAGGAACACAACGATCTCGCTTTGTGTAAACATGGAATGAAATATTATCAAGAGCCAGTAACGCATTGAACCAGAAATGCTTACAAAGTACCTGGACGTAGGACTTTCCAATGAAATTTAAATTTGACAGTCTTGAATTTTAGGGTAAGTGCGTGCAAATGTACGTACATTCTAAAGTTGAGATAGAAGAAAAGGCATACAATCCTTAGATGCTTACAAGGCACCTAGACTACTTCGGGACTTTTTGGTAATAATTTAGTTAAATGCTTAATATTTCGTTTATGTGCATGAATGATAAATACTAAAAAATAAATAAATATGCAAAACATTCTTGCCAAACATGTAGGTTTTAGGCCTTTTTAGTAGAATTTTTGTTACAGTATTAATATTTGGTGTGCTTACGTAAAAGTACGTGAAAGTAATAAATAGAAGGCAAAATGTATCAATGATCGAGTGCGCAAAAGGGGTACAGCTGCGTACGGTATTCTAAGCAATGCCTTGTGACGTTCTTTCGAGAAGGGTTCGGGGTCGAATCCCGATGAGGTATGGATGTTGTGTTTGTCTTACGGCACTGGCTCTCTCCCTTCCCAGGAACTCCAGTGACCTTAAATTAGGAATGAGAGACTGCTTATAGCCCATTGAAATGCTCACCGTGGTTGTTAACCCCCCCCTAAAAATAATCCATTAAGGGGTAGAAGCTGCATGCCTCTTTGTTGTAGTTATTTTGTAATTTCTCTTTTTGGGACATTGAAAGTCGTGGGTTTATGAATTGGTGTTTTCAAAATACTTTACTAGGTACAGACTTATTACTCTGGTGCGCACTTGCACCCGTACCAACCTGTGCGATGCTTTGTTTATGAGGTGAGAATTCTTTTGATTTACGTTTTTCCCGATATCTCTGCTTCTAAAAGTCCGATTTGAAAAATTCTTCCTGCAGCTGATACAGCCCTGATGGAAAATTTCTAATTTTTGGTAAAGAATGATTTGGCCACCAGGGGGCGTAAGTGTTTATTTCTGCTTCTGATGTCATCATCATCATCATTGTCAACCATTATCAATCCACTGCTGGACGAAGGTCTCCACAACGGTCTGTCTTGTGCCAGTCTCCTCCATGTCACCCCTGCATACTTTCGAATTTCATCCACCCATCTCCCATGTGGTCTTCTTCTGGGTCTTTTCCTGTCCTTTGGAATCCAATCTAAAATTTCGGCTGTCCATCGATGATCTGTCCTTCTGGCAGTATGTCCAGCCCATTGCCATTTCAGGGATTTAACTCTGATCATGATGTCTTCCACTCTTGTCATTTTTCGGATCCACGAGTTCCTCTTCTTATCTCTCCTGGTTACACGAAGTATGCACCTCTGCAGCTAAACCTAAGCTTCTGAAAACTCGACTGAAAAAATTCTCTCGTGGACCGATACCGTTCACCTCGGAAAAACTTTTGACAATACCTCCTGCTTAAAACAATGCATGAACTATTGGTGCGCATTTTCTTCCCAAAACAATGCAAAATTTCACTGCTAGGGGCGCAAGTGTTTAATTTTTTCTCTATATATATTTCTGCTTCTAAATGTGCGATTTAAAAAATTATTTAAACTCTGGATACCATTTACCTTGTGGAACACTTCAGGTTTGTATTTGAAGAGTTTTGTAGTGCACAATTCTGCCACTAAGGAGTGTTTGTGTACTTCTGTTTGCAGATTTATCTCCGCTTCTAAAAGCCGTATTGAGAATTTTTTTTCTGTATGACATTCGCTGCAATAAAAAAAGGGGGGGAGGGAGAGCGGGGCATTATCCTCTTTAAATTATGCTTAGCTTTCCCGCTAAGGGGCTGAAAGGTTAAAACCTTTTTCTGGCTACCTGTGCTTCCGGGTGACGTATTTGAAAATTTCTTTTTCCGTAACATAGCTTTTGGCATGAAGAACACTTTCTGCAAATTTTCGACTTTTCCATTATTCAAAATTCTTCCGCTGGAATAAGTAGTGTTATATGGCGTTTCCTTCTGTACTTCTTTTTTTAGCTGTTCGATTTGGAAATCTTTGTCTCGGATATGTAACTCCTGATATGAAAAACTTTTCGTGCACCGTTTGTTAATTTTCGTAACATACTTTTTAGACGCTGGTGTAAGTAATTAGCTGTTTCTGTTTCTGGGTGTTTTATCGAATGTAGAAATCTGGTTGATTTTTCTTTTCTAACCGCTTCCATTAACTTCGAATAACTTTTATTAATTTTATTCGCGTTGGAAAAGATTCAAAAGACGTGCTCATTACAACCGGAAATTCAGTGTCATCTTTCTTGTTTTGTATTTTCGAGAAGTTGGTATGTTTTCTCCGCCCCAGGGAAGGGAGAGAGCCAGTGCCTTAAGACACACACAACATCCATGCCTCACCGGGATTCTAACCCGGACCTATCTCGGACGAATGGTCACGAGCCAGGTTAAGTGTTGATGGGGAATTCGATTGGCTACGCATCACTACTGAAGTGTTTCGAGCCATTTCCTTGTTAGCCAAAGTGTCCTTTGCATATATAATTCAGAAGTTCATGTTTTAAATATAAGAAGGTTTGAAGTTTTTTTTTTAATCTTTTATTGTTGTCCCAGTCAAATCTTTTTGCTCTTTCTGAAAGTCACTCGAAACCTATTGTGCAGAAAACTTTAACAACCAACCAATTTCCAATATTCAGTGTTGCCTTTAAGACAACGACATACTTTTCGTGTGTTTAAAAACGTATTTATTTTATTATTATCGGAAAACTATTTGTTTTTTTATTGTGGAAAAGCGTATTTATTTTTTGATTGTCGGATCTAATCTTTATTCAGTCAAATTGTCCCATACGATCTTTGTGTGATCTTTGCGTTGTAACGGCCTGGTTTTGTTTGAATGGTTTTACGACCCAAACAGAAAAACAAAACCAAGCCATTATATTAATAACCTTCCCATGCTGTCAGTTTCAGTGCCAATTTACTAGGTGGTTGGCCCCTTTCGCCACGAAGTCCTGTAACAGATTCTCATTCAGTCACCAAAACCCCTATTATAGGGGGGCATGTTCCTCTGTATTCGGGCCCTCGCACGGAATCAGTTTGCTGCTTTATGGGATTGTTGGATCCCTACTTCCCGAACTGTTGGCTTCCTTATGTGATCCTGCTCTTGGCGACATTTGGCTACATTCCCCAAACCAAGGAATTAACCTCTTTTAGGCTACTCGGTCCAAGAAAAGGAGACAACAAGGTATAGGTAACCCGAGATGGAGACGGGTCACATGTCAACGGGTTGACAATTTCTAGCGGGTCAAACGGGTAGGGTGAAGGTGTTCCTGACCCTATTTCGACCCGGTTTTATTTACTTTTTATTTTTTAAAAGCAAGCAAACAAACAAAAAACAAAAATTCTCAAAGAAAAATGCGCACTGTGGAATTTTGTGCTCGGTGCTGGTGCACGCCGACTGAAAAATGATTTGTCATGCAATATGAAGGAAGAGTGGTGTCCTCAGAAGGAAAAGTGTCCCTTCCTTCTGTCGGTACTGGTGCACGCCGACTGAAAAATTATTTGTCATGCAGTATGAAGGAAGAGTGGTGTCCTCAGAAGGAAAAGTGTCCCTTCCTTCTGAGGGGCAATGGTGAAAACAACATCCACATTTTGGAAACTTTCAACTTATCATAAACTTGTGAAAATTGGTGTTGCTGTGAAACATATTCTTTAGCTTGATACCATATCAAGCTAAACATAAATTAGTGTTTCCATTGACGGCGGAACCGCTAATTTCGGGGGGGGGACTTCTCCGAGAGCTAAAATAACGTGAGAGAGAGAGAGAAAGAAAGAGAGAGAGAGAGAGAGAGAGAGAGAGAGAGAGAGAGAGAGAGAGAGAGAGAGAATAGGTTATATATGCAAGTACTGTACAAACATCGTCTACTATTATCAGTCTACTGCTGGATGAATGTCTCTTCCATAACTTTTTGTCTTGAGTATATCTCTTCCAAGTCGCTCTAGAATACTTTCGAATTTCATTAACCCATTTCCAAGGTGATCTGCTTCTGGGTCTCCTGCCCCTTGGTCAAATCTAATTTAATATCTCAGTTGTTTAACGGTGGTCAGTCAATTCATCTATAGCAATATATCCAACCCATTGTCATTTGAAAATTCCTTAATGATATTCTTTAAAGTCAAAAACACAACGCTGAGTTAACTTTTCAACTTATTTGTGCAAAATCAATTTTCAAAGTTATACTTCAAGCGTTTTCCAGAAAACTGCGAAACGTAATCAGTCTCCAGGAAATTTTTATTAAAAAAAAAAAGAAAGTTATACCATGCGTGAACTAGATAATTTTAAAATGTTTCGTAGGAAGACCTTATTCCAGTGAGGAGACCATGAAGTTCCAGGGGTGTCCGGACCTCCGTGTCCCCTACCTTTCGCCGCCCATGATTGTAGCATAAATTGCAAAGGAAATGTGCTATTTGCTGTGTATTTCGCGCCTATATGATGACGTTAAATTCAACAAAGTAAAATTTATGAGTGTATCATGCTATAAAAAAAAAAAAAAAAAAAAAAAAAAGAGCAAACAGATTGACAGTGCTGTTATTCACAGATGCATAAATCGCTTGAGGCAGACTTCGTATCCCTGATGTACTTCCTCCCTGTTGAGGCGTTTTGTCGAAGCTATAGCGAAATTAAGCGCCCGTGGGAAAAGTCACGGGATCCGTTTTCTTCTACTGTCGGAAACCAGAACTGCCGACATGGATTTCAACCTCCTAAATCTTTAAAGACTCCAATGATACCAGACGGTTTCTGAAAGATGACCCTTTCGCGGTAGACAACATGGCAACATGGCACGAAGAATTAAGAATAAGAAAAAGACGTCCTTCATGCGGATGGAAAGGGAGGGAGGGTGAAGGCTGGTTGGGAGATTGAAGGGGGGCAGTTCAGCGTTAGCTGTTTCCTGAGCGCGCGCACACACTTCTCTTCTTGCATCCGACGGGCCATTTATACAGTATCCGGAATGTGACATTCTGGGTGCCCTGTGAAAAAACTTGACGAGACAGAAGGCGCTGCTGTTGCTCCCAGTAATTGGATTAATGATCGCTGATGGGTCTTTCTTTTCTTTTCTTTTCTTTCGCACCCTTTTCTTCTTCCTTGCTTTTTTCTTTCTTTCGCTCTGTCTATTGCTTGAAAGTCCCTTCAGGTATTTTGGGTGGGAAGCAAAGTTCACTGAAATTGTAATAACAGGTTCCTAGTTCAATGCTTCTCGATTTTCTTTTTATAATTCTGGTTTTATTTCGGTACTAGCCGTGAGAGAATGCAGGAGTTTGCCTGGAATAAACATGTCCATTTATTTTGCGGCCTGAAGGTGAAAAAAAGAAAAAGAAAGGGGAGGGCAGAAAGGATAGTATTAACATTCATCTGCGAAAACACACTGTTATTGTTTTGTTTCTGTCGCATTTATAAAAAAATCACTTTTCAAGTGCTAAACATGAAACCGACAATAGAGTTTTAATTTACATTTTCGAGAAGTGAGTATTTCAAGTTTTTAATTGAAATTATTTTGAAATACGCTTGTGAAAATTCTAATTCTTCGATTCACTGATTTTTACTCTGAGTCTAAATATTTCCTTTGTGTTCGCTTTGTTTGGATGCTTGCTTCTTTCTCTCTCTGTTTCTGAGGTTCGGATTTCGAGTCTTCATAAGATACATTTGGAACCTTAGACATGTAAGACAAATTTGAAATTTGTGGCAAATTTTTTTTCCACAATGGTCTGTCTTGAGCCAGTCTCCATGTCATTCCCGCATGCTTTCGAATCTCATCCACCCATCTCCCTCGTGGTCTTTTTCTAGGTTTTTTCCTGTCCCTTGGTATCTAGTATAAGATTTCGGTTGTCCATCGGTGGCTCGTTCTTCTGGAAATATGTTCATCCCATTGCCATTTCAGGGATTTTACTCTGATCATGATGTCTTCCACTCTTGTCATTCTCCTTATCCATGAGTTCTTCTTCTTATCTTTCTTGGTTACACCAAGCATGCATCTCTTCATACTTCTTTCAGTTGTATGCAGTCTCTGTATGTCTTTTCTAGTTAAGGTCCATGTCTCTGTTCCGTACATACGAACTAGAAGGATGCACTGATTATACACTTTTCTTTCAAGACGTAATGGTATATAGCTCTTGCAAATTGCGCTGTTTCTTCCTAAAGCTCTCCAACGAAGTTTTATACGCCGATTTTATTTTTTGATCAATGTGACCCTCGCTTGATATCTGGTGTCCAAAGTAAATGTAGGTGTCGGTTACCTCGAGCTTTTTCCCATCAATCGATGAATCTTCATTTCTAGTTACGGGCGTACATTAGTTTTGTTTTCTGAAAGCTCATTTTTAATTCCACTTCTTTACTCCTGTCAGCAAGTTCCTGGATCATAATCTATCGCTCTGAAATATTTTACATTAAACGATGAAAATGACCACTGCGATCTGCAGCCATTCTCACTGTCGTTAACAAAGACTTATTGAATTGTGACATGACATAACACGTGAAGTTCACTCTACGTCTGCAAATTGCATGACCATCCGGGATAAGTAAGAAGGATTAGGAAGGCACAATGCCAAGAGGCAGAAGCTCTGAGCTTGAACCATGCCCTGCCCATCCACGTCATCCAGCAAATCCCGTTCCCATGCAATAACATTACACATTGATATGAAACCAAAAATAACCTCACAATGATACACTTGGTATCAGAATAATTTTGTGCTCAATTATTCTGAATTTTACTTTAAATTCTCGAAATCATGAGCTTCTGAAATTGAAAAATTTGGGGAAACATAGTGTGCTGGGTGACGAGGGTGTCTACTGGTCATGAAAATCGGTCATGGAAGTTACCAATTCAGAAAATGGCCATGACATTCATGAAAAAGTCACCAATTTCGCTTGGAGGGTGGGTGGGTCATGCATTTTTTTTAATTTTTAGTTATTGTTCATTTTCTGGCGTCTGGCGGCAATCAAAGTAACGCTCCATGCACCGATCACATAAGACGTAAGCGTGGTTTCCATCTAACGAACCATGTGTCAAAAAAAGAGTAGGGGGGGGCTCTTAAGCCCTCCCCGTGAAGAAAACTGTTAAAGCAAAAAACGCGTTAACATAGAAATATATGTACGAAATGTGTAGATCGATTTAGCAATTTAAATTACGCCAATTATGAAGTCTTGACATTTTACAGGTATGAATGGTAAAGAAAGGTGTATAGTGAACTCTTGTAGCACAATGCTGAGTATTTCAACTTACTTTTAGGCGCAGTCAAAGTATGATGAGTCAGATTTTTGTTCGTAGCGGAAGGGTAGGTGATTGCAATGCCAGATTCCTGGCGCTTACAGAATATTCTAAGATTTCATAAATTTTATTTTCGGTCGTTTCGGCGGGGGGGGGGTGGTAGTCAGTCGCACTGGTTTCTGGCTAGTCCGATGTGTGCTGGGATTCGAGTCTTGGATAAGGCATGAGTGGATTTTTGTTTGTTTGGAAGTTTAACGACCATCGTGAACAACTCTGTCTGTCACTAATTTAAGGCCACTGGTTCAGGGGAAGGGAGAGAGCCAGTAAAACATGTAATTCATGCCTCACCGGGATTCGAGCCTGGACCCATCTCGAACGAATAGTCATAAACCAGCTCTTAGACCACTACGTCGGTGAATATTTGTCTTAGGGCGCTGCCTTTCTCTTCCCTGGACCCAGTGGCCCCAAATTAGGGTCGGGCGACTGCTTTATGGGCCTCATCAGATTAGCTCGGGGGGGGGGGGGGGGGGGTCATTAAACTTCTAAACGAAAAACAAATATGTATATATTTTTTAGGTCACATGTGTCAAGTACATCCGCATTTTTGGTGGCAATGCCCTTGATTTGACGTAAAATACGACTTTTCAAAATTTGGTCCTATTTAAATAGCTGTCAGTATAGTATCGAGAAAAATCACCAAATTAGCATCTTTCGTGAATGGTCGTAGTAAAATAATCCTAAATATAACGTACAGGTTATTTATGGAGACTATAATAAAACAGGATTAGCAAACAGCATGTGTTCGTTTCCATAGCAACGAGACTTTCACAGTGTTTGAACCTTCCTGGTTTGTAGCAACTTTATGGAATTGATCGGTATGCTTACATCTTGAATAGAACGTAAATGTGGCTGACCTTGGGTAAAGGCTTTGCAAAAAAACTGATTTATTTTGGCAAAATAGCGCTTTTATTCTTTCGTTATTATAATTTTTTTATTGGTTATTGGACTGAAATGATGAGAAAGGACTGCATGTTCATTTGAAGGCTGAAAAATCGATTATGCGTGATAGATGCTGTGAACTTATTCGACGTAAAGCGCCAGAAACGTGAAGGAATTAAAATCGGCCCAAATGTCATTGACTGCAGAGAACTAGAATTCTTAGCAGGCGTGCGCTCGGAGTAATTATTTCCCAGATTGTATGACAAAACCCTTGAGTGATGGCTGTTCTGCGACAAACTGATTACCTTAACGAAGTTGTGATAACGCAGGGAGTGTTAACCGATTGCTTTTGTAAACCGCTATCTTCGATTTCCAGAGTTGAAATGCTTACATGGATATTTAGTATTAGTGCGCAAGATTTGCTTGGCCTTAATTACTGCGTGAAGATGAAATACTAGCGGCAGTTGGATTGTCAGTTCTCGGCTGAATGCGCAACATGTCTCGATCTGGTCTGTTTTTGACCCATAATCTGCTTATGTAAGCGCACACCGTTTGTCATGGCCATAGAACATCCCCCCACATCACCACCACAGACTGAAACATCATCCGTTCTCAGTCTTCAGTGCTGGATGAAGGTTTCCCCAAATGTTTTCCCCAGCTTTCTATTCTCAGCCATTTTCTTTCGTGTCACACCGGCATGATTTTAAAATAATGAACAGCATTTTAAAATCATTATTTTAAAATCATTGATTTGTAATCCCGCTTAGAAATTTTTATAAGATGAACGCATAAAATTAACTTACAAAATATTTTTTTCCAGAATTCTTATAGAACAACCTGTTTTTTTTTTTTTTAGTTCTCATTGTGTGCGATATTTAATATATCCCTATTTTGATTATGATGCTTTTCAAAGCATTCAATCTGATCATGAAAGAAATACGGGATTACGCCATATAATACAAATTTTGAAGATGACAATCCGATTTTTTGGCGTAAATGTGACAAGGATGGTAAGTCAGATAATATCCGAAAACTTGAAAATTTTCATCGTCCTGGAGCGGGACTCGAACCTGCGTCTCCCAGATAACGCCCGGGTATGTTAACCACTACACCACCCAGAACGACCAAGTTTCAAGTTTATCTGACTTACCATTCTTGTCACATTTACGCCAAAAAATCGGATTGTCATCTTCAAAATTTGCATTCAATCTGATACTTTTTCCTAGTTTCGTGCATAACAGATTATCAAGATGAGGCTGTGACTTTTTCCTTTAATTCGACGTTTCTTTTAATTTTTTTTTTATGTACAGTTCGTTACTTCTAGTTAAAGATTCTATCATTGAAGGGCACATTGTTTATCCGAACAACTTGCATATTTTGGCAACGCAGGCAGAGAAACAGGGGGAAAAAAAAAATAAACGACGTTGAGTGAAAAAGTGTTAAGATATTGAATATAGTAGGTATGTTTCCAAATATGCTTGGAATAGCAAAAGAGGGTGAAATTTGTTACAGATTTATGTGAATCGACGAGTAAGTGTTGTAGATCAGTGTAGATGATGTTATGGGGTGATGCATAAGTTCATGCCGTTTTTTTTCACCGCACTACAGGAATGTATTTAAATCAAATCATCCCGAAAAAAACAAAAGAAAAAGATATATAACTTTTAAACACGCCAGTGTTTTCTTATGTGTAAACGCTGCCGGTCTTACCTAAGCCTGGGTAATGTATAAGGAAAGTTAACAATTTTTAAGTTTCTGTCTTTCAGATAAAAACAAAACTGTTGCCTGTCCTCACTGTATGAACGCCTGTTCTCAGATTGCGATCCGCAAAAACCACGTTTTCAGCACCGGCCGCAAAAGATACGACATTGCTAGGCCACGGTCGTGTCTGGTTCACTGTCAGTGTTGCCAAAATGAAAAAGCCCTTCGGGAAAGTAATGTATCGTTCAGTAAGAAAACGTTTAACAAGAAAAAAACTAAATTTACATAAAAAAAATAAAAGAAAAGAAACTCAAAAGGAAGATTATTTAGAGGTTTACGTCACATCATTCATCAGCAAGTGTAGTTAAAGAATTAACTTCAAGTACAAGAAACGTGTTCATCTAATAAAAGCGCTGCATGATATATTTCTGTCTTTCCTGTTTTTCCTATCAATGAAGACGACACGCGACTAAAATTCAGGTTGCGAGCTATTTTCCGATTTACTATTTCCAATAGATTTTTAAGTTTAAAGAATGAAAAGTACGACAACCTTTCTTAGTGCTATTCAGAACCGATGACAAGACCCACATACAAGACACAGTTTCCCTAAAATTCTCTCCTCCCGAGAGCCGTATTCGTTTTGTGTATTTTAAACGTACTTGAAGGCTCGCACATAAATCGCCTTAACGTTGTTTTTATGTAAGTGGAACTCCAGCGTGGCTGATCGGTGAAAAGCACATTTCCCAGATGTTTTCCTGAATCTTGCCGAATGGGATGCATCATCACGTAATGACGTCACGTCTCTGGAAAGATGCGCGTGACGTCATTAGGAAATACGCGTGGGAGGCGGCGGCGTGGCGCTACCTGGTGTTCAACGATAAGTCCGTTCAAACCAGCCGAACTTTCTTTTCTTTCTTACTCTATCTAATCCTCTTTTGGCGTATAGTTGTCGCTCTTTCTCGCAACTCGTTCAATAATTCAGATGTCTGCTGCTTTTTTAGCTTCCCACCAAACGGTTCACCTCGAATATTGTTGATTGTTAATCAACCATGCAGTGCGCTATTTTCAAAAAAGTCGACTCCGCTTATTTTTTTCTGAATCATTTTTTAGTTCTGGGAATCGATTTTCCCTTTGATATCTTAGGGAGGAATGAAAAAGAGAAATACAAGAAGAAATAGGTATGAGGTGGGGGGGGGGGGGTAAACTGCCACCTAATCCGTACTCGCGGCTGTGGCGTTAAAACAAACAACGGGTTGAACGAGCCCTGTGTTCCACATTTGCAGCCACTTGCGGATAAATCCGCAATGCGGATTATCTTACGATTTTAACTTCACTATCACAGTGTTCTGTTTGCTACGTCTTTTTACCAGGCAGCGTCTGCCGTGGCGATGCGAGAAATGTTCCGTAGGGATGAATTGGTTTTCTCCCCGCGAATTCACATTTTCAGACAGCAATAGTATATTATGCGTGACCCATTGCGGAATGTTATGGTCTTACCAGTCACGGCGATGAACACTGCTAGCAGCTTAATGTTTTGTGAATACAACTCTCAATTTAAAAACGTGCAAACTACTGTGATTCCATGCTGATAATGATAAAAGAACGTACTACAGTATTAGGGGCACGCAAAAGTTTCCGCCGTTTTAAGGCGAAAGGAGACAGGAACAATCAGTTAACCAGTACACATTTATTCAACGAAATATCGTAGTGTCAATGACCTTCTGCCATTTTTCATGGAACAAATGAATGTCCCTGTGATAGAAGGGCTCGGGTTTTGAGCTGAAGAACGCAGTGACGAAATTTTCCACCTCTGGAACTGTTGTGAACCGCTGTTGGGTTAGGGCATGTTGCATTGAGTAAAACAGATGAATGTCTGAGGGTGCAATGTCCGGGGAGCAAACCGGGTGTGCGGTAAAACCTCCCAGTGTAACTGTTCAGGGATTGATTGCGTGTTGGCACCGACATGTGGTCTGGCATTATCGTGTAACAGAATGACTGGGCGGCGTCCTCGACTTCTCCGTGGGCGTTTTAGCTCGATTGCGGCGTTCAGTTTCATCAACTGATCGCTATATCGTTGTGCAGTGATTGTTTCGTCCGCTTTCAACAGTTCGAAGTACAGCATTCCATACATATCCCACCACACACACACACACACAAAACAGCACCTTTTCCCCGTGGATATCCTGTTTTGCAGTGGATGTTGATGGCTGGCCTGTGTCGATCAAGGATTGCTTGTGTACGGGGTTGTCGCAATAGACCCATTTTTCATCCCCGGTGACAACCTGCCACAAGGAATTCTTCCCTTGAAACCTCTTCAGCAACGACGTGCAGATGCTCAATCGTTGATCAATATTGCACTCTGTTAAAGTATGCGGGCCGTCCCGGTGGCGCAGTGGTCTAAGCGATGACTTCTGATCATTCGTCCGAAAGGGTCCCGGGTTCGAATCCCAGTGAGGCATGGATGTTGTGTTTGTCTTACGGCACTGGCTCTCTCTCTTCCCTGGAACCAGTGACCCTAAATTAGGGCGGGCGACTGCTTATAGCCCATTGAGTTGCTCACGGTGGTCGTTAAACCTCCAATAAAAAAAAACAAAACAAAAAAAAAAAACGTAAGTGTGCGCAACCCACTTACCAATCTTCTGGATCTTCCCCAAGTACTGTAGACGCTGTACCACCGTCGATTAAGCCACTTTCAAATGTTTCGCCAGTTGCTTGGTCGATTGTGTGGCATCTTCTTGCAACAGCGATTCCAACTCCTTGTGTGCTAGTTCCTGCGGTCTACCTACACGTAGCTTGCTTCCAAGCTTAGATCACCTTTCTTAAACCTGGCAAACCATTCTCGACACGTCCGCTCACCCATAAGCATTTCGCCACACGCCTGACATATTGAACCGTATATTTCACCCGCACTTTTCCCTAAATTAAACATGAATAACAAACAGTGTCGCAAACGAACTTTATTGACGGCCATGCTTGGTTTCATGTGCGAAGTGACAGCTCGGGTCGCTGGCAGGTTAGACCCCTACAACGCCCAGTAGCGGGGGTAGGGGGGGGGGGCTTTTGTATACCCCTATTAGCAAATACTGCTGCCCAAAATGAGTGTCTCGAAGGCAGTAATAATCCAAAGCTCGCAATGAAATGATACGATGTTTACAGGACATTTGTGCAAGTTGACACGAGAGACAAATGCCCGTATTGAAAGTTTCACATCAATGAGCAGAATACTGTCCAATATGTAAATTGAGTTATACATACGAAAGTGGATCGAAAAGTAAAGCACACTTTCTTTTCTTTTTTTTTTTTGGCAACAATTTAATAAGTGAAACAAAAAACATATACACAGTGGAACTACATTTCTTAGCAATTTTTCAACATAAGAACCGAGACTCTCGACACATTTATCCCAGCGTGGTACCAGGTTTAGTACACTTTGTTCATAAAAGTCCGTTTTGTTGGCGTGTACCCACATGCGGACAACCGATTTGACTTCGTTAGCCGAATCAAAGCTTTGACCGCCCAGGAATATTTTCAAGGGACTAAACAGACGAAAGTCCGAAGGAGCCAGGTCCAGACTGTACGGTGGGTTCTGGAGAACCTCCCAGCCAAATTGCTCAATTCTCTCTCTGTCCCTTCTGATCGTCTGTCAAGTTCTTGGGCACCCATCGCGCACTGACCTTGCGGAATTGCTGTTTGTCATGCGCAATATCGTACGCTATACCGTACGAAATGTTGAACTTATCTGCCTATGTGAGCAACTAGATCCGCTGATCACTCAGAATTACCTGTTGAATGCCTCTCATAGTGGCAGGTGATGACGCGCCGGAACGAGGCGAATCAGTAAAGTTGCCACATCCCGCTGCAAAGAAACTTCACCATCTGGAGATGTTGCTGCGGTTCAGGCAATCACCACCATACACTTCGACCATTTCTTTGTGAATTTCCGTCGGAGTTTTCCATCTGGAGATGTTGCTGCGGTCCGGGCAATCACCACCATACACTTCGACCATTTCTTTGTGAATTTCCGTCGGAGTTTTCCATCTGGAGACGTTGCTGCGGTCCGGGCAATCACCACCATACACGTCGACCATTTCTTTGTGAATTTCCGTCGGAGTTTTCCATCTGGAGATGTTGCTGCGGTCCGGGCAATCACCACCATACACTTCGACCATTTTTTCGTGAATTTCCGTCGACGTTTTCCGTTTAGCCCACAAAAATCGGACTACACCGCGTTGCTCTTCATTCGCAGACGACACTAACAAACAAGACATCTTTTTGCCGTCGTTCACACTGTCACCTGATCCAGCCAATCCGGTCTGTAGCGTGTTATTCAAACTTTTTAATAGGATGTAGGTCGTGAAATTGTCTTTTTTGTATCGGCACCTGAATGAAGACAAGTTTGCGCACTTAAAAGAAAATACGAACCGGCACCCTTTTAAGCCGGCGTGTGGTCTATGCCCCATGAAAGCGAAAAGCACCGGCCAACACAAGCAAGAGCACAGAGTGACAAGAATTCCTGGTAGAATCCAGCGACGTCGATTTACGCAACTTATAGACTTTGAGAGAGACATGATCATCGGGCTGAAAACTGCTTACATTTGTCATTTTCTTGTTGGACTTCCGTCCACAGTTAGTATAGAGTTTAGGTCCCAGCCACCTACAGCGAGATCGCCTTTTGGGCAGGACACAGAAACGGAAGAAATGAGAGCAAGTCTAGCGATTTTGACAGAACAGTTTGTAGTGAGATTATAGTACAGTAGATGGCGCCACCGTACAAGTACGATGTTGCACACAGAGGGATGAGAGAATTTCAGAGGAGGGCGTAGGAAAGGATACCCATTTAACCAGTGGGTCCAGCCTGGGGGACGTGTCACTTAACGTGCTCGTCCGATGCACGGCGGATATTCAGCGATTGTTAGTAAATCAGACCATCTCTGAAAGATT
The DNA here is from genome assembly GCA_039090855.1 of Macrothele yani. Classification (NCBI taxonomy): domain Eukaryota; kingdom Metazoa; phylum Arthropoda; class Arachnida; order Araneae; family Macrothelidae; genus Macrothele; species Macrothele yani. The sequence goes on from CM076998.1 coordinate 93,993,052, forward strand.
AGCCCAGGTTCGAACCTGAGGACCATGCATTGATAGTCTGACTCGCTAACCACTAAGCATCCGCGGTTCGGCTGAAAACTGCAGGGTGGTCGGCGCTCTGTATAGTCCGCAACGTGAATCGTTCTGGCCATACCGTTCGACTGTGTTGGGAGCAGTGGACACGTGACGGCACTGCCACACGACGGAGCGGCTCTGGACGGACAAGAATTAAAAGAACTCAAAGATTAAAAAAAAAGAAGAAGAAAGCTTATAGAAAAGGCAAAAGAAGAAGCTGAAATTTTAGATTATGAGATAACAAGTTTAGTTAGCTAAGATACTTAAACACTGAGTCTTTCACTGTGAAATTTCAGTCTCCATAAATTTTGTACATTCATAGTTTTTATATTGCCTTATTAAAAACTTGTAAGTTTTACAGCATTACGATGTTAAAAGAATTTGTGTATTAATAGATGTAATGATAAATATTTCTGAAAATAAATAGCCATACCCCATCCTAGATGAGAGTTGAAATTTTTTTGATTTCTTTAAACACATAGAATTTGGTGAATGGCATAGTTCGAGTCATACATAATTAATTACATTATTCATGTTAACAAGCAATTTTAGTGACATAAGAATTACATTCAGCATTCATCTCAATTGGCTTTCAGGTATGGGTTCATTAAGCCCCCCTCCCCCACCACCACCACCATATAGCCATTTTAGCAGCAAAGATATTATAGACACATCAGTTTTGCCTAAACTATTGTTGCATGGAATTAATTTCAGTGTTTGTAAAAATACAAAAGAACCTGGATCTCAAGCCAAGGATACTAGATTATGAGTCTAGACTGGTTGCCATTGTTCCACGCATTGTCAAGAAGTTATGAATTTAACTCAAAAGAACCTGGATCTCAAGCCAAGGATACTAGATTATGAGTCTAGACTGGTTGCCATTGTTCCACGCATTGTCAAGAAGTTATGAATTTAACTCAAAAGAACCTGGATCTCAAGCCAAGGATACTAGATTATGAGTCTAGACTGGTTGCCATTGTTCTACGCATTGTCAAGAAGTTATGAATTTAACTCAAAAGAACCTGGATCTCAAGCCAAGGATACTAGATTATGAGTCTAGACTGGTTGCCATTGTTCTACGCATTGTCAAAAAGTTATGAATTTAACTGAAGATCTCATGAAAAAGTCATGAATTTGGTTCATTAGAAATCAGTAGACACCCGGATTGAACATTTTGAAATTTATTTTATACGCTTTTTACATTTATTCGTTTTTTAATGGAATCTCATAGAAACACGTATAGCCGAAGTTCCACCGTTTATTGAGAAGCGGCAGAAACATCACTTTATTAAAGTGCTGCCTATATAATTTATTCGTGGAATATATATTTAAAAACATATGCAAATATAATTAAATGTAAAATTAAAAATAAGCAAAGCCAGTTACGAAGAACGAAAGACCAAGTGATACCTCATGGGGAGGGCCCCGGCCCCTCTAAACCACTCCCACTGAGTACGCCACGGCTCTATCTTTGACCGAATATTCGCATTGCGAGGATGAGACTAAACAGTCCGTTCGATGTTTCACGAGTCATGAAGACTCTTGCTTAAAGAGAATCGAAACTCCTTTGTTTAGACTGCAGTCCTCAAAATAAATCCATCGGACGTGGCTTCTTCGTAGGTTAATATTTGCATTACTCGTAGGGTAAACAGCAGGGAATCATAGAAGGCATGTCAGACGAGTGACAAGAGTTTCATGGATTCGAAGTGTATTTATATCAAACAGCTCGCGATCGCCTGCAATAAAAGTGAGCCCCTAAGTTCATTCTCTCATTCCTTATAAGTAACACAAAGGAAATTCCTACACCCACCTCATAATCGTAGGTAAAATGGCGCGTTTGTCCCTCAGATGTGACTACGAATAGTTTTATCTGTGGTATTTAGTGTGACTAATACGCATTTAAAGAAAAACTTCATATTCTTAGCATGTGACTCCCCGTTCTTTCTTTTGCTCAACTTAAGCAATTTTAATAAAAACCGATGAAAATCATTAGCAACATTTTATTATTATTATTATTATTATTATTACAGTATTATTGGGGGGTTTAACAACCACCGTGAGCAACCCGATGTACTATAAGCAGTCGCCCGTCTCTAATTTAAGGCCGCTGGTTCCAGGGAAGGGAGAGAATCAGGGTTTGAAGACAAACACAACATCCGTGCCACTCGGGATTCAAACCCGAACACATCTAGGACGAATGGTCTGAAGCCAGCGCTTAGACCACATGCCCATGTAATTATAGTTTTTTTTAGGGGAGTGGGGGTTAATACTATTGAGATAGAACAATGAAATGTGTTACTTTTCACATTTCGCTTAAAACATTTGCGTTCTTTTTGTCAATATATTAAGTTTCAAGACATTATGTGACGTATACTCTAGCATTATGTTAGAGTATAACGTACGTCAGGTAACTTTCTTTTTAGTGCCTCTGTAAATTTTGATTTGTTCTCTTTTAAGCGGTTTCTAACTTAACGATACATTTCTCTCTCGAAAGAAACTCTTGTGGCAACCTGAATTAAGGTCAGGACTGACTTATGTTCTGCAGAGATAAGAACTATGTTACAATAGCTTTCGAGCTGGTTGGCGTTGGTCTGATACTTTCTATAGTTGTTTTCCGTCGAAGTGCTGTTTCTTCTTATCGAATATTACCTGCTGTTTCATGTTGAATTGTTTTAAGTTACTAGTCAGATGTTTTGAGTTTCTCGCTACGAAGCGCTCACCCTTGTTTGAAGTTTACTCGATTATTATATTGTTTAAATTTAAAGCATTCATTTATTAACAAACCACTTAGCATCCAGGCACGTAATATTACTTTAACAAATGATAGTGCAAGGAAATCGAGATCCGTAATATTACGAGCCCATTGGTGTGAGGTAGGGCGCCGCCATGTTTTCGCATGTATCACACAAATATCGACTTTTGAAATAATTGTCTTTTCATTTCGTTCCACACGGTGTGTACTGGAACTTTCGTCTTTTGTTTTATAACTACCAGAACGATGCTCGTAATATTACGTTTCACATGCGTTCATTGTCTGGAATAGAGCTACTTGTATCTTGCAAAAAACAATTGCGTTTTTTTTACCGGTTTTTTGAATTTTCCTTGGGATCTTAAGTAGTGAAAGAGTGTCGTAAGTTACGAATAATCTGCTGCATTTAGTGCATCCGAGAACCTGTTGGAGGTTATGTGATCACCTTGCAAGTGTGTAAAGGAATAACAAAGACATTAAAGTTATCTTAAGTAAAGATTTGTTATTTACTTGTCATTTAGCCAATAAGTGGGGGCTTAAATAATATCTATGTGAGAGTTTTAGCTATCCGGGCATCAAGTAAAAGCAACGGAACGTTTTAATCAAAGCAGTATTCTGATTCACGTAATATAATGTTCTAGGGAGACTGACTTTTCTTCGCACATGGGTACACACGCTAACTAAAAACGTTATAGTTGGAACTCGAATCAAAATCAACATAGATACAGGAATTGAAATGGAAAGTTATACTAGAGTGTACAGTATGCCACAACAATTCTCATACAAGATATTCTTCCGTAGATTTGCGGAATTCAGATTTTTGTGGGTGTGTGTCATGATTTGGATCGTTCTCAAGATCGATGCAAAACCGAAGAGAATTGGGGGGGGGGGGGCTTTCGTTTTCTGGTTTAGGGACGGTATTTTATGTTTCAGAACTTTCAAAAACGGAAGATAAACGGAGTGAACATTTTTCCTGTAATCATTTTTTTTTTTTTTTTTTCGCGATGTTGCCTCTGTCCAGTATTGTTAAATATCATTCTATTGCACAAATGTTTGTACTTCAGATTTGAAATGCAGGCAACAATTTGTGAAAACGGAGGTTATACGGACCGGAAATTTCCTCGTATTCTTCTGGCATGAGATTCTTCCGCGAATTTGAGGAATCCCGCCTTTTCCGTTATCATGAGGGTCATTCCGAGATCTATGCACGACTGAACAGGATTTGTTTTGGTTTGGTTGGTGTCCGTTGGAGGACGGCATTCCATCTTTTGAAGTGTGTGTTTTTTTCTTGCGATGTTCCTTCTGCTTCTTACTGTTGCTAAATATCCTTTCATTCCATTATATTTGTTTTCAAAATCGGAAAAAAAAATTCATTTTGTTTTTTAAAAATCAGGGGAAAATTTCCGTAAACAGAAGTCGAGCGGTGCAAATATTTTTAGATTTCTCTCGTAATGTTAATTACGAGAGAAATCTAAAATATCCCCCCCCCGATGTTACCAGTCTACTGTGTTGTTAAATGTTATTTTTCGCTTTAACTGTTTGCATGTAAGTTTGATAAAGGAGGGTAAGTTTTCCAAAAATGACGAAGTTGGGAAATTTTTAAGAATTAATGTGCATGGTCTGCTAAAGTAGACCCTATTCATATTCTCAATGTTACATAAAATAGTGAAAGCTTTTATATTATACCCTAGCTCATAGTCCGTGCCATGCGCAGGTAAAAAGGTCGTGACTGGAATTTTTATTACATGAATCGTAAAATACATATACAAACTATAATAAACGGTTCAGTTATTAATGGGCAATCCATAACATATGTCACTAACAACAAAATTTTGGTAATATTCCTATGGCAGAAGCCTATTATACAGGTTAATATATTTTAACCCGTCATATCGCCTTTCTCGTTCTCTATTTAAGCGATGTTTTCTTTCAGCTGTTATCTTCTTCCATCTTGTATTACAAAGAAAAAATTCCACGCAACCAATAATTTTTTTTTAATTTCCATCACAGTGAATCAAAACTACGCCTGCAGTTACTTTCTTACAACTTTTACTTGTTCCTTTTTATGAAATAAAATAACGCTGATTCCTTTTTACGAAATTACTCTGCAATGAGAAGAAAATGAAATAAAACACGACATAACAAAACAAACGTCGCAGATAGTTGTTCGAGCACGTGCGTGTTGCCACAGATGAAGTCGTTTGTCTTACTAACTTTATTTTATTTTCCGGTATTTCTCCTTGATTTTACGTATCGTGCGATAGCGGTGAGCTTAGTTCCGATTTCGGCCACCGGATAAAAGCAGGTGTCACTGCGTACTGAATGACGTCAGAGCGTTAGGGACAGCCTTAGACTATTATATAGGTTTTATTCATGGTCCTCAGGCTAAAATTTCCTTCAGCATGATGGATGGAATTATTGTCATCTCAAGGCGTACAAAAAAAAAAAAAAAAAAAAAAAAAAAAGAAAAGAAAAGAAAGAAAAAAGAAAAATCAAACAATGAAGAAATGGGAAGATAAAGATATCAACAGGGAGAAAAATTTGCCAATAGATGATCCTTGTAGTGAGTAGTCCACATTCTTGCCCCGCGTTTTTCACTGAGTTACAAAGTTCAGCTTTTTTTTACTCTTCGTCGGTCTCATGTATGTTCAGTGTAAGTGTTACCTATCAGTATCTTTAGAGATGATCTTTATATATCAATATCTTTAGAGAGCTAAAGATACCGATGTTGTCAGAGAGCTTACCGATGACAGGATTTTTTTTTTTTTTTTTTTTTTTCAGTTCTTATTTTTGGTGCCAGTCATTGGATTTTCAATAATACTTTATTAGTTTTGGCGGGACATGATCATGACAATTAAGGAAAACATCTGTCAGCCAGTAGATAATGATGCATGACGATAGCTAATCATTCTTCGAGGGATGAATTAGGCAGCAGAAAGTGTCCCCATGTGAGCAAGTGTACGTGCTTAGCAGTGGATGTTTTGCAAGCCATGATTAATAATAATGGATTAGGGAGAACACGCACTCACATCCGCCCACAGACAACAAAAACTGTTGTTTAACGATTAACGATGTTGTCAACCAACTCTTATCATTATCGCCCAGAAGTTGCGACAGCTGCTGATGTTGTTGGCACCGGCATAATCCAACATTGTCGAGTGATGTACTGGTCGTTGTTGGTCGCCTTTTACATCATGATCATTTGAATAAATACAGTTGAGTTCGTGTATTACGAGGAGCTCGAGACCGGTGGAAATCCTCGTTAAATCCGGGGGCTTCCGTTTCAGGGTGAAATTTCCCACTATGTGAAAATATTCCTGCGTGATGATATACATATACAGGGTGCATAGGAAAGTCCCTTTAGCCTGGAATTCGCAAGTTATGCAAGTGAGATAACGGTATAGTAATGCAACCAATAGCAGCGCCTCTAGCGGTGAAATGCGGAAGTTAGCCATTGTAAAACGAAAAGTGATAGAGCAAAATTTCCAATTACAAAGTTGTAGAGCATCAATTAATTAGTACAAAACGACATTTGTTTCGCATGGATAAGATAACCTGTCGCCTGAATACCCTACAATGTCCGAAATCAATGCGCGATTATTCGAATCTGCATATTCACATTTCGCAAATGTAGCCATATGCAAATGCAGATTGTGACGTTGTACCGTACCTACGATATTTATTTAGTTAGTTAGTTTTGTTGTTACATGCTCTTAGAAGAAAAGAAAGAAAAATGAAAAGAAAACCGAGTGGGGAAAAAAATTGACAGTACATAAATGATGAACATAGACTGTAGCAACAGGGAAGACAAGGGAAAAGGCCAAAATAACCTGACATAGCCCTATACTCCCCGTAGAAGAAACAAATGAAACAACAAATAGACACATCAAGTCAGACAATCAGAAGACGTTTTGCCAATCTTTTCCTTTTTTTAATTATTGAAGAAGAAAGAGTTATTAAAATTATTTAAGTTAGTCAGGTTGCTAAGTAAAGAATTCCAGTATTGAGGGTCTCTGTAATTTAGAGTAAGTTTAATTGATTCCGTTTTTAGAAAAATAGGTTGTAATTGTAGTTTATTCCTTATTTCTTACGAATGTGCATGTGTATTCAGTAATATGAGATCTGAATATAAAATTATATTTAATTCGTTTGAACATAATTTTACCAAGATTAAAATAGTATAGTTGAGTAATAGTTAGTATATTATATTTATTAGGATACACTTTTGTTCTAAAATTTATTATAGGTCGAGTATTAGGATGTCATTTGAGATCAATTAGTCTAATGAATTTATTTTGTAGGATTTGTAATTTATTAATATTGTATTGTGTCGTTTGTCCGCATGATAGAGTGCAGTAATTGATATGAGTTTGAAATAGTGGGTAATACAATGATATCAACGTTTTAGTTGTTGTATCAGTCAGGATATTACTCACTATACCAATATTTCTAGGTAGTTTAATTAAAAGAAAATCAATATGTTTATTCCATTTGAGGTCAAAATTTTTTGTAGTTCCCAGGTAGTTGAATGAAGGTACTATATCAATTCTTTTTATTATTAAGGGATATTTGTACATTTGGTGTTAAAGGAGATAACGTATTAGAAAAAATCACTGCTTTAGTTTTATTAACATTAATTATTAATTCATTAGAATTTAACCAGTCAGAAATAGTTAGCAACTGTTTATTACATTGTGTTAGTATTTTTTTCTTTTATAAGAACAGCTATATCATAAGCATACAGAAAAAGATCCATATGAGTTGACAGCAAAAATAAATTATTAATGTATATATTAAACAATAAAGGGCTAAGGACAGAACCCTGAGGTACTCCTGATCTCATAATTTGAAATGAGGAGTGATAATGCTCAATTTGTGTATATTGTTGTCTGTTAGTCAAGTAGTTTTTCAATAAGTGAATAAGTATTACCCCTGATTCCTATATTTTGTAAAAAAAAAACAAAAACATAAAAAAAAACAGTAGCAGGATGTACCCTGATCAGAAGTTTATGTCTACGTACGCTGTGTGAGAATGGCGAGCTTGGATTTCTGGGGTTACGTAAAAAATCAGGTGCATGCAACAGCGCATACAAGTATGCTGGATCTGCGTTGTCGTGTTGCAGATGCTTGCAATAGTGCGACACCTTCCATGCTGAGGAATGTGCATGCAGAGTTACTTTCACGGATACAAATGTGTATCGTGGGCAATGGCGAACTCTTCGAATATACTCGACATTAACTTTTTATCACTGTGCGCCAGTTTGCCTTTTTTGTTTTTGTTTTGTCTGACGTCATCAAACTGTATTGACATAAGTACGCATTTATGCAATAAATTGTGTGCATTTGCTCCTACCTATGCCTGTTCTCTTCAAACGTTCACACAAAAGGTCGCTCACCGATTTCGGACATTTTGGCGTATTCAGGCGACAATTTATCTTATCCGTGTGAAACAAATGTCGTTTTGTACTAATAAATTGATGCTCTGCTACTTTCTAATTGGAAATTTTGCTCTGTCTCTTTTCGTTTTCGATTTGCAATGGCTAACTTCCGCATTTCGCCGCTAGAGGTGCTGCTATCGGTTGCATTCGATCGGGCGTAGTCGCTTTACTATGCCGTTATCTCACTTGCATAACTGTACCTCTCCGTTCGGAAGTTATTCCAGGCTAAAGGGACTTTCCTGTGCACCCTGTATATATACACTCAATGGACAAATCATGATCATAAGTAGAGGATTTTAGGAAGGGAGTGTCTGACCCCAGGTCTTAAACAACCCTTAGAAATAGGAAGCTAGGAGACGTGGGCTAGAGTACCCGATAGGAAAGTGACACGTAAGCGAAGTAGAAAGGGGGAGGAAGACGCCCTTATTTATTACCGGTGGCCCAGTACCGGGCTTCCGACGGCTTAACGTGCCCATCCGACGCACGGCGGATATTTAGTGGATTGAGCGTTCGTACCTGCCTGGGATTGAACATGAGGTCCTTTCCGCGGCAGTCACGAACGTTACTCACTAAGCTACCCGCGGCCCAATGGACAAATCCTTATAGCGTGTTGGTCCCACTCTAACGCGAATAACAGCCTGTACACACCGAGGCATAGACTCCACCGGATGCTGGAGGGTTTTGCCAGCCATGCCTGTTGCAGCATTTTCCACAACTTCCCCCGCGACGTCGATCCAGGATCCATGGATCTGATGTTCCTTTCCACGTCATCCCAGAGAGCTTCCACAGGATTTAAATCCGGGGACCTTGGGAGCCACTGGGTGGTTTTAAACTCAGGTGAGTGTTCCTCGAACCATGCCTGGGTGGTTGTGGCGTGGAACTGCGCGTTGTCTCCCTGAAGCGAACTATCGGCCGAAGGATGCGCGAAGGCCGTGAAAGCGTGTAGATGATCAGCCAACACATGCTGACTGCGCAGCGGTTAAGGACCTTTTCAAACACACTACGGGACCTAATATGACCCATGAGAAGGCTCCCCAAGCCACCACAGAGCCACCGCAGCCTCAAACAGAGCCGACCTGGCACGACGGGGCCATGCCCTCATTCTGTAAGCGCCACACCCGCACCCTTCCGTCAGCTCCGCACAGCTGAAAACGGGATTCATGTGATCACACGACGCATCGCCACTCTGCAGAGGTTTACTTTTGATGTTCCCGGCACCAAGCGAATCGTGTAATGTCCGATAACGAGCATTTAACAGCGGCACACGAGTAGGGCTTCGGCTCCCGTAGCTTAGGGTATGCAGCGTGTCCGCCTTACCGTTCGCTCGCTGACGCTTCTTGGTCATTCGACATTTAACCTGGATGTAATTTGCGCCGCTGTTGCCAAAAGGACGATCCTTGAGTCTGCGTCGACCCCGGTCATCAATAGCGTGTGGTCTGCCACCGCTTGGTCTCTGGACGGTGGTACGTTCGTAGGTGGTATACTCGCGGTACACCCTTGATATGGTTGCCCTAAAGAACCCTAAGGTTCTTAACACTTGGGCGGTAGAATGACCTATCGTCTTTCACTAACGGCGCGTCCACGATCAAGGTCGCTTAGATTCCCACGTTTACCCATGTTCGTCGATTTGGATACACTGTTTGGAAGACCTGCTCTCCACCTATTTATTTATCACCTGCGTTCGATTTGGGTGTGTTCCACTCAGCGCGACGCAATGCCCATGTCAGTTGCCCGTCACCCCTATTTCTAATGTTTTTTGTTCTGAGTGTGTATGCATAAGAATTTGACAAATTTTAAAAAAACTATTAATTAACTGCGTTAGTATTATAGTTAATTAATGAGATATTTGAAGTATATTCAACTTAGCTGCTACGTGAGACTGACTGAACTTTAATTCCACAACATACGTAAAAGCAAAGGCAGCAGCGATCCTGCCGATACAGCGCTCATTTGGAGGTTGAAAGAGGAAATAGACACGATTTCAGAAAATGTTATCTCCTGTTTCTTCTTCAGCGCTATCCCCATTGCTCTCCTATCCCTTTCTGCAATTGTCTCCCAGAAATCCACTTTAATATGCTTGAACCCTGCTCAACATCTAGCAGCAGGTGGCTTGTTTTCAATTCTGCTGACGCAGTACACCCAAGCTGTACCCCTCGATGGGGATGGCGGAGAGAGTCTCTCGCACAACTCGCTTGTTGAGCATTTGATGTTCTCCGTCCTCTCTGCTTTTTAATCAGCATTTTCCCATTGGTACGCTAGGATTCCCCTGTGCTGCTTTAGTTTCTTCCTGTATGACATCATTTCTATTCCTCCATTCTAGAGCATTGAGCAGCAGATTTTCCGTACCTCGTTAAATAGTGAATTTTATTAAAAGTCGTAACTTTGCTTGTTAAAAGTAATAATCTTTGCTTTTCTCTTCGTCGTCAAATCCGGGGATTTCATTAAATTTTGTTCATTAAAAAGCCTGAAAATAGCTTTGAAATTGCCATTATACCAATCGAAAGTTCCTGCTTTGCTTGGTAAATCCAAAATCTTGCTAAATACGCGTACGTTATAAGCGGGCTCGGCTGTATTTACGTGTTCTTTTGTTTTTGGTAACAATGTTTGATAGAAAAGGAATAACGTCTGTGTTAGCAACTTTGAAATTTTCACGTTTTAGATTATTGCAGCTCAAGCTGCGCGCCTGAATATCTTGATCTTAGTGCTAAGAAAAATGCACTGTAGTAGTGTCACAACACATAAAACGGTGATTATGCAACTTCGTAACACAGTTTAATATGTCTATATTCCAAGCCAACCTAAGAGTGCACTGTTGTTGAAAGCAAGGTAACCAGCTCACTCACTGTGTGACGCAAGAAAAGCATCAATAATCACCACACTCCATTCGTGTTGTGTTCTTGTTGTTAAGTATTACTCCGGCACTGACTCACGTCCGAAGCTCACTGCATCGTTCTCTCTCTCTCTCTCTCTCTCTCTCTCTCTCTACGGATGTTTTAAGTACACTCCCTCTTGCATTTCCACATTTAAAAAATAAAAGTGGCCCTCATAATGAACTTAGAAACAAATCCGTAGGTTTTTATTGGTGTAGGAAACAAATTGGTATAACCGAGCTTTCGCTTACAAACTATTGTTTATCTCAGCCCTCATAATGTTACGGTAAAACGAAAAAAAAAAAAAAAAAAAAAAAAAAAAAGCATGCCTGTTAAATTGGCAAAGACACATAGCAAAAAAAAAATGTTCTTTTATTTTTCTTACCTTTTCCTTTTTTTTTTTTTTTTTTTCTAATAAAAGTAAATCGTTCTGCGGCACAAAAAAACTGTTGACTGCCGTTTTAAGCTTCCTTTTCCTCCGCATTAAAAAAAAAAAAATAACCCACATAAACGTCTGGAAGGATTAAAAAAAATGCTGACCTACTAATCCTGAAAACATTGGCAAACATAGAGTTAATATGTTTTTGTTTTGTTTTTTCCTGATAAAAATGAACTTTTTACGGTGGGAAAAGCCATTGATCGCCACTTTAAACTTACTGCACTACTGTAGCGAAACACAAATTTGGCGTGTGGCAAGATTCGAATCCACATCCTGCTGCTCTGGAAGCGAATGCTTTCTTAGTTAAATTACACCGACGGAGTTTGTTGCTACAGTTTTTGCCGTCTTGACGTGTGTATCACTTCTGAGGCAGGTACGTCACATATACCCCCTCATCCCGAGCAGGGGAGGGGCACGAAATCGCAGTTTTTCAGAACCGTCGCAAACCGTGCTTGGAGTAATTCTCTGTAGAAGAACGAGTTCGATTAATTCCAGACGGTATGTGGAGAGGCATCATACGTTTTTCGAAGAACCCAACGGCCAATAGATCCATTTTTACGTTCGGGAGCCAATATTAAAACCCAAATTTGCCGGTGATGGAACTCGAATCCTCACTCCGGAGCCATTTGCTCTCGCAACTAAACTATACCGACAAAGGCATGCCATTGCCATTTGCCGTCTTGATATGTACTTCACCTCTGAGGTAGTCATAATATTAAAAATGAAATTAGCCTATGCAAAGGTATGGAAGCGTGAAGAAATAAAATGCGTGTCTGCTAATTTGTACAATTATATCTTCTTTTTTCAAAAAAGTTTGTCATTGCGAACCTTTGAATGCGTGATCTTTCGAGCCCCGCGCGTATTTACACTTTAACCAAGAGCTTGGAAAATATTTGAAACATCCCGGCTAAAAGTTTAAAAATTGTTTAATTTTTGAATGATCGGGTGACTTGTTCACTAATGGAAAGATTTACTGAAAGATATTGACTTAAAAAGTTGCGGATAAATCCGGTATTCCATTAAGAGCTTTTCGGGCTCGTTTAGATACCGTTGCTCGAATCTTGACAAGTCTGCGCGATGACTTGCAGGCCGTTGGCAGTAAAATGCCTCTTCGTTTGCATATGGCTTCCGGAATTGCCGTCTCTTAAAAGCCTTCCGTCATCCGTGCTTAAATATCCTCCCTCCATCTTCCACTCTCCATTTTTAATCCATCGCCACCGAGGGAAAAATACCTCATCGAGTTCTTCAAATCCGTTGAAAGCTCCAAGCAGACGGGCTGGCATAGCTATGAAGTTTGCGTCGCTTGCTGCTATATTTGGGTTTGCATTGGGTTTTGAGGCCGTTCATTTGCATTCATGCGGCCAACGGCCCGCCATTCTAGGAGCTCATGAGGTACAGAAGGATTGCGTCCTTTTGCCAAGAGAACTTCAGCCTCCTTTGAAAGAAAGCTCTAATGACGTTTTTTGGCCATATGCCCACCACGTACGCTCATTCTTGTCTTTTAAAAGATCTTCGAAATAATAACTACCGAATTCCGCAGTTTCCTAAGATTTTCGTTTTATTTCTTCCATCTAAAAATGGAAAGAAGCAACATATGTTCAGAGTTGTATAAAAATAAAATGTCTCTGCGTACACAACCACTGAAACAGAAAACTTGCTGCAAACCCGCGAAGCGATAACCACGATAACAATAGAATAGGAAAATTTAAAATAAAATTAATAAAACAGTAATTATTGGAAAATTACAGATCCAATAAGGGCAAAATAAGTACATTACAACTGAATGTGCTGCAATGTGTGTGAAATGTGGACCCTTATAGCAAAATATTAAAATATTGGACTATGAACCTCATAAAACAAGAAGCTAATTAAAGAAAGTTTTTACATTCAGAAAAACAGTTGCATCAATGAACCTTCAAAAATGATAAATATCATTTTCAATAACGTAATTCAAAAAATAGTAGACTTACAAAATACACAAGGAAAAGATTTTAATTTAATAAATGACAACTGTAAGAGGAACCTGGGAACAAAATTTAAATTATTTCTGTGTAAATAAAACTTCTGGTACAGTTTCTATACAATGAGAAAAGGCCTTCGTGAGATCTAGAGGCCAGAAACGTCTGTAAAAACAAAAGAACTCAGATCATGTGAAAAATAATTGAAAGTTCTTCTAGTTAAAATAGAATAAGTATATTAATCTGAGTAAAGCCTTGAGGAAGTGTTTTAATTGCTGCAAATAACATTTTTATTTTATTTTTAATCTGCAAGCAAAAACTATCTGCAAAATCTGCCAATAATTTGGAAACTATCCGCGTACGTCTACATTCTGCTACTCTGCATATGTTTAATGAAACTTCAGGAACTTCTAGCTCTTGCAGCTGTACACACACTGTACATTGTATAAAAAAATAATAATCTGAAATTGACGAGCCACTTTCCGTGATTTCTTTCATGAATTAATGAAGCATATTTCTGATACAACCTTTTCCGCGAAATGACCGAAAGAAACCCGAATTTCACGGATTTTTCGTACTCCAGGGAAATTTTAAATTTTCAGATATCTTTCTGCAATTCCACTCTTATATTGGCGGTAAATGCCATTTTTCAGATATGTTAACGAAAAATTCTAAATTTTCAGAAACCTTTCCCCAAAATTGCTTTCATGTACTAACGGAAAACCCATGTTCTCACTTTTTACGTATCCATATGACGAAAATTTTCCAGTACCGTTATATATATATTCATCCCAATAACTTCTTGATATTTCATAACTGAAATCCTTTTTTAATAGTAAAATTTGGTTACTTGCTAAATTTTAGTGCCATTTTCAGTGCCACTATTTTGCGTAATCCAGAAGTAATATCTGACTATGACCGTGGAGTATATTACAAATGGGAATCATTATTTACGATTACACAAATGTATTTTTTTTAAAATGTATTTAGTTTGTTCACTCTTTCCACGCTTTATGGAAGTGCGCATACTTTCATATGGTTCGTTAGATTTTTGGTTTCATAATCTTTTATTTACACCGTCGACATTTTTCTGACCCGTGACCCGTTTTCATCTCTGGATAGCATATCGAAATGAAATTTTGCTTATCATGGCGCAGGATATTCCTTTTCCTCTCCCCCATTTTGTGCACCAGCTATTTTATATTGTAACTACTTAATGTCATACTGCTGTCGATGCCCGATTCGACAGCAGTGTGTCTTCAAGTAGTACACTCCAGTAAAGTTGAAAGAACACAATACTAGAAGTTTAATAATGCCATAGTTACACAGATGAACTAGTTGCTAGATGGTGGTTGAACAGATGATGGACTAGCCGCCCCGGTGGCGCAGTGGTCTAAGGCGTTGGCCTCTGATCATTCGTCCGTAAGGGGTCCGGGTTCGAATCCCGGTGAGGCATGGATGTTGTGTTTGTCTTACGGCACTGGCTCTCTCCCTTCCCTGGAACCAGTGACCCTAAATTAGGGACGGGCGACTGCTTATAGCCCATTGAGTTGCTCACGGTGGTCGTTAAACCTCCAATCAAAAAAAAAAAAAAAAAAAAAAAAAAAAAGATGATGGACTAGTTGCTAGCCCGAAAGATCTAGTGTCGTTTCAAATGGTTTTAATTAATTATTTAATGTGTTTTACTATGACATCATTAAACTTCTAGTATTGTGTTCTTTCAACTTTACTGGAGTCTTTGGATCCCTTGACACAAAAGTTGTTGTAGCTATCAAGAATAAATTTATATTTAAAGTTTTGTGAAATAGTGTTATGAAAAAGTACATTTCATCTTTTCTTAAATGTAATTGAAACTCATTGTCAGTTTAAAATGATCGCAAGTCCCGAGTCTTTTGCTTTGAAAAATCCCGATGGAAAAAATACTTAATTCATGATAAGTCCTCTTACAGAAAAAATAAAATGACTAATCACTTACACTAATAACAAAAAAAAAAAAAAAATCCTTTGCATTGGGTTTGCTGTGAAGAATACTTTGTGCAGTGGTGTCGGAATCTCTGATGCAGAGGAAGCGGCTTCCTCGTACTCATTTGTATGCTGAGGCAAAGGATCACAATCCCCCCCCACACACACACTCACTTTTTTCTCTTTGTTAAAATTATATCTGTATTCGGAAATCAAGAAAATATTTGATTTTTGTATTCGCTGCGTATAAAATTCCTTCTCAAAAACCTTAATATTATTTTCTGTTTTGACTGTTAACCTTCTAGAACCGTGAATTTTTTAATGCCATTAATGAGGTATGTTTTGAACTTCCCTCGCGTACCGAGGCAGGATGAGAGAAAAAAGACAAAACAGTTTCACGGAGCACCAGCCTCACTAAAAAAGAGTTATCCTGAAATTTCTTAAAGGTATTGTGTTTTTATAAGACCAGGAATGTTTTCTATTTTATCTTTGTATAATAAAACCAGTCATTCTCCAAAACAAAAGCAAAAGGAAGAAAGAACAAAGAAAGAATTCCGGCGCCCTTGGCTTTGCACTTATTTCCTACTTTTCCGTTATTTACAATTCTGCTGCCGGAGGCGTTAGTGTATATCTCTACACGAAAGAGCATTTGCGTTTCTGTTATAAAGACTTTTTTGGCCTCTTCATTATGAAGACTATTTTGTACCCATGTCTCCTTTAAGTAACGCGCAACTTCCCCTCTAGGAGGCTGAAAGTTTTATTTTTACCTCGGATATCTTCCATAACGTAAAACGTTTTGTGCACATGTGATTTCTCATAGCAACATTTCAGTCGGCCAAAAGTAACAATTTCAATTTGTGGATGTTTTACGATAGAAACATGTTTGAGATTTCTTTTTCGTAACCGGTTCCATTCACTGTGAAAAACACTACTCACATTGCATATTTTAAATTATGCACAGTTTTTCTCTAAGAGAACTAAACGAATTCTTCTTTTCCGCTGATTTTTTTCTTTTTCAAAAATTTGCTTTGAAATATTTTTTTCTTTTGTTTTGTAAACTATTCAAAAGACGTGCTCATTACATCCGAGAATTCGGTGTCATCTTCCTTTTTACTTCTGTACTCGACTGGCGTTGAATTCTATTTTGCTTACGTGTGATCTATATTCTGCGAAAATAGGTAACTATTCTAACTCGGGTGAACTATGGTAGGAAATAGAGAAAAAGTTAATTTGATTTTAAGCAGATTCCCTGTTAAACTTCTTATGAAATTTTTCTAACTAAAATTTATGTTGCTAAAAAAAAAGTTCCATAAAACCACGCAAGGGAGATTTTTTTTCTATAAATATGAATTCATCATCACTCCAGTATAATATTCTTAAAAAAAAAACTAAATTGATTGACCGAGTAGGCATTTTTTATGCATTCATGATTCTATCGAGCATTGAAAATTAGGATACCCTTATTCCTAATCTAGGGTAACTGGCTCCAAGTAAGGGAAACAACCAGAAACGAAGAGTAATCATGGCATCCACACCCGAATTTTAAATCAGAATATCGCACTCAAAAATTTGAATTTAAGCGACTGTGCCATCTGGTGGCATTTTGGCCTTCAAAATGCATTCTTTATTGCGGACATTTTTTAGGATTTGCGTTTACGCTGCATTAAGTGCAATTTGTTGAGAATTGTTATGAGATAAGTTGCATTTTTTTTTATTGGATGATTGTAAAAAGTTTCGATTTCGTAGACTGAGTTTGATTTATTACATTAAAGTGTTTTGACGGTTCAAAACAACATGCTTAAAATTTTACGTGAGACAATGTGCACCCATTGAAGTGGGCTTATTTTTACAATTCCCTGTTTTTGCTTTTTTTCTAATAAGTATTTCCATCCGTGATGTGTGATTTATGTAGGTAAACAACAACACTGGGCCAGTAGCAGATTCAGCAGGGGGTGACTGAGGCGACGTCCCCCCCCTTAAGACAAGACTTCCTTTTTAAATAGTCAAGATCGTAAATAATTTATGTACGTACTCGTATTTACTTTTGTAAAATTATAGTAAAAAATGCCAAAATTTTTTTGAAGTATTCATACAATTAAAATTTGCGCTGTGAATTTGGGGATTCAATGTTCTCTTCTGTCTTCAGAGAGAGAGAGAGATGTTAAAAAACAAAACACTCTCTCTCTCACTCTCTCACTAGAGTTTTAGAAACAGAGAAAGTTGAGAACGGAAGGGAAAAGAGATTTTGACTGGTCATGAAAGCCGATGGGCGTGCTTTGTTTAATGTAATATTTCCAGAAACTTAAAAAAAAATATCTCCTGTAAAACAATAAATGGCGCAGGAATGACTTGATGAAGTGGAGTAAAAATAAGTTCCCTTCAAAATAAGTGCGAATCATACGTTGAGGAAGAATAAACAAATATTTTACAGATGATTTACTGGTCATATTGCTCGGTAATGATTCGATGATTCAAGTTGGATAATTTTTGTATTAAATTAAGCTTTCTGAATAGTAAGGCTCAAAAAATATTTAAAAAGATTCTATCCACATTTGATATTTAAAAGGCACGGAGCTCGTTTCCTCGCAAAGCAGGCAATTGAACACTAGGAAAAAAAGTGTTAATTTTTTAGTTGCTTTTCCTACTTTGTGATTCAAAAATTTATCACATTTTAAGCACATTTTTATTTAGCCCATTTTATTTGCATGTTTTAAGAAGCCATGTAATGCCAGTTAAGGGCAGCCCTACCAATTTTGTGTGTGTTTGTGTGTGACTGTAAAACATTTACTCAGACGACTGCGAGGACTGATCAATAAGTAACTTCCGATTTCCTTTGGCAGCGGTTTAGGGACATGCAAATCGACGTCTCCCAACGTCATTTCACTCTCTTTGCTACGCTGTAAAAAAATTTCTAAAATTCACGAGCCACTTTCCGTGATTTCTTCCGTGAAATGACGGGAAAATATCTGAATTTCACGGATTTTTCGTACGCCTGAAAAATTCTCAATTTTCAGAAATCTTTCCGCAATTTCTTTCTCATATTGGCGGTAAATTACCGTTTTCAAGATGTGTCAACGGAAAATTCTGAATTTTCAGAAACCTTTCAGCAATTCCTTTCGTATTTTAACGGAAAAACTCCTTTCTCACTTTTTCCGTATCCATATGACGAAAAACTCCCGGTAATAGGAGACATTCGCGGAAATACTTGGGGGTTTGATTAACTGTTAAATTTCAATAGTCTGTCGAAGTATTTGATTTTAAAGTTCTGTAGCGAGATCGGATATTGTGGATAGTATATCGCATGAATTTTTGTTACTGCGTCGCAGGATATTTTTTCTCCTTTCTCCCATTTTTGTGCACCAGCTATTATACTGTATATTGTGGTACCATAAGAAACCGGGTACTTATTTTCTTGCGCAGATGATTGTACGATTTCTATGTATCTGTCTGTGGAATCCTTAAGACAAAAGCTATATAGCTACATAGCTGTTTAGAGTAAATTTTGTAGTTAGTTTTGTGAAATAATATTATAAAACAGTACATTGCACCTTCTTTTAAAGATTATTGAAAGTTATTGTCAGTTGACAAAACCATCACAAACTCCAAATCATTCTGTCGCTTCGAAAAATCCAGATGAAAAAAGTACGTAATTTGTAATAAGACCTTGTACAGAAAAAATAAAATTATCAGAAACGTATTAAAAAAATAACAAGCTCTAATAAAAAATTAAATGACTAAATCACTCTGATTACTAAAAAAACAAACACCATCGCGCCATTAAGTTTTACCTTAAACGTGATCCTGGTTCTTGTGGCATTCTGGCTCAGTGGTTAAGACGCGGCTTCAACCTAAACGGCCGGGGCTCGATCCTCATTACCGGCGCAAAGGGATTCTGTCGCATAAGAGCTGAAATATTCAGCGTGTTGGATTTTGTGAAATTTCAGTCTGAATACGGAAAAACTTGGGACGGACTTTTCTGAAATAAACGGAATTACTGACTACGCAAAATCTGTGAAAATACAGAAGTTGAAAAAAAAGCAAAACCGGAAACTTTTAAAATCAGAAATTCCGTTAAAAGACGGATAGTAACCGGCAACTTTGCTGCACGTTATTTTCAGAAATTTTCCGTGAATTTACACCACTTATTTTTTTATAGTGCAGAAGGCTTTGTGTAGCACAAAAGTTTGAATGAAAAACTGAAATCACTAAAAAACGGTGTCCAACGTTGAACTGCGTTTTTCGTCGGAGAACGCACTGCGTCTGTGTGCTAATTTTGAAAACCGTTCTCACACCCTCATGACTTAGACTTGTTGCAGGTGGCGATGGATTTTTGCTGGCGGCGTTTACCGTGCTGAGAGCACCTAAGCACCATTCATTACTTGAGGATCACAGACTTCTTGCAGTTGTCGATGAATCGTTGCTTCCGGCTCTTCCTGTGCCCCCCTCCCCCAAAAAACCCCCTAATAACCGCGCGTACTTTCGCGTGAGACCATATTTTCAGACGGGTCGTTATTTTCACTTGTTTTTGGCACGTTGCCTTTTTATTCAAACTCCTGTGGCAAGCAACGTCCTCTATTCGAGAGTGTAACTGCTTTGGGAGAGTGGAATGACGTTGCAAGAGGCCAATTTGCATATAATTAATCCTCCGCCGAAGGCCATCTTAAGTTCTTTATTAATCAACCTAAAGCCTTAATGGACAGGATTGAGAAACAGATTTTTTTCAATAAACTGAGAAACGTTTCTTCTACAATTCTTCCTTTTTTGATGTGTAATAATTGCAGGAGAGTTTCAAAACCGTCTCTTCAAAGCATGAAGATTCATGCCTTTTCTTGCTCCCAGTTCATTTTCCCAGAGGAGAGAAGGAGAGAGATTCCCTACCTACGGTTGACATGTTTCCGTGATGTCGTATAAAAGAGAAAAATCGCCGTTCTTCACAGTAATCTTCAGCAGTCCTTTCTCATTGCCAGAATGTCAGACGTTCACGCTTTGTGCTCCTGGCTTCGAGGGTACATTTATTCTTAATCGTGGACACATGACGGCTCCGTGTCTTCGAATGATTTCTACCAGCGAGCATTCATCATATTTGTCCGCGCCCGGCAGCTGATGGCAATGTATTTTGGAAAGGGTATTCATTTCCCGCATCGTGCTAATACGCATCAATCAAAGTCATATCTTGCTGCTCCCGGGATGCAATGCTCTTCATCCGCATGCTCTTGGTGCCTCCTCCCATTGCTCATTCCGCAGCAGGGAACGTTTAATGACGTTTCGCGAAATGGAGAATTCTTTCGTGGTGATCACGCGAACTTGTCATCGCTCGATTTCGAGCGTGTCGTCTTTGTTGTCTTTTCTGTTCCTATTCTCTTTGTTTTCTAACCCCTCTCAGAACTTGTAAGCATTAGATAACGTCTCTCTCGTTGATAGAGTTAGCTTGTTCTGTGTGTGCATTGAGCGCTTTTGACAAACTCATGATAACAATCAGCAATACATTGGCGGCTCACCGTTTGTTGCGTATTTGTTTTATTACGTTCATATTGTACATTGAATTTATTTATAAGAACAAGTGTGACAATCATTCAGTGGCACTCTGTAAGAAGAAGTGAACCAATCATTGAGTGATTGTGTTGTCGTACACTAACAGGGGAAAATATTTCACAATTACTCCCATTTTGAACAGTCTTGTCTGATGGACACATTTGGAGCATACTATTAAAGCAATTTCACCAAGTTTTCTCTGAAATGGAAGAGCTTTAATGATCAGTAGTTACAACCAATTGTCACTCATTAGCTTAGCGAGGATTAGACTTATTGTACTAACCGTCACTCATTAGCCTAGTGAGGATTAGACTTATTGTACTAACCGTCACTCAACCAACCGTCACTCATTAGTTTAGTGAGAATTAGACTTATTGTACTAACCGTCACTCAACCAACCGTCACTCATTAGCTTAGTGAGAATTAGACTTATTGTACTAACCGTCACTCATTAGCCTAGCGAGGATTAAACTTATTGTACTAACCGTCACTCAACCAACCGTCACTCTAGCCTAGCGAGGATTAGACTTATTGTACTACTATTGGAATTGTACTCGGCCCTGCCCCAAAACAACGTTTGAAGTGTAATCTATCTATTCTGATGATTATGTTGTGTGTATTACCTTTTGTTGGCCACAAAAAATATTCGTTTCTTATGCACTTTATGTGTGTAAATCTTGTTAGCATTACAATAATTATATCTTTGGAATGCATGAATAGGGAAGTTCGATTTATGTAAGCCAATTAATTTTTGCTTTAATTCTGGTATGTTTTGCAAGTCACTCAACGAACGAAAGAGTTGGGAGATATTTTTAACTACTACTTTATCTTACAATACATTATTTTGAAAGAAAAGGTTTTAGGCCAGACCTACTGCTCCAAACTCCTATAAACTTTTCCATATCTTATTATTTTTAAGGTAAAGAATATACTAAAATACTTTTTTTTCTTTTTACATTTTTCTGAAGTGAAAATAGTTTGCAAAGCCCAAAATAAACTAAGTTATAACAATCATAATAATTTATAACGTTTTTACTGCGATGACTTTAGTAGATTGAGAAAATGTACCTTTACCTTGGACGAGATAAAAATTAATTACTGAGGGCCAATACTTTAGTTGGTTGAGAAAATCTACCTTTAACTTCGATGAGATAGTGGTTAATTACTGAGGGACAATACTTTAGTCAATTGAGAAAATATACTTTCATCTTCGATGAGATAGTGGTTAATTACTGAGAGACAATACTTTAATCAATTGAGAAAATATACCTTCAACTTCGATGAGATAGAAATTAATTATTTTTATTGAGAGACAATGTTTGATGTTTTTTTTTGCGTAAATATTTTTTGAAACATTGTTTATAAAAAAAAATATTATCAAGATAAAGTTTCTCAAGAAAAATGAGGGCCGCCTGTTCCCTAACCCTGCTGTATACCGTGTTCCAGTTCTCTCAATGTTCGATTGAACTTCTGTTTACGTTAAACAACAATTCACTGGACTTAAGTCAAATCGTTACGTCGGTTTATGTTGTGCTGTGGTTATATTCTTTCTACCGCCAAGCACTGAAGTCAACTTTTTTCATAACTCAAAATTGTTTTTGCAGTGATAATTTTCTTAAGTGAATTTTTGTAAAATGTGGCAAAAATCGTATATCCATCGTTCTAAAGCGCACTATTATTAACGCCAACTTCTAATATCTTGCATTGCTGTGTTCGAATCCGGAGGCAAGACATGGATATTGTATTTATCGTTTGGCTCTGGTTTTGTACCTTCTCTTCGAATTGGTAAATCTAAATTTGGCGGCAGTGACTCCTTAGAGCTTTACATTGTTATGCAAGTCGTCATACAACCCCCACCCCCAACCCCCACCCCTTAATACAAAACTACACATACCGGCCACTGAATTAGAAACATCAGTGCAGATGTACGTAAACGTCACTTACGTAGCAAATATGCAAAGTACGGGGTCACGTGACCTAGGCAACTATTTAAGACTGCTGCTCGTCAGTAGTATTGAACACCGTGCGTCGGATGGGCACGTTAAGCCGTCGGACCCCGGGTACTGGCCCCCAGTAATAAATAAGGGCGTCTTCCTCCCCCTTTTTACTTCGCTTCCGTGTCACTTTCCTATCGGGCGCTCTAGCCCAAATCTCCTAGTTTCCTATTTCTAAGGGTTGTTTAAGACCTGGGGTCAGACACTCCCTTCCTAAAATCCTCTACATATGATCATGATCAGTATTGATCACAATGGGAAAAACAAAGGAACTTTCGGAGTTCGATAAAGGGCTTATTGTGCGTGCCCATCTGGCTGGAGCGACGATTTTGAAAACAGCCGAGATTACTAGTTTCTCAAAAAGGTGAGACATCCCTGTTCTTTAATCAGTGGAAAAATAACCCCGCATTACTTGTCTAAGAGGCGTAGCTGTGGTGCGAAGACAGTCGCTCAGGAACGAGAACGTCGTCGTCTGACAAATCTTTTCGGAAAAACAGGACTTCCTGTACTTAAATAGTATAACTATACTTGATATCCGAAATTTCTTGGTGTAGAATAGAAATCAAAATTTCCAAACTTCCGCACATCAACCAGATGGCTTTTTCAAGGAAGGTAGACAGCAAACTGAATAACAGAACGCTTTAATAATTTGAACGCGCAAATTGAAGCGTTCTTTTATTTAGTTTGCAGTTTGCTGTCTACCTTCCTTGAAAAAGGCATCTGGTTGATGTGCGAACGCTTGGAAATTATTTTTTTTTACTTCTATTCTACACCAAGAAATTTCGGATATCTAGTATAGTTATATTGTTTAAGTACAGTTGGGGTATCGTTCCTTGTTATTTAAGTAAGACTTCCTGTGTGCAGCAATTGACCGAACCATTCAATGAAGACTGTTCCCCATCCATATCTCAGCGAACTGCGCTCAGGGAAATGGAGCGGATCGGTATTAGCAGTCGTATGCTTATAGGAAAACCAGTGATTTCTGTGATGAGCCCGAAAGTTCATCTACAGTGGTGTTATGAACACCGTGAGTGGACACTGGAAGACTGAGAATAATCATGTGGTCCCACGAGTCTACACTAGAAGACTGAGAAGAATCATGTGGTCCGACGAGTCGACACTGGAAGACTGAGAATAATCATGTGGTCCGACGAGTCGACACTGGAAGACTGAGAATCGTGTGGTCCGACGAGTCGACACTGGAAGACTGAGAAGAATCATGTGGTCCGACGAGTCGACACTGGAAGACTGAGAAGAATCATGTGGTCCGACGAGTCGACACTAGAAGACTGAGAAGAATCATGTTGTCCGACGAGTCTAGAAGACTGAGAAGAATCATGTGGTCCGACGAGTCGACATTGGAAGACTGAGAAGAATCGTGTGGTCCGACGAGTCTACACTAGAAGACTGAGAAGAATCATGTGGTCCGACAAGTCGACACTGGAAGACTGAGAAGAATCATGTGGTCCGACGAGTCGACACTGGAAGACTGAGAAGAATCATGTGGTCCGACGAGTCGACACTGAAAGACTGAGAAGAATCATGTGGTCCGACGAGTCGATACTGGAAGACTGAGAAGAACCATGTGGTCCGACGAGTCGACACTGGAAGACTGAGAAGAACCATGTGGTCCGACGAATCGACACTGGAAGACTGAGAAGAATCATGTGGTCCGACGAGTCGACACTGGAAGACTGAGAAGAACCATGTGGTCCGACGAGTCGACACTGGAAGACTGAGAAGAATCATGTTGTCCGACGAGTCGACACTGGAAGACTGAGAAGAATCATGTGGTCCGACGAGTCGACACTGGAAGACTGAGAAGAACCATGTGGTCCGACGAGTCGACACTGGAAGACTGAGAAGAATCATGTGGTCCGACGAGTCGACACTGGAAGACTGAGAAGAATCATGTGGTCCGACGAGTCGACACTGGAAGACTGAGAAGAATCATGTGGTCGGTACTGGAAGACTGAGAAGAATCATGTGGTCGGTACTGGAAGACTGAGAGGAATCACGTGGTCCGACGAGTAGCGGCACAGCTTGTTCTGTACTGACGGTAGGCAGAGAGTTTGGCGGGAACCCCA
Organism: Macrothele yani; assembly: GCA_039090855.1. NCBI lineage: Eukaryota > Metazoa > Arthropoda > Arachnida > Araneae > Macrothelidae > Macrothele > Macrothele yani. Next base: position 94,018,135 of record CM076998.1, read on the forward strand.
TAAAGCAATAAACCCAGCTTGTTTGTTAAACAGAACGCAAAGTTTTGAAGGTGGTGTCATGGTGTGAGGGCATGTTCTGTTGGTACAGAAGGGATCCCTTGATATTTCTGGAAGGTCGGGTGTCCTCCAAGGCTTAGCAGAACAATGTTGCCAATCAAATCCATCCCGCAATGTTGACTTTTTATCCAGCAGGTGTCGACTGTTTCATGGACGTTAACGTTACTGTCCATCGTTCAAGATGTGTTCAGCAGTGATTCAGAGAGCATGACAGCGACTTCCACCATCCTCCTTGGTCATCACAAAGCCCGGATCTTAGAGATCCGGGCTTTGTGATGACCATTGAGAATGTATGGGAAATTTTAGAAAAAACAGAACAGGGAGCAAAGTCGTCCTCCATCAAATCTGAGCAGTTAAGGGACTAACTGGTGAACGCATGGTATGTCGTGCACGTAGATGCATTTTAGTACCTCGAGGAATCTATGCCAAACCACATGTGTGCTGTAGTTTGGGCTAAAGGAGGTCCTAACCGGTATTGAATTCAGTGGCGGGTATGTGTACATACTATTACCTAATGTTTTCTGACTTGATGACACATGTGTTCTCCACCAGTGCATTCGAATTCTTAGGTAAAATCTGAAATAATAGAATCAGCGTGAGTTCACCGATTAAGTTGCCAATTCTCAATTGGTCTTGTGACTCTTTTGTGATTAAAATGAAATAATCGTCTCGTGTATAATGGCAGTTTTGGATCTATAACGTGATTGTCCCGTTATGCAATGTTAGAAATGTGCAGCTGATTTCTGTTTTGTGTTGTTATAAATAGCGTTATATGTAACTAGTCCTCTGTGTAATTAAGTATGTGATAATCCGTAAAAAGGTATATTCATCTTTTTTTTTTTTTTTTTTTTTTTTCGAAATGCAGTTCCACTCACCTCTCTTTACTGCACAAGAAGTGCGATGTTTCAGGGTCGGCAAAAAAACCCTCCGAACAGTGACTTTTTCTTATGTTTCGAGGATGTTGATTGGTATGGTTTTGAAATCTTCCGTATTAAGGTGGACGTCAAGTAATTTTGCTTCCTATACTTCCAATAGGAAAACTTCTGTACACATTTTCTTCACAATTAAATGCGTTCCCAAGGATGAAAATTTGAACTTCGATTAAAATAGCTTCATTCTATAACTTGGAATACTTAATATTTTCTAAAACATGACCGTAATTATGCAATCCAACATTTGTTTGTCTACTGACGTTATCAAAGTACAGGTCGCGCCATCTTTTTTTCTGGTTTCAACACCACCAAAGGAAACGTTATTGGTTTTTAATATAATTATGGTTATGTTTTAGAAAATATTAAGTATTCCAAGTTATAATATGAAGTTATTTTAATCGATGTTCAAATTTTCATCCTTGGGAACACACTAATTGTGAAGGAAATGTGTACAAAAGTTTTTTCATTGGAAGTATAGAAAGCAAAATTACTTGACGTCCACCTTAAGCGCGCGCGCGCCTGTGTGTGTGTGTGTGTGTGTGTGTGTGTGTGTGTGTGTGTGGTGACGGGAACATGATCCCAAACTATAACTTAAGATGTCTACGAGAAAATGTGTTGAAAAGAATGGTTTACCTGTAATCATATTTGAGCTGTAGCTGCGTTTTATCGGTCTATTGGTTTATCATCACAGCGAATGTGTAATAAGCTACAACAAGGTAACAACAGCTAAGAGATTCACACCAGGTAGTGATTTGATTGCAAGTACCCGCCCAAGATGCGGCGAATGAGAAGAATCTCACTGAAGGTAGTTTTCGCTGTAGAGCAACCTTCATGCTATGAAACCAGTTTTACAGGTAGCGTGTGTTAAGTTTCACCAAACAAGTTCTCGAGAAACCATCAATGCACCAAGAATTCAGCACATCGTAGTTATTTCCACAATTTTTTCCCATTTATTGTATTTTAGTGATGCGATGAATATACAAATATTGTTTTTGTTTGCCCCGAAGAAACAAGCAATCGGCGCATAAGAAATTTAGCGTATCGTAGTTATTTTCCCATTTTGCTCCCATTTACGTTACATTTGTTGACGCGATAAATAAATAGTCTTTGTGCGCCCCCCCTCCCGCCCCTGGACAGAAAGTTCACCGAAAACCAAAACACCATATTCATTCATGTGTTTTGAGGGTGGGATCACCCCCCCTTAAGGAGTTGTGAATGTAGCAGGGAGAGTGTAAATCTAACTTCATTCATCAAGCTAGTTTTATTAGAAGTGACGGAAAAAACTACCTAGTAATATCTGCCACAGTATTCTCTCAGTATTTTTATGTATATGTTTTAACCTGCAGATTCATGTGATTTTAATCTTTAGTAGTTAAGTCTGAAAATACGCGCATTGAATGCACATCTATTAGACTGCAATGTCATACCACAGAGATGAACTTTATTGTGCTGCGGGAAACGTCACAGATATTGGATCATTGGAAGATAAATTCGTCTGCAGTATCTTTTTTTTTTTTTCTTTCCTTCTCCAAATGGCTTTTGCTTTTCTTTCTCCCTTTCCCGATAAGGAAACCGTATTCCGAGGACGTGTTGGCCATTTAACCTTTTCCCTCCGAAATCCTCGGGATCACCGAAGATTTCTTTTGACGTGAAAATGTTGTAATCCGTCGTTAACTGATGCTCTATCAGGAAGAAAATGTTCTTCAGAAGTCGCTATGAGAATTTTGTCACGTTTCCTGTACTTTGTTTCTTTCGAGTTGGAAAATTTTTGCCATTTTTCTTCCTGATATTACTATATCATTAAATCTTCGTTCATGGTGTTTCTACTCGTAGTCATTCGTCTTCTCATGCGAACCTATAAAAGCTTCACTGTATTTTAACGACGCCTTGCAGTGTGACTTTTTTTCCCCCTCTTCCTTTTCTGTTTTTATTCTCTTTCAGATGAGGTTTCATCACAGGATTCGTTAAAATTTCGCTGATGCTCTCGTCCTTCCGATCGCAGATAGCGTATTAGATGTGGATATGTTTTCGGCTGGTTGATTTCATTAAGTTCTCCATCAAGGAGTTATGTGATCACGCTTCCCTTTAGTGATATGTGATAATGTCCTGTCTTTTTGTTGAGCTTTGCGAATTTGCTGCTGACTCTCAATAAAGACTTATTTCGTCACTGGACTCGGTTTTGCTTCGTATTGCGTGTGTTTGAAACTATATAGCATTGCTATCGTTTTGAAAGGGTTTTTGTTTTATTTTTGATCAAAAAATCATTTTATATTGTTTTACGAAAATAATAAAAAAAAAATTGTATTTCATCAGAAAATAAGGTTACAAAAAATCATTTCACCAGCACGCCTATAGGAAATAAAGCAGCGCTGCCTACAGAAAATAATGCAGAGCTGCCGTTGCATTGTTATCAAGCTGGGTCCTGGGGACCCACAGATTTTTAAAAAGTGAGTACTTGGAGATATTCTGGGTCTTTTTGAGAAATCAAAAGAATCAAGAGATAATGAATATTTATACTAACATAAGTAAATAAAAATTAAATCTAACGTACATTGTTCGACACTTTAATTTATGTTCCTCGAAAGCAGTCTTTAAAAAAAGTCAAGTACTGACAGAAATAAATTTTATAATTCTCAACTAAATGTTATCGTAATGGAACTACCCAAAGACAATGCATTTTAAGTCAGCTCTGAACAACAGAGCGGTTTTTATTTTTCAAAACACAGAAACTGTGTAATGACTACCCTTTGAACAGGATTTCTGACTTTTAACGAACAATCATTGAACTAGACGTACAACTTTTAGTAGAGTATAATCGTACACAGGGCTCTCATTAAATGTAAGTTTGTTTGTTTTAAAAAAATTTAAATTTCAACTGTTCCAATATTGATTAAAAGAGGTATTGTAGGAGAGATTACAGCCCAAAACCCGGTCGTTGTTATATCATGTAATGAAAGTTGTTCTTGGTAGCATTTATCTCCTTGAGTGGCCGCCTGTTCATGCGATAAACCTCAATTTCTGTGAACGTTTACGTTGATACCAAGTTCATTTTCTCGCAGAGCAGGCTGTGATATAGTAAGTAGTCCCTTTAGTGGGGAGCAATCTGATGAACAAGAGTGCAATTTTACTTGACTTCAGGAATTCAGACTTCACTGAAAAACAACAACTGGGATACATACCGTGAATCAGGGCAGTTCGCAGGCACAGCCGTATACAACAAATTCAAAAGATTTCTGAGTTGCAAACAGGCAGTTATTTTCTAAGTTTATGAATTTTTGCAGTGTTGTAAAACCTCTGGAAGTAATCGCAAATCGCATTAAATCACCAATGATTACGACTGGGAGAGGGAAGCAGACTTCTGTTGAAAAAATGGTCTGTCTTTCTTTTGGGCGGCAGTATGTCTTTTTATCCAGTTTTGTGTTGTAATAAATACATTATGATTTTAGTTTGCCTTGGCTTATTTAATCATTCTGTGGGCGGATGTTCAGTATCGTTAATCTGTGACAGGCTGCTGGGTTTTTTTATTACTTTTTTTTTCCCCCATACTCTCCTTACTCACCTACTCGGCATTTTTTTTTTACTTTATCGACTATATATAATGTTGAACAAACGAAATAACCATTCACTTATCCGGATCACTTCATTTCCTCAATTTGAAGCGCGAAACACCACCCGCCATGACGGTCTCCGAACAGCAGTTTGTTTCCGAAACCCGAAACTGAGCACAGACAGTTCCTTAATACTTTTTTCGTGGCATTTGTCATTTTTCATCAGTGCTTTACCGTCTATCCAGTCAAATGGAGTGGCTTCATGGAAGTATACATTTCCCTTTACGTTGCTTTTCCATTTTTGGCTGTATTTCGTTCAACCATCAGGGGCTGTTGTGCAAGGTGCAGGTGTGTTTTATGACTCGCCTGATTAAATAAAAAAACAAAAAAGCGTCGTCGCGGGGTTTTTGGATATATTTTTATATTTTTTCGAAAGAGCTGAACTACTCTGAAGAGCGAAGAAAAGCAATCCCGCCTTAACAGCGCACAGCAAAATGAGAGCATTATTGCCGCTTCAGAAACAATTCGCTGTAAGGGTTTTAAGACAGTATCTGAGCTGCATAAGTAGAATGAGGGAAGGGAAGGATTTGGGAAAGTATTTTTTTCTTTTAACGCAATTAGTCATATGTAATGACCAGGGTTTGAAAAATGCGGTCGTCTGCGACGAGTGAAAATTTTTAGTTGACGAGTAAAAAATTCAGTTGAGCAGTTTAAATTTAATCGGGGATTATTTATACGTTATGACGCTTATTGTTGAATACGTGAAACTATTAGTTTCTTAATAAAGCTTATTTTAATTCACAGAAGTGATTGTATGCCGGCACGGGAAACCAGTTTCTCCGAGAAAGAAATTGGGCATCGAATGCCCTGAGTCCAAAACATCTTGGTACGGTGCGCTTAACAAGGAATACGAGGCAAGAATTCGCAAGAGTGATTTCCCCAAACGCTGTGTGAAAAGATAGGCAGTTTAAGAGGCACATGCGCCTCGCGAGCTGCCACTTAACCAATTGCTGTCGTAGGGTAAACACGGGATTACGTGTTTTCGCGGAGCTGTTAGGAAAGTTCTAAAACATTGAAAAATTGTTGCATCATCTGCTTTAGAGGGAGAAAACTGAGTTTGGTTATTATACAACTAGATGAAAGCCCGTCAATAATGACGGGGGAAAATAAACTTTATGATACAGAAATTATTCACATTTATTTATTGAGTTTTTAAGTTCCACGTCAATGGATGGCGACGTTGGCTCACAGCTTTCTGAAAATTTCCCGAGCAGTCAGTTATGGAATTTGATACGACGGGCTGTCTGTTTGTTATGTGTTTCGTAAAACCTTTAGTCCCTATTTCGTCAACACTTCCTTGTACACAATATTTTTCGTATACACTGACTGTGAACCCTGTATCAATTTCACCTCTTCTTTTGCGTGAACTACTTTTATCTTAACGTTGCCACATACAGATGACTAAACACCGGTTCAGGTAGTGAACCAAAATTTCTGATGTAAAGTTTTCGTATCTCTAAAGAGTTGATCGTGTGACGTAACGCATCTCTGACGTCTTGTGAGAATGATTTGGATTAGATGACTTCACACCAGCAGCTGTGCTCTTTGTTGCTATGACAACAAAACAAAATGATATATGCGTGGACTGTGCGCGTGTGTAAGGGATGACATCACCTACTCAAAAACCACTAAAAGCTAAGCGTGACGTCACAAACATTTATTTCTCGGTTGTTGCTATGACGACTTAAAAAACGGCACGGAGGAGGTTGGTTGATTGATTTTTATGGCGCAAGGGCACGGAGGAGGAGGGTTCTAGCAAATTATATATTAGGATGGTTAACTGTTTAAATTAGGTTAGCGATAAAATACTATTCGAGAGATGTGTATGAATTTTTAGCAAATCCAACTTTAAACCACGAAACAAAATCGGTCAACAGCCCTACAGGGCTGTTGATTTTCAGCGGGCGAGTGACGTATTTGCCTGATTGGTGAACCAGCATGAAAATTTTCAAGCCATGGTAATGTAATGGTTACGTTCTTGTTCTGACACACATTACCGAAGAAAAGCAAGAAATTTTAGAAGAAATTTACGATAACAGTTAAAAACCAGTGGGTTTAACTTGACTGGAAATTAATAAAAAAAATGCTTGCCTTGTAGCGTCACTCGTCAGCTATAATTTTTGACTCGTCGCGGACGAGTGTAATTTTGGGCTCCTGTCTATAACAGATGCTATATTTAACGCATATTGTTCACGCTTTCCAACCGTCGGTCGGAAAGCGTGAACAATTCAACAGAACCGGTTCAGTATACCTCCTAAATAACATGATAAAGTTTTGTCGCAATCGAAGCATTTTTACGTGAGTTATGACGCACGATGGAATGGATCCCGCTTCTATGTCCTGACCTTTGACCCCATTTTCAATAGGGTTTGTCTCCAGCTGTCCCCTACTACATACTAAAATTTCATCAAAATCGAACCATTTTTACACGAATTATCGTGCGGACGGACAAAGCTGCGGACGCATATTGTTCACGCTTTCCAACCGTCGGTCGGAAAGCGTGAACAATATGCGTCCGCAGTTTTGTCCGTCCGCACGATAATTCGTGTAAAAATGGTTCGATTTTGATGAAATTTTAGTATGTAGTAGGGGACAGCTGGAGACAAACCCTATTGAAAATGGGGTCAAAGGTCAGGACATAGAAGCGGGATCCATTCCATCGTGCGTCATAACTCACGTAAAAATGCTTCGATTGCGACAAAACTTTATCATGTTATTTAGGAGGTGTACTGAACCGGTTCTGTTGAATGTCATCGAAATGAGGTCATAGGTCAGGGCACAGGAGCGAGATTTATTCCACAGTCATTATCCTCATAACTTGAGTATTGATTTCTGGTTTGTTGGAAAGTGTATCATAATCAATGCATTGCATGATTTTACTAACTTGTTCTTCTGGAAATAAGTGTGTCTGTTTAAATGGATTGAAAATTTTTCTTAACCTTTCCCGTTTTCTTCTTTTGCAGAAACTTTTCTGGAGATGGTTCAGATTGCGGAGAATAGTACGAATGCCATTTTCTCCGACGTCTACAACACAATGGAGAAAATGGCGCGGGTGCCTTTGAGCCAGCTGTTTGCCGATCTTCTAGCGTACATCAGCGGCCAGGACATCGACCTAGAAGACCGTGTGAACTCTTTCTTTGATTCGTTGTTCCCTCTCGCTTACCACCATGCCAACTCCAGACAGAGCGACTTCTCCGAGACCTACAAGGAATGTTTGCGAGAGAAGCAGCACGAAATTCGGCCCTTCGGGGATCTTCCGGACAAAATCTCAGCGCACATTATGCGGTCCTTCGAGGCCGCCAGGACTTTTCTCCAGGCACTGCATCTTGGAGTCGAGGTCCTGAACACCACAGAACACATGGACTATGGCCCAGAGTGCCGAAAAGCCCTTGTCCGACTCACTTATTGCCCGCACTGTCACGGATTCTTGGCGGCTAAACCTTGCCCTGGTATGTGCCTCAACGTGGTCAGGGGCTGTCTGTCCAGTGCATCCGAGCTAGACGACTCATGGAGTGAATATGTCAGTGCTTTGGAGAGACTAACCTCCGGCATGGTTGGTGCTTATAATATCGAACAGGTTTTAAGCACCGTGGATACCAAGATTTCAGAGACCATAATGTACGTTATGGAGAATATTCCAGAAATTACTAAGAGGGTATGTAATTTTTATTATTCTTCCATGATTGTACAAATTTCTGTTACATTTTAATGCGTAGAATGTGAAGGTGATTTTCATTATGTTTGATATCTCTTACCTATATCATAATTTAGCATGAAATACGCTCACAAGATAAACAATGATGTTCTTCGGTGAGCTAGACTGTTTCTTTAGCTTTTGGGGGAATTAAGAGTGCGAAAGGGGAGCTGATCTCTTATGATGCATTATAGAATACTAAGGGTTGGATGACTAAGAAATATTGGCTTGTTTCAACTTAAATGTCGCTTGTTGACTTAACTTTGTGGAATCATTGTATTGCAATTTGTATCGTTGGTGTAGAAGTCGAAACTGAGAAACGTAATCACACAACGCAAACAACACTTTAAAAGTCAGTGCGGACTAGGATTCAAGAATCACAGAATTCTATACTTACAAATTCAGTGTCCATTTATTAAATCTCCAATTACGCCAAGATACGCAGCAGATCGAGAATACGTCGCATGTAACAATAAGCTGTGAACACTTCAAAACTCTAAATGGACATCTCAGCGTATTTCAAGAGTAGGTAATGAGTATTCCCTTGTTGAAGTCATTTCCCAATTTAAAATCGCAAATTGTTGTGCTCTTGTTTCAGAACTGAGACTTTCTCCTAGAGAAAGCCCCACTTTTCAACCCCATCCTGGATCTTCACCCCCCCCCCCCCCTAAAACTAAATACAAAAATTTATAACTTGATTATTCCACGCCAAAGGAAATCATTTCGTCTTTCAAAGGAAGAAGAAAAAGTTCCCATTTCTTGTCTTATTTGTTCTATTTTATTTATTGGAAGTTTATGTATTTAGGCGACCGTGAGTATAGAACCTTTTTTGGATTGTTTGTTTATAGGGGAAGAGCTCATTATACACTAAAGCATCAGGAGTTATAGTGTTGACAGAGCTTCGCAGCTTTTACCCTGTTAAAAATTGGTACTTAGAAATAAGCAAAATGTACTCGTTTTTTAGTACATTCTGGGCTTACTGTGTAATAGCTCCGAGTACTTGTGTCTCATTTTTGAAAAAGACAAGTACTCATTTTTGAGTACATATATTTCAAATATATGTGCTCTAACTTCATTCAGATTCTGTGCCCTTTCGGGCAGGTCACAGAAACTGAAGGAAGTTAAAGCGAACCTAGCGATTCTGACTGGATAGTTTGTAAGTGAGAGAGAGAGAGAGCACACTAGATGGCGCCACCGTACAAGCCTACGATTTTGCACATAGAAGGCAGAGAGATATGGGGGTGGGGGGCTTATGTTTAACCGAGGAATTCTTACCCAGGGGCCATCACTTAACGTTCTTCCGGATATTCAGCAATTGTTAGAAATTCACACTACCAGGCTCCATCTAACAATCCATGTGCCGAGAGGGGAGGGGGCTCTTTCACCCTCCCTCACAATGAAAATGTTAAAGCAGAAAATTCTTTAGAATAAAAATATATGTACAAAATGTTGTTTACAAATTTTTGAAATCAAGTTAGCGTTTTATATTATGTTGTTTATGGAGTCATAACATTTTTCAGATTTAAATGTTAAAGAAAGGTGTGTAATGAAATGATGTAGCACAGTGGTGACTGTTCCAACTTACTTTTAGGCACAATCAAAATATGAGTCAGATTTTTGTTACTAGCTGAAAGACAGCGGGCACTTATCCGTAGAAAAAGGTGACAGTTTCCCACTTATTTAATACTTGTGTGTGTGTGTGAGCGCGCGCGCGCATGCGCTTACTGTTGTCTTGAATCCTTGGATAGGGATATACATGTACAGTATAAGCATGTACATTTCGAAAATGGTCAAGAAACAAACAAATATAGATAAGTATTTTTTAAATGGTCATGAATTTGCATTTTCCGAATTTGGTAGACACCCTGATGGTGAGTTAGCTCTCTGGCATCTTAAACTATTTTCTAGGAACGGCATCACTCTAGTGCGTGCGTTAGGCATCTCATTAGAGTTGTGTGATTTTGCTCAGTTCTCGTGAATAAGTTAGCTCTCTTGAAATTACAGACCGACTTGCTCACTTCTCATGCCGGAACAAACTCTTGTCTAATTTTTATTTTCGACCAATAAGAAACTTTCCTTTTCTGTTATTGGTTCTTTTATCATAGCAGTGGATGTACGCTCACTGGTTAGCGGTATATCTTGGATGCCCTGCTTTTTAACAAAATCTCCAATTTTCGTAGATGATACCATTTTGCATATTTCTTAAACTAACAATGTACACAAGAACTGACTTTTTAATTTTTTGATATTCACATCAGTTCTTGATATTTCGTTCGTTACTTTTAATAGGTGGTGTAATACGTATGTGCATTCCCCTCTTACTTGTACATCATGGAAAGAGTTTTCTTGATCATGTTGATCCTCCGTTTTGATATAAATACCCCGGATTCACATGTTTTGTACTACAAAATTGATTAGGTTGAAAACTATGGGGTGGGCAACGTTCGTGACTGCCACGAAAAGGGCCTCAGGTTCGATCCCAGGCAAGTACGAACGCTCGATCCACTAAATACCCGCTGTGCGTCGGATGGGCACGTTAAGCCGTCGAAGCCCGGGTACTCCCCCCCCCGTAATAAATACGGGCGTCTTCCTCCCCTTTTCTATTTCGCTTCCGTGTCACCTTCCTATCGGGCGCTCTAGCCCAAATCTCCTTGTTTCCTATTTCTTCTAAGAGTTGTTTAAGACCTAGGGTCAGACACTCCCTTCCTAAAATCCTCTACATGTGATAATTTATTATCACTATCTTAAATTTCCACAGTATTTGTGGAAATCAGCAAAAATACAGAAATAATGCATTACATTATAATATTATCCTCACATGTCGAATTCTACGACATAATTTCTCCTGAATTGGCTGTTTCTGATTATTTTTATGGGTCCCCCCCCCCCTTCCTAGGTTTTTTTTTTTTTTTTTTTTTTGTCCCATTAGACTCGTTCCTGCTTCAAGGTGTGAGTCATTTGGCATTTGTTTTGTTTTTCAATCCCTGTCAAAATTGCTGGGTAGATTTCTAGCAATTTTATTTTCAGTTTTTTTTAGGCTTTTACAACTTTTATTTTTTGGAGACCTGAGTTCACCTTCTATGAAAGCTCATTTTTGTGGCGCAGAGAGCGTTTTCGCTAGCGCCAGTCTAAAACCAGCTTATTTTAATTTATTTTGATAAAAAAAAATTGTGAGGATTTTGTTAAGTTTCATTTCGGGAGGGTGTGGATAAGTATAATTATTTAAAAATTTCCTACTTATTTAAAGCCCATGTTATTAATATTATTTTATACATGGAAAATTTTCCACTTAAAGATGTAGCACACACTGAAGAACACTTTATGACAGCAGAACCCATAAGACTTCAGAATTCCAAATCCGTAATAAATTTCCCCTCAATTTGGAAAATATGAAATTTTTAGCTCCAGGAAGTTTAAGCTCCACGGAAAATCATGGAATTTATTTTCTGAATATGTGTACAAGCCCTGTAGTCCTCGTAGGGTTCGAGACCTTTGCCTGTCAGGTAGCTCCGCAGCTTGACGCTTGTCACTACGATACCTGCGTAAATCCGTGGCAAAACAACCTCACCAGTGTCTCGTCGGCCCTCGTGGTTGGTATAGTTTTCAAAATAGAAAAAAAAAAAAAAATAATGCTTTTTCATTTTTCCAATTTCAAGTACATGTATGTAAAACGGCCCTCCACCTAAAAGAAAAAAAGAATATATATATATATATACATATAAGTCGCGGTTTTGAGTTTTTGCGTGACTTATTTTCCAAGAATTGTATTGCAATAAACCGCTGCAATCTTGAGCGGGGTTGTTTTTTTTTTTTTTCAGAGCAAAATCCAGCGTAACTTATGTAAGTACTGAAACTTGGATTTTTTTTTTTATGTTGAGTTGCATATGTTGCGTGGGCGACTAAAGGAATAGTGCGCTGAAGATTTTTTTTTTTCTATTTCGTTGGACATCCTTTTGTTAGTTTTTATTGACATGTGGTCTCATATTTGAGCAGCAAATAAAAATGTCCCTATTCAATTATTTTTAATGGAAATCTTATGAAAGGAATATATTGTTGAACGAGAGAGAAGAAGAAGAAAAAAAAATAATCGACTGGTCTTTGGGGTTTACATAACTGTGTTTTGCACCGTCAGAATTCTGTCGCGGAATTGGATGCCATGTTAATTTGAGCGGTATTGATTTGAAACACCGTGATAGCTCTGCCTAGTCCAGGTCGTCTGAGTCGTGCGCTTTATTGTTCTCGTGAATATGATAAAATATTTGTGCTTCTTAAGCAGAATATTTGAGTTTGCATGCAAATAAAAGCTATAAACTAAACGAAATCCTCCTCTCGCCACTTTCTACGGTATCTCTGCCGCTATTGTGCTTTCTGTTTTGTTCATAGTTTTGAAAAAGAGATATGTTTTCTTGGAAGAATGTATTTAAATTAAAGGGAACATCTCATATTCTTTCAACCCATTTATCATGTCTTTTTGTGTTTTAATGTTGTGAATTTACAGAAATATGTGTCAAAATACGTTAGCGATGAATCTAGCTCTCTGAAAAATGGCGCTCCAGGTATCTAAATAAAGTTAGTTACAGGGGTTGGACAAGATGATGTGAACGCCTGTTAAATGGCCGATATGTCTTCATTAATACGGTGTTGGACTACAGTTTGCCTTTAATACAGCTTCCAACCTTCTTAGAATAGACTCATACAGCTTTTGAATAGTCTCCAGCAGAATACTGTACCATTCGTCGATCAGAACATCAGCAAACTGCATGAAAGATGTTGGAGTAGGGAATCTGCTTCTTACTCTGCATCCCAAAACTGCTCACAGTGGTTTAATGATATTCAAATCAGGTGATTGAGCTGGCCAGGGCAGAAGTAGAAGTTAATCTTGGTTCTCTTCAAACCAAGACTGAACTGCTCTGGCTGTATGTGTATGGGTGCATTATCATCTTGAAAAATCGCAATGTTGTTTCCCAAAATTGGACCGTATGATGCACCTAATCACTTAGAAAGTCCAAGTACTTACTCCCTGGCAGTAACTCGACCATGCAGGACGACGATGGGGGCAACCGAATTCCAAAATATGGCAGCAAAAATCATCGCAGATCCACCCCATGTTTTACAGTTGGAACCAGACATTCCGAATTGTACGCTTCCTCGGTGGTTCCCCATACATAAACCCGATTTGCTGTTGGCAGCAGAGGTTAAGCTTCGATCGCTATTTTCCCAAAATGCGATGAATCAATCTAAAACGCGCGAGAAAATTAGTGTCCCGTCGCAAAATGGCGCCAGACATTTAAATATCACGGAGGTGATTGTGTTCCGAAATTTCCAAAAATGTGAACTCCCGTAGTCCAGGGGAAAAATTAAAATTCCGCCGCTAATTCGTGGGTAAAAATTTTCCGTCATTCATTGTTCGGTCTGACGGTGTAGCGCGAGTTCGTCCACTACGACGATTCGTCGCGTGTCAGTTCGTCCACTACGACGATTCGTCGCGTGTCAGTTCGTCCACTACGACGATTCTTCGCGCGTCGGTTCGTCCACTACGACGATTCGTCGCGTGTCAGTTCGTCCACTACGACGATTCGTAGTGTGCCAGTTTGTCGACAAAAGAGGCTAAATTTCTTTAGCATTTTGCTACAACTTTTTTCTTCATTTTCGCATTTTTGCTACAGCATTTTTTGAGCCAGCTTAAACTCTGGTTGGGAGCAATGTAAATTGGGACTCATCGGGCCATATCACACGTTTCCAGTCATCAGTTGTCCAGGTCTTATTCTCATGACACCGTCTTTTTCGCATCGCTGCGTTGGCTTTTGTTTTTAAAGTTTTGCAGTGCTTCCGTGGGTGTTGGCTTTGAGAAGCTCTCTGCGGACTGTTTTTGTGGAAACAAGGTCTTCCAGGTGGACATTGAGTTCGGTTGTCACTTTTGCTGCAGTATTTCAGTGTTGTTTGGACACGATCCTTGCTAGCGTTCGGCAGTCCCGCTCATTCAGTCTCGGCTTCCGCCCACTATTCAATTTCGCCGATGAAGTCTTGCCTTGCTTTGTGTACTCAGTCATAACCGTGGAGACTGTTGCTGTAGAAACAACAAGCAATTTGACTGTTGTAGTTAGAGCTACTCATGCTAACCTTTGTTCTTGTTTATAAGTCTTGTCCTTGTTTTATAAGTCTTGTCCTTGTTTAAACGATTTGTCCTTGTTTATAAGTCTTGACAAGTCACTCATTTCACTGACCGCTCGTACGTAGCACTGCTGAACACAACTTGTACTACACTGGCATCGGTGCTTAATTTGCTCCGGTGCTTCTTTATTTTTGGCCAATATTTCAGTATTAGCTGGAGAGCTCCGGATCTCCGAAAGAGACGGTTTTTTTTTTTTTTTTTATTCTGTCTTCAGCGTTAACCATACAGGAAAATCCTGGTCCCGTGACCTGCAGCCACAGTGAAGCAGCTATTTTTACCACTCTCTTCTCATTGGGTGAAAGAAAAAGGGTACAGTCCAACTGGTAATGACGCAATGCTTAATCACGTAGCTTAAAAAAAAAAAGGGGGGGGGGGGGCTCTGGTACTTTTTTCTTTAGAAATTAAGCCCAACCAACTTAGAGACTACATACAAAGAAAAGGTACACAAAGATAATTACAACGTTTTTCGTTCTTGTTTTTTCCAGTGTAGCCTACAACAATAACATTAGCCTCGATAATCATGATGTTCACATTATTTGTCCAACTCCTGTACGTGCTAAGCTTGTGACTAACATTCAAGGCCGTGGGCTTGCTTGCACTTCGTTCCGGCCCCTTTCAGAAAACATTTCCTATTTTCATAAGTTATTTTTCTATCAGTTACTGTGTGTTAAACATGTTAAGATTATCATTGTTAGGGATAGGGGGTAATGTTATCAGTAAGAAACCATTGTGTGTGTCGCTATTATTATTGCTATGAAATGATAGTTATGTTTGTTACTGTTAGCGCACAATGCTGCTTTACTTAACTAGCGGGTTGTATGTTAAGTGTACTTTTATTTCTTTTACATATCGGACTACCTGAACTAATCGCTTTTAACTAAAACTATTTTTAAAGACAATTAAAAATATGACAACCGTAAATTTTATGCTGAAGTACCGTATTGACTTATATTTTCTTTTAGCTCAGAAAAAATGATTTCGTTAGTATGGTGTGAACAAAGCTTTCACCTTGTAATGTAAAATGTTCATATTGTCCGTTTAGTAACAGAAATGCTGGTAATTGGCTAACATCTCAAGTCAATTTTTTTCTTTAGAATTTTCTTAGGAAACTTTTTTTTTTTCTTAATTTCTGAACTTTTTTTCGTAATTCGTGATGTGAAGGCTGTGGTCCCAGAAAAAGACAAAACAAAAAACCATTCGTTTAATAGCATTTGCTTCGTTCACAAGAAATTACAATAACACGTGTTGTTTTATGTTTTTTTAGAAGGAATCGTCGGGAGAAAGAAAATAAAAGAACTAAGAATGCTGCTCAGTAGACTGGGCCGAACAGTATCATCAAACCACTTGAATTTCATCAAACCACTGTGTGTGTGGGGGGGGTGAGATCTCCGTCTTGCTATTTGCAAAGCCCCCCCCCCCCAATCAAATGCCCCCAAACCTCACAGAACAAAGCAAAAACCTCTTAAAATAAAATATACCTAAAAAAGTTAAAACTTACCACAACACTCAGAACAGGAATCAAAAAACTAGCGTGTCGTACTCATCAGGGGAACAGTAGCTTTTCGTGGATGGCAAAAGGTTGCGAATCGCCAAAAAAAAAAAAAAAAAAACCCCGCCATAGTGTTTCCTAAGCCACTGGGAATGAAGACAATCAAACTACACAAATAGATCTAAAAGTGTAGTCCTAGGCAAACCCGCTCTCAGAACGAGAACACGGTCGTCAAAGGAAGCTTGAGCACATCAATGTCATCAATGCGTCCAATTGTCGTGCAAATGTAAGATATTTAAGAAGAGTAAAAAGTCCGTCGATGCACGATATTAAAATCATAAAATCACTAAAAGCTAAGATCAATTAAAACCTTTAATTACATACTTAGCATAGTTAAAAAGCATAATTAACACTAAAACACGTGAGATCTTTCGAGCCGACTGGGCTCATCCTCAGACGTGATTACAATGGAAGAAGCTCCGGGTTACATTATCGTATATAGCCATAATAAATAACGTCATAACTGTAAGCTGCATGAGTTGAAGTTGTTACCGCCGCCCCGGTGGTGCAGTGGTCTAAGCGATGGCCTCTGATCATTCGTCAGAAGGGGGTCCGGGGGTCGAATCCCGGTGAGGTATGGATGTTGTGTTTGTCTTACGGCACTGGCTCTCTCCCTTCCCTGGAACCAGTGACCCTAAATTAGGGACGGGCGACTGCTTATAGCCCATTGAGTTGCTCACGGTGGTCGTTAAACCTCCAATCAAAAAAAAAAAAAAAAAGTTGTTACCTAAATTACAGGTATATATATATATTTATATATATAAAAGCTTTGTTATAAATAATTGAGGGGCACAACAATTACATCTCACCCAAATAACCCACCACAAACAGCACTCGAACAGTCACTCGTTCCCATCAGGCACAGTTCTTTTCAGTTCTTTTAGAACTTGTTTCCAAGGCTGTGGAATATTAACCGGTACTTCATCATTACAACAGGAGTTAGCAAAGCTGTAAATAAACAGTCTTTCCTTTCCGTAAATAGTACCTCAAATTTTGTACGAAGGGAAGCCATTATGTAGGAGTCATTCCAGCTAGGGTGTTAAGAACCCTGGCCGGAGAGACGTGATAATGCAGTAGTTTGTGAATGCAGTTTCACATTATAGCGGTGTTCCTTTATTCTCGTACCCAGTGTCCGTGTAGTAGAGCCGATATATATATACTAAATCTCTGCTGGATGCGTCTACTGATTTTAAGGGGATCGCATATACCCCACATTTACTTTCGGCATCTACTTGATCACAATCACTCTTAACCAGAGACAGTATATTAGACGTTCGCACCCCAAAGTCCAATTTATTTTTATGACAGGCATTTTTTAAGGTATTAATGAGCTCTGGTACAAATTCCATTGATCCTACATATTTAGTTATTCGGCTCTCTCTCTCTTTGCAAAGTTGAGAGTGTCAACCTTTCTTCGTGCTTTAGCACTCTTTGAACTATGGAAGTATGGAAGCCAAAAGTTTTAGCAATGTCATAAATCACTTTAATCTCCTTATGGCGCATGTTAAACGTGGACGAATGTGTAATTGCCCTCCGAACCATGAAGCATATTGAGGTTAGTTTATGGTGCATGGGGGTGTGCTGACATCATAGGTATCATAACGGGGGTCGATGAAGGTGTTTTCGGTAGACTGAAGTGGTTATAACTTGGATGACTGGGTCTCTGCATAGTTGGATATCCATAAACGGCAAGGAGTATTGATTTTCAAATCCATAAACGGTAAGGAGTATTGATTTTCAAATGCTTTTGTGAAATTAAGGGTTGGAAATTTGGAAGAGAGAGCTGTAGCAAATAAATTCATATTTTCCTGCGTCGAAGGCCAAAATAACAACACATCATCCACATAGCGAACGTATAACAGTGGTTTAATAGGCAAGCTCTCTATAACAGTATCCTCCAGATGCTGCAGTATTATCTCCGCTAGGATAGGTGATAGGGGTGATCCCATAGGGGCTCCTTCAAGCTGTTGATAAAATTGGGTATAAAATCTGAAAAATGATCGATTTTGTATTAACTTGAGAGCAGCCAAGATGGACTGGACTTCCAAAGCAGATACTTGCCCCTGATTGATTAGTTTTTCTTCAATTACCCGGTGAACGATGTTAATAGGAACACTGGGAAAATAAGGCTTCTACGTCCAGGAAAGCCATGTAGAAGTTTTTTCCTTCGGTTTTTAATGTTCTAATTCTGTGGATTACCTGAAGTGAACTCGACACCAAGTATTGAGAGCCTTTAATCAGAGGTTTTAGATAGTTGGCTAAAGCCTTTTCAAATGGGCGAGTCGGTGAATGGCTACTTGAAACCAAAGGTCGTAACGGTTGTCCCTCCTTTTGTACCTTGACTTTACCGAACAATTGCGGAATACGAGGACCCATGGGGGGCTTCATACATGAGGTAATATTTTGCGGCAAAGAACCATGGTTTTTTAGTTTGTTGACAGCTGTGACAAACGCTGCCGTGGGATCTTTAGAAATCACTTTGTGTGTAATATTTTCAATAGCAACTTGGAATTATACTCTTGTGTATTCATTATAATAATTTGAGATGATTTATCAGCTACAGTAATCTTCAGATTAGGGTTACGTTGTAATATGCGAAGTTGTTTTTGTTCATCGGCAAATATGCGGTACTCAGGGTTTCCACGCCGTTTAGCCTTACAAGTATTTAAATTCTTAACAATATTGTGTCTGGTGGTGTCTTTTTCAGGGGATGGAAGCTTGAGCACATTGAACCTCGAACAAAAAACGGACTGCATCTGGCATAGAGACGGTTAAAGTTAGAAGTGTATTGAACTGAGAAATATAGGTGAAGCTGTGTGAGAAAAGGGGCGGGTACGTGAATGTTAATGGGAGTGGCTACAAGAGATCCGCCGAGTAACCCTTAGCAGGCTAATCTATTAATATTGTAGGATCTAGAGTTAGTTAAGCATGAAATTATATGTATTTGGATAGAAGCCGATTAGTATATGTATGATGAAGTAATTGCTGAAAAGAGTTTTTAAGGAAGTGAAATGGATAGTCTTTTGAAAGAAGTGATTTAAATAACCAAGTAATGGCAGAGAATTGAAAATCATATCTATTACAAATGGTTAGACCTGAAATATTGACTGATAATTATACCTCTGAAGACTATATATATAAAATAAAACCAATGAAAGAAGATGTGTGGGTCATATAATAACTCGTATATATTAATTTGTTAAACTGTGGCGGCGGCAATAGTAAGTATTTCCACAGTTAAGTGTTTCAAAAAACAATATTTATTATTACCATTATATATTATTCAGATTTACACGAACCTGAGAACGACTCTGGCGCCGATAAAATGCGTTGTAGCTACGAATGTCCATCTGCGCATGCGCAAGGTAAAATCTGACCTCAGGATAGAAAGACAAGCTGAATCGCAAGTGTGTTAGTCAGGGGGATTGGTAAGTTTATCCGGTCTAGGATATCTACAGGGCACACCCTACCATGTTATTCATCATTTTAAAGCTCTATTCAATAGCAGGTAACCTACTCTTTGGGGTGGGGGATGTCGAAAGGAGGCCAAATTTCGGTACGACGTATCTGAGATATTTGAGAAAATCAACCTAGATGGCTTCCAACTACAGCATCAAAATGCATTTTTGCAATGGCTTTTATCGCATTCAGCATCAGATTCTCGTAATTTATGCAGATTGCAATGACATATTGTTACGTTTATTTGAAACTTGATGAAATAATGTTCGGCGATAGTTTAGTAAAATGTATTATTGTGTAACAATGAAATTAACTACTGTTGCGCCATTTAATGGGACAGCATGCGGCGCGATCAGACTGCAACAACGGTTTTGACGATGACGCACTGGTACCCATTTTCGTTGCCTCGAAATGTTTTACTTGGGATTTACTTGAGTTATTGCCTGGCATCGAAATAAAACTATCGGCTGTAAAAAAAAAAAAAAAATAAACAAAAAAAAAAAAATTCTTGGGCATTATGTAGACCAATGCGGGAATGGTTATTCTGAAGTTAAAGAATAGCCCACAACATAGAGTAGTAATTCTCCGGTGACTGTTAGATTACTGTATAATAGGCTTCAATTGCTTGCCACCGTTTTAACTGCGTTTTAAATGGCAATACTCTGTGGTTCTTCTTATTCGAAATATCACTAAGATCATGCGATTGATATATTGATTATGCTGTTGATCCGTACGTTCTGTTTCTGTTCAAGTGGATTAAAAAATTCTAACCAAGTATAGGTTTCTTACAGTTTTACTTTTGAGGGCTTACTATGAAAGGAATGTAACTCTACAGTACATTGGACCTGTGGGTTCTTCTGTAGCTAGACGAACTGTACTTTTTTTTTTTTCGTTTTCAAAAAAATTTGCAAGGGTCGCATTTCTTTTTGTCATTGCACCAGCCCTAACTCAGGAAAAGACAATTTTGTTGCTGACTGGAATTCAATTGAATTAACTGGATGCTGCGCAGCAGAAACACTCAGAGGAGCGAGACCTTTCTCCTACGTGTCATTTTTCACGTGTGCTGACCCTGATGCATGTAGTAGTTAAGTCGGAACTCGGCAGAAGGATAGGCGGTTCCAGTTCAGTGACCAAGGTTGCATAACAAATGGAAAACCTGCGATGAATTGGTTAGCTCTGTGACATGAAACTCAGTGGTCCATCAAGCAGATCTTATTTTTAACATGTCGTGCGGAGTAAGTAAAAGTGGTATCGGGAAGTTCCTTTCTTTGGCGCCATGTCTCTGCACGTGTCGGTCGGATTTGAAAAAGCCATTTTTCCGCTAAGTAGCTTTAATAAGGGAAACTATTATCGTAGCTTTTGTTTCCTCTTTTAATGCAAAAACCGGCTGCTAGAAGGCGTAAATGCTCACTGTACGCCCTCCTCCCCTTTTTTATTCAATATCGCCGCTTCTACAAATCTGATTGCAAAAAATATTTTTTTTTCGTCAGATACCTCTCACTATTAGAACATCTTTCGTGCATATTGTACTTCACAGATTTTCTGCTTAGAGGAGTAACTGTATATTCTATCTTGTTGAAGAGCGTGCATCATAAAAACATTTCGTGTATGCTTTGTACTCGTACTTTTTCATTCTACCAGTAGGGGATGTAATATTTCTGTTTCTAAAATGCTGATCGATTTTTTTCCCATATTGTATTCCTGTCGTTATGAGAAATATTAACATAATATTTTCATTTCTATTGATATAATTAAAATCCGACGTCACATCCCTGCTTCTAAAAGTGATTTTTTAACGACTATTTTGTATGCAAAATCTATTTCGAGTACTGTGTAGTTTTCCGTTAAGGGGAACAATATATGTTTCTGTTTCCAAGCGTGTCTATACATCTAACATCTAAATGACCGACTGAAAAAATCGTTTTTCGGCAGAGTAGTATTCTCTATCAGGAACATACCGGGGTTGTCCAAAATAATAGAAACACCTCGCTGAAAATAGTGACTTTGGTATGTGCTGCTTTTTCAGTAAAACGAACATATAGCTACAATTCTTTTTGTAAAAAAGTGTCACTTATAGTCTCAAGGGTCTGTGTGATTGCATTGTAAATCGGCGTTTGCATAATTTCGTTCCAGGTGAAGGCACAAAGAGTGACCTGTCGGAGTTCCAAAGAGGGCAGATTGTAGGAGCCCGTCTGGTTAGTGCGTCGGTAACCATAGTGGCACAAGTATTGGGGGTATCGAGAGGTACCGTGTCGAAGGTCATTACAGCATATAATGCTCACGGCACATCATCATCTGCGAGACACAACTGTGGAAGGAAAACCAAACTCAGTGAAAGAGAGACAGAAGGACATTAAAGGGGATTATGACCGCAAGGAGGAAGACCACGGCGACTGAGCTTAATGAACATCTCTACAACCCAGTATCGACCCATACCGTGCGAAGGGAATTGCATAAGCACAATATTTACGGCAGAGCTACGATTGCAAAACCCCTGGTGTCACAGGTGAATATGAAACGGAGACTACAGTGGTGCCAGGAACACAAAACGTGGACTGCGGATGAATGGAAACATGTCTTGTTTTCCGATGAATCAAGTTTCTCACTATTCCCCTACACAGGACAGGTTTACGTGTGGAGAACCCTCACAGAAGCCTACAACCCAGACTGTCTCCTTCCTACAGTGAAGCATGTGGTCGGTTCCGTAATGGTTTGGGCCATGATCTCGTGGTTTGCAGCAGGTCCCATTATCACCTTACACGGAAGAATCACTAGCGGTGACTATGTCACTCTTTTGCCCGACCATGTGCATTCAATGGTGCATATATTGTTTCCATCAGGGGATTGCACCGTTCAAGATGATAACGCCCCGATTCACAGCAGTCGAACTGTTCAAGCATGGTTTGAGGAACATGATGATGAAGTTGCATATCTTCCCTGGCCTGCACAATCACCGGACTTAAACATCATTGAGCCCCTGTGGTCTGTGTTGGAAAACAGAGTGGGATCCCGTTATTCTCCTCCGGCGTCTCTCAAGGAACTGGAGCAGTTTCTGCAGGAAGAATGGTACAACATACCATTTACCACCATCCAGGACTTGTATGCGTCCATTCCAAGGAGAATTCATGCAGTTTTAAATGCTAAGGTTGCTCCACACCATATTAGGTGCGTAACACCTATTGTTTCAAGGTGTTTCCGTTATTTTGGACAACCCCTGTATATCCCCTACATTCTGTAGTTTAGTTTTTTCATGTAATCACCGTAAAATTTCCAGCTGTTATGTGTAATTTTTCCGCTAGGTGGCTGATGTTGGATTTTTTTTTTTTTTTAGAAAACTATTGATTGTTTAAAATTAAACAGAAATTATCTTCTGTTAACTTGAGAAAGTTTGGAATATTTGTCGAAATTCGCGCTCACAACCCCAGAGTGTGTTTCTCAATCCGCATTGTTCAGGCATTTTTTTCAACTTTATGTGTTCTATGTTCAAGCATTGCTAACGTCACCAATTAATTGCTTAACAACTCGTTCAAAGATTAAAAGCATTATAAGTTCCGCGTTGGTGACTTTTTTTTTTTTTTTAAATGAGTTTCCTTAAAACGCGTAAGATTTGGTACTGGGATTGCGCAAACAGGCTAAATCACAGTGAAAGCTGACAAGTATGACATTTACATACTGTTTAATCCTACCTATCAGTCTGACAATCACAAGTTAACGGTATTATGTGTAGCCTCATCATCTGATGCAGTTACTTTCGGGACACGCGTACCGTTTACGAGTACAAGAAACTAATACTGGGGGTGCGCGATTAATTAGCAACAATACTGAATCGCACAGTGAACCGATTTTCACGTCAAACAAAACTGTCGAGGATTGCCATTAACTATTTGTTGCCTTTTACAACAACACATGCATGTGAAACTGGTTTTTCATACTTAACCACTATCAAAACAAAACATCGAAACAAGTTATCCGGATGTTGAAGATGACCTACGTTTGTGCCTAAGCAAGTTAACTCCAAATCTTGATGAACTTTGCAAGAGTAAAAACAAGTTCATACATCTCATTGATTACTAAACGATTAAGACTTTACCAGTTTTATTAGATTTTTCCGACCATTCATAAAATTTCTGTGACATCAATATACGTAACTTTTGTAAATAAATATATATGTGTGTATGCAGGGGTCGCGATGCCGATCGCATTCTTCGCAATTTGCGAAAAAGATATCGTTTTGACGAAGGGGGAAAAGTTTTGGCGAAGGAATGCATTTTCGTACTACATATTATAACACACTGGCGAAAAGAAAATTTAGAATTGGGCGAAGAAGTTGGCAAAAATTTTAAAAAAGCCAGCGCAACCCCTGTTTGTATGTATATGTATTTATTTTATAATTACATAATATACACACATAAACATACTGAAGTAAAGTTTTTATTTATTAGTAGGGTGTATCCCTAATATATAATATACAAGGGGTACGCAGTTTAGCTAAATATTCTCAAGGTGGTACCAGAAAAACAGTTTGAGTACCACTGAACTAATGCAAGTGAAAGATCTGATGGCGCGAACTTGGGCACTGAACGCGATCATCGCTGAACAACATTTTGAGGGTTTCGTACAAATGGAAAAAACAAAAGAAAACTTAGAGCAATTCCCATGTACGATTGGGAAAGTGGGTCGGTATAGTAAGGAAGAGAAGTTTTAATTGGACATCCTTTCATATCAGAGGAATTTTTGTATGTGGTGAAAAAAAGAAAAAGTAAAGCGGGAAGAGAACACTTTGATCAAATAGACTGGAAAAGTAGCAAAGAAATTTTAATGTGAAGTAATGTATATGTTTGCCCTGTGGCGCAGTGGTCTAAGCGCTGGCTTTTGACGATTCGTACGAGATGGGTCTAGCCAGGGTATAATTGTCCAGAATATCGAGGTAGACGTGCTGGTTAACAAGTTTGTCCACGATAACCCCCACACCAGTACACTGCCAGCTCCAAACTTGACCGTAGGAACAGTACACTGTGTTAAATAGCGTTCCCCGGCTGCCGCCATTCCCACACACGGTCGTCATCAGATTGATGGATCGTGTATCTGGATTCAACAGTCCATAGGACCAGTTTCCACTGATCTACGGCCCACGATAAATGTTCTTTACACCATTCTAAACGACGAGTAGCATTCCGTGTGAAGATAAAGGCTTATGAGAAGCCGCACGTCCACGGTAATCCATGGAATGAAGTTCTCTGAGAATGGTACGTGTACATACTCAGATTCGAGCATGTCTACTCACCTGAACATTGAGGTCTTATGCAGCACTCCGTCGGTTAGCTGTAACGACTCTCCTGTGTTTTCGACGTCCTCTATCACTGAATTTCTTTGATCTGCCAGTATGTTTTGCTGCTTCAGGCATGTCATGTGTCTTCCACTTATTCAGTACATCCAAAACAGTTGACTTGGGTATGCTTAAACGCCTCTCGGTTTCTCTTATGGACAACCCACTAATATAACACCCTACAATTTTTCCTTTCTCAAAGTCAGTTCCCTCCCGCCGCGACATTTTCATTCAGCCTCACCGTGCGATATGATCGCTGTCAGCTGCAGGCTTGTTTTTATACCGTTTGCAGCTGTACCGCGCATGTTAAAAACGCAGCGGATCCGTTCATTTGCTTTTGAAGGGGTGTCCGATAGTCTATATTTGATTTTAAAGAGGTTTTTGCCCCCCCCCACCTTCGTCTCCCCCCATCATACCCGTGCACTTGCTGAAATCGATAACATCTGGGCCGGTCTTCGGAGTACAATGCCACTTCTTTTTTTAGGACTGTATCACTGGTATTAATGAACGTTATTGTAGTAAAACTAATGAAAGAAGATATGTGAGTCATAAAAGTAAATATTTACAAAACTATAGCGGCGGCAATAGTAAGAATAGTTTCGATTGTTAAGTTTTTCAGAAACATTATTACTATTATTATTGTATTCGTATTTAGACTAATGTAGGACACGACCCTGACACCGATGAAATGTGATGTAGCTAGGAAAGTCCATTTGCGCATGCGCAAACTAAAATCTGATCTCAAGGTTGGAAAAAAAGAAAAGAAAAGCTGAATGGCAACTGTGTTAGTGAGGGTGAGGGTGGGGGATTAATCAACTTTGGTCTAAATTATACATCCCATCGTGTTATTCATCATTTTGAAGTTCTTGTCAATAACAGGTTACCCCGAGTCGAGAGGAAGCCAAATTTCTCTACGACGACGCATGGTTTTCATAGCATCAAAAAGCCATTTTTGTAATGGCTTTCATCACATTTACCATTAAGTTCTCGTAATTTACGCGGATTGCAATGAGGTATTGTTACGTTTATGTAAAACGTGGTGAAATAATGTTCGCCGATAGTTTTGTAAAATATGTTGTTAACAATGGAATTGATTATCACTGCATGGGACAGCATTCCAGAATCAAATTTTAACAATGGTTTTGACATTAACGTTACCCATTATCGTTACATCAAATTTTTTTATTTAGAATTTACTGCTGTCGGGAAAGATGCATAAGCATCAGAAAGTTCTGGGCGGCGTCCGCTGAGCTTGGCTCCCGGTGCGGCGGCATCGGGAGCAGCTAGCTCCCTAAATCCGGCCCTTCCAACATCAGTGAAAAAACTGTAGAATGGTAGCGCTGCTCGAGGGTGACACAACATTGACAACCAACAACCATGTGCTATTTCGCCGTGTTCCACTTAATAAGTGCTTTCTTTGCATGTTGTAGTTGCACATTTTCGGAGCATTTTCTTAGGAAAACTTCATTAAGCACTATTTGAGAAGCAAATTATGGAGCTAATTACGGGATTTAATTCTCCTTTTCGTCTGTCTATTTGCAGATCCTCGCTAGGGTAATCTTCCTTTCGTTTTATCCTGAGTGTTCTTACGGTTAATAGACTCTGAATAGTGGGTCTCGCGACACCAGTCCGAGCATAATTTTGTTTTTTCTCTGTTTATACTCTTAAACAGTTTAATAACAGCGTCGTCGTTTCTAATCCTTTTATGATTAGCTTGGGGATGTTCATTCTTCTAAATACCTTCTTTTATAAAGAAGAGCATTAACTAGAAGGACTGAGTTATGATGATGGCATTTTCTTTTCTAGACTTACTCTCCAATGGTTTGATTAGTCACCACTACTAAAAGTGGATGTACATTGTTGTAAATATATACAGTCAATCAAACTATTTGTAGTGTAGGAAAGGGTGGCGATGCACGCAGACATCCGAGCAGAGGTCCACCTGGCGATTTTCCGAGGTTACTATGGTAACAGCCTTCCGTACGTGGTAGCAGCTAAGCAGCTCTCCACTCGCCGACCAAGGTTGGGGGTTATCGATTGACCTACGAAGCGGATGATGCAGATTTGGGAATTGCAGGTCGCCGTTGCATAACAGAAAATGATTCTTTTTTCTCCCCCGCATATGCCAGTGACACCGGCGTATCTCGGCTGCGTGCTTTTGCCTGTGATCCGTGAAAGTGGTTTCAAAAACATAAGACGTAAGCTTATCGCAAAAGCAGCGCTGCAGTGTCAAGCTGGAATTCCGCAGTGACATGAATACCACGGGACAAAAGATTTCTCCATCCCCCCGCCTTTTTTTTTTTTTTTTTTTTTTTTCTATTCTTCTCGCGAACAGACTGAACAGTTTTCGTGTACGCTGTTGTTAGGTTATCACACGTCTGAAGAATTTTGGTGTTTTCTTTGTTCTGAGTCTCTTAGCAGTCTCTGGATTTGCGCAGTGTTTTAGTGCCACATTAATCACAGGAATAGTGTACGAGGTGTACCAAAAGTTCATTTACTGTCTCTAATGATTGGTCAAAACTTCCGCGTGATGTGCTCAAATTACCTGGATTCCAGAAAGTGTGAAAGCCCCCGGTGGCGCAGTGGTCTAAGCGCTGGCTTATGACCATTCGTACGAAATGAGTCCGGGTTCGAATACCGTGAGGCATGGATGTTGTGTTTGTCTTACGGCGCTGGCTCTCTCCCATCCCTGGAACTAGTGGCCCTAATTTAGGGCTGGGCGACCACTTATAGCGTAATGAGTTGCTCACTATAATCGTTAAACCTCCAATCAAAGAAAAAAAAGGTATGAAAAAATACTAAGATTTATTAACAGATCAGATCATATGTAGAGGATTTTAGGAAGGGAATGCCTGATCCGAGGTCTTAAACATCAACCCTTAGAAATAGGAAGCTAGGAGCTTTGGGCTAGAGTTCTCGATAGGATCGTGTCATACGGAAGCGAGGTAGAAAGGGTGAGGAAGACGCCTTTATTTATTACCGGGGGGGGGGGCAGTACCCGGTGTCCGACGGCTTAGCGTGCCCATCGGACGCACGGCGGATATTTAGTGGTTCGAGCGTTCGCACGTGACCGCGATAGAACCTGAAGTTTTTCCGTGGCAGTTACGAACGTTGATCACTAGGACGGCCCAAGATTTATTTACTTACAGGAATGCGATTTATATGTGTTTTGGCTCCTCCCGCGGAGTTTTATTAGCTTGAGGCGGAAATTTATAGAGCCGCTCATGACAGAGTTCCTGCTCATGACGGAATTTCCTCTGTCGGGTTCAGATTAAATTTCAGTATTCTCTTGCATGTGTGTATCCTTTTTTGAATTTTAATAGCGCAGGAGTCGTGCTTGGTTGCAGAACACCAAATGCAAACAATGTGAACGTGGTCGTCTCCGTCCCCCGTCTAATATCCACGTTGGCAAAGGCTTCTGGGAATCGTTTAAGCTGGATCCGAGTTAGAGTCAGTGGCGAAGTGAATAACGCCCGGAGGCAAAATATTACATGGGCAAAACAATTGAATTTTTGGTTGGACTAAACAGATGAAAACCTGAGAAATAGACGATATGCCTTTATTAATACAGTGTGGACGACCACTTGCCTTTCATAAAACTTCCAATTTTCTTAGAATAGATTCATTGAGCTTTTGATTAATCTCTAGTGAAATGTTGTACAGTTCCTCTATCAGAAAATGAATCAGCCAATTGCTTCAGAGATGTTGGAGGAGGGAACATGCTTCTCAATCTGCTCTCCAAAACTGCTCACTGTGGCTTGATGAAATTCAAGTCAGGTGACTGAGCTGGCCAGGGAAGAAGTTGAAATTCACCTTGGTTTTCCTCAAACCAAGACTGAACTGTTTTGGCTGTGTGTATGGACGCATAATGATCTACAAAAATGGCACTATTGTTGGGAAACCATCTGATACAAAAAGTGCTATTGAAACAATGACAGAGCTTGCATGTTAAGGAGATGCCACTGGTAACTCGTTATGTTTCAACTACAGCTGCATTCTGAGAAGTGAGAACTACCACCATTGGGAACAAAAAATAGGCAGTCCTATTATAGCGGATTTGCGAGGTCTCATTCTTTTCCTCCATAACACAATGAGACAATGCACGGAAATGGATGTTAAATGAAAATCATGGTTTGGATGACCAAATATTTTTACAGAAAGACAAGTTGTATTTATAAAAAGCTGCAGTGCAGTCATCCGGGCGATTCAGGAGTTGCAAAAAGCGCGCGAACACTTGCCTCGCACTGTAATTTCCAGAACTGATTGCGCCAGCAAAACCCTGATGACAAAAGTTAATGCTCGGAGAAATTTGCAGTGGTTCTTAACCCGCAGAAATTGGATAACTGGAAACGAGTACCAAACTCGCTCTCTACAAGTACGCTGTTCTCTTCGGGTATCATCAGTCCTGCAAATTTTATCTGTTGAACTGGAGAACTACACTTCTTCAACTGGTTGGGAAATGTAATAGTGTAAGGGTGTTTCTCGTAGCGTGGTCTACCTTGAAGTATTGGGTAGCACTGATAAGAAACAGTACAAATTTGAAGAGCAATTTATCATTATGTCTTAAAATAAAGGCTCATAATCAGTGCATCCTTCCAGTTTTTTATTTATGGATCAGAGACTTAGCTACGGACTACTCAAAGAAGCATGGAGGTATGCATGCTTGGAGTAACCAGGAAAAATAAAAAAGCAACTCATGAATCAAGAATACGACAAAGCTGGGTGGCATCGTTATAGAGGGCTTTGTTGTCGTACGGTTAAAAGCCCGTTTGGGTTCAATATTTAAGCTTGATTGCAGCTCGTTGTGATTGTTATGAAGAAAGCATACCGCGAATAAGGTATTAAAAACTGCTGCGGTATTAAAGCCATTCTTTATTCCTATCTAATTCTTGTTATTGGTTTGTCCTGGAATTTGTCTTAGTTCCGTAATCCTAAAGTTTCGGTCTTCTTGCTACTCATTCGGTTTCCGAGTTATTCGTTTTTTCGTAATGTACTCTTAATTCTATGTAACTTTTCATTCTTTCACGACGGCCTTCTCTGAGACCGAAAAGGTGCTCCACCTCAAATCATTCGCTCGCGACCTACCCTTAAACTTCAGTTGTTGTTGTTGGTTTTTTGGGGGAGGGGGTGACCTCTTTCTCATTCAACCATCTCTCGTCCTCTGTCTCGACCCCTATCTTGAAAAAAAGGGAGTTCCTCGGCACCAAGAGAAATAAAATCATTTAGCCCTCTGCCAGCGCTCTCGAATTACAATGTACTAATCGCTGCCTAGGCTAATAAAACCTTATAAAAGCACTTAACGTTTTCCGAACAGGCTTTTTAGTTACAAAGTACGATTGCCTGGGAACGCTTTTTTTTACAACTATTACTAATTACCGTTGCCACCGTAGTTTGCCAGGCTGACTGAAAAAGACTTACTGTAGAATATTCCTTACTTGGAAATGAATTAATACTAAAACCTAAAAATCATCGTTACAACATCATGATCAAAGTAAAGAACCTTAAGTGGCAATAGGCTGGGCATTCCTAGAAGAACTGACCACCGTTGGACAACTGAAATACCAGATTGGATACCAAGGTACAGGAAAAAGCCCAGAAGACCACGTGGGACATGAGTTGATGAAATTGAAAGACACTCCGGAATGAAATGAACGATAATTGCTGAACGCATAGAGCTATGGAGGAGACTCGGGGAGGCCAACATCCAGAAGTGATTTGAGAATGGATATTGATGGTGATGATATACTAAATTAGTGTTCATTTCTCTGGTACCCGACGTTTTTAGTAGATGTATTTCACCAAAAATGTGAAGTTGTTTCGGGAAAAGCTTAAGAACCCTTGCGAGTATCAATGGCTGATTGCCCTCCCAATTTTAAGGCCAAAGTTTCCGTTGAACAGTGAGGATCGAGACCTAAAGGACGAAGACAACATCCATAACTTTTCCCCTGATACGAAACTAAGCTCAGCATGATGAATCTGATCTTCAGACCTGCCCAAAATCTCTCGGTCACCTGGTGACCGAAACGAAGCTACGAAACAAAAGCGATTGTCCAAGTGCAAACGTTGTGTTCTGTAGATCTTCAAAAGGATCTAAACACGTAATACTGAGAAAGACAACGCGCGTTTGATCTTCGTGAATGGATTTGTCTGCATAGAAGTTATGAAACAGAGTTGCGGCTATGCAGTCATTATGCGAACAAAACCACTAGTACTTTTTCGTCAATGTGGTCCTCCCCGCCCCCTAAAGTGGATAAACGATTAACGGTGGCACGATATCGCATGGCAAAAGTATCGAGCGGTATATGTATCAGTCGTTTTAAAAAGTCGTGATACCCTACACTTTCTCGATACGGATTGACTACGTCATCTGCATCACGTCTTTACTCATGCATGAATTTTCAGTTGTCGCATGACACCTTTTTGCCGTTGATATCCTGGTATACAGTGATATCCTGGTATACAGTGGCGTCGGGTCATTACGGGCTTCAGGGGCTTAAGCCCCGCATGAAAACAAGGGGGAAGGGGTATAAGTTTTTTATTTTAATTGGAAAAATTCCGAAAGCAAATCCGTCTTAGTAACCAGTTCGCAGATTTTCTAAATACAAATCTGGACCACTACAAATAGTTGATTAACTGGGAAACACATCACAGCGTTCCGCATTCGCTCAGCGCAATGAATACCGCATGGTGGATGGTTAAGGCGGCATCCATCAACTGATCGCCTGGGCTGCCTTGGCGATGCTTTGAAGAACATTAATGAATGAGCAGGTGCGCGCTGAACTGCACATGCGTAAAACTGTCTTTCGGGGCTAGTCGCCCTTCTGTTTTAACAGCAGCAATCTTGCTTTCGCGTCGTCGTACAGTGAGCGGCAGATTTTCGTTTGTATAGTTAAGGAAGCTGTAAGGGTGGTTCGTGCAAGTAAAGTGAACAAAGGGACTTTTTATTGGAACACTTTAAGTTTATTGAGGGATGAAGAAAAGAAAACCGTTGAAGACTTGGACCAACATCGACCAAATATTTGCTTGGTGCAAAAACATAAGAATTAGTCTAGAACTTTTAATGTGGAGTTACAGCAAAATATCCTGGTTAACTGGAAGCGAAAGCAAACATACTTCGTTTTGTTTCTGCTGTTTACTACTGTTTTGTTTCTATTTTTGTTATGTTATACAGCACTGCATATGTATATATATAATTTCAGCAGATGGCGTTTGGAAACCTCACAATCCACTAAAAATATATTTCACAGCAGGGAAGAAGATTGAGAGCACTTTTAAAAATATTTAGCCCCGGATAAATTTTACGCCACTGCTGGTAAAGTTCACATACCGTTATTTTTTTTTTGTTTTGTTTTGTTTCAGGTTTTAACGACCACAGTGAACAGCTCTAAGGTCTATAAGCGATCGCCTGTCCTTAATTTAGAGCCACTGGTTCCAGGAAAAAGTGAGATCCAGAGCCATAAGGCAAGCACACCAGCTGCACTCAAACAAGGGCCCTGCTCGGACGACTAGCGAGAAACCTACGCCTCGACCACCGGGGGCGGCGTATACCGTTTTTAAGCGCTTCTTCTTTTTTATTGAGTGTTAAACGGCCACCGTGAGCAACTGAATGGGCTATAAGCAGTCGCCCGTCCCTAATTTAGGGCCAATGGTTCCAGGGAAGGGAGAGAGAGCCAGGCCAGTGCCGTAAGACAAACACAACATCCATGCCTCACCGGGATTCGAACCCGGACTCATCTCGGATGAATGATCATAAGCCATCGCTTAGACCACTGCGTCACATCAGCTTTCACGATAACAAGTGTTTTTAGTCACAGCGGTGTTAATTATGCTCTAGCAGCTTATTAAAAATCGCGAATTCCTGCAGCAGCTCGTGATGACGAACATGAGAATAATATCCAGCTTTTTGAATCATCAGTACTTCTTTTCTTTTCCTTCCCCTTTCTCAACCATCCATTTTTTTCGAGGTAGAGGCCGGTGCAAATTAAAAACCAAATTGTCGGTTTAAGGAACTCGCCTTCTTTCGTGTTCCGCTCCTTTCAACGTCAGATTTTTTATTTATTTTTTTCCTCAAGACCGTTAGTATCTATTTGAATGGAATTCCCGGCTGTCTGCTTATCACGAAAATCGGAACGATATGTATTTTAATGAAGAAGCCCAAGGAAAAACAGAGTAAAGCTAAATACATTCTTTGCTGTGGAGAAATTGCAGAAGGCGCCCTTTCGAGTCTCTTTTTCTCACCCGGCTTGCGTGTAAGGTATAATTTTTGGGTACCAAAGTGCGGGTTTCGGCGTCGAAGGTCACGAGTCGCTCTCAATGGTGACCTCTCCAATTGGCGCCGTTGGTGTCAGTCTAGCTGGCCGACCTTCCCTTTGTTTCATCATGTAATTAGGTCTTTAAGCCTGCTTGGTAATTGGTTTGGTTGCGGACCTGCTTATTGCAAAGCAGAAGGCGAAGTCCAGAAGCTCCGATCACGCCTCACGAAGTTCCTCCTCAGTAATGAACTATTTCCATGTACTTATCCGCCTTCAGACAGAGTGTGTACTTTAAAATGCATTTCATCGCCTCCATGAATATATCTCCCCCAGGCTCACATTCCTGAATATCCACGGCGTAAGTTTTTCGTCTTCTTAATGCGATGTCCAAACCTTTAAGTGTCGCGCATCCTTTTTTTTTTTTTTTTTTTTATGTTTGTATCCATTCTCTTGATCTATTCTTCCTCCTTCCTGTTCACTCGTCTAAGAATTGTTTATATGTATTTATTCAATTCGATGAGTTCTCAAATGCTATGAATTCGCTTTGTCCATCGTGAACTCAGGCGCGTACAATTTAATTTCTGTTTGAAGCTCTTGTTTTCGCTCGCGTGGGAATTATTTGAAATCATTTCAAAGCGCTGACTTTCTGAAAGGGTTTACCTTTGCATTTCTTCACTCGTGTGGCAATGCTATGGCGTCAGTATTAGGCGTTTGCACGTTAGAAGGATTTAATTTCCTGTTTGTCTGCGAAGGTAAAATCCGGTCAAAGCATTGACGCCTTGGGCTGGTCTTTCTTGAGTAAATACGGTGTAGGATCCAAAGTTCGGGGACAGCACCTACCCGTAACAACGCAAGCATGTAGTTAAAGTTACGGCGTCTGAAATGCATCCCGCCATCCCTTCCATACGTAGACAGAATGGTTTGGCCCATGCCCCATGGAGAGTGATTGGAATGCGCGCGCAGACGTTTCCTGCTGTGGTTAGTCTTCTGCGATGTGAGAAACAAGGCTTTTGAAGAGCAACGTTTAACATTAAATTTTGTCAGCGTTTGGGTGAAACAGCTGCAGCGATCTTGGAAATGCTTTCGAAGGTGTACGGTCCCTCTACGATGGTGAGATCGAAGGTGTACGAGTGGCATCGTCGTTTCAAAGAAGGTCGAGAATCCATCGCAGGTAATGAGCGCTGTGGTCGACTTGTGACTGCACGGAGTGAGGAAAACATTGTGATGGTGGCGCAGTGTATTCGTCAGGATCGTCGCCGAACCATTGAGGAAATCGCTAACGCAACTAACTTATCGGAGACCACATGCGAGCTCATTTTGATGGAGTATCTAACATGCACCGCGTGTGTCAGCACCTTTTTTCTCGCCTTTTGGCCTCCGAACAAAAGAATGAACAAATGCGGATATCGGGCGAATTAATCGACAAACCGATAGCGATCCTACGTTTTGGAATAACATCATCACAGGTGATGAAACGTGGTGCTACTTGTTTGATACTCAGCTAAAGCGTGCTTCTTCAACATGGAAATCACTATCTTCACCGCAATTAAATAAATACAGACAGGATCGCAGCAAAGGGAAAGTTATGCTGGAGGTGTTTTTTGATTCTCATGGCATTGTCCATTCCGAATTTATTCCTGAGGGCACAGCAGTGTACAAGGAACGTTATCTGGACATTTTACGTCGCATACGGGAGTCAATCGGTCTTAAACTGATGGAGATGTAACGAAGTGGACAATGGTACCTTATCCATGACAACGCGCCTGCACATCGGTCCCTACTGGTCGCGGAGTTTCTTGCCAGAAATCGTACTAATGTGCTTCCACATCCTGCCTGTTCACCCGACTTAGCCCCCTGCGATTTTTACCTCTTTCCACTGTCAACAAATGAAGTAAAAACAGCATCCAGGTGGCATTACGTGGAGTTGCAAAACATGGCTCTCCACAGTGCTGGCAGAAGCTTTGCGAGCACTGTCAAAAGTGCATCGTCTCCCAATGGAATTGTTTGAAGGCGGTTGTGCATTGGTGTTTTAAAGTATTCAAGGTGAGAAACTATACGCCAAGTCCCCGAACTTTTCGATTCTACCTCGTATTATTTAATAGTTTTTAAAGGTTTTGAACAGCATAACACTTCCTCTTTATTTTCATTTTTTGTTGCTCAGACTGCTTTTGATGAGAAACAGAAAAAAAAAGAGATATCGAGGCAAGTGAACTAGACGTTTCTGATGAAGAATGGGTCTGAAGGTATGAACTGTCTCTGATAAAGGGAGATATGGGCTGAATATTTCTGGTGAAGAAGGGATATGGAGGCAGGTGTTTCTGATGAAGAGACATGGACTAAATATTTTTGATGTTCAAGGGACGTAAAGCATGGATTCAGCATTTCTGATGGAGGGATATGGGGGCATGGATTAGGTATTTCTGATGAATGAGAGGTCTGGAGGCATGGATTAGGTGCTCCTGATGAAGGGACATGGAGGCATGTGTTTCTGATGGAGAAGGGACATACGGCGTAGACTAGTTGTTTCTGTTGAAGTGTGTAGCGTGTGTGTCTAACCGACTTACTAGAACACTATATAAATCAAAACTTCACCTACAGTGAAGTGCGAGTCACTCAAATAAAGTTCAAGAGGTTTTACTTACAGCTAATCCTTTATTGCTGTTCACTTCAACACGGTAAAATCAACTAAAACGTGGGTTAATATTCACGATGGTCATTAACTATGAAACACAACACTGGAACTTGAGTTAATATCCACCAAAATACTTAACTACGAAACACGACACTTTCATTAAATTAGAACACGTAGCCTTCAAGAATAATTAAGCAGTCGCGTATCAAAAAGGGGTATTAACATTCACATTCAAAATCCCCCTTTTAACAACCGCTGCATTGCCTTTTTATCTATCGTTCTTATCCGATTACACATACGTCCCTCTTGTTGCGACCTCAGCATGCTGCCAACGTTTTTCTCGTTTGAGGGTAAAGATATAACGTTAAGTTTGGAAAGTGTAAAAGAGAACAAATTCAAATTTACATAGGAAAAGGAACTAAAAATGGAAGTTAAATTAGAATATGCTTCACAAGTGGTTTAGATACATGTAGAAGGTGCTGCTGATGAAAATTGTTATGGAAGTATGGACTAGGTGCTTCTGGTGAAGAAGGGATAAGTGTTTCTAATGACGAAGGGATATGAGGGCATGGCGTAGGTGGTTCCGATAAAGCCGGGTTATAGAAGCAAGGGCTACCTGTTTCTGATGAAGAATGGCTCTATAGCATGTGGACTAGACGTTCCTGATGAAGAATAGTTAGAGAAATTTATTTATTTATTTATTTATTTATTTTATTTTTTTTTTTTTTTTGATTGAAGGTTTAACGACCACCGTGAGCAACTCAATGGGCTATAAGCAGTCGCCCGTCCCTAATTTAGGGCCACTGGTTCCAGGGAAGGGGGAGAACCAGTGCCGTAAGACAAACACAACATCCATGCTTCACCGGGATTCGAACCCGGACCCCGTTCGGACGAATGATCAGAGGCCATCGCTTAGACCACTGCGCCACCGGGGCGGCGAAATTTATTTACGCTCTGCATTGTATTTATTTGTTACCATCGTCAACCATTATCAATCCACTGCTGAGTGAAGGTCTCCCCAAGTTTCTTCCACAACTGTCTGTCTTGAACCTGTCTCCTCCAGGTTATTCTGGCATGCTTTCGATTTCATTCATCCATCTTTTATGCGGTCTTCTTCTGGGCTTTTATTTTTTCTTATGTCTCTTGGAATCCTGTCTAAAATTTCAGTTGTTCATCGGTATTCGTTATATGAGATTATATATTAAATAAGTTTTTTCTAAGTCACGGATACGTTCTGTGGATGCAGTTATCCATACACTACACCCTCCAGTTTTAATAATAGACTGATCACTTCCTCTTTTTTTTTTTTTTATGGAGGAAGTAATCACTTGCGTATGTATGTATGTATGTATGTATGTATGTATGTATGTATGTATGTATGTATGTATGTATGTATGTATGTATGTATGTATGTGTGAGTGTGTGCACACGTTCGTGCATAAGAGCCTTAAAATTAATCTACGCCCACTTATCTTAGTTTGCCTGAAACGTGCATTTGAGTAATTCATAATTTAAATTTGTTCGATTGCTCATCCCACTCCCACTTGCATTCAAGATCGTCTAAATTAGATTTTGAGGATTCATAGTGTGAGCTTTGTTATTTGCTCGTACGCTTGTTTTCAAAGTCCTTTGGCTTTGATTGGGGGGGGGGGGCAGGGGCATTCTCGATCTGGATTCTTCCGTACCTGCACGTGCTTCCGAAATCGTCTAAATCCAATTTAAAAATTCATCCTGCCGTTTAATTAAATTGATAATGTGGGGTAGTTCAGCGGAAGGCACAGCTGATAACAATTTTTTCGTTACGCAGCGTTGAACTTTCTGTATGAAAAGCGCTTTGTTCTTTTTCCAATGAATTTTCTTCGGCTTATTGGCATCACGCCACTAATTGTGCTTGCAACTGATAGAAAACTGCGTAGTAGTCAGACAACATCGTACAGATCATGCAGAAACAGCACTGCAGGTAGGTGTGTGTGCCACTATGCCTTATTTTTTCTCCTGCTGAAGCTGCTGCTACATTATGCCTTGCGAATTCCTTTTGTTGTTTTTACCTGTCAGTTTTCCTCAAAATTCTGAAAATTGCCGAAAAAAAAAAAAAAAAAAGCTCTTTTTTTTCTTTTTTTTTTTACTTTTAATTATTTGGGAAGCGAAACATTTCACAATTAATTCATTGCATAATTTCTTGGTGATGTTCCAGTATTTCATTAATACATAAATCATTGCGTAATTTGCAGAATAAATATTTCCCAATGTTTCATTTTAAAACTAGTTTTTTTTTTTAATTAATCGGATTTTGAGTGAGTGTGTGTGTGTGGGGGTGGGGGGTATACAACGGTTCCCTGTACTGAGTTGGACGTGGATTTTGCGGACACAGAAGAGCGAGCGTAGAATTTGCGGACAGAAAGAGAGGTTAAATTATTGCAGAGTTGTTGTTTTTTTTTTTATTGGAGGTTTAACGACCACCGTGAGCAACTCAATGGGCTATAAGCAGTCGCCCGTCCCTAATTTAGGGTCACTGGTTCCAGGGAAGGGAGAGAGCCAGTGCCGTAAGACAAACACAACATCCATGCCTCACCGGGATTCGAACCCGGACCCCGTTCGGACGAATGATCAGAGGCCATCGCTTAGACCACTGCGCCACCGGGGCGGCTTGCAGAGTTGATTAGGACGTTAACGAAACAGCGTTATACAGGTTGTTTCAAAAAGATTGACCCGATTTCAAAGTAGTACACTGCCGGACAATTGTTAAGGACGGATGACAATAGCAACGATAGCAACCATAAATTGGAAAGCAGGAAAATGTGGAAATTTGCATAAGTGCGGTATACAGTAAGACGTGTTGTGCGTATGCAAATTTTAGATTGCCGAACTTGTTCGTGACGTCATAGCGCTGATAAGAGATATAAAGGATTTGACGCGTATTGACCGTTGTTGTTGAAACGCAAAGTTGAAAGGGAAAGAATCAATTGACGAACTTGAAATTTTCAGTATGTCTTCCCGACATCACCTAGATGATTTTACGCGTGGCCGTATTATTGGCAAGATTGAAGATGGGCGAAAAATAACAGATGTTGCCAGGGAGTTCGACGTCAGCCACAGTGTTGTTTCAAGGCTTTCGAAATCATTTCAAACAAATAGAGAGTGAAGCAAACGTCACGGGGGAGGTCGTGTTCGCAGTACGACACCTGCAGAAGATCGGTACATAGTGCTATCAACAAAAAGACACCGGCGCAGCACAGCTAGTGAGGTAGCAAATCAGTTTATGGCTGCTACTGGCAAGCGGATCTCCCGAAAAACTGTCGCCAGACATTTGCATGACGGAGGACTATACGCCCGCCGTCCTGTTGTGTGCATCCCATTGTCCAGACGTCACCGTACCGCCCGTTTGCAATGGTGCCATCAACATCGCAATTGGACTGATAACGACTGGTCTGCTGTCCTCTTCTCAGATGAGAGTAGATACAGTCTATCGTCTGATTGTCGACGACAACTGATCTGGCGTGATAGTGGTACTGCATATTGTCCAGCAAACATACAGGAAAGGAACCGATATCCGACATGTAGTGTCATGGTATGGGCTGGCATCATGATCAATGGCCGTACGTCCCTCTATGTGCTTCCAACTGGGACTATGACTGGCCAACGATACATTAAAGATGTTCTGCTACCTCATGTTCGCATGTTCCGTGGTGCTGTCGGTGATAGATTCATTTTCATGGACGACAACGCAACATGTCATCGAACAGTCGCTGTCCAAGAGTGTCTTGAGAGCGAGGATATTCAACGCCTCGTATGGCCAGCACGTTCTCCAGACCTGAATCCCTTTGAAAATGTGTGGGATGCTTTGGGGAGGAGTCTTGCTGGTCGCCAATGCCCTCCAATAAACAAGGACACCCTCATCCGTGCACTGACAGAGGAATGGGATAAATTACCCCAACAGCTGCTTGATAATGTTGTGCAAAGCATGACACGACGTGTGGAATCTTGCATCGCCCTCCATGGTGGCCATATCCCGTATTGACATCTTACGCCGGAACGCCTGCGGACGGTAATTGCATTTTTGTTACGTTTACGTATTCTGCACAAAATGGCCTGTTTATCCCTTGAACACGTTCCAAAGCCTTCTGGATTTCAGAGCACAATAAATTGTCTTTCTTGTAATGTCCTGGCATTCTGACATTATTTTATTTCACTTGGCATCCAACCACACTTACTTTTTTATGCGCTATATAGCCGTTTATGATCCGTCCTTAGCAATTGTCCAGCAGTGTATATTTAATAAGGCAAATGTGGGATAGCTACAAAACAAAGAGCCAATTATGAAGGAAGTTCTGAAGTTTCACTCACCACAATTACAAATGTTCAATGTGCCATCCACCTGCTACAAGGACAGCATCAATCCGATAGCTGAATTCATTCCAAACGCGTCGGCGAGTGTCTTCAGTCACAGAATTTACCGCGGCCGTGATTCTCGTTCGGAGCTCATCCAAGTCTGCGGGTAAAGGAGGAACATAAGCACGGTCTTTTCGTATCCCCATAAAAAAAGTCATATGGTATGATGTCTGGAGATCTCGGAGGCCAAGCGTGTAGTGCCAAGTTATGGGGTCCCCTGCGTCCAATCTAACGCTGAGGCAATGTATCGTTTAGAAACCGACAAACTTGGAGGTTCCAATGAGGCGGTGCGTCGTCCTGCTGCAAAATGTAATCTTCAGAGTCGTTCTGCAGCTGTGGAAGCAGCCAGTCCTTCAGCCTCCTGAATTCGTTACACATTCGTCGCTGAGGTGATTGGTCGTCCAGGACACCCTGTTTCTTCAAATTGTCGATACCAACGATGAATGTTTTTGCCCACTAGTGGAGCACTGCCGTGACGCCGTTTAAACGCACACTGCACCGTAGTCAGGGACTTGGTCTTGCTAAATTCGAGCACACAAAACGCCTTCTGTTGCCTCGACGCCATCTTCTCACTCACTAAGCGTAGCGGCTGTTTGGAAGCTCGTGCTGCCATCTAGTGGTAGTCATAATAAACTCTGGGCCACGCCCGTAGACATGATACGAGTCGCATTCATCGGTGGTTCGTGGTTGCCGAGATATCCACTTTTCAAATCGGGACCTTCTTTATGAAATACCCTGTATATGCTTTCACTATTGAAGCCTACACTGTAAAAATTTTCTGAAATTCACAAGCCATTTTCCGTGATTCCTTTTGTAAATTAACGAGCACATTCCTGCTACAACTTTTTCCGTGAAATGAATACAACCCTTTATGTGAAATGACGGGCAAAAACCAGAATTTCAGGGATTTTTTCGTACGCGAAGAAAATTCTGCATTTTTAGAAACCTTTCTGCAATTTCTTTCGGATAGTAATTGTATTAGTTGTCATTTTAAAGAGGTGTTAGCGGAAAATTCTGAATTTTTATAAACCTTTTCGCAATTCCATTCGTATATTAACGGAAATTTTCTGTTCTCTCTTTTTCCGTATCCATACGACGGAAAGATTCCGATAATACGAGCGATTCGCGGGAGTAAAACCTATATAATAGGCTCTGATGTCATTCAGTACTTGCAGCGCCATCTGCTTTTATCCGGTGGCCGAAATCGGAACTAAGCTCACCGCTATCGCACGATGCGTAAAATCAAGAAGTACCGGAAAATGAAATAAAGTTAGTAAGACAAACGACTTCATCTGTGACAACACGCACGTGCTCTAACAACTGGCTGTGACGTTTGTTCTCTTACGTAGGTGTTATGTCGTGTTTTATTTAATTTTTTTCGCATTGCAGAGTTGCAGAGTAATTTCATAAAAAGGAATAAAATTGCAGAGTAATTTCATGAAAAGGAATCATCGTAATTATAAATATAAGTACCCAGATCTATTTAAAACGCTCTAACCTGCAATAAAAAAAAATTTAAAAATTTTGAGATGCCGCCCCGGTAGCGCAGTGGTCTAAGCGATGGCTTCTGATTATTCGTCCGAGATGGGTTCGGGTTCGAACCCCGGTGAGGCATGGATGTTGTGTTTCTCTTACGGCACTGACTCTCTCCCTTCCCTTGAACCAGTGACCCTAAACTAGTGACGGGCGACTGCTTATAGCCCATGAAGTTGCTCATAGTGGTCGGTAAACCTTCAATTAAAAAAAAAATAATAAATTGAGATGCCAAAGCGAGCAAAATCCCATCTTAAAAGCATTTTCAGCTCTTAGGCCTACATAAACGAATTTTTTTTTTTTTTCATTATTATTTCCTTGCCGAAATCCGGTGTCTATTTGATATGTTTTTAATTTCCTTCAATTAAAAATTACACCCCGTCCTAGGTCGGGCAACATTCCGTATATATGAATATTTATTTAAACCTTAAAAGCAACTGTCCTAGGACGGGCTGCAGGCTATATAGTACTTGAGGTTTGATTAACTATTAAATTTCAGTCGTCTGTTCGATGACCTGATTTTGAAGTTCTGTTGCGATATCGTATTATGAATAACAACATATCGCATGAAATTTTGGTTGTTGTGGCACCAGATATTCCTTCTCCGCTCCCACATTTTGTGCACCAGCTGTCGCATTTTGTGTTACTTAAATTATTGTACAGGTGATTGTATGATGTCCACGTATCAATCTGTGGACCCCTTAAGGCAAAAAGCTATTAGAGCTGTCAAAAGTAAATCTTATGTTTAGGGGTTTTGTGAGATGATAATATAAAGCAGTTCATTTCACATTTTTTTAAAGGTAATTGAAAGTTATTATCAGTTTATAAAGATCTCAAGTTCTAAAGCATTCTGTTGTTTCGAAAAATCGTGATGTAAAAATACGTAATTTGTGATAAGTCCTCCTATAGAAAAAATGAAATTATTACAAACCTATTCAAAAAATAATAAGCTCCAGCTGAAAATAAAATGACTGATTTACTCGCATTAATGACGAAAAACATTTCATCATCGCGCAATTAGAGTTCTACCTTGATCGTTACTACGATCACAGAGTCTTTCTGCCTCCAAAGTAAGACGCGCGGTCTGTGTTGAGCCAACCCAAACAACCTTGGATCGAATCCAACCAGGGAAAGGGTTCTCTGGTGCAAGGGCTGAAGAATTCACTCTTCGATTTTGTGGAATTTCTGTGTAAATACGGAAAACCCTGTGACGTACCTGCCAGCAGGACGCACACGACATAAAGGCAGATAGCAGTCAGAACGAACGTCCGCGTCGCTCATTTGGTAGAGTGACTTATTCCGGAATGAGGGGACCCGGGTTCGAACCCCGGCGTGGACAGAAATGACGAAGACATTTTCCTCGTTACAATGGCGCCCGAACTTTCCGGATGACCCGGCCGTTCAAAATCTCGCAATGGTGTGATGTTCTTTCCACACCGCGAGATAGGAAAAATTAAGAGAATCCCTTCTCCAGCGCTTCGAAAAATAAAAATGTGTGATGTTGCATTCCACACACCAGATTGACTGGGAGTTCTCAGGTGCACGTTCTACAGCGGATGGCTGCCTGCAACGATTCATGGTCACGGCTGACCCGTGGGCCATGCCCCCGGCCCTCTTTTTCGGGTGGAGGGGGAGATGTGACGTGCCTGCCCAGCAGTACGCACACGACATAAAGGCAGATAGCAGTCAGAACGAACGTCCGCGTAGCTCATTTGGTAGAGTGACTTATTCCGGAATGAAGGGACCCGGGTTCGAACCCCGGCGTGGACAGAAATGACGGAGACATTTACCTCGTTATAATGGCGCCCGAACTTTTCGGATGACCCGGCCGTTCAAAATCTCGCAATGGTGTGATGTTCTTTCAACACCGTGAGATAGGAAAAGTTAAGAGAATCCCTTCTCCAGCGCTTCGAAAAATAAAAATGTGTGATGTTGCATTCCACACACCAGATTGACTGGGAGTTCTCAAGTGCACGTTCTACAGCGGATGGCTGCCTGCAACGACTCATGGTCACGGCTGACCCGTGGGCCATGCCGCCGGCCCTCTTTCGGGGGGGGGAGATGTGACGTACCTGCCAACAGGACGCACACGTCCGCGTAGCTCAATTGGTAGAGTGACTTAATCCGGAATGACTGGACCCGGGCTCAAGCCCCGGCGTGGACAGAAATGACGGAGAAATTTACTTCGAACGTTCGTTCTGACGGAGAAATTTACAACCCTTAAACGGACTTTTCTGAAATAAACGGAATGTCTAACTTTGAAAAATCTATGAAAATACGGACGTTAATAGAAACGGGAATTTTATAAATGGAAATATTGTTAAAGGACGGACACCTAGCAGCTTTGCTGTACATTATTTTCAGGAAATCTCCCTGAATTCACCCCACTTCTATTTTTTTTTTTTTTTTTTTTTTACGGTGTATAATCCGGTTTCTATTTATGAATAACCCTGTAGGTACGGAGTGTTGGAGTGTAAATAGGGCAGGTGAAGAATCGAAAAGGGGTACATCCATTACATTACGACCACCTATCTAATAAGCTGTAGGACTTACTTTAGCCCGCAAAACAGCGGCCACTCGGCGAGGCATCGATTCCATGAGATGGCGATAGGTATCCTGTGGTAAGGGAGAGTGGGGCGAAACCGGGTACCTTTTTGTATTTGGCTTGGTACGAATAATCAGAAAGCAAAAAAAGTGCACTCACCGTCAGCAGTCTTCAGTGGACCGTGAAATATGAGAAAATGAGACGAGTTACCGGAAAAAAAAAAATGGTAACGAAGAATAACATGTTTTATAGAAGAATGCAAATTACCCAATTTTGCCC
Source organism: Macrothele yani (assembly GCA_039090855.1). Classification (NCBI taxonomy): domain Eukaryota; kingdom Metazoa; phylum Arthropoda; class Arachnida; order Araneae; family Macrothelidae; genus Macrothele; species Macrothele yani. The sequence goes on from CM076998.1 coordinate 94,062,562, forward strand.
TACCATCGGGTAAAACCTGGTACACATTAGAAAGCATGTAAAACACCGTGAAATTACCAAAATTCATTTCATTCAGCACTGAATCCAGTCCTCTGTTGATGTTGAGTATAATAGTTGCGAAATATGCAAGCTTCATCTTTTAAGCTGCGGATGGCTTAGTGGTTAGCGAGTCAGACTATCGATGCAAGGTCCTCAGGTTCAAACCTGGGCTGATCTTTCAGAGATGGTGTGATTTACTAACAATCGATGAATATCCGCCGTGCATCGGACAAGTACGTTAAGTGACGGCCCCCAGGTTGGACCCACTGGTTAAATGGGTATCCTTTCCTATCCCCCCCCTGAAATTCTCTCACCCCTGTGTGTGCAAAATCGTACTTGTACGGTGGCGCCATCTACTGTACTCTAATCTCACTACAAACTGTTCTGTCAAAGTCGCTAGACTTGCTCTCATTCCTTCCGTTTCTGTGTCCTGCCCAAAAGGCGATCTCGCTGTAGGTGGCTGGGACCTAAACTCTACTCACTGTGGACGGAAGTCCTGCAAGAAAATGACAAATACTGTGTGTATGTGAGGCTTCATCTGTTTGCTCTTCTGAAGATGAGTCATCTTCTTTTTCTTTTTTTTATTTGATTTTTTAACTGCAGGGGTCTGGAAAATCTTTTTTTTTTTTTTTCTGGATTGTTTTTGCGAGTGGAAATCTCCGTTTGCAACTTATATTTGTAGGGAGACGAAGTCATCATGACAGTTTATCCTCTTCTCCGGTTATTTGTCCTTTAAAGTCTTGTTTTTTCTTGGAGAATGCGAATCAGCTCGGTAGGGAAACTTCCAAACGTTGATGTCGATGGCTGGCTCTGATTACACCGGAGATGTCGACGGCTGGGCCTCAACGCTCGTAGTTTATCGACGGCTATGATAAACTCAGACTTTTGATATGAGATGCGTGTCCATCAAAAGCACCGGCTTTTCGGGTGAGGAACGAGAAAACTCGATTAATTTCTAGAACCAAATAATGAAGCTTTCCCTCTGAATCCATCCACTAGTATGATAGGCAGCAAATGTCCCGGGTGGAGCTTCGTCCATTAACATAGGATTTTTCTCGGGAAAACAAATATTGTGGGCATGAAACTATCAACAGCAGTCACGAGAACGCTTCTCTTTTGCCGAAAGATAAAGATCCAACTTGCTTTTTTCCACGCAGAGTCAGCACTTTGGAGGGCTTGTTTGGCACTATCGATGCCCGTTTCGTCAACATTGTAAATGTCACTTGGTGATATTTTGTATTTAGTATAAATGGATTCTAATAAATCATAAAATGTTTGCACAACGGTCCGGTTAAAGCCCTTCGCACGTTGAAGCGAAGTTTCTTCAGGATTCCTTAAATATAATTCCTTGTGCCTCCCATGGAAACCGTACAGCCAATCTTTCCCTGCTCTTTCCTTTTCCCCTGTTAAATGTATGACGAATGTTGTTACAGCTGTCAGGGATTGTGCTATTGGGATAATGGTACCAAAAGTGCCCCAAGAAAACATCGTCCACAGCGCATAACGCAGCCGCCGCCTCCTGTTTCCGCCCAATAGTGCATCCAGGTGCGATAGCCTGCGTTGGTAATCAGCGTATCCGCGCTCGGCCGTCTACGTGATGCATCAGGAATCTTGATTCGTCAGACCAGGACATTCCCTTCCAATCATCCGCGGTCCATTCTCGGTGATCTTGTGTCAATTTCATGTGCTGTTGGCGATCACGTGCAGTAAGCATGGGGACCCGACTGGGTCTTCGGCTACGCAGGCCCATGCGGGAGAAGGCTTCGATGAACTGTGTGCTGTGACATATCGCAGTGATCATTACTGTTGTAGCTGCGGGTGATTTGTTGTATTGTGGCCCTGCGGTCGCTGCGAACAATGCGCGACAGTCTCCGCTCCCCTCTGGTGTAAATGAGCTGCGGACGACACGCGGCTGGACCACGGTTCGTCATTTGGGCATCTGTGCACCACTTTTGATACGTATTCACTACAGCGGCACTTGAACAACTCACAAACCGCGCCGTTTCCGAGATCGTAGTTCCGAGTCGCCGTGCCATCACAATTTGTCCTTTATCAAACTCCGATAAATCGGCAACTTGCTCTTATTCTGACTTCTAACACTCTACTAACCGAAAGGCGGTCCTCGGGTTGTATATATACTGCTCTGTGAACTTCACCTGCGCCACCATTCGGTCTCCAGGCGCGCTCATTTCTCTAGGCTGGGGTGGTCATTATGTAATGGCGCATCGGTATACGTCTTACCGAAGAATAGTAGATTCAACATTTTCTTGTGAATAGTGACAACTATTTGTTCAGTTGTAGAGGAGCCAACAGACCTGTTGCCGTGTTTATAAGAAAGGGCTGCAAAAGGTCATGAATTCTGCACTTCGAGATGTATGCTAGTTACTTGAAACAAACCTGGTGGAACACTGTTGCAGTTTGCGGTGGAAACTCAATAGCTTCGAGATCAATAGAATGATTATATCTGTACAGCTCGGGGTAACACTGAACTGTCACGCTAACAGATTTGTGATGAACAATTGATTCGTAGTTTAATACTAGAGTAATTTCACGCTGTGCAGAAATTGCATCTCCTTCCCGTGTGATAATTTGTTGTTTCATTTGAGTACCTAAATGATACTAATAGTTATACAATGCTATGAAAATAAGATTTCATCGCATTAATCGAACACCTGAATATCTGTCTAAAATGTGGAACCTCAAGTATTGTTATTAAATGAGTTTGCACAAATGATTCTGAAATTCATCTGCTTCGTGCATTAGAAATCTTTTAGGAAAACTATGAATTGAATAATTGCTTTGTAAAATGGCTTTTGCAATTTTTTTCAATCAGTTTCCTTTTGCGTCCCATGAAAAGAAATCTACACATCCTACACTGTAAAAATTAAGTATTTTGAATTCATGGACGATTTCTGAAAATAATGTGCAACCAAGTTACCGGTAGGTATCCGTGTTTTTCAGAAATTTCCGTTTTTAAAAATGCCCATTTATTTTTTAACTTCCGTATTTTCACAGATTTTCTGTAGTCAGGAATTCCGTTTATTTAAAAAAAAACTTTTTCGGGTTTTTTTCCGTATTTAAACTGAAATTCCGCAAAACCGACGACCCAGCATGTTTCAGCCATTTCCCCAGACAGTTCATGACTGAAGTCAGATTGAGTTCACGATTGAACTCGCACCTCTTGGACTGGTTGATCAGATCAGATCAGATCAGATCATACGTAGAGGATTTTAGGAACGGAGTGTCTGACCCCAGGTCTTAAACAATCCTTAAAAATAGGAAGCTAGGAGATTTGGGCTAGAGTGCCCGATAGGAAAGTGACACGGAAGCGAGGTAGAAAGGGGGAGGAAAACTCCCTTATTTATTACAGGGAGGCCAGTACCCGGTGTCCGACGGCTTAACGTGCCCATCCGACACGGCGAATATTTAGTTGTTCGAACGTTCGTACCTGATTGGGATCGAAGCTGAGGTTTCTCCGTGACAGTCACTCGGCCTTGGACTGGTTGAACAGGTAACGCACGCCTTTAACCACTCAGCCACAGACACTCGGGAACTCGAATGACGTATATCGTAAAACAAATTGCACGACAATGAATTTTTGTTTTTGTCATTAATACGAGTGATTTAGTCATTTCATTTTCTTGTTGGAGCTTATTATTTTTTAGAATAGGTATAATTTTTTTGTTTTCTGTAGGAGGAGGACTTATCACAAATTAAGCATTTTTCATCCTGATTTTTCGAAGCAACAAAACGCTTTGCAACTTGATTTTTTTTAACTGACAGTGACTTTCTGTTATCTTTAAAAGAGGTGAAATGTTCTGCTTTATAGTATTATTTCACATGCATGCATGCACGCGCGCAGGCTCACACACACACACACACACACACACACACACACACACACACACACACACTCACACACACTCCTAAATGTAAAATTTACTCTTGATATATATAACAGCTTTTTGTCTTAAGTTGTCCAAAGATTGATACATAGATATCGTATAACCATCTGTACAATAAGTTAAATACCCGGTTTCTTACAGTTACACAATATATACCTAATATAATAAATAGCTAGTACACAAAATAGGGGAGATGAGGAGAAATATCCTCTGCCACAATAAAAATTCATGCGCGATATGCTATCCACAATATCGGATCTTGCTACGGAACTTCAAAATTCGTCAGACGATTGAAATTTAAAAGTTAATGAAACCTCAAAAGTTAATCAAACCTCAAGTATTCTCACCAATCGCTCCTATGACCGGTAATTTCTCGTCATACGGATACGGAAAAAGTGAGAATGGAGTTTTTTTCCCGTTAATATGAAATGAATGATGCCGTCCAGATGACGCAGTGGTCTAAGCGCTGGATTCTCATCATACGCCGGTATGGGTCCGGATCTGAATCTCAGTGAAGCATGGATGTTGTGCTTGTCTTACGGCACTGGTACTTTCCCTTCCGTGGAGCCACTGGCCCTAATTGAGTGACGGGCGACTGCTTATAGCCCATCGAGTTGCTCACGGTAGTTGTTAAACACCGAAGCAAAAATGAATTTTCGGTTGTAATGAGCACATCTTTTGAAACCTTTCTAACCCGAATTAAATTTATCAAAATTATTCAAAGTATAAATTCAACCGGTTAGAATAAGATCACAACCGGATTTCTACAATCCATGAAACATCCAGAAATAGAAGCAGCTACTTACTTCCACCAGCGGCTAAAATATATGTTACGCAGATTAACAAATGACGCCCAAAAAGTATCTCATAGTCTCGAAGACATAGAGAATTCCAATTCGAACACTTAAAAGAAGAAATATAGAAAGAAACATGATATAACTTTACTCCTTTTAGCGGAAGAATTTTGCATAATGTGAAAGTTGAAAATAAGAGAAAAATATTTTTCATAGAAAAAGCTATGCTAAGGAAAAAGAACTTTTGCAAATACGTCTCCCAGAAGCGGAGATAGCGAGAAAGATCTTTACGCCCCCTAACGGAAAATCTCTGCACAATTTAAAGAGTGTAATGCTCCACATCTCTACTGTAGCGAATGACATACAATAAAAAAGAAATTTCACAATAGGGTTTTTAGAGGTGGAGATACTGCTGCAAACAGAAGTGCCAAACCCAACGTAGCGACAAAACTGTGAACTATAAAACTCCTCAAATACTAAATGCACCACAAGGTAAATGACATCCGGTGTTGAAAGAATTTTTAAAATCTCGCATCTAGAAGCAGATATATTAAGAAAAACAGATTAAACAGCGGTGAACTTCAGCATTGTCAGTTCCTTTTTTACGCTTTCCAACAGTAGATTGAAGAAGCTTATATGCTCCAGCTTTGTCCGACCGTCCCTCTGTCCGCCAGCACGATAACTCTCGTAAAAAATTTTTGATTTCGATTAAATTTTAGTATGTGATAGGGGACCACCTGGAGACGAATTCTATTGAAAATGCGCGAAATATGGTCAAAAGTCAGGACATTGGAGCGGGATCCATTCCATTGCCCTTATGCGTCACAACTTGCGTAAAAATGTTTCAATTCCGATGAAATTTCAGTATGTAGTAGGAGACCACTGAAGACTAACCTTATATTGAAAATGGGGTCAAAGGGCAGGACATAGGACCGGGATTCATTCCATTGCCCTTATGTGTCATAACTTACGTACAAAAGCTTCGATTGCTACAAAACTTTATCATCTTGTTCCGGAGGTATACTGAACCGGTTCTGTTGAATATAATCGAAATTGGGTCAAAGGTCAGGGCACAGGAGCGAGATTTATTCCACAGCCATTTTCCTCATAACTTGAGTAATGATTTCTGGTATGTTGGAAAGCGTATCATAATCAATGCATTGCATGATTTTACTAACTTGTTGATATAGGAATTACCCAAAAGTTTCGATTATTTTTAGCAGAGATCTTTTTCTGTCCTTCAAAGTGAAAGAATGTTTTCCCTTCGCCCCTGGTGCGGACCGAACTGGGTCGACTTCGACCCTGTGAGAACGCCGCACCGGGCTTGTGATCGATATTCGTCCGAGGTAAACCCGGGTTTGAATCCCGGTGAGGCATGGATTTTATGTTTTGTCTTACGGCGCTGGTTGTCTCCATTCCCTGGAATCAGTGGCCTTAAATTAGGGATGTGCGACTGCTTATAGTCCCGAGTTGCTCACGGTCATAAACTTCCCGTCTCAAAAAAAAAAAAAAAAAAAAAAAAAAAGTGGTACCGAAGTACATACATATTGATTTTTTGCCAATGTATTATCTCGCCGCTAGGAGTCACAAAAGTAGACCCCATTGAATTACAAAACATATTGTTACGACCCACCCACGCCATTAATTTAGTAATTAATGGGCGTGGTGGATGTATGAAATTTATTAAGTATTAATTATGTTCGAGGCTTGATTGGAGTTTAAAAGTGTAAACAACAAACAAAGTTGTATATAGGGATATGACAGAAAGGAGGCGAAGCATTCCCTCTGGCTGGGTGGTCTCAGAATAGCTCTGTTAGGTCGTAAATATCAGGGCGCAGCTGACGGGCAGCCTAAGCAACACGGAAAGGGAAAGACGTATACGAACGTATCGAAGAGGGACACTTGAGTAGAAATGAATGAAGATTGGGGAGAAAAGGTTTAGCGAATAATCGTAAATTCGTCGATTGCTTGAGGCATTTTCGAGAAAAATTGCTCTCTGTGTGGTCCGTGCAGAAAAATAAGATTTCGCACTTGGCGTGAAAATAAGGAAGAAGGTTTAGTTGTCTGTACGCTCTCGAATGTGAAAGGCTGGATTGGAATGCCTTGGATCTGCTATATGAATTGGGCGATGAAGAGCGAAACTCCCTGCATTTGGTAAGAAATGGAGACAACTCGAGGCAGTTTGCCATAAAGACAGCGGAATGCCTAAATCCGCGTGATAAAACAGCAATTTTTAGGCTGGGAGCCTAATGGAAATTAGCGACTGGTTGGCCCAATGAAAGCAAAGCTACAGAGGAATTAAGAAGTCTGCGAGTGGACAGTGGTCATTCCAATGAGAAGCAAAGATCGGGTTCTAGTCCAACTAAGGCAGTGTGCAATCACCATCCTCTCCCTGAAGCGGCGAAGGAAGCGCTCTGGTCCTGCGGGGCGAAGCGAGGCCCCATGTGTGTGTGTGTGTGTGGTTACGTAAGCAGCGCAGCCTTCTACGTGTAAGAGCGACGGGATAAAGCCGGCGAAAGAAAAATATGAGCGTAAAAGCAGTGGCTTGGATACCTAAGAAATATACAGGTGAAAAGTTAAATCACAATTTGGATTTATTCCTGGCAGCATCCATGTAAGTAGAAACATTTTTGTTTTTAATGTTACATCTGCTACGCAATTAGTTGAGGAACTGAACTGATATATTGCAAGAACTGAGAACTGAGAAATAGTAAGACTGAACTATGGAATTTAAGTTCATTAAAACTATCTCGCGGGAACTGATTTAGGTCCAAGTTGACCCAATACTTATGTTCAGAAGGCAGCTAAATTTTATTCGTATGTGTGCCATTGTTATGTTTTTATAGCCAATTAAGTATTTGTTTAGACAGTCAGCGCAGTCATAGAACACATTATTTATGTGTACGCCTGTGATTGGTTCAAATTGTTTAGGTGTATGCCCTATAATACAGTTTTCGCGCCAAGAACTACGTCGAAGGAGATCAGTGAAAAACTATACTAATTGCTCGGCTACGGTTGTTAAATTGATTGACAGCGGTGGGATAATGACCCACTGTCGTAACATTTTGGTGCCAGCGGGCGGTATCAATATATTTCGTTCCATATCATTGCTTTTCAAAATCCGATACCTTATGCCATACTTTTATCTCAAATAAAACACAGATTTTCTGTTAGAGGGCGTAAATGCATATCGCATTTTTTCCTCTGCTAAATGTTCTACTTGAAAAATTCCTGTTGAGATGGATAGCTTTCATGTTTTAGAACGTTTTTCATCCAAAAATTTCTGATTTTTTCAAAACGCATGGACACTGAAATTTAGAAAAAAAAAAAAATGCATATTTTTATTTGCCGCATGCTTAGGAGCCCTCCAATAAAGTACGTCCGAAATTACAGGTGGAGGGGAGGTTCCTGACAACCAGACTAAATGTGACATGGGGGAGGGGGTAGGTTTAGTAATTCGGACTCGGACGTCCAGCGGCAAAAATTTAGTGGATGGTATGTCTTCGTTTTGTTTTCTCTTTCTTTTTTTTTTTTCCTATCTAATTTAAACTCCGTTTTCAGTTTCTGTGTTTTCACGTAAATTTGCTTTCTCCTCGTTAAATATTTTCTCACTTAATGGCACATTATAAAAATTAGACCGTCGAAAATCCGAACTAATTGGAACCACTGGTAGTTCGGATTTTCGACGTGTTCGGATTATCAAACATGTAAAAAAAAACAACATTAGACAAAGATTTTTTTTTTTTTTTGTTATTATAAAATACGAAACAAGTTTGCCATTTTTACTGCTGCTGTGAAATTTTTAAACATAAAGTACATATTCCAAAACTCACCAATAATTAGAAGCTGGTTCCGATTGCCAAGGGGTGTGCTCTATGTTGAGTGCAGAATAACGTTCCTCGCGGCTCACAGTGGATAATGGAGCTGAGGGATGAAACAATGGTTGGTACTATTGTGGTAATGGGTCGTAAAATCCTAGCCCCGCAGGGAACAAGTGACTGGGGAAGTTTTTGCCTTTTGTCTCTGAGTATCAGAAGTCACATCCATCTTCGGCATGTCGCACCTAAAATGCTTGCACCCCAAAATTAGGCGATTCCATTATCATCAAGCGCCAAGTTAAAATGAACAAACTATAATCTAAACTTTCCATCACGCACACACAAAAAAAAAAGGGTGGAAGGGAAGCTTGTTCGGATTTTTGACGTTCGGATTTTCGACGCTCTTCTGTATTGATATTTACACGAAAATCCATTTGGATGTGAGCAGTTGGTGTAAGGCGCGACGAGAGCAGGGACGTTAGGCCAGGCTCTGGGCTTGCACACTTTTCTCTCAACCTATCTATCCTTTTGACTACCCACCGCATCATGAAAATTGAAACGTTTAGAACACATTGCAAAGGCAATGATTTTAGACAAATACACGTATTTAAAACAACATTTTTATCGTTGACCTCGGTCACAAATTGAAACCATAGCGGGAAAAATTCAATACAAAAGAAAAAAATGTAACAGACAAAAACTGTAAAATATGCATATAGTGTGATCGTATCCCATAGAAATTTATTTCCCTGTTCCTTTTTTTTTTTTTTTTTTTGATGCATACCTGTATAAAACACATTTTTTATTTTTACAAGACACTTAGTGACCCCCCACCTAGCTTTAAACGTTTGGTGCTAATATTAATTTCTTTGAATTTATTATCGAGACGAAGAGAATGGCCGATTTGATTTTTTTTACACCATAAGCTGCTCTACAGACAGACAACAGTGGGAATAGAAAAGAAAAAAAAAATACGTAAGTAAAATAAAACGAAAAATACTGATGGGGAATAAAGACATGAAGGAATGTTTCGAAGTTGAAAAAAAGAAAAAAATGTAAAAGAAGGAACAAGGTGACCAGGAGAGTTACAATTCATCATGAAGAGATACTTAAGCCGACCGCCTGCCCAAAGAATGGGCAATAATTGTTTTGCTTGATGCACTGTGCTTCGGCGCTGGTGTTACGCCGGGGGGACCCGCCGACACCTCAAGTCACGTGGGAGTGGGTACGCCATAGTCGGCAGGTGGTAGTTCCCCAACATTCCTTGACCCTTTCTCAGGCTGAAGGTCAGACGAACGCCGTCTGGGAAGAGAAGCCTACACACAAAATTCCGCGGCCAATTCGATCGTCCGCCGCCGCAGCAGCACTGCTCGGAATGTCGGCGACCCTATTTTTTTTTTTTTTTTTTTCGTATTTCCGTTTCACGTCATTCACGAGACTCTTATTACTCAAATATCTTCATCGGTTAAAGAATTGAAATAAAAACTATGCTTACATGGATAAATGACGACACACAATATTTTTCAAAAAAAAAAAATCAATCGACTTGTTAAAGAGACACCCCCTCCCCCCCAAAAAACAGAATTAGCGGTTCTCATATTCTCTTATTGCGTTATCACGCACTTAAGCGTCGTGAGAAGATTTAAAGCAGATCGTGATATCCCTGAGTTTTAAAAAGAAATGCTAGAAATCATTTCCACGTAACTCACGGAAAATAATATAATTTAATTACAAATCAGCGGCGATGTACAATTTCGTTTCCTTTCATTTTTTGAGGGACAAGACACCGGCTTTCAAGATCATTGTCTTGATAGACCAATCAACTGTCACTTTTAGAAAACCTTTTAATGCGAACTAAAAGGGTCAGTGCCGGATATGGGGATTTACGGGCCAGTACGCCCGTAACAATCACCGTAGTGAACATTTTCAGGAAATCCTTCTCACCTAATAGAAAACCAAGGGTATTTAGCTCACGTTCCTCCAAAAGTTAAGAAAAAAAAATAAAAAGAGAACCACATAATCATGAAGAGGGTAGGTGAAATACACTGAAACCTCCGTTAACGGACACCTCCGACCAACAAGTTTTGGTTGGAACCGAACAGCTCCCGTAGATTAACATAGATAATCTCCGAACAACGAAACCTCTTAACAGCGGTCAACGGACACCCCAGTCCGCCCTGAAGGAGACCTAACTGACATCCTGTCCCGTGGGTTTTATGTAGTTATTTGGTACTTCGGCAAGAGGGATATGATGACAAAGAATATTTATTACTGAAGGCATCCGGGGTTGGATTACGGCTGGCACGGTGGTATGCTTAAGTGAAAAGAAAGGAGTTCGAAGTTTAGTTCTGTGTGAGGCCAGCTGCAGCTTCCATGTATGTTTCAATCGCCCCTTGATGCTGCAGGGGGTCTGGATTTTTGCCCGTTGGGAGCGATGTTTCTTGGTTTGGTCCCTGTGGGCTCTGTTCCTGCCTCACGGCGCGCGGTCAGCTAACTGTGCATGCTTTACTACCTAACATTTTTCTTTCCTACAGCGCACCCTAACCCTAATCTGCTAGCTTGCTACACTGCTGGACAATTGATAAGGACGGATCATAAACGGCTATATAGCGCATAAAAAAAGTAAGTGTGGTTGGATGCCAAGTGAAATAAAATAATGTCAGAATGCCAGGACATTACAAGAAAGACAATTTATTGTGCTCTGAAATCCAGAAGGCTTTGGAACGTGTTCGAGGGACAAACAGGCCATTTTGTGCAGAATACGTAAACGTGAAAAAAATGCAATTACCGTCCGCAGGCGTTCCGGCGTAAGATGTCAATACTGGATATGGCCACCATGGAGGGCGATGCAAGATTCCACACGTCGTGTCATGCTTTCCACAACATTATCAAGCAGCTGTTGGGGTAATTTATCCCATTCCTCTGTCAGTGCACGGATGAGGGTGTCCTTGTTTATTGGAGGGCATTGGCGACCAGCAAGACTCCTCCTCAAAGCATCCCACACATTTTCAATGGGATTCAGATCTGGAGAACATGCTGGCCATACGAGGCGTTGAATATCCTCGCTCTCAAGACACTCCTGGACAGCGACTGTTCGATGACATGTTGAGTTGTCGTCCATGAAAATGAATCTGTCACCGACAGCACCACGGAACATGAGGTAGCAGAACATCATTAATGTATCGTTGGCCAGTCATAGTCCCAGTTGGAAGCACATAGAGGGACGTACGGCCATTGATCATGATGCCAGCCCATACCAGGACACTACATGTTGGATATCGGTCCCTTTCCTGTATGTTTGCCGGACAATATGCAGTACCACTATTACGCCAGATCAGTTGTCGTCGACAATCAGACGATAGACTGTATCTACTCTCATCTGAGAAGAGGACAGCATACCAGTCGTTATCAGTCCAATTGCGATGTTGATGGCACCATTGCAAACGGGCGGTACGGTGACGTCTGGACAATGGGATGCACACAACAGGATGGCGGGCGTATAGTCCTCCTTCATGCAAACGTCTGGCGACAGTTTTTCGGGAGATCCGCTTGCCAGTAGCAGCCATAAACTGATTTGCTACCTCACTAGCTGTGCTGCGCCGGTGTCTTTTTGTTGATAGCACTATGTACCGATCTTCTGCAGGTGTCGTACTGCGAACACGACCTCCCCGTGACGTTTGCTACACTCTCCATTTGTTTGAAATGATTTCCAAAGCCTTGAAACAACACTGTGGCTGACGTCGAACTCCCTGGCAACATCTGTTATTTTTCGCCCTTCTTCAATCTTGCCAATAATACGGCCTCGCGTAAAATCATCTAGGCGATGTCGGGAAGACATACTGAAAATTGCAAGTTCGTCAATTGATTCTTTCCCTATCAACTTTGCGTTTGAACAACAACGGTCAATACGCGTCAAATCCTTTATATCTCTTATCAGCGCTATGACGTCACGAACAAGTTCTGCAATCCAAAATTTGCATACGCACAACACGTCTTACTGTATCCCGCACTTATGCTAATTTCCACATTTTCCTGCCTTCCATTTTATGGTTGCTATCGTTGCTATTGTCATCCGTCCTTAGCAATTGTCCGGCAGTGTATTTCTAAAGGCTGTTTAACACCAGATGTCAGACAACGCTTTTCTAAAATCCTCTATACCATGAACTATTTGTTTAGTTCTTATTTTCAGTTTTATTCAGCAATCAGCATTTGGGAAAGACACTGCAACGTGTTCTTTATTGTGCACGAGCTTCATATATTATTTATTCTACTTTTGCACAAACGCGCAACGTCTTAGTAATCTTAACTGAAGCCTAACCTTCGAACAACGGTCAGTTTCTCCTGGTCCGAGCAGCGAACGTTATTCGGAGGTTTCACTGTATTAACATTGTCTTTGTCCTTTGGTTCTGGTTCTCTCGTTTTCCCTGGAGTGAGCAACCTTAAAATAAGAAATGTAGGTTCGCCGAAGCGTTAGACAGTAAATTATTTAGTTCCCTGAATAGTTTTTTTTTTTTTTTTTTTCTTTTCTAATTTCGGCATTTAACGATCACCATGAGCAACCGAAAGCACTCTATAAGCAGTCTTCCGTCCCTAACTAAAGGACGGGGGATTGTTTGTGGCTTCTGACTACTCGTCCGAGATGAGTCCGGGTTCGAATCCCGGTGAGGCATGGATGGCTGTGGTTGTCTGTCAGCCCTGGCTCTGTCTCTTCCCTGGAACCAGTTGCTCTAAATTAGGGACGGGCGACTGCTTATAGCCCATCGAATTGCTCACGGTGGTCGTTAAACCCTCAAACCAAACCAAGACTGCTTGTGTCCTTGATAGTTTTGGAGGAAAATGTCTCAACGCCTTAGAATGCACATGTAACTCGTGCCTCATCGGGGAATCAAACCAGACCCAGCTCGGCACACACGCCTGAAACCTACGCCTCTGACCTCTCGTTCACCGGGAAGCTGCATATCGAGGGCTGAAAACCAGTAGTGGTTTTCACCAAAATTTTAGTTTTGGAAGTAATCACATATAAAAATTTAAATCTTCATGAAACAAGTTAGTAAAATCATGCAATGCATTGATTATGATACGCTTTCCAACATACCAGAAATCGGAGGAAAATGCCTTGGTTTTGAGGGAAGTGAACTATGGTATAACGTTTGAGGTTCACATATATCAAAATTAAATCTCTTTGTGCCAGTGTTACCTATTTCTATTATCAAGAGCTACCACACATAAGCCGTTTTATAATTAAAAATCCCATCTAAATCGGGCAATTTTCACGGAAGTTATCGTGAGAAAATAATGGCTAACGAATCTCACGCATGCGCACTGCCCTCAATGGCTGAAAAAAGTATTTTTGGCGAAACTGCTTCCAAAGTCGTTACGAAACAACATATTGTATTTTGTCGCAATAGAAGCATTTTTACTCAAGTTATGAGGATAATATGGCTGTGGAATAAGTCTCGCTCCTGTGCCCTGACCCCATTTCGATGATATTCAACAGAACCGGTTCAGTATACCTCCGGAACAACAGAAAGTTTTGTCGCAATCGAAGCATTTTTACATAAGTTATGGCGCATAAGAGCAATGGAATGGATCTCGCTCCTATGTCCTGACCTTTGACCTCATTTCGCCCATTTTCAATTGGGTTCGTCCCTAGGTACTAAAATTTCATCAAAATCCAACCATTTTACGAGAGTTATCATGCGGACAGACAGACAAAGCTGGAGCATATACGCTTCTTCAACCTACGGTTGGAAAGCGTAAAAAACGGAAATTGAATCCATACCAGAAACGAACCGTGATTTTAAACAGCCTGTTCCAATAGACACTTCATTCAGACGTAGCACGTGGGACAACAAAGTGTGTTTGGTGGACTTAACCCATTTTTGGCAAAAACGGACCCCGCCACTTATGAGTTTCAGCCCTCGATATCTCAAAATGTAGCAAATTCCGCTTCAACTCCATAAAGATCCCCCCTCTTTTTATTTTCGTTTTCTTGTTGTTTCTTTCGAACCACCATGTTTTTAATATTCATTCTTTGGTCATGTGTATGTGTGTAAATACAAACATTTCCAGCTGCTGAGTGTACAATGACGTCCCCCCCCCCCTCATTTTACCTCATGTTTTATCTCCTTATTTTCGCTGAAAAATTCTGGTGCGCAGTGGCCTAAGCGCTGTCTTCTGACCATTCTCCTGAGATGAGCCAGGATTCGAATCCGAGGGAAGGCATGTGTGTTGTGTTTGTCTTACGACACTGGATCTCTTCCTTCCCTTGGGACAGGCGCCCTAAATTAGGGGCAGGCAGCTGCTTATAGCCCATTGAGTTGCTCACAGTGGTCTTTTAACACCCTATAAAAAAAAATTGTACAACACGCTGACATTTCACGGCATGAATGTCTTTTAGTTTCAGGGTTTAACGACCACCGTGAGCAACTCTTAATGGCTATAAGAAGCCGCCTGTGCCGCCCCGGTGGCGCAGTGGTCTAAGGCGCTGGCCTATGATCATTCGTCCGTAAGGGGTCCGGGTTCGAATCCCGGTCAGGCATGGATGTTGTGTTTGTCTTACGGCACTGGCTCTTTCCCTTCCCTGGAGCCAGTGACCCAAAATTAGGGACGGGCGACTGCTTATAGCCCATTTGAGTTGCTCATGGTGGTCGTTAAACCTCCAATAAAAAAAAAAAAAAAAAAAAAAAGCCGCCTGTCCATAATTTAGGGCGACTGCCTCCAGGGAAGGGAGAGATCCAGCGCCGTGAAACAAGCACACCACCCATGCTTCATTCGGGACTCGAACCCGAGCCCCGACTGCTTAGGGCAAATTAGAGGAAATTACAGTTTAAACAAACAGTGACGCCGTAAAAACATTGCGTGGATTAAATAAACCTCATTTCCCTTCCTCGTTTGTTTCTACGTATTGTACTGCAATTACGGATTTGTCGAATTCTTGCACCTTGTAGTTCGGGTTGGGTACAACGTTACAGGAGCACAAGATTAATCATTAAACAAATCACGTTCAGAGTGCGCTCTCTTTCTCTTTCTCTCTTTTTTATTAACATCTTAACTTTAACACGTGATGCATGTTTCCAAACAGCATCCACGAAAAGGAGGCCGGTCGATTGTTTACCGATACCTGCATTGAGGGCGCTGCGGTTGACCGCACACAGGCATGTAGCGGCAACGCGCAGGCGAAAATCGAACGCGAGAAGCCGGTGAAGATAAGACTTATCTATCGAAGCCACTGGAGAAGCTCAACCTTGTTACGCATTGAGAAGGCTACAATGGAAGATAAACACCGTGAAACTGCTTGGCTGCGTCTTCCAAAAGCGCATGCCAAATTCAGTTGCATGCGTAGTAAAAATCTGACATTACATGCCCAAAGAAAAGTTACATATATTCGAGACATCAAACACTTAATCATTTAACAAGAATGAAGAGTTAAATTTAGCCAAAATTGGACACTCTATTTTGTTTTTCTTTTGCTCTAAGTTTTACCAGAAAATTTTGTCTTAATTCGTCCCTCTCCTCCACCGGTTTCAAGGGGTCAACCCGCAGGTCACGCATCCACGAATGTACACCGGATGCGGGTTTAAATTCCGCTAAGCATAACGCAGTGTGATAAGCTTGGACTACTGATCCCAAATGGCACTAATTTCATACCCACACATATGTATGCAATCATAATAATATCAAAAAATTAAGAATTGTTAAATTTTTTTTATGGGAAATACAACAGTTAATATAGGGAAGTACAATAATAATAAAAAAAAAAATAGACAGTCATCGCTCTTTCCACGTTTTTCTTTTAACATCCAGCAACCGAAACATTGTATTTCGATACCGCTGGGATCGAACCCCAGATCTCTCGATAACTAGTCGGGTGCGTTCGCCTTAGGCTCCGGTGCCACCAATCCACGGCGCTATGTGTGTTTATCTGTCAGCATCTGCACAAATCTGCAGAGATGGGCTCAGCAACTGAGACGTCTCCATCTGGTGGGGCTTAACGACACAAGCTATTTAATTATAGCTAATAAATCCAAAGGGAGAGAGAAATTGTGAAAATCTTCCAAAATACGTGGATACAATGTAAAATAGACAAAGTCATCGTTCTTTCCACGTTTTTCTTTAATTGGTTTCTGAGCCCATCCCTACGGATTTGTGAAGTCAGAGGCTCACAGATAAACACACATGGCGCTGTGGATTGTTGGCAGCGTAGCGTAAGGCGAACGCACTCGGTCAGTTATCGAGAGATCTAGGTTTCGATCGCAGCGGTGTCGAAATACAATGTTTCGGTTGCTGTGTGTTAATTAAAGAAAAACGTGAAAGAACGATGACTTTGTCTATTTTACATTGTCTCCACGTTTTTGGAAGAATCTCACGACAAGCCAAACTCAGCGAAACAATTTTAACCCGCTTAAATTCTTTAGCAAATATTTACCATATAATATTTAAGATCGGAAGAGTGACTCATGCAACAGGAAAACAAAGACATTGGAGAGACGACAAAAGTTCATGACATCATGATCAAGGTAAAAACCCTAAAGCTGGACCATTGAAATGCTATACTGGAATCTAACAGACAGGAAAAGACCCACAAAAAGACCCGTAGGAGATGGACGGATGAAATTCGAAAGCATGCGGGAATGATATGGAGGAAACTCTCAAGGCTGAAGGTCGTGGAAGAGACCTTCAGCCTTGAGAGTTTCGTCCAGGCTGAAGGTCGTGGAAGATTCCATGATAGCGTTCTTTAGGTTGTGAATCCCCCCCCCCTCCCCTTGGTTTCTAATAGAGATGGAAACGGGTCACCGGGTCGACAATTTCTTGTGGGTCAAACGGGTCGGGTCAAGATGTTCCAGACCCGATTTTATTTCCGTTTTATTTCTAAAAGAAAAAACAATTCAAAGAACCTTTCAGAAGTCTTTGAAATAATACTTCAGATCTGCAGATTATGATTCAGGAACTTGCTGAGAAGGGTAAAGAAATGGGCTTAAAAATGAACTTGCAGAAGACAAACCTGAAGTACAATGCTTTCACGAGAAATGAAGATTTATCAATTGATGGGGAAAAGCTGGTGATGACAAATTCCTACATTTATTTTGGGCAGCAGATAGCAAGCGAGGGTCACATTACTGACGAAATTAATTGGCGTTTTGGAAGAAACAAGTACAACTTTTTAAGAGCACTATGCCATTTTTCCTTAAAAGAAAAATGTTTAATTAATGCATCCTTCCAGTCCTTACGTACGGAGCAGAGACGTGGACCTTAACTAAAAAACATATAAAGACTACGGACAAATGAAAGAGGCATGGAGAGATGCATGATTGGTGTAACGAAGAAAGATAAAAAGAGGAACTCGTGGATAAGGAATATGACAAGAGTGGAAGTCGTCATGATCAGAGTAAAATCCCTGAAATGGCAATGAGCTGGACATATTGTCAGGAGAACGGACAACCGAAATTTTATGCTGGATTCCAAGGGACAGGAAAAGACCCAGAAGAAGACCACGTGGGAGATGGGTAGACGGAGGAGACTGGCCCAAGACAGTCCATTGTTGAAGAAATTGGGGAGACCTTCATCCAACGGTGGATTGGTAATGATTGACGATGATGATGATGATGATATATTCGAATTTGTAATTCAAAGCAGATTTTTCGTGCTCAGGTCCGGGACGGGTCCAAAATTTTTTACCCGTTTCCAACTCTGCTACCTAATGCATGCAGACAAAAGTTTAATTTTTTTAGCGGGTTATTTGTTTTATTTAATTTTTAATCTTCAAAATGTATTTGATCAACCAGAATGAATGGTAGTACTTCATGTACGTGTAGGATCCTTCGAATATTAATGCCGTAAGTTAAAGTGTTTATACGGTTTTGTAATTACAAATACCAAACAAGAACAAAAAATGTGAAAGAAGCTACATACAAAAAATCTGCAGACGAAAGAAATTCTCAACTTTAGTGTTTATATATATATATAAAACAAACAAAAAAACCCAACTTAACGTGATAATAAAGAACAATTTTAATAACATTTTATTCCCTATTGGTATATTCTCTATTGCAGGAATCTGACAACTCTATCAACAAGGTCACATCACTGGCTGAAATAATAATAATAATTTTCTGCATAAACAACATGAAGCATAACAGCATAAATTAACAAGTTAGTAAAATCATGCAATGCATCGATTATAATACGCTTTCCAACATACCAGAAGTAATTACTCAAGTTATGAGGATAATGGCTGTAGAATAAATCTCGCTCCTGTTCCTTGACCTTTGATCCCATTTCGATGATATTCAACAGAACCTGTTC
The DNA here is from genome assembly GCA_039090855.1 of Macrothele yani. Classification (NCBI taxonomy): domain Eukaryota; kingdom Metazoa; phylum Arthropoda; class Arachnida; order Araneae; family Macrothelidae; genus Macrothele; species Macrothele yani. The sequence continues at coordinate 94,081,423 of CM076998.1, forward strand.
AGTATACCTCCGAAATAACATGATAAAGTTTTGTCGCAATAGAAGCATTTTTACGTAAGTTATGGTGCATAAGGGCTATGGAAAAGATCCCGCTCCTGTGTCCTAACCTTGGACCCCATTTCGCCCATTTTCAATGGGATTCGTCCCCAGTCAGGCCCCTACAACATACTGACATTTCATCCAAATCGAAGCATTTCTACATAAGTTATGACGCATAATGGCGATGGAAGTGATTCCGCTCCTATGTCCTGACCTTTGACCCCATTTCGCCCATTTTCAATAGGGTTTGTCCCCAGATGGTCCCCTAACACGTACTAAAATTTCATCGAAACCGAACCTTTTTTACGTTAGTTATGACGCATAAGAGCAGTGGAATGGATCCCGCTCCTATGTCCTGACCTTTGACCCACATTTCGTTCACTTTCAATAGAATTCTTTCCCAGGTTATCCCCTACAACATACTAAAATTTCATCGAAATCGAATGATTTTTACGCGAGTTATCGTGCGGACGGACATACGCACACAACGCGGGACGTAATGAGGCAGATGCGAATCGCGACCATCTGCTCGCAAGAGTGTGACGTCATAAAACTTTAATGGATCCACACAACGCGTGACATAATGAGACAGATGGCGTGACCGCGAGCCAACATCTCAGTCGCGAGAGTGTGACGTCATAAGATTTATAAGCATGTGTAACATTAATGGAACGACGCCATGACACTAAAAACGTGGTAATTCGGGATGGTTATTTAACGCACTAAACAAATTTTCCTAAAGTCGAGATCAAGCTAAATCGATTACTAGTACCAGAAAACGGTAGTTTAACGACTTTCATCAAAATCCTTAGAGCCGTTTTCAAAATAAAATTTACATAGATACAAGAATTGCTCCTTTAAGGTGGACGCCAAGTAATTTTGCTTCCTATGCTTCCAATGGAAAAACTTCTGTACACATTTTCTTCACAATTAATGCGTTCCCAAGGATGAAAATTTGAACATTGATTAAAATAGCTTCATTTTATAACTTGGAATACTTAATTTTTTCTGAAACATAACTATACTTATGCAATCCAACATTTATTTGTCTACTGACGTCATCAAAGTACAGGTCACGCCATCTTTTTTTCTGGTTTCAACACCACCAAAGGAAACGTTATTGTTTTTTTAATATAATTAAGGTTTTTAGAAAATGTTAAGTATTCCAAGTTATAATATGAAGTTATTTTAATCGATGTTCAAATTTCCATCCTCGGGAACACACTAATTGTGAAGGAAATGTGTACAAAAAGTTTTTCCATTGGAAGTATAGGAAGCAAAATTACTTGACGTCCATCTTAATAGTATGGGATAAGGACGATGGAATGGATCCCAATCCTATGTCCTGACCTTTGACCCCATTTGTCCCATTTTCAATAGGGTTCGTCCACAGGTGGTCGTCTACCACATACTAAAATTTCATCGAAATCGAACCATTTTTACGCACGTTATGACGCACAAGGGCAACGGAATGCATCCCGGTCCTATGTCCTGACCTTTGAACCAAATTCACCCATTTTCAATAGGGTTCGTCCCCAGGCGGTCTTCTACCACATACTAAAATATTCATTGAAATCGAATCATATTTACGCAAGTTATAAGGCATAAGGGCAATGGAATTGATCCTGCTCCTATGTCGTGGACTTTAACCCCATTTGTCCCATTTTAAATAGGGTTCGTCCCCAGGTGGTCCCCTCCCACATACTAAAATTTCATCGAAATCGAACCATTTTTACGTGAGTTATCGTGCCGACGGACGGACGGACGGACGGAAAAAGTTGGAGCATATACGCTTCTTCAACCTGTGGTTGGAAAGCGTAAAAAACGATAACTGCAACCGTCAGAAAATGCGCCCGTAGGTCACTTCAAAAGTTTTGCACACTGCGTAGGTGCTGCCCGTATAGAATATGTTGCAATCGCTCCAATCGTTTAGCCAGTTGTAAGGCAGACTTTAGTATACAAAGCTGTGTCCACGTTTGCTGGCTAATTTGTTCCTGTTCTGAAAAATTCTACCTAGAAATGGAGGAAGAAAGTGAGTCAGTTCAGACCTCGCGTAGCGACTAGCAATCCTACATTAAAATTGAAATTTTGCGAGGAAAATCCCCTACCAAAATGAATAAGGCTTTGTGGGGTAAGTTTGTGGGGTAAGTGCAGTGGATGGTGGTACAGTGTCACGGTGGGCTTCTGGTTTCCGCCAAGATCGGGAGAGCATCGAAAACGACCCCAGAATCTACCGGCTCGAAGCTGGTGTCTGCATTTTGCACGACAACACAAGGCTGCCTGTTGTCCGTACAGCAAGAGACATTCTGGAAAAGTATGAATGGGAACTGCTTTCCCATGCACCATACAGTCCTGACATGAGCCCATCAGACTTTGACTTGTTCCCAAAACTGAAGAAGCCACTGCGCGGGAAAAGATTTAGTACGATACAGGATGTTTTCTAATGAGGTGACCCGAGTAATCCGATGCTTCAACAATGGAGGTGTCCTGACTGGAATACAAGACTTCCCCAAACGTTGTCATAAAGAAACATGGAGTTTACTTCGAAGACCTGTAAAGGTATGTTGTGAAATAAATTCGTTTTTCAAGAGATAACCCACAGTGTGCAAATCTTTTGAATTGACCCTTGCAGTTTCAAAGATTCGCGATCTTTTCTTTTTCTCTCGCAGTTTAAAAAAAAATTGACTGTAAAGTTAGCTCTCATCACAAAGTGAGTCTTTCTGTTTCAGCTGAACATTTACCATGGTTATCCCTGAAGAACCCAGAGTAATCTACCTGCACATTTTAAGTTTCCACCCGAATTCGGCAGAATACTGAGCTAATCAAAGTATGTGTATTATATAAACTAAAGACATGGAAACTAGTAAAACAAGTTACGTTCCGTATTTATCATACATACCAGATTTCACGTCATTTTTCTTAAGTTTTTCGTTTTAAAGAGGGGGGACCTATTTGAAATTCCTGGTCACCTACGATGGAACTTTCATTGTTTCTCGAAATTACGTTTCTTCTTTAAAAAGGGCATTAGCATTTCTTTCTTAGCAGATAACATCCCTTAAAATAACCGCTGGGCTGCCAGAGACTGTCCTCATAATTACACTTTTGCGTGCGGCGTAAGTTGAGAAAACGAATTTCTTTACGTCACGGCAGGAAGAGGGTTACGGTTTCGAAATAACCTAGAATTCTTCAACATCTTTTTTCTTCTCTGCTTAATTCTTTTCATTCTTTTACACGATACGTAAAGATGCCCTTAATGGTCTTCTGCACACTACGTTAAGTGATTGCCAATTTTCGAATTCTTCAGGCTTTTCTATTTGTGTGCAAAAGGAATGCTCTTACCTTGAAATAAATGTCAGACTGAAGCATTCAGCTGTGTTATTAGGACTAAACATAAAAGCACTTTCGTACTCTTTGACAACAGTGACCGCAACCAACACAAAACTGTGCGCTTGGATTTGTATTTGTTTTTTTGATCAAGTATCTGTTAGACAGGTCATTAAATCGATTACTTTCCATTCTGTTAATGAAATCAATGACGTATATACGTAAAAAAAGTTATAAGATTTGAGCAATACTACTTGTTTTTGAAAGAATTCCATAATACAGATCGATACCAGTTTGTATTCAACGTTCGGTGCATCGATTTTTTCTATTTGTAATGCCATCATATATACACGGTCGAGTCACATTATTGTAACCACCAGCTAATATCCAGAGTAACCGCCGTGTACAGCTCGGACAGCAGCTAGACGGGCTGGGAGCGACTCAATAAGCTGCTGGAAGGTGTTCACAGGTATGTGGAGCCATGCTGACTGCAGTGCATCTGACAGCTGCTGGAGGATGCGTGGTGGAGGATACATAGAGCGAACAACACGATCGAGGTAGTCCCACAGATGTTCAATTGAGTTTAAGTCTGGGGAATTAGGGGGCCAGGGAAGTACTTTGAAGTCTTAATCGTGCTCTTCCAACCACTCTCTGGCATTTCTAGCTGTCTGACACGTCGCATTGTCGTGCTGGAAGATCCCATCCGTTCCAGGGAAGGCAATCAGCATGTATGGGTGTAAGTGGTCTTCAAGAATGAATTTATAACGAATTCGGTCCATAGTGTCTTCCACAGGTATGAGTGGACCCAGACAATGCCACGAAAACATTCCCCAGACCATAACGCTGCCCTCACCAGCTTGTGTTCTTCCAGCAATGGTTGAAGAGTGTTTGTTCTCCGATGTTTCTCGCCTTCATCGAACGTCCATCCGTTCGTCCATCCGTTCGATGAAGCAGAAAACGTGACTCATCGGAGAAGGTAATCCTTTGCCAATCAGCAGAGGTCCAATTGCGATACTGCCGTGCAAATGTAAGCCTTTTCTGCCGATGCACCTTCGTTAGCATAGGTGCAGTGACCATCCGTCTGCATCGGAGCCCTATACGCAGCAGGGTTCGCTGAACTGTCGTTTTAGACACATTTCAGGTAGCCTCCTAGTTCAATCGGCCAGTGAGTTACTCCACTGTAGCGTGTCGATCGGCCCTCACGCACCTTCGCAGCCAACGTTCACCTTCCACATCAATGGCACGTGGTGCTCCGCAGTTTCTACGTCTCTTATTCGCAAATCGCAATGGTGCCGTTGCTCCAATCGCGATATACTTTAACCACACCAGCACGCGAACAGTTCACAAACTGCGCTGTTTCTGAAATGCTGCCACCCTTGGCTCGAAAGCCGATAATCATCCGTTTTTTGCAAATCTGATAAATATCTCCTTTTATCCATGACAGCAACTAGCGATATGTTTTCAGAATGCCTGCAGCACATTGTATATACCCTCCAATTCAGCTCACGACACGTGCCTCTTCTTTCATTGGCTACGAGCTGGTGACGTCAAAAATAGGAGGTGGGTATAATAATGTGACTCGACTGTGTGTGTGTGTGTGTGTGTGTGTGTGTGTGTGTGTGTGTGTCATCGTTCTCAACTACTATCAATCCATGCTGGATGAAGGTCTCCCCAAGTTTCTTCCACAGCGGTCTATCTTGCGCCAGTCTCCTCCATTTAAGGATGCTTTCGAATTTCACCCACCCATCTCCCATGTGGTCTTCTTCTGGGTCTTTTCCTATCCCTTGGAATCCAGTCTAGAATTTCGGTTGTCCATCTGTGGTCCGTTCTTCTGGCAAAATGCTCAACCCATTGACACTTGAAGGATTTTGCTCTGATCATGATGTCTTCCTCTCTTGTCATTTCCCTCATCCACGAGTACCTCTTCTTATCACGCACCAAGTATGTATCTCTCCATATGCTTCTTTCAGTGTCTGCAGTCTTTGTATGTTTTCTTTAGTTCATACGTAAGCACTGGAAAGAAGGGAAATAAATTTGAGGAATAGGAAATTAAGTTTGGTAGGTATTTTTTTTTTTTCATTTACACTCATTTATACCCAATTTTTTTAATGTTTATACATTTGTAATGTATATATTTTATTTCATTAATAATCTTATTACAGTCGTACTAAATCGCTTGCATTAATGAAAAAAAGAAATTCATTATCGCGCAATTAATTTTACCTTGAACGCGAGTGCGATTCGGAAGACATTCTTTCTCAGTGGTTAAAACGCGTTATTTCTACCCCAAATGACCTCTGTTGGAATCCTACCGGCGGCAAGAAAGGATTTTCTGACGTAAGGGGTGAAAAATTTAGCTTATTCGGTTTTTCGAAATTTCCGTATTAATACGGAAGTTAAAAAAACAAAAAAAACGGGAACTTTTAAAAACGGAAATTTTGTTAAGGAGACATACCGGCAAATTTGCTGCACGTTAGAAATACTTCCGTGAGATAACATCACTGTTTTTTTTACATTGTGGAGAGCGAGAGTTTGGCGATTTCTGTATAGGGTTTTACGTCAGTAAATAAACGGACTTTAACTGCGCTATAAGCGTTTTGATCTTGCGTAGTCTGGTGTACTCATAGCTGAAGTTCGACCAACTTTTTTATACATTTCAGTATTTTTGTAAGGAAATTAGCCCTGAAATTGCTAGCTGACGAAAAACTCGGACATTTGTGTATTTTTAATAAGTCACATGTGACTTTAAGCCATCTCCGCCGGTGGTGGGACTCGAACCCACATCTTTTACATTCCGGAGTTGATGCTTTCCCGATTAAGCTATTCCGGCAATGGCTTATAGCTGTCATGTTCGAAGAGCCAGAGCAAGCGTTTCTAGTCTGTAGGGTGAGACTTGAAATTATGCCCCCTTCGCATTCTAAAATTTCATCTCTAAGCAGTTTTTACTTTCTCATACCCCCGTTATGGTAAAATATTACGATCTTCCAAAAATCGGACCTCCGGTTATTGACATAATTTTACTAAAAATGTGAAAACTATGTTGATAGATTATTTTCGTGCCTCATAAGTCACTTAATGCAAAGTATTATAGTCTTTTTCGCGATCTGAAACAGCGTGCGTAAATATAAATTAAAGCCAACTTTGATGATCATTTTAAAAGACTATTTATTCCTAAAAAATCGTTAAAATATCATGAATTCAAAAGCATAAGATCTTTCGGACCCGAAACGGTGTCCACCCTCAGAATCGTCATTGCACTACAAATGTAGAAGCATAAATGTAGAAATGTTCATTTACGCTTCTACGTTTGTAGTGTAATGACGCATCTGAGGATGGTCACCATTGCGGGTCCGAAAGATCTTACGCTTTTGACTTCATGATTTTTAGGAATAAATAGTATTTTAAAATGATCATCGAAGCTATGAGCAGTCGTCTGTCCCTAATTTAAGGTCACTGGTTCCAGGGAAGGGAGATAGCCCGTGCTGTAAGACAAACACAACATCCATGCCTCACCGGGATTCGAACCCTGACCCTTCTCGAACGAATGGTCAGAAGCCAACGCTCACACCACTGCGCCAGGGGCGGCTTTAATGCTCTTCACTACCAGCCAGAAAGGAATTCGGGCAATCCCCACCCCCTCCACCTGGACGCACATACACTGAAGAGCAATTGAATTAGAGATACCTGTCTAGTACACTGTTAAAAATTTCACAGTTAGATTACGGGCAACGACCGGCAACTGGGGGCCCGGCCGTTGCCCATAAAACTATGGCTTGGCCCGTTTTTGTGAAAGCCCATGAAATTACGGTCGGAACCCTAAATGCTAAGCCCATAATCTGAAGAGCAACGCCCATAAAAAAATAAGTTTGACCGTACTGAGCAACCCCATAATTTGAAGGGCATTGCCCATAAAAAAATAAGTTTGACTGCAATGAGCAACACCATAATTTGAAGGGCATTGCCCATAAAAAAATAAGTTTGACCGTATTGAGCAACGCCATAATTTGAAGGGCATTGCCCATAAAAAAATAAGTTTGACCGTATTGAGCTATGCCATAATTTGAAGGGCTATACCCGAAAAAATAAGTTTGACTGTATTAACTTAAGCTGTAATTTGAAAGGCAATCCCTGTAAATATTAAGTTTGACCATATTCAGTTAAGCCTCACGGCAAGTAGTCACCGACTTTTACATAAATGCATTTTTTGTGGAAGAGTGTGCAAGTAAATGCATGTTTTTTGTGGAACAGTGTGTGAGTGTGAAATTGTTACTTACATTATAACTGAATCAATTCAGTTCTAAATGTGAGTAATGATATTTTCATATCTTAAAATCAGGTTTATTACAATATGATAAATAATGACATCAGTTACACACAGATTTGTTTAACATTAGGCTTTACGAACTCTGTACACACAGTTGGTTGAACAATACTTACGTTTCTTTTAGACATGTTTTAATTGGAGAATTATTTCTAAAGCACAGTTGGTTGAACAATACTTAGTTTCTTTTAGACATTTTAATTTGCACATACGTACTTATGTAGTATTTGTATGAATGAATACAAAGGGCAGTTATGTAGTAAAGATATGTACAGGCATATTTTTGTATTTATATGTTATATCAATGACAAACAGAACTACAAACTGGCATCCGAGTAAATTGCATGCCTCTATAAGGGTATTCAATCCACAATGGTGTCAAAGTTGGTTTTTCATGTAGGTTTTGGCTAGTATTACATTTGACATAGGGTTGAATCATGCTTTTTTTGTTTTCACATTCACTGCCTTGTGTGCTGGTTTATTTTACATTCTACTGAGCACTGTGTTGTCAGTGTTCCCAGAACTTTTTACTGTCTTGTTTCCTATCTCTAATTTTTGGATATTTACCTACTTTTCACATGTTTAGTAAAATTATGTCAAAAACTGGAAGTACTGCTTTTGAAAGATCACATTGCTTCCCCATAATTAAGGTATCAGAAAGAAAAGAAAAAAATACTTGAATGGAAATGAAAGCTTTGAACTTGATAGGGCATAAATTTCAAATCTCAGACCCCACCCAAAGAAGAAACACTTGTTTAGACCCTGATTCTAACTGAGTCATTGTAGAACATTAATGCATATCAATATTTCTAAAATATTAAATTTTCCTGTTTGGAATGTTTTAGAAATGACTTCAGTGATTAAACCTGTTCTTTCATTGTTGTGTTGCCACAAGGAAACCATTTGAGGGCACAAAATTTTTTTTTTGGAAAGCTATTAAATAGTTGTATTTATGATATCTTGGCAATACCTGAAGATACTGAAACAATTTTTATTGATGTACAAATCAGGTGTTTAGTGACAAAGGAAAAGAACACGGCAGAATCTTTAAATTTCTCAAAAAACAATTTCATCGTATCATTTTGTACCAATTTCAGCACTATCATCTTAAAACATGAAATACATGCTTTGCATATTGAACATTTTGAATAGACCTTTAAAATAGGAATTACAAAATGTGTAAAAAAAATTTCGTATTTTTTAACTTGAAAAAAAAAGTGGCTTCTGATTTATCTTAAAATATAAATTTTCCTTGGCATCCAGGTTTTACTACCTGGGTAGGTAAATAATTTATGTATATACCCAGCTGCGCATGTAACATTTCAGATATTTTCCAAGCTCTGCTTAAAGTGACACAGGTGAAAGATTTCACTCGCAGAAATTTAGAATGAAATCAATTTTTTTTTACATTTAACTTTAATTACTACATTTGCAAAGCAAAGAAACTGTTCATGATATTTTCACTGTCATTTTCTTGGCCAGCATTTACCAGATTCAGTAAAAAAAAGAATAACAGTCGAAACTCGTTATAATGAAATTCAAGGGGAACAAAAAAAAATTTGTAGCAACGTATTGTTCTTAAAACATTACAAATTTTTCATTAAAAAGTTAGTATGTACTACAGAAATTTTCATTACGCATAAGATTGCAATGCTGTAAAAGTGAAATAGTGCCCACAGAGACAAGCAAAGGTAATTTTTTTGTAATGGGAAGTTTTTGCTAAAGTAGTAATAATGAAATATATAAGCTTTTTAATTAATATGTATGTATGAAATTATGTACTGTATATATTTTTACTTATACATATCAGGGTTTGAAAAATACCATGCCTGGGTTGTGTGAATCATTGACCTGGGCAGGCAAATAAATAATCTAGTTGCCCTAGGTGCCAGACTGGGCAATTAAATCTAAAAATGAAGTTCAGAATATAATTTTCTACTACAAGAAAAAAGACAGTCATCGCATGTCATGTTGCTTTTCACTGCTAATCACTGGAAGTTGTATTATTGTTACGCAGTGCCAAGGACAGAAGAATATCACTTCTTTAATTATATTATGCTTTAGGTCCATAAATTGGAAGCATATGTAATTTTGCTCCAAATGTTTAAAGTCAGCGACTGAATGCATGCCTCTGATGGAACTAGCCTCCTGTGTTTATTGACAAAGGGTTAAAACTTCATATTTTAATGTATTTCATATTTTTTCAGATATTTCATATTTTAAACGTGTTTTAAAGATTTTTATTGTAATATGGACCTGTGAGTCTGACACTGTGAAGAGAAGCTGCGATAGGAATAATGCATCGCTCCAGTGAAGATGTGAAGCTTTGATCCGTTAAAAGGAAGGTTTGTTGCTGTGTGGAAATGACGGGTACAAGAGAAAGAGGACTTACGTTATTGGCAGAAGAGCAATAAATGTTGTAGTGATACGCTACAGAAAATAGGTCCATAGCAGCTACCCTTTATTTTGTTGTATCCTGTACGTTGTTGGCAGGAAAAACCGGATAAAACCTCTTCGATTTGCAAAAGATACATATGAGTAAGATAGAAATCGCGTGCGAACAAGCTATTAACAGAAGAACCAAAAGTGCAGAGACACAGCAAATGTGTTCAAACCAAAACCGAAATTTATAGTTCCCCAGTTTTCTGTACAACATAGAAAAGCATATTAGTACTTTCAGTAAATGTGTACTTCAGCGTCCTAAACTATTTCGTTGGAAAAATTTAACTGTGGGTGAAAAGTTCGATTCACACAATTTTTTAAGCATGCAAAATAATAGGGAAAGGTGAAAAATTATATTATTTTTAGATAAAAAGGAAATAATTTTTCCGAAGTATTAACCTGCGAGTACGATGGTTTGTAGCAGGTGGTGCGGGAGGCTGAAGCGATGCTAACGGCCACCACGTGAAGGTGCTGTAAGCGACGGAGCGGAGTACGAGTTGGTAGCAAATGCGTGGAAGAATACGACAGCAGTAGGGTATATTTTTCGGAAGAGTGTCGTGTAATCGTGCGCAGAAGTAGTTCAAACCTGTTTTATTCATTTTTGAGAAAGATATGTGCAGAATGTCGTTATTAGTGGTTTCACAGTGTCTCCGAATGGAAAGAAATTAAGGAATGTAAAATAATTTATGTACGACAGAAGTTTTGAGGAAGACGTTTTGGTTCCAGTTGAACCCAAAGTTTTAGTTTTGGTTTGGAAGATGTGCACAGGTAGGTGATTTCTTCAAGCACTTCATTTGCAGTTCTGCTGTTATTCAGTACATCGTAGCTCACATTTTTTTCCTCGTGACATGGATATTTTTCAAAATAAGCAATTTTCTTCAATTCATATATCGCACTATGGCAGGGAGACAGCTTCTTGTATTGTGGCGGATAATGAAATTTTAAGCCCTGACGAAATCCGAAAATGACTGACGATTTTGTACTTCCGCTTTCTCAAAATTACCCTTCAAAAAAACAAAACTTACAATGCTGCGCAAATTCAACCTCTTTCTTTTCTGCGTATGCCTACAAGACTTTTCGATGACTACGTACTGCTAAACCGCTTCCTTCTTAATTCTTCCGCCCGTTACATGCCCTTCTCAACGAAGCTTCCATTCACCGGACTTCACCTTGATGCCGTTGCCGCTCTCTCGTCCTATGCCTACCGCACGTACTCTTCCAAACCATCGCACTCTCAGGTAAATACTGGAAAACTTTCCTTTTATCTAAAAATACTATATTCTTGCACCTTTTCCCATTATTTTGCATGCTTAAAATATTGTATGTCACACTTTTCCCACACAGTTACATTTTTCCGACGAAATAATTTAGACGCTAAAGTACACATTTACCAAACTTTCTATTTCGGATCAGGGAATCATATGCTAAAGAATGAAAATTTTCACGTCTGCTTTAAAAACAATTACAAAACATGAACAAACTATATTGTGTAGCATATGAGTATAAAATGGTTCGCCTTCTTGGCAAGAAGGTACTTGCTTGGACTTGTAGTCATCCGCACGTGAATTGCACGGCGAAGCTTAATCTTCCTTTCAACAAAGCAAATCTTCACATCGTTGCCATAGTGATGTGTTAGGCCTACCACAGCGTCGCACTCACAAGTCAATATTACAAGTTTCCGACAAAATAATTTAGGACGCTTAATCTGCCAATGATGAAGATTGGAGTGCCATTTCAGGTGGATTCAGTAGTTTTAAAGAGTTTGTAGAAATCAATGAAAATGCATTATCGGGGAATTGAGGGATATTCAAGAAATAGCCAATGAAATTCAGGATGATGATGAAGAGACATAACGAAGAATTAACAAAAGATCCCCAGACTGTCACGAAAGCAGTGTAGAAGCTTTGGAAACACTGTCACTACATACAACTCACCGATACATCTAATTGCCACACATTCCTGTTTAAACAAACTTGTAAAAGCTGTTTTCAATGAGAGGCAACAGCAGAAACAGTCTTCAGTTTTACATAACTTTAAAAAGCCATAAATATAAACAAGGTATGTAATTAAAATTTTGAGATCAAGTAATTTACATTTTTGAGTAATCTAAGCTTTTTAAGGTGTTAAATTTAACTAAGTAAATTCAATCATTGATATTTTTCTTATTTTGCATGTTATTCTCATGTTAATTACATTTTAAACTTAATTTTGGCTGGAATTACACTAATTTTTACTTATGCTGCGCTCTTATTTATGCGTGCTTTGGTTTGCGCTGACATATATGTGAAATATTACTGTATACATGTGATAATGAGGTGATTATAGATATAATTAAAAAAATATATTTTTTGGCTCTTCTGGTTTCCAATTAAATTTATGTAATTTATGTGTTGAGTGGTAAAAAGCTGTTTTCAATTAGAGGCATATGGGGTTTGTATATATGCAGATTTCCATTGTTTGCTTCTTCCTGCTGAAAACTAAGCTAGGGGTGCCTATGAGTTAACTGAATATACCATAGTCACAAAATGATTGATAATTATATACTAAGGAATGTGAGTGAAATGGTATTCCTAAAAGCAATCAAAACCATGTAGCAGTCAGGAGAATCACAAATGTGTTTCCTGAACGAAAATGTGACATTTCATCACATGAAACTTTTTTTCCACCTCTAAATTGGAGGCCATTGGTTCTAGGGAAGGAGAAAGCCAAAGCTGTTATGTTATGTAAAAAACAAATTTCTTTTTTAAAGGTTTTAACGGCTAATGTGAGGAACTAAATGGGATATAAGCAGTCCCCGTCCCTAATTTAAAAGTCACTGGTTCCAGGGAAGAGAGAGAACGCCAGTGCTGTAAGACAAACACAACATCCATGCCATACCGGGATTCAAACCCGGACCCACTTGGACAAACAATCATAAGATGGTGCTTAGACCACTGCACCACCAGGGTGGCAAAACTAATGCCTCATATGGGACTCCAAACCATATGTTAAATTGTGACTGCTTGCCAAAAACCTTGATGTACAACCAACTCTGATACCAGTACGGCTTGAACATCCTCTAGACCAATAGTTCTCAAAGTGGGTTACACTAAAATAATAGGGGGGAGGGGGCATATGCGGATTTGTCACATAGTGAACCAATTTTCAAAACAAAATTAATCTGAATTTATGGCTAGTGATGGTAGGATGTGTGGTGAAGTTTAGCATATTTAGCTGAAATTTCTGAAAATGAACTAGTGGAACTTCTCATTACAGGGCGAAACAATCTGTTCTATGTTGAAAACAAAACACAAGCAATGACCAAAAAACTTTATGAGAAAACCAAATTACAGGGAACAGCTCTGACCAATTTTCATAACTGAATTCATTATCATTAGAAAATGAGCAAACAATTGGAAACTTGATGTTAAAACAGCTAATAATCGTCCATCTCTTCACTCTCCAAACATTTACAAGGCAGTATTTCCCATTCCCACTGAATGAACTAGTTACTCATTCACATACAATGCAGAAATGTGTAATCTTCTATTGCCAAATAAAAACTTATGAGACATCTTTTAACTCTGGTTGGTTTGAAAAGCATTTGTTCTTTGAAATCACTGACTAGTTTTTGGATTCCAATGGAAAAAGAATTTCCAACATTGTCGAGCACTGCCTTAATTAAGTATTTGTTGCCTTTTACAACTACATATTTATGTGAAACTAGTGTTTTATCCTTAACCACCAAGAAAACTAAATATTGAAATAAGCTGGATGTTGAAGATAACTTGTTTGTACATAAGCAAGAAAACTCAAAATATTGATGAACTTTGCAAGAGTAAATGAGCTCATACATCTTACTGATACTAAACAAATGACTTGACCAGTTTTATTTGATTTTTTTTTTTAGCCATTTGTGCAATTTCTGTGACATCAGTGTATGTAATTTTAGCAAATATAAGTGTGTATTTGTATTTTTTATATATTTTATACCCACATAAACACACTGGAATAATTTTTTCATTAAAGAATATGCCTGTACATATCTGTACTCCATAGCTAATCTTTGTATTTATTGGTGCAAATATAATACTTCACAAGTTCTTAAGTACATGAGCAAATGAAAAGGAGTCTTAAAAAAAAAACAAAGTATTGTTCAGCCAGTTTGTGCTTTAGAAATAATTCTGTCTAACTTCAGGAGTTGAACACTATGCCGTACAAAAAAAAAAAGCACAAAACGGTAAGACAATATTTATGCGTGTTATATTGCAAAATGGCATTCATTTCAGACTACAAACATACGAAAACAATGCTGCCCTACGTAATTCCCAAATCAGCATGTACAGATCGAATTTATCTGACATCCTAGACAACGCTAGGTATATACCTGACGATAAAGACTTGCACAGATAGTAAAACATATATGGATGTGAGATTTATGCCCCTACCCCAGTCAAATGAAATCTTAGCTACTACATAGATTTTCCTGTGTGACAATGCTTCAGCCACCCTCGTTTGGTGGTGAAACTTTTAAAATTATATATATATATGTACACAGTTCGTGAGCTTACTATCAAACAAAAATGTGTGTAATTGATTTCGTTACTTTTACATATCATAATAAACTTAATTTTAAAAAGTGTCTACTCACATGTTTTGTTTCTTCAACATGCTGGGTTGCTGGCGTCTTTCCAGTACATGTTCGTGACTTCGTGTTCGTCATCGTCAGTTAGGGATGGGCGATATTTATCAATATCTCGAAATATCGATATTTTTGTCCGATATTTCGATATATAGTATTGATATCCAAGTTACGATATATCAGAAAATCACTATATCGGTGCGATATTCAATATATCAGCTTATGGCTGATGTGATTTAACTTGTGGAATGAAATCTGTGTTCTTTCCTCTGGCATGTCACGAAAATTATGTTGCTTGAGGACTATCAAACTGCGATCTCATTATCGAGATTCACATGATATTATGTCACCTTCCGATTTCTAGAACTTTACAAGGAAAAATATCTGCTGTGTTGAAAATTTTAACTATTAGTTGACAGTATAGGCACCCAGAAAACAAATTTAAGGAACGGTTGATAGCAGATTGTTCTTTTGCCTATGAGCATTATGTTTGAAGTAAACTGGCACTTTAACCAAAATTAAATACATACCAATGACACACAATTTGAAGTTAAGCATTTTTTTTTTTTTTTGTTAGTGATAAATTATGTAGATCTTAACAGCTGGGTAAGGAAATGCAAAACAGCTTTTCGAGAGTTTTCTTGATGTCTTACAAGTTATGTAGTATAAAGTTTGTTGTAATTCAGGCTATGTATATATCAGACGTAATTTTTTTTGTCATCCTTTGATAATTATCTTGTAAATACATAGTGAAACTTCCTGAAGTAATTATATAATCTGGTAAAAATATGAGCATAACAACTTTCGTCTTGATCTGCTGATTTTTCCACACTTACAGCAGGTAATTTCCTCTGATTGTCCATTCGTTTTTTTGTTATCTAGGAGAGACAGGCTTTCATACATTAATTAGTAAATATATACTTGATGAATTTGGATTATGATATTTTTTTATGTTTTCATACATTAATTAGTATGGCTTTCATTAATTAATTAGTAAATATATATACTTGATTAATTTGGATTACGATATTTTTTATGTTTTTATTTTTATAATCATATTTTAATGGAGGACTAATAATCATTAGCATTTTTTAAAATATCTTTCTGGAAAAATAATTGCTTTCTATGAAAAGGCCATCACAAATTATTCGTAATTCTAATTACTGTTTTTAACAAAAATGTCACTTGTAAACATATTATAAGCACTTTAATTTTTTTGCTTATGCCATGGGAACTATTTTTGCTTACACCATAGAAGTAATTATATCTGTATACTCCATTAACATTGTGTTCTGTCTTAAACGATAAAAAAAATAGCAAACATTGTTCACACCTTCTGAAAAATACAAATGTATACAAAATGCTCTAAAAATTACAATAACAAAGTTTTTTTAAAGATTTTTTTCCATAACATTTCCTTGCAAGCTGATATAATGTTGTTAACTTTGACATTTGCATCCCAATAAAAATAGTTATTCTTTCTATAATTCAGTTATTCCCAAGTTAATTGATGGTTAAGATTCCAGTCTGCTGGGATTAATAAGTACTTTTGTTTTTTTGTCATTTATGCCATACTGAAGCTTCAACTTACCTTTCCTCGAAATGTTGGAAATACATATTTCTCATAATCTCACATTGATGAAAACTCATGAAAACATTCCTTTGCAACTGGGATTTTTGGAAACTTCTTGGCAGAAACCATATCCCTGCTGCCGAGCAATGCCCACACATGAAACAAGAAAATCACCTTTTGGGTTTTGGAAAGTATATTCAGCATTTCTGCAAATTACAAGCTCACTTCTGTTGCATGATTTTTTTATTTATTTTTGCATCAAAACTTTCTTCTATATATTTTTTTATTTTAGGATCTGAAAACAATATTTTATGTGTTTTTCATATCACTAAAAATACAGCTTGAGAGCTGCAATCTTGCATAAAGATAGTTTTAAGCTATAAAATGTAATAATAAAGGACAAATAAAATTGCTCCCTTTTAGCAGGAGAAAGCAGCTCTTGAAAAAAAAAAAAAAATCAGCTGATGTTTCTAAGAAATTATCTGAGACAACTGGTAGGATATTTATTCCCCACATTCACTGCCAAGCTTGTGTATTATAATTAGTTATTACTTATTACCAAAACAATTTTTTAAGGTAAAGAATATTTTTATGTCTTAAGAGACACATATGGTTGAGTCGTCATTAGACTATGTAAATGCTATCTGTGGAGAGTAGTTACTCAATTATGTTTGCTCATGCTGATGAAACAATCCTGTTGGCAGAGAGCAAAAGTGAGTTGCAGCGTATGTTGTCCTGACATGTATGAAGTTTGTATGAATTTCAAACTTAGTATATGAAAGGAAAACCCAAAGTTATGTTTTTGACAGATGAATTGTTAGTATTAAATCAAACAGATCAGTCTAAATGGCAAAGAGATTGACCAGGTAAATCAATTTACATATTTAGGAAGCATGTTTGACAGAGAAAACAAATTAGGTGGTGAAATTAGTAGGCTAGTAAAATTAATCTTTGAAAGTCACAGCTGCTTCAGGAGGATTTTGAATAAATGATGAATGATAGGTTCTCAAAAAGGTCCCTAATAGTTGTGTGTGAAAAAGTACAGTAATTGTTCCTACTCTGATGTGCAGCAGTGAAGGTGGAGTACTGCAGACGAAACATAGGAGTGATTTATGAGCTGTAGAGATGTGTTACTTATGGGGGTGGGGGCAAGATATGTTTTGATCATGTGAGGAATGAAGAGGTTTTGTAGATGAGTAGTGAAGCAAAATATTGTTTGTAAGGTGGGGACAAATATTCTTGGGTGGTTTGGAGAATGAGTGGTGAGATGATTACTACTATAATTTATTCTGCACAAGTGACAGAAAGAAAATGTAGAAGATCAAGGGAGGACCAGATTCAGGAATTCCTGCATGAGAAAAAGAGAATAAATGTGAAGTACAAATGGTCTTGTGTGTGATGGATGTCAGTGAAGTCAAGTTGTGAGCTGAGATCACTGTAAATGCAGATGTTTGATACATCAAGAGTAAATAAAATGTATTTCCATCAGTTTTAAACTTTAATCCAGCAGATAAGCTCTCATCAAGAAACTAACCTATGATCTTAGAGAACAGCTTAGTGATATATATGCATGTAAAGAGAAAATCCCTCATCTACAGCAAGTTAAATATAACTAAAGGTGAGGAATCAGTACTAATTTTTGTGTTGTTTTGGTGTTAATAAGTGAAACATTAAATGCTATATCCCATTTGAGTTCAAAACTGTAAATTTTTTTTTTTAAATCTGCTGACTTCCTTAATTTTAAGGATAGACTCCACCAATGAGCATTTAAAATGTAAAAAAAAAATGATATGATATCGAAGATAGCTCCTCAGGTGTTTTAGACTTGATAAAGAATACTTCAGATATTTATTGTGTACAAGTTTTTAATGGAGATGAGAAATCCAAAGAAATGGACTGAGAACTGGAAAAAATGCTTGAAGTGAAGTGGTGTGTGTGTTGATCTCCATGAGCATCTAAAGTTGTTCCTAATGTGTAGAAGCTTGATTCACCATAAGCAGACACATGTCCCTAATTTAGGGCGAGTGGTTCCAGGAAAGACAAGACAGGAACAACTTCTTTATGTATTTTACCACTTGGTAGGCACATTTTCCATGATTATTTAGATACTGAATAGTTTCCATGACATTTAATGAACATTTCATGACTGAATAGATTTTATTCATGACATTTAATAAATAGATTTCTTGACTGAATAGATTTCATGACATTTAATTGCTAAAACCTGGAAAGAGCGACATATCTTTGTTTATTCACTGACGCCACATATTTGGAGGATTTTCACATTTAATGAACAGTGCTTCTTATTTTGAAAATTTGACTGTTTTCTAGCAGTTTCTGAGGAAGAAGTAATCTTTTTGTATGAGAATTTTCCTGATATTGATGCTGAATCAGTTGTAGCAGGTATAAAATCACATACAATTTTTGCAAACTTGATCAAATGTAAAACTGATGGGCGCAATGCAAGGTATTCATATAATCCTGAGCATTGTTTCAGCTAATATATTAATATAGTCTTTAATGGTAGTCTAAGAACTCCCTTCCTACAGCTAGTGTCAAACATTTGGCACAATGTATTGCCTTTTAATCAAACCAAGAACCCATATTTATGAGTACAAATGCAATTTTTACATTGCACATTTATTAGATTTTAGCAGGAAAAGAATTTTGAAAAAGTAACCTTGTATACTGTAAAGAAACACTAGAGAAATCAAATGAGGAAGAGCACTGCACGTTAAAACTTTTCTGGACAACAGAATTTTGTTAATGCCATTCCGTTTAAGAATAACAGTTTTCTACAAAAAAAAAAAATATGTTCACAGTTTTTATCAAGAGAGAAAGAGACATAATGACAAAATGGATAACACTGGGCAAATTAGGCCGAAACCTGTTAACAAGGTTTGTTGTATTTTCAGTTTTTTTTTTGTTATTTTTTTACAAAAAAAATAAATTATATATGTATCTACAGTGTATATGCACACTAACTTTGAAATAATATATTTTCATGTATGTGTGCAAACTTCTTCAAAATTGCATTAAAAAGCTCTAGCCATTTACTTCTCAACAATATTATGACTTTGCAGAACATTCTGCATTAGAAATTGCAATAATATGCTGTGATTACAGGCTAAGGGGGTAATGTTTCAGACAGAAGTAACCCAGTGATTTTGTTTTAGGCATTTTACTCCACTTTTGTACTTAAATAAACATTTCGAATAATGGAAAAACCTTAACATGTGTAGAATAATCAAATCAATGAGACTTATTTACCCAATTGCCTGTGGTTTACTGGTCTTCTATGTAGCAAAATATTTCTGCCACAAATTCCATTTCAAGTGTGTTTTTATATTCATATATATTCTTTTAAAAAGATGTTGAGTGTGCTTAACAGGAAAGTTGACATCTAATTTGTTTACTTTTAAATGATAACCAAAACCTTCAAATATTGTTGGTGACAGTTGATACTATCCACAACCACAGCCCCCCCCCCATTAGTGGAAGGAGTGCAGATGTTATATAAAAAACACAAAAGTGCACAACACTTTTATGATTGCTTTTTTGACTAATTTTGTCTCTGCTGTATCAACAATCTTGCATAGGTAGCAATGTTAAGTACAGAGAATCATGATAACATGTTTTGTTAAAAAAAACAGTTTCTGCATTTATGTTCTGTAAATTTATGTGACAACTTCCTGCCCTTTGGCCACTTTCATCCCATCTGTGCTCTGCCCCTTCATTAAGAAATACAACAAGGGGCATATATAGATTTTTTCTGAGGGATTGCCAATGAAATGAAAAAAATTAAATCCACCAGGACAAAATAAAACAATGAGAATAGAAAAAATAAAAAAAAAATTGTAATGTAAATTAATGAATTTTTTTATTAAATTAAGCATTTTTGTTTCCAATGTAAGGCACATTTTAACAATAAATAAAACACATTTAAACACTTTCGGGAGGGGAGTGGCATAAATATATGCCACCTTACATTACATAAATGTATAAAATATATAATATAAATACGCCCTTACATTACCTTGGCTACGATGTAAACAACCCTGATGTTGGCTTTCCAGCTCAGCATACAAGATATATTTTTAGCGAATTTTTATGAATTATAAAAACGTAAAATGTTAATTCCGCTGTCGAAAATATTTATTTACGTAACAAAACAACGTAAAAGGGCAAAATAAAAGCACTAACCCATGGCGTCGGTCTTGTAAAAACGTTAAATATCAATTCCGCTATCGGAAATAATTATTTACACAACAAAACGACTGAAATGGCAAAATAAACGCACTACGTTTATTTCCAAGTACAGCGACTGTCTTGTAAAAGGTACGAAGTTAGTAATATACAGTACTTTTCTGAGATATCACTATTTTAATGGTATTAACAAACTTGATTGCAGCTATATTTTCAAGCTGCAGGATAATTTAGTAATGGCTGAGATTTGTGCGAACAAGCCAACAGCCAATTAGTCCCAAGTTCCCAATAGCCAATACTTAGCACAACATTGGATCGGATTCAGTGATAACCCTGATGCAGTACGCAGTGAATAAACCGAAATATCAGTCTTATTGAGATCAGAAGTATTGAAAAATATCGAAAAATCAATCTGATATATTGATCTTTAAATACAGATATTTTCGATTCAATATATCGGTCTCAGAAATATTAAAAGATATCATCATACTTTTGAAAATATCGCCCATCCCTTCGTCTTGGTAAAAAAACGAGCAATCCCCGTAAAATCACGTGACGACTCGCTGACCAATAGCAGAAAGCGACGCATGCCGCATTCCTTTTCTGTCATTATCGTTCATTGGCTAACCCGTGCCTCTTAGCAACGCCCATAAAATTACGGATAGGAACCGTTTTCCTACATATCCATGCCCGTTAAAATACGGGCATCGCCTTGAAACGGCAGAAACGAGCCTTGATCGTAAAAATACACGGGCAACAAGACTTTTTTTACGGGAATTTTTAACAGTGTAACGTGTAGCACCACCTTTCACCCTGATGACAGCGGCGATTCGTCCCGGCATGGACTCGACAAGACACCGGAAGCGTTGAGAAGCCATACGGATCCACGACCCCTGAACAAGCTCCCACAGTTCACGAAGATTTGTTGGAGGGGGTCAGAGCCTTGAACATCTCTCTCTCTCTCTCTCTCTCTCTCTCTCTCTCTCTCTCTCTCTCTCTCTCTCTCTCTCTCTCTCGATGGCATCCCAGATGTGCTCGATGGGATTGAGGTCAGGTGACCTAGCTGGCCTAGGAAGCGAGGTCACGTCGGTGGAGTGTTCATCCAACCATTCGGATACAATTCGGGAGCGATGGCACGGTGCATTGTCTTGTTGCAGGATGAGGTGTCCAGTGGGATGTTAAAGACGCACGAACGGGAGCAAATGGTCGTCCAGGATATCCCGGTAACGTTGACCTGTGAGGGACGATGTCACACGTACCAGTGGTCCCATTTCAGTCCACCTAAACAGTCCCCAGACGAGAATGCCACCCCCACCAGCTTGAAGAGTACCTTGCTGGCAAGAAGGTTCTACCGCTTCATGTGGTTTGCACCGTACTCGTATCCTGCCATCCGCATGTACCAACGTGAATCTCGACTCATCAGTCCAGGCAACATTTTCACACATGCCTAGGGTCTAGTGGCGATGTTCCCGCGCCCATGCTAATCTTTGCACCCTGTGATGTGCGGTCAGCAGCGGTACCCTCGTGGGACGATGGCTTCTGCACCCCATAGCGAGGAGATGGTTCTGGATGGTGTGGCTGCTTACACGTTTTTGTGCACCAGCGTTAAATTGCCGAGTGATTTCTTGCACTGTGTCCCGTCTATCCGTTGTTACACTGTGTCCCGTCTATCCGCTCATCCACACGTTGTTTTCCACGGCAGTTGGCCCTTGCAGGGATGGGTTTACCGGATTCGATGTACTCACGGTACACCCGTGACACAGTGGCTCGTGAAAATCCCAGTGCCTGCACGACTTCCGAGATGGAGTGACCCATTCGCCGGGCCCCGACAATTTGCCCACGATCAAATGCGCTTAGATCCTTCGTCTTACCCATACTGCGTCCGACTTTTACTGATTCCCGTCGCATCACTCCTTATATTGTGGGATCTCTGCGTACGTCATGTCGTTTCCGTTTACAGGTCCGCCCACAGCGCCACATTTGCTTAACGCCAGCTGTCTCTAATTCAATTGCTGTTCAGTGTACATGCACGGATTTGACTAGTTACGCCACTGGTGTGAGATACAAGTGTTGGTAGAATATCTCCTTCAACTTTCTGCTTGCCCTGAATGCGTTGTGTTAAATTGCTTTTCAAAATTTTGCATTTTTGCTTATAAAAAATAGTACTGTACTTGAACAATTTATATAAAAGAAAATGGCGTTTTTTGTTTTTCTAAATAAAATTTTAACGTCGTGCTACGCAGACACAATACCTCACCCTTCCTTAACTTCCTTCCTTCCAGCCAGTGACTTTGCCTGGCATTCCTCTCCTACAAAGTAGTCGTCAGCCACTTTCACTGTCCTGGAGCAGTCTTAAGAGCGATAGTGTAGCTTTAGACTGCTCTTTCAAGTGTTGGAAACCCTTATTTTGTAAGGAAAACAAACAGCAAAGCCATTAGTAGTGAACCCCTCAGTGAATTCCTGTTCACCTTCGTCATTAGCCCTCTGGCCATACAAACATAAAAAAGAGGCTTAAACTAAAGATGTGGAAGAGTGGAGGACAATTAAATTTTCATGGCCCTGCGATGCCATTTGGAGAACCTTTTTCTTTTTGAGACGTGAACAACGCACTTCCTAGAGGAAATACATAGGGCTGCATGAAATAAAACACAAGACTTATTACATGCTAAAGTACAGATTATATTTTAAAGTTAAGTATATTGAAATAAGGCACATGTTGAACTGGGTGGGCAAGATAAATTTCAGGGTGTGCTCAAGCCTACCCTTTTGCGACGTCCCTGCTTTGCATTAATGTGAAAGCTAGGTAAATACTCAAGGCCTTTGGTTGTAAATATCAAGTGAAACGTATAAGTCATGTTATCGCTTACAAAATATCACTACGCAGAATGAGAAACGAACCAGTACAGAACGAATGAGTACCAGACAGTGAATGTAACAAAAGGAAGATACTTTCGGAGTGGGTCTTGGGAAAATTCCATTCGAGGTAAAACAATCAGAGGGGCTTTCTGCGACAGACAACTGATTAGCTCTTCATCCCTACGGCTCATTCAGAAAGGTCACGGAGATTATTACGTAGATTCTTGGGGAAAAAAATCCCCATATTGTTTTACGTGCTTCTTCGTCCTTTCAGATAATTCCTTTCATCTATGTAAGATGTCCACACCTCAAGGTTACCCTGTACCGAGGATAGTTACGCGAGATGCTCTCTGCAAACTAACTAAAGCCTTTAAAAAATGAAATACTGAGGTACAACATAAACTTATTTTTGAGTTACAGTTTTCAGCAAATTTAATCACATGTCGTGCATTTCTGCTTTTACGCCCCTGATAGCAAGAATTTGCGCTCCTGGTATAATAATTCTGGGAGGGCAGCGTACTTCCCTGTAGCTACGGCCCTACATGTGCGCCACCTCTGAGGTAAGTACCTCATATATGCCACCCTCCAATCCTCTTGAAACAGGGCTGAGGCCAAATCGTAGGTTTCCGGGTCAGATCTCACTGTAGAGAAAGGAATTCCAATTCCAGACGATGTGTGGAACGAACATAGCACATGTGACGTATACCCATCCCCCTTTGAGAAAGGGCTGGGACGGAATCGTAGGTTTCCGCGTCAGCCGGCAAACCACGTTTGAAGGAGAGCTAACTGTAGAGAAAGGAATTCTGACTAATCCAGACGATGTGTGGAACGAACATAGCACATGTGACGTATACCCATCCCCCTTTGAGGAAGGGCTGGGACGGAATCGTAGGTTTCCGGGTCAGCCGGCAAATCACGCCAGAAGGAGAGCTCACTGTAGGAGAAGGAATTCTGACTAATTCCAGACGACGTATGGAAGAAGCATCACACACATTTTCGAACCTCACAGCCAGAAGATTCACTTTACGTTCGGGCCGCAATGTGAAGATATAAGCCCCCCGTCCTTTTTTTTTTTTTTTGCCGGTGGTGGGATTCGAAGTACACTTCCTCACTCCAGAGCCAGTTGTTCTCCCAACTAAACTACACCAACGAAGCTTATTGCTGCCACTTTTCCATCTTGACATGTGCGCCACCTCTGAGGTCGGAATGTCACACACGTTAAAGTAGATTTAATTTTTTTCCCTTTTTCCATTCGCGCGAGGTTTGTATGGCCGGTGTCAGCTATTCATGGGTTTTGTTCATATTTATACTTTACACGAGGTGCTTGAGAGTGCTTTGGATTAGGAAACGCATTTGCTACTCCTATTTACTTTGCTATGGACATGGCGGGTGTTTCATTATTGAATTTCTTGTGTGTTACAATCCCGGTAAAAAAAGTTTCTCTACGTCTGTCTGTCTTCGTTTTGCTTCCCCGCCCTCCCATTTCCTTCTGCGATGATAGAAACCTTGTGCTGAAATTGATGATATGTTGTAAAAATGAATATTTCGTAATTTCGGTCTTCATTGGATTGCTGTATGTATCCTTGAAGACATCGGATTCCACCCACTAAAAAGGTCGGAGATATGTTGGAACGAGAGAGAGAGAGAGAGAGAGAGAGAGAGAGAGAGAGATCCTTTCAGTAACCCTTCCCCCGTTCTGTGTGGGGGAAAAAAATCTCACCTTGGTTGTTTGAGTGGGTTACATGCCTTTCACATAACGACACATAGCAGACCGCCCAGTTCCATGATTTTCTAATACCACGCAACCTTCCTCGTTTGGGCGGGAATAGCATTTCCAAAATTGGCAAATACAACTCCTCCACGTGTACAAAAACTCAGTGTATTCATTTTGTGTCAGCTGATCTCTGATACATGTTCGCGAAGACTGCGCACATTAAAACTCTTTTTGAGCCTTCCACAGTTGTGTAGAAGTTTCTTATGTTCAAGATTTATGGTTGAACATTTCAAATCGCAAATCCATCAACTCAGAAATTTGGAATATTACCTTACAATGTGCTTATCTCAGTGGCTCATTCAGAAACCAGAAGTATCATATCGTGCGATCGTGGGTGATTGCTCCTGTCAAAACATAAAGAGAGCAGACGGACGGACATGTATGTATATACACGGTCGAGGCACATTATTGTGACCACCAGCTGATATCCACAGTAACCGCTGTGTGCAGCGCGGACAGCAGCTAGACGGTCTGGGAGTGACTCAAGAAGGTGCTGGAAAATGTTCACAGGTATGTGGAGCCATGCTGACAGCTGCTGGAGTATGCGTGTTGGAGGATCCATAGATCGAACAGCACGATCGAGGTGGTCCCACAGATTTTGAATTGGGTATAAGTCTGGGGAATTAAGCGGCCAGGGAAGTACTTTGAAGTCTTCATTGTACTCTTCCAACCACTCTCGGACATTTCTAGCAGTGTGACACGTCGCATTGTCGTGATGGACGATCCCATCCGTCCCAGGGAAGACAATTAGCATATATGGGCGTACGTGGTCTGCAAGGGTAGATTCAAAACGAATTTGGTCCATAATGCCTTCCACAGGTATGATTGAACCCAGGGAATGCTGCGAAAACATTCCCCAGAGCATAACGCTGTCACCACCAGCTTGTGTTCCTCCAGCAATGGTTGAAGAGTGTTTTGTTCTCCGATGTTCTCACCTAATACGCCAACGTCCATCCGTTCGATGAAGCAGAAAACGTGACTCATCAGAGAAGGCAATCCTTTGCCAGTCAGCGGCGGTCCAATTCCGATACTGCCGTGCAAACGTAAGCCTTTTCTGCCAATGCACTTTCGTTAGCATAGGTGCAATGACCATCGGTCTGCATCGAATCCCCATACGCAGCAGGGTTCGCTGAACTGTCGTTTTAGACACACTTCCGGTAGCCCCTGGTTCATTCGGCTAGTGAGTTGCTCCACTGTAGCGTGTCGATCGGCCCTCACGCACCTTCACAGCCGACGTTCACCTCTCAGATCAACGGCACGTGGTACTCCGCAGTTTGCACGTCGCTTATTCGCAATGGTGCCATTTCTCGCATCACGATGCACTTTAACCACAGCAGCACGCAAGCAGTTCGCAAACTGCGTTGTTTCATAAATACTGCCACCCTTGGCACAAAATCGTGCCTTTTTGGAAACCTGATAAATCGCACCTTTTATCCATGACAGCAACGAGGGATAGGCTTTCAGATCAGATCAGGTTATATGTAGGGGATTTTAGGAAGGAGTGTCTGACCCCAGGTCTTAAACAGCCCTTAGAAATAGGAAGCTAGGAGATTTGGACTAGAGTGCCCGATAGGAAAGTGACACGGAAGCGAAGTAGAAAGGGGGAGGAAGACGCCCTTATTTATTACGGGGTGGGGGGCAGTACCCGGGGTCCAACGGCTTAACGTGCCCACCCGACGGACGGCGGATATTTAGTGGATCGAGCGTTCGTACCTGCCTGGGATCGAACCTGAGGTCCTTTCCGTGACTGTCACGCACGTTGCCCACTAGGCCTCCCGCGGCCCCTGTGTCTTCAGAATGCCTACAGCACACCTTATATACCCTCCATGCCAGCTCACGACACGTGCCTTCTTTCATTAGCTACGCGCTGTTGACGTCAAGAGTAGGAGGTGGCCACAATAATGTGACTCGACTGTGTATATCACCAACAACCATATTCAATTCTCTGCTGAATGAAAGTCTTCCCTCATCTTCAGCGTAGTCTCCTTTTGGGTCTTTTCCAGTCCCTTTGTAACCAGTCTCGCATTTTAGTTGTTTAACAGTGGTCAGTTTTTCTATCAGTATGTCCATCCTATTACCGCTTGACGGTCTTTACTTTGATCACACATGATGTCATCGACTCTTGTCATTTATTAATATAATAATCATAAGTATTGTTTTTGAAAAAAATAAACTGTCGAAATACTTTCTATTGCCTCTTCCATAGTACAGTAAATATTTACTTTTATGACTCATGCATCTGTTTTCATTGGTTTTACGCCAATGACTTTCATTAGTCCACCTACCTAAGTACCGCTCAATGTTGGGTATTAGTAAACCTTATTGTTTGTTGTTATGATTTAATTCCACTTAGTATGTACCATATTGTACTTCCTTCTGCTCTACAGTGTCGTCCCTCTACCTCTTTCATAATGATTGATGCTTTTCCGTGTTTACTTCACTTACCGCATTCACTCTTGTACATTGCCATACTACTGCATATGTTTACATTTTCCCCATAGTTACCCTTTGCTTACCGGCAAAGTCACCTGTCCTTCTGTATGGTTTGGATACAAGCGAATTTTGATCTATACAATACTGTGGCTCGGTGTGGTCATGGGTGGCGTGAATAAAGGCAATGGTGTTGTAATAATAATAATAAAATAATTTTGTTTTAGCTGTTACATCATACCTTACACCAAGTTTATATTTACATTTGAGTGTAAGAAAAGTAATTATTATAACAGCCAGGGAAAAGACCTTTAATGACTAAATAAAGCCTTGATCTCCTTACTTGATCGATACAAGTTATGTACAAGTTGTCGAAGCCTTAAGGTAAATAGTAGGCAGGTCACGCAGTAGATTAGCAGTTTTTAGTAGATATTAATAGTAATTAAAGAAGAATTGAAATGTTATATAGTAATTTGAGGGGTTTTTTTTCCTCATTAATTAGGCAAGTATGTTTTTATTATTTTTTTTTTTAACAAGTTATATTTATTAATGCGTTTTAGTTCTTCAGGTAAAAGATTCCAAAAAGTTGATCCCTGATAGATGTTCTAGGCAAGCATGGCTTTATCTGAAATCCATTTCTAGATTCATAAATATGATATCAAAATTTATATCTATGATATCTATATTGACAGTCTGTTTAATCCTTTTAAACATATTTAATCCCAAAGCATATTGATATAATTTTTGTATATTCAAAATGTTATGTTTATTGAACATCTACTCGAATGTAATTATGAATATTTAGGTAAGGTGTATTATTAGTATTAGTATTTAGTTTAAGGCCTAATAATCTAATAAATTTAATCTGGAATACTTGGAGTTTCTTGATGTTAGCTTGTGTTGTTCGTCCCCAACAGGATAGACAATAGTTAAAGCGTGTATGCACAAGAGTGTAGTATATTAATTTAAGGGTCTTATAAATAAGATTATTAAGCACTCGGCTAACTACTTCTATGTTTCTAGATATTTTATTAATAGTTTGTTCTATATTTCCATCCCATTTTAGGTTATGTTGTAGTGTTACTCCTAAATAAGTGAAATAATTCACTATGACAATTTTATTATTATAGTAAATAGTTACATCTTGATATTGGTTTGGATTCTGTCTTGCAAAAAAACAAAACCTTAGTTCTAAGTGTATTTACAATAAGTTCATTAGAGGTCAGCCAGTCGTGATATTTAATTATTTGATTATTATAAAGGTTAATTATTATTTGTGTACTACCCTGTCCCGTGAACAGAATTTTTGTATCTTCAACATATAAAGTGTTAGGTGTATGTTTTCTGATACTGTAAAAATATCATTTATGTAAATGTTAGAAAAGTATGGGTCCAAGTATAGAACCCTGTGGTACTCCCATGATATTGTTTTCCATTGGGGATTTATAGTGGTAATAGTATCAAAAAACACTCTCTCGCATCATTCGTTTTATTT
The DNA here is from genome assembly GCA_039090855.1 of Macrothele yani. Classification (NCBI taxonomy): domain Eukaryota; kingdom Metazoa; phylum Arthropoda; class Arachnida; order Araneae; family Macrothelidae; genus Macrothele; species Macrothele yani. Next base: position 94,110,504 of record CM076998.1, read on the forward strand.
CTCGCATCACTCGTTTATTTCACACCCACAAAGATCTTGGCGTGCGAAAGTTGCATAGCATGAATTATCTACAAAGAGTACCAGGGTACTTACTCTCGATTTTTTCTTCTTTTTTCATCTCGTATGCCTCGTCTGAATATTAAATTGAAGTGTACCGCTTTACAAGAGTACCTTCTAGTCCAGCGGCCTGTGTTTCTTGTGTGTCACGTGTGCGCATTCTGTTGCATACCCCAGTTTGAGCGATTGCATCAGATAAGCATCTCCTTGTCTTTTGTTCTGAGTGACGGAGATAAGTATCTTGTCTCTGCTGAACAAACAGGCACCGAAGTGCTCACGGAATGCCGTTGTCGTCGGTGCTGTCACTCCACACCCCCGAAGGCGAATTTCAACAAAAAGTCTTCCAGATATATCAGTCATTCAAGCAGGTCTCCCAGGTCCTGATAGGATAGAATGGTCCGACGTGTTGTTCGCTGACTTCGGCTACCAACAAACACTTTACCCATGATTTGTTTTATACAAAAAGGCAATTCGTCTCCTTTCTTTTATGCAGCTGGAAGATGAGACGGGAGATTTGATTAAGTGTCGAGCATCGATGACACTATAAACAGTGAGTAGATGATATTGTTTCAGTGTCACTTGAAGGGCGTCCCAGTCTTGAGCAGCTACAAAAGAGAGAGCGAGTTGCTTCCGAACTTCCAGGTGAAGAAATAGCAGACGAGCTTTTCATGAGGGAGACAGAGTTGGAGGTACTTCGAAGCTCATCATCTCGAGACAGTCTGGATTATTTTTTGTTCTTCTCTACTAATCCAATGAGAACGAAGTACAATATTGTTTGGACACATACGTGATAGTGGAGAAAACCTTATTCAGGCAATGTCTGCTTAGTGTTCAGAACCTCGACGATATTTAATTTTTCTCTCGATGTAATGGTGTAATGATAGGCGCAACTACATCCACATTTTGTTACTTTATCGTTACTGAATCAGAGGCTGCTATCAGGTTGCATTGAAATATTCGTATAAAATATCTGTAGCATTTCATGAATGCGCTAAAGTGTAATAGGAAAAAAAAAAAACCTCATGAAGCTCACTGTCGAGTAAAATTCGCATCTGTTTTCGTTAGCATAAAATATTTTCTTTCGATAAAAACCCGACAAGGTAGTGTAATTCATTTTTTAAAACTAGAACGCGAATTAAAGATTAGCACTTTTTATTTATAGTCTCAAAAATCAACTTGAAACTCGCTATTTTTTTTCTTCTTGGCACCACATTACATGCTAAGCTGACCTCTGTGTTTTTGAGAATACCGTGTTTAGTGAAACTTATTATTTTTTTATTTTTTATTTTTTATTTTGCCGCCCCGGTGGCGCAGTGGTCAGAGCGATGGCCTCTGATCATTCATCCGTAAGGGGTCCGGGTTCGAATCCCGGTGAGACATGGATGTTGTGTTTGTCTTACGGCACTGGCTCTCTCTCCCTTCCCTGGAACCAGTGACCCTAAATTAGGGACGGGCGACTGCTTATAGCCCATTGAGTTGCTCACGGTTGTCGTTAAACCTCCAATTAAAAAAAAATAAAAAATAAATAAACTTATTTGTTTTCTGAATTATGGTGTTTATTTCACAGGTTGCACACTAATAAGCCATTCCATTATGACCACCACCGCCAGCCTAGAGAAATGGGATTGCCTGGAGACTTAACGGTGGCGTTAACAAAGCAGTATATATACAACCCGAGGAACGGCTTTCGGTTTAGTAGAGTGTTCAGAGTCAGAATGGCAAAAGCTGCCGATTTATCGGAGTTTGATAAAGGAGAAACTATGATTGCACGGCGCCTCGGAACTGCGATCTCGGAAACGACGCGGCTTGCGGGTTGTTCTCGTGCCTCTGTAGTGAGTACGTATCAAAAGTGGTGCACAGATGGCCAAACGACGAACCGTCGTCCAGCCACGTGTCGTCCGCAGTTCATTGATGCCAGAGGGGAGCGGAGACTATCGCGCATTGTTCACAGTGCGGCAAATCACCCGCAGCTACAACAGTGGTGATCAGGGTAATGTGTCAGAGCACACAGTTCATCGCAGCCTTTGCTGCGCATGGGCCTGCGTAGCCGAAGACCCAGTCGGGTCCCCATGCTCACTGCACGTCATCGCCAACAGCACATCAAATGGGCCCAAGATCATCGAGATTGGACCGTGGATCATTGGAAGTGGCCTTGATCTGACGAATCAAGATTAACGGTGCATCACGTAGACGGCCGAGCGCGGATACGCCGATTGCAAACGGAGGCTATGGCACCTGGATGCACCGTTAGGCGGAAACAGGCCGGCGACGTCGGTGTTATGATGTGGACGATGTTTTCTTGGGACACTTTAGGCCCCATTATCCCAATAGCACAATCTCTGACAGCTGTCAGGTATCTGAACATCGTTGCGGACCAAGTTCACCCATTCATGACTACTGGTTCTCTGCTGGTGATGACCATTACCAACAGGATGCGTCATGCCACACTGCCAGAATCGTCAAGGAGTGGTTCGAGGAACATGGTGGTGACTGTCTGTGAATGCCCTCGTTTCCAATTCACCCGACATGAACCCAATCGAACATTTGTGGTTCGACTTGGAAAAGCTTGTTCTCACAAAATCACCACGCCCCTGAAATGTACGGGAACTGGAGGACCTGCTGTTGACATTATGGTACCAGATACGCCAGGATACGTATCGCAACTTCATCGAATCGATGCCTTGCCAGGTGGCCGCTGTTTTGCGGGCTAAAAAGGGTCCTACAGTTTATTAGTCACGTGGTCATAATGTAATGGCTTATTGGTGTATGTAAGGCACTCAGATCATAGTGAAAGACAGTTTTGAAATCTGCATCTAATGCTTTATAAAGTGTAGTAAATTTCGTAATTTTCTATGTAGTGCAAGAAGTCCTGCGTAACAGAGGCATTTCAAAATGTGTCATGCTTTGCTGCAGCCGACGAGTTTTAAATAAACCCTAAAGTATTGTAACATTGAAACTACACTATGATCAAAAGTATGTTGGCATCTCTTTTGAGTAGTGGATTTGCCCATATACATCACATCCATGACCCATACATGTATAAAAAGACACACGTGGCGTGGCAAACATCATAGACAAGTATGGGCGCCTGCAAGAAATTTTTCAAGGGTGGTCAAGTGTAATTACTTAAGGTTTGGCTAATATGTAAAAAACAGTAATTCGTGAAAATGAAAGATTATTACTATTACTACTACTTACTACACTAGAACACTACTACTACTTACTTACTACACTAGAACACTACTACTGCTACTTACTTACTACACTAGAACACTACTACTACTACTACTACTACTACTATTATTATAAATATTATTAATTGATGCTGCTCTTAAAGAAAGTGTATGTTAGTAATAGTCATGCATTGTCATGTACATTGATAACTGTTTTTAAAATAATGAAGTGTCGAGCAGGGCCAAGCGAAGCCTTTTAAGTTCAGCCCACACCATCCTGAGTGGAACTTGTTTGGGCCTGCTACCTTACGGTTTGCTAGGTTTTCCGCTTTCAAGTTATCGTTTTCCAATTCCAAATTTCCAATAAAATTGAGATATTAAATTAAACGCCGCGAACTCCATCTTTCCTTGTGATCCAGTTGTGCAAATGTAAGACAAAATGTAATAAATAAAATAAAATAAAATTAAATAAAAGGAAAAAATAATTCTGCAGGGGATCAAGTGACCACTGTGAACCCCCCCCCCCCCGTCGGCCCTCATGTAGACAAACATGAATAGTAAAATGGGACGTACGGCAGAGCTCAGTGACTTTCAATGTGGCGTGGTCATGGATGCCATCTTAGCAACAACTCAGTTTACAGACAAGCGTGAACAGTAGAATGGGCCGTACGACAGACCTCAGTGACTTTCAACGTGGCATGGTCATAGGATGCTATCTGAGCAACCAGCCAGTTCATAGACAAGCGTGAACAGTAAAATGGGCCGTACGGCAGAGCTCAGCGACTTTCAACGTGGCATGGTCATAGGATGCCATCTGAGCAACCAGCCAGTTCATAGACAAGCATGGACAGTAGAGTGGGCTGTACGACAGAGCTCAGTGACTTTCAACGTGACATGGTCATAAAGTGCCATCTTAGCAATAAGTCAGTTCATAGACAAGCGTGGACAGTAAAATGGGCCGTACGGCAGAGCTCAGCGACTTTCAACGTGGCATGGTCATAGGATGCCATCTGAGCAACCAGCCAGCTCATAGACAAGCATGGACAGTAGAGTGGGCCGTACGACAGAGCTCAGTGACTTTCAACGTGGCATGGTCATAAAGTGCCATCTTAGCAATAAGTCAGTTCATAGACAAGCGTGGACAGAAAAATGGGCCGTACGGCAGAGCTCAGCGACTTTCAACGTGGCATGGTCATAGGATGCCATCTGAGCAACCAGCCAGTTCATAGACAAGCATGGACAGTAGAGTGGGCCGTACGACAGAGCTCAGTGACTTTCAACGTGGCATGGTCATAAAGTGCCATCTTAGCAATAAGTCAGTTCATAGACAAGCGTGGACAGTAAAATGGGCCGTACGGCAGAGCTCAGCGACTTTCAACGTGGCATGGTCATAGGATGCCATCTGAGCAACCAGCCAGTTCATAGACAAGCATGGACAGTAGAGTGGGCCGTACGACAGAGCTCAGTGACTTTCAACGTGGCATGGTCATAAAGTGCCATCTTAGCAATAAGTCAGTTCATAGACAAGCGTGGACAATAAAATGGGCCGTACGGCAGAGCTCAGCGACTTTCAACGTGGCATGGTCATAGGATGCCATCTGAGCAACCAGCCAGCTCATAGACAAGCATGGACAGTAGAGTGGGCCGTACGACAGAGCTCAGTGACTTTCAACGTGGCATGGTCATAAAGTGCCATCTTAGCAATAAGTCAGTTCATAGACAAGCGTGGACAGTAAAATGGGCCGTACTGCAGAGCTCAGCGACTTTCAACGTGGCATGGTGATAAAGTGCCATCTTAGCAACAAGTCAGTTCATTGACAAGCGTGAACAGTAAAATGGGCCGTACGGCAGAGCTCAGCGACTTTCAACGTGGCATGGTCATGGAGTGCCATCTTAGTAACAAGTCAGTTGGAGAAATTTCTGCTCTGCTGCAGCTGCCCCGATCAACTGTAAGTGACGTTATTGTGAAGTGAAATTGCCTAGGATCAACAACAGCGCAATCGCTACTTGGTAGCCACGTAAAAGAACAGAGCAGATATGCCGAGTGCTGAATCGGTTGGTGCAACAGAAGCGCCCATCCTCGGTTGCAACACTCACCACCGAATTTTAAAATGCTTTTGGAAGCAACGCCAGCGCCAGAAGAGTTCGTCCAGAGCTGAAGGGGATGGAAAGATCAACGCCAGACGTCGGTTGGAATGGTGTAAAGCTCGGCGCCAGTGGTCTCTGGAGCAATGGAAACGTTGGAGTGAGGAATCACGCTTCACCATCTGGTAGTACGGTGGATGAGTCTGGGTGTGGAGGCTGCTAGGTGAACGCTACTGTGTTGTGCCAGCTGTGAAGTTTGGTGGAGGAGACATCATGCTCTGGGGCTATTTTTTCCGGTTTGAGCTGGGACCCGTAATTCCAATGTCCAGGAATCTTAACGCTGTGGCCTATAATTACATTCTCGACAATTTTGTGCTCCTAACGTTATGGCAACAGTTCCGTGAACTTCCTTTCCTTTACCAAAAGCCCAACGCCCTTATCCACAAATCGACATCAGTGCAGGAATGATTTGATGAGATGGGTGTATAAGAACTTGATTGTCCTGCACAGAGCGCTGATTTCAATCCCATGGAACGCCTTTGGGATGAATTGAAACACCAACTACGAGACAGGCCGGACCGCCCGACACCAGTTACCTACCTGACTAATGCTCCTGTGACAGAATGGAAGGTAATTCTCGTCACCTCGATGACGCAGTGTAGGCTTCTGATCATTCGTCCGCGATGGGTCCGGGTTCGAATCCGGGTGAGGCATTGATGTTGTGTTTGTCTTACGGCGCTGGCTTTCTCCTATCCCTGGAACCAGTGACCCTAAATTAGGGACGGGCGACTACTGCTTATTATAGCCCATTGAATTGCTCACGGTGGTCATTAAACCTGCAATCAAATAAAAATAAAGGTGTGGGGGGGGGCGGCAATTCTCGGTGCAACGTAGCAAAATCTAGTGGAAAGATTTCTCACCAGAGTGTAGAATGTGATTGCTGAAAGGTGTGGGCTAAGTCTGTTATATTGATCCTTTCCTACTACTGGGAGTTTGTTGATAGGCAAGTGTCCTGTTACTTTTGATCACATTGCGTGTATGGTACAGGAAGACAAAATTTGATTGGGGTTTTCTTTCTCCGTAAGTGTTATCTTGAGGCCAAATAATACGAAATTGTGTGACGGGTTATCATTTCGCCATGAATTGGTTGAGCTCAGATGAAATGACCCAATTATCTTAAATGAAAAAGAAATGAGAACAAGAAAAATCGTGAGTATCATTATATTTAAAACTTTTCTTCCCTTGTTGACCAGCTGCGAAAACAGGAATTTGCCAGTGACGGGGATCGAACCCGCGGCTCATCTCTTCAGAGCGAGTTGCTCTAAGTGACTAAGCTATACCGACGGAATATATCGCAGTAGCTTTGTCATCTTGACCCGTGTAGTATGACACCTCTGTAGTATGACACATAATCTCCCTCTTAATTTTTTTTTTTTTTTTTTTTTTTGAAGCGAAGAAGCAACATTTCATTAATTCCAGACGATGTGTGGAACGAACATCACATATTTTTCGAAGAATCCAACAGCCAGTAGATCCAGTTTTACGTTCGGACACCAAAGTAAAATCAGGAATTTGTTGGTGACGCAGATCGAATCGGCGTCTTTTCGCTCCGTAGTGAGTTGCTCCAGCCGACTAAGCCACGACGGAATGTATCGCTGCAGTTTTTTGTTGTCTTGACACGTTTTTCACCTCTGTTGTACGTCACACAGCAACAAGGAAAGCTAAGCGCTTTTCGAACATCAGGCGCCCCGAACAAATGAATGAATGTTTTTGTCTCTCCAGTGTATTTTTACATTTTTCTTCAATTTTCTCACAGATGAAACTTAACTGTAGTGCTTCTTCTTCTCAATAAGTCCTCGTACCTTTTGCAAGAGCTACTTAATACTAGCTAGGGACCCAGGGCTGCCTGGCTTTAACAAAAAAGTGCACCAATCAGGTTCTGGGCCAGCGTTTTCTGGAGTTATAACATGCTACAAAGAGGCATCCTGAAAGTAATGCCTCGTCCCTCATAAGATTTTTATTTGTAGCAGCAAAAATGTGAAACTTGGTGGCAAAATACTTGGACATGTGGTTAATAATGCTAGCATATTCAAAGTATTGCCCATCACTTTCTATACATTTCAGCCATATTTGAACCCTTTGGTAAAATCCATTTTGGAAAATTTTCTGAGGTTGTCGTTCACCCATGAGTTCACAGCCAGTTTAATGTCTTTCACATCGTCGAAACGTTCCCCATGAAGGATGTTTTTCAAAGAGGCAAACAGGAAAAAGTCTGAGGGATGCAAATGAGGACTGTAGGGGTTGGGGTATCACTGTCCGGTTAAGTCTCCATTGAGGTGTGGAGACGTGTGTTATCAAGTTGTAAAACAACACTATGAAGTGGAATGTCACGTCTTTTCCTTCTGACAGCTGCGTTTAGCTTCTTCAATGTCTGCACATAGTGAGCACTGTTTATTGTTGTAACTCCTAGATGGTGACAACAATCAGCCGTGATGAGGGAGGTCTTTCACTTGTTGCCTGTTGGCATCTGTCACTGCAGTTGCGGGACTTCCACTTCATTGTTTGTTCGACACCGACCTTTCTCCCTCTTGAAACCTCGTCATCCATCTTCAGTACTGATATCGATTGTGGCAGCTCCATACACTGCCAGGAGTCTTCTGTGGATTTTTAGAGCCTCACATCCCTCTTTTTCCAGGAATTCAATTATACGGCTCGCTGCTTTTCTCTGTCATTCATGATCTTTATTTTCGATTCTGAAAAAAATGTGTTTCCTACATTGGTAACATATCATAGTACAAGCCAGTGCAGTTTCGTTAAAATCACTTCAAAATTTTAAAAAGTTATAAAGGAGGAGGCATTACTTTCAGGATGCTTCTGGTATATTACACAGAAACATTTAATTGAAATATGTTTCAGTAATAATAAAAAAAAAAAAAAAAAAGGAATCCGACGTTGAGTGTTCCTCCGTTTGAGACCAAAATAAAGAGGTTTTCACTTTTGCCTACTGTGGAGCAATCAACATAGAGCTGGCCGTGAGAAAAGAATAGGTTTTGCAGGTTGAGTCAGACAGCTTTTAACTATTGATCCTGTTCTTGTTGGTACTCATTGCGAAACTGAGACGAGCAGGAAACTGTAGGCGTTTAAACTGAAATGGGAGGTCAGATGGGAAGATTGAAATGCGTAGAATAAAAAAAATGGTCTTCTGCGGTATGCCAGTCATGGCGGTAACTTCGATGATATTGGACATGAGTTTTTTGGCTGTCAGTCATGTTTCATTACACAGCATTGGTGGATCGTCAAGATGAAGTGGAAGAATAGGCGAAAAAAGGAATAGCCATGTTAAGCTTTAAAGAAATGAAAGGCGAGAAAATTCACGTTTTCCTGGTATTTCATTTCTTGTATTATATTTGTGTTGAAATATATTTTCTCTCTAAAATAATCGCGTTAATTAAAAAATAAATAAAATAGTGGAGCTATTTATAGCGTGTAATGACATACGGGGAACCGCTGTCTGAAACGTAAACATACCCGCCCCTAATTGCGGTAGAAAGATACACCTAACACTTTGGAAGCTGAACCCAAATATTTTGGCAGAAGCTATTAATATGGTCGCTTCTGTTACGTTTGAATGCTGTTCTCGAAGTTTACTCTACAGTGCAATGAAATATTGTTACATTTATGATATATTGTTGCAAAGTATTGTACTCTTTCGATGCATAAGTTCATGCCGGTTTTTTTTCACCGCATTACAGGAATGTATTGCATCAGAAGGGAAAACGGAATCAATCAACTATGTAACCCCCCCCCCCGTTGTATATAATAGTGTCCCAACATCCGGATAGGTCTGCAATGCCATTCTTGAAAAACGTGCAGGTTTTGCTGCGATGAAATCATCAAGGAAATTCTGGAGATCAACATCATTGTTGAACGTTCTGCCGCGGAGTCCATTCGACAGAGATCGGAACAGGTGATAGTGTGAAGGAGTGACATCTGGGGAATAAGCCGGATGTGGAAGGATCTCCCATTTCGTGTCCAGAATGACCATTTTGGTCATGTTTGCACTGTGAGGACGTGCGTTATCATGTTGAAGGACATCATGGCGCCGATGTGGCCGTTTCTGCTGAATTGCTCCCACCACACGGCGGAGTTGCTCACAATAGAGAGTAGCATGGATGGTCCGATTCCTCGACAGCATTTCTCATTGAATAATGTCTTCCGTGTCCCACCAGACACACAAAATGATCTTCGCTGGATGAAGGCCATGTTTTGGACGTGGTGTAGGCGTCTTGTTTGGGCTTAACCATTCCCTCCGATGCCTGAAATTCACGTACAAGCACCTCTTTTCATCTCCAGTAAAAACACGTGACAGAAAGGGTTTGTGTTGCTGAGAATATTCGCGATAACGGACGAGCAAGGAACCACATATGGCAACACGCTGATTCTTGTCCTCTGTGAGAGTGTGAGGCACCCAAGACCCCAATTTCTGGACCTTTCCCTTACGTTCCAGGTGTCGCACCACTGTAGCCTGATCACAGTCCATCTCAGTGGCCGATTTCTGGACCTTTCCTATACGTTACAGGTGTCGCACCACTGTGGCCTGATCACAGTCCATCTCAGTGGCCAATTTCTGGACCTTTCCTATACGTTCCAGATGTCGCACCACTGTGGCCTGATCACAGTCCATCTCAGTGGCCAATTTCTGAACCTTTCCCATACGTTCCAGATGTCGCACCACTGTGGCCTGGTCACAGTCCATCTCAGTGGCCGATTTCTGGACCTTTCCTATACGTTCCAGGTGTCGCACCACTGTGGCCTGATCACAGTCCATCTCAGTGGCCGATTTCTGGACCTTTCCTATACGTTACAGGTGTCGCACCACTGTGGCCTGATCACAGTCCATCTCAGTGGCTAGTTCGCGAGTGGTTTGACGCGGATTCAAGTGAATGAGATGGTTCCAACAATCCTCATCAAAGTGAGATGTACGACCTGAGCGTGGAGAGTCGTTGAGGTCAAAATTGCCCCCTTGGAACCGCTCAAACCATTTGCGGGGTGTCCTCGGAACAATAACATCCTCCCCATACGCAGCACAAATTTGTCGAGCAGTCTCGGCGGATGTGGATCTCTTGTTAAACTCGTAGAGGAGCAGATGTCGGAAATGTTCATTCCTCTCTACTTGATACTCCATACTTCCGGACCTGAAAACCAAAAAATCCATTAGCCACAATCACACAATGCAATATGATTTAGATACACGATATTACTGGCTAGATTCTGATTTACACCTGGCCATCTGCACCGTCACTACTGACCTGGAAAACACTCGTGAAATGAAATAGCATGAACTTATGCATCAACCCAACGCATAGGTTGTAACATCAACCCAATACATAGCGTATGTTCGCTATGTGGGTTCAATGAACCTTCTACCAGCCAATTGTGAAGAGATTCTGCAGGAAGGAAGCGATGAGTTTCGGCATCAAAACAACTAATGTTTTTGACCTGATACGGAATGACAGGGATTTTGTGCAATTAAAGAAACGCGGTGGGGTTTATTTAATCCCACTTCGTTCTACTTCCCCGGAAAACAAGGACATGCTACATAGGATCCACTTTAAGGAATCTTGGATTGCGAATGGCGGAACATGAATATTCGCTTCGTTCCAATACCATTTCAACATCATTAACCAGGACTTTCGCGAACGAAACATTTTACCCGGGCTGGGATGGGGTTAGGATTCTTACATCTGCTAGTAATAAACAGACATTACTATTTACAGAGGCATTATACAGGGTGATTCATAAAGAAGTATATAGTTTCCAGATGCTGTAAAACAGTAACAGTTGAAGACACTGACCTCAACTACGAACCGTTAGGTAGATGTACTCATAAAGTTTGTGTCCCGCTACTGAGGGAAGTGACGTAGGTGATAGCGCGGGTGACACGTGACTAATCAGTCAAATGGTAGTGGAGAAGGCGTTTTGTGTTCTTGAATTGAGCAAAACGGAATCTGTAATTGTTGTGCAACGGCAGTTTCGATCACGATTCGGAAAAGAACCTCCAACCAGAAATTCTATCTACGATTTGCATAAAGAATTTGAAATTACGGGCTGTTTGTGCAAACTTAAAAGTCCTGGACGACCGCGTGTATCGGAAGAAATCGTCGATAGTGTTTGCACCGCCATTCAACGAAACCCGGGAAAATCAACGCGGAGGGTGAGCCGTGAAATGCAGATTTCACAGCCCACTGTCTGGAGAATTTTGAGAAAGAAGCTGAAAATGATTCCATACATTTTCAGCTTCTTTCCCAAAATTCAGATATCTTACCTCGCATTTGGGCGGAAATGGATTACCGGCTCGATATGTGTCGTGTGACTAAGGGTGCACACATAGAACATCTGTGATTGTCACTAAAGAAAACTTGAAACATTCCCCTTCAATTCTGTTACAGAACATGAAATATCTTACATTGTTCTTGTTTTATAGTGCGTTGAAACTGTATACTGCTTTATGAATCACCCTGTACATTACGTATTTTTCTGCAGGGTGCTGCAATGAGGAAATGCCGATCAATGTGAACTCTTATTTGGCAAGGACTATTAACACGGTTAAAAATTTACAATGATGATGTTACTACCTTTGTAAAAACCTCTGGTTTATCATACTGTTATTTGGCAACGTGAACTAGCCCCGCTATGCATTGTGGGAATGAATTGGGGGAGGGGGAGATAACTATTTAATACTGTACCTGCACAATAGTGTTGCTGATTAGGCCTGATAATGCGGCTGTGAAAGATCTTGCCTGTGTCATTTAGTTGATTTTAAATTGTAAATAAAATATTTTTATCTCTCCAGTTTCTGACAGCTATTGCTTCTACAATTTACCTGAACTTCTCAGCACGATATATTATTGATGTGATTTAGGTTGTATTAAGACTGCAATTTTGTGTGTTTATTTATATTCCATTTGCGACTGGATTTTAATCATTTTTGACCATAGGACGTTCTTGTGGGATTTTTCACTGTGGATAATGCCTCCCCCCCCCCTTTTTTTTTGAAACACTTCGTCATTAGTTCAAAACAAAATGCGTTGGTTTTCACAAAATTCAAAAATAAACACTTGTGTAACATTTTAGTAGCTGATTGCATAGAGGAAAGAGAGAGAACAGAAAAGTTCCCCAACCACTGATTTACCTTAGATGAGCAGCAGATGCTTTCATTTAAATGATAAGAGACTGTCAAGGAACATAAAAAAAATATAGCACACATTTTTTGATGTCGTGCCGTGAAAAAGAAGTGTGAAAACCCGATTTCAACGTTTCTAACTTATTAGTGAATAAATATCATCTAGGAAAACAAAATAGAAGTAACTAAATAACAAATTGGAAGGAGAACCGACTGGGTGTCTTAATGTTGTGTTGGAAGTCGGGCGGGAAAGCAAAGGGGCGCCGGATGTTGGTGACTGGTGAAGAGGAAGCTGCAGAGGTGCCCGAAGTCTATTACTTACCTGTTGGGGGATGAGGAATTGGGTGGCTGACCCAAAGGCAAGCAGAGGAGAAACTGAGTGAGTGAGTGAGTGAGAGAGAGAGGGAGAGAGAGAGGCGAGGAGGACTGCCGGGTGGCGTGGGAGAGGGCATCACATCCATTAAAAGGTTGAGGGACCATCCATTATAACCTACCGGCCTTTGTAGTTCTTGGTTTTCGTAATTGCTTCCTGTACGCTATTCTTTCAAAATTCCTTGTGGGAGACCATATTTGAAGGAATTTTGCGTAGGAAAAGCTTTCAGTGATAGATACTTAGAGATTTTTCTTTGGATGGCTTAATTACGGAGGAAAGTTCGTTGTTTCTTAAGCGAAGGACTTTCACTGAAGCATGTTTTAAGTATGAAAGTGTGTTTATTTATTCAGTCATTATGTGATATGTAGGAGAAAAGGAAGTTTTAAAGTTGTGTGCATTAAAGTAGAGCCAAGCTGCGATGCAGGTCAACACTGTAGTGCTCGACAGGGCTTTTATTTTTTATTTAAACTCTTTCGGGAACCTGACGAACATTTTTGTGCATGTGGTTTTTAGATGTACCTCCCTGCTTCTCTTTCTTCTGTTTTTTTCTTTCTGTCCTGAAAGCAACAGTTTTTTTTTTTTCTTACATATTTTAAGCATCGTGAGCAGGTCATAATATTTTTTTCCCTGCTTTTTAGACATTTTAAACTTCAGTGAATAAAATACGGGATTACACCATTGTACAATACAAATTTTGAAGTTGTAAATCAGTTAATTGGTGTAAATATAACATGAATGGTAAGTCAGATAATATCCGAAAACTTGAAAATTTACTACTCGATTACTTGAGCATACTCGGGCGCTCCGGAAGACACAGATTCGATTCCCGCTCCAGGACGACGAAATTTTCAAGTTTTCGGATATTATCTGACTTACCATTCATGTTATATTTACACCAATTAACGGATTTACTATTTCAAAATTTGCATTTTAAACTTTTTATACACGCATGTACACTCGTCATCAAAAAAAATAGTTGCACCCAGGAGGAAGCAACTGACAGGAATGAAACTTTGTGGGTAGGTTTGACATCGTGAGACAGACGAATGATTCAAGTATCACGCTCGGCCGCGCATGTGACGCAATCAAAGTGGGGTCGTAGCGCTGTGTCTGACCCGCCGTATAAGGTCGTTCTGTTGCGTGTGCTTGCAATTCTGACTCGTGCTGTTGTGTTGGTTGCATGCTTTGCAAGTGAAGTATGTCTCGGAGAAAAGTTCGGAAGCAATTCGGGAAGTGGGAAGAGTTCGAGAGGGGCCGCGTCGTCGGGCTCCGGGAAGCGGGATGGTCTTATCGCCTTACTGCGCGCCATATCCGTCGTGCGGATATCATCAAAACATGCTGTTGGCGGCAGTGGATAAAACAAAGCACGCAGCAGCCACAGGAAGGGTCTGGGCGACCTTGACGAACCACGGAGAGAGAGAGGACAGACGGATTGTCCGACATGCGCTGAGTGACCCAACTGCCACAATTGCGGTTATTCAGCGAGCAGTGGTGTCCTCCATGCATCGTCCGATTAGTGCCAGCACTATTGGCAGACAGCTGCACGACGTAGGACTACACGTACGCAGACCGTTACGACGATTGCTCTTAACACCATTGCTTCGTCGCCAAAGACTGCAGTGGTGTCGTGCCAGACTGCCATGGAGCCACTCAGAATTGCAGCGGGTGATATTCAGTGACGAGTCCCGGTTTTGTCTTGGAGGAGACGACCACCGAATCCGTGTGTGTGGAGGCACCGTGGTCAGCGCCAAGATGAACGGTTTGTTGTCGACCGTCACACATCCAGAACTCTTGGTGTCATGGTGTGGGGTGCAATTTCCTACGATGCCAGATCACCTTTGGTGTTCATTGCAGGCACTTTGGCAGCCCAACGTTGTGTTAATGATGTCCTGCAACCAGTGACCCTACCTTTTCTGACCTCTCATTCCGGTGCGATTTTCCAACAGGACAACGCTCGTCCACATACTGCTGCTGTCTCGAGAGCTTGCCTTCAAGGCACTAACACTCTGCCATGGCCAGCCGCATCGCCAGACCTATCACCAATTGAAAATGTGTGGGATGCTATTGGGCTCGCTATCCACACTCCATCCCTATCGCACAATCTGCAGGAACTGCGTGAGAAGATTCAAGCTGCATGGGATGATTTATCGCAAAACACCATTAAGAACCTGTACAACTCCTGTGTGAGCAAACATGGCGGCCCGACGCAATACTGAGAGACACTTCTTATTGGTGTGTAGCTCGATAAATATTGGCCATTTCAGTCTCAATGTTTAATCATTTATTGATTCTGGTAACCTTTACCTTCCTCCCGAAAAGCATTGCAATTCGACACATCCTTCTGGGTGCAACTATTTTTTTGACGATGAGTGTAATTGTGCATGGCTAGTGATATCTAACTGCACGCGTAATTGCTATGCAAGGCCAGTGTAAATGGAGCTGCCCCGGTGGCGCAGTGACCTAAGCGCTGACTTCTGACCATTTCGCCCGAGATGGGCGAATTGTCGAATCCTGGTGAAGCGTGGATGTTGTGCTTGTCTTACAGCACTGGCTGTCTCTCTCCCTTCCCTGGAACCAGTGGCCCTAAATTAGGGACGGGCGACTGCTTATAGCACACTGAGTTGTTCAAGGTGGTCGTTTAGCACCCCAAAACAGGCACAGCAACAGTTTAAATGGTAAAGCTATAGACCAAGTGAATGAATTTGTATGCTTGAGAAACATATATGACAGAGAAAACAGATTTGACGATGAAATTAGTAGGCGAGTGAATTCATTTTTTTTTAAAGTCATATCTGCTTTAGAAGAATTTCACAGGGCTGATGGGTTCTCAAGAAAGTTTAAAATGGCGATGGCGGTCAATGAAAGTGTAATCGTAATCGTTCCTACTCTGATGTACGGCTGTGAAACCTGGATACTGCAGAAGAAACATAGGAGTCGCTTCTGTGCTTCAGAGTTTGAAATGGGTCAAAAATTTTGGACCCGAACGTCACAAATTGAGAAATCTACCGATGAATTTCGTTCATTGTTGATTTAAGTTATTTTCCGTCCATTCTGGGCAATTAATTTTGTCCCAATGGGAACGTTTTACTTCAGCAATCATTGCCAATCTTGGGATAATACGACGCCTCCGCACAGTCACGCAACTCTTCTGATGTGCTACAATGCGCCGTTTTCTGGTATGTGGCATGACCTACTGCCCCGTCAATCGTCGTGGTCTTTTACTGGGCCTTTTAGTATTTTATATATAGTATTTCAGTTGCCCAAAGATGTGGCCAGTTATATCAGTATGTCCAACCCATTGCCACTTTAGGGTCAACTCCCGGTCTTGAGCTATTCACCCACCTCCCACGTGGTTTTTTTCTGTATCTTTCCCTGTCCTTTGGCATTGAATCGATTGTTTCAGTTGCCCAATGGTGATGTATTATTCTAGCAATATGCATACTGCCCCTTGAGGGTTTTCTTTGATAATGATGTCTTCAACTGTTGTCATTTTCCTTATCCATGACTTCGTTTCTCTATCGTTATGTCACTCCTTTTCTAGCTGTATGGATAAAACAAAGTATGAGCTTGACCAAAATGCTTTCTCTTCACGCAGAAAACAAAAGTAAGTTGTAGTACTTCCTAATTTTCATTGTAGCTGATTGTAGGTGTGTGTGCGTCGCTCACATGTAAGGTGTGCGTGTGTGTGCGTAGCTCACATGTAAGGTGTGTGTGTGTGTGTGTGTGTGAGAGAGAGAGAGTGAGTGATATGTGAGAGAGAGAGAGAGAGTGAGTGAGTGTGTGAATGAGTGCGCGCGCGCTTAAGGGCGCGTATTTTCAAGACAGGTAACAAAACGTGACTGAGAAGCGTTTAATATAGAAGGAGTTATATTATTTTCATGGAAGGATATCACCATTTATGACAGATACAGTAAATTAACTTTCATTATTAATTTTATTTCTCTATGTAAATTTTGAATTCTTTCACCTTTAGCGTTTCAACCTTAATGTTATATTTTCTCACTCACTGAATGTTTTGGCAGCAGTCTTAAGAACAAAAGTGAATGATATGTGTATATGTTTGACAAGCGAAGAACAGGATGCAATGTCCGGAGCTGGCAGACAAAGCGGGCTGTGGGTGCGATGTTGTGGTGTTGTTGATAGATTACTCCAGCTATTTGTTGTAATTGGAAAATTAGATGTAAACACGCCAAACCTAATTTGATTGAGGTTCAGTATTCTGAATTATGCTGATATGATCATTTGTGATGCGTTATGAATCTGAAGTGCCGTGAAATTTCGAAAATAAAGACCTCGTTAGTGTTTTCAAGACTTCTCTCTTCTGGCCTTTAGGTCGCTAAATTTAGCTGTGTAATTCCGAATTGTATATGAACTAACTATCCGAAGTTTGGCAGTACGTAGTTCCAGTGATACGAGAACAACCGACTGATGGTACGAAGGTAATGTTTAAGTAGTGACATATTTAACCGGCAAACATTACATATTGTGTTAGAAAATCAAACTCTTCGTCTCATTGATTCCAAACCTAATCATTATGTCCTCGTAATGTTTGTAAAACGCTAGTATCATAGACTGCACCCGATTTATTAAAAAAGAAAAACGACAAATAAATTATATGTAAGGATTGCTATATCGATTCAAAGCAAATGCTGGATTGCAAAAGGCAGCGCATATAAAAGGAAAGCATATTGTAAAGAAAATACAGGAGAAAAAACGGGCGATGTAGATGTATGAAGCTATCAATTGATGGATTAATGTCACTGCAGAAAAGAATGGAACAACGAGAATTCTTAATTAAACATTTCGAAATTGTGCCGCGGTCGCTAGTGATACGTGGTTTCCGCAAACTGTCAACGACAGCGCAGTTTAAAATCAAAGCATACTTAGGAATGACGTCGAACATTTCCGAGAGCGCGTCGACGTACTTTTGGGGAACTTCATGACTGTGTGTTCTCTGTAGCTAACTTCTTTTTATGCAAACTTAATGCTGATTAGGTGTGAAGATGTTCTCTTCGATGACGTGAGCGTTCGCTTCTTTTCACTTTTCTAAAGTGCAGTCGTCAAATTATACATAAAACTAATTAAATTTGTGTTTCAATAATGCTTACTCTTATTTTAGGAGTGTTTAAAGTGAAAGTATTAATGACAGCGAATTGATATGCTATTACCTACTCGCGTCGTGTTTGCCAGGGTCACATTTTATTTGGAGAACATTTGAATGTATTATACTCATGTTCCAAAAGTTAAGAAACAATTCAGAAGATAGAAACAAGTTAGTAAAACCATGCAATGCATTGATTATGATACTTTTTCCAACATACCAGAAATCATTACTCAAGTTATGAAGATAATGGCTGTGGAATAAATCTCGCTCCTGTGCCCTAACCTTTGACCCCATTTTGATGATATTCCAAAGAACCGGTTCAGTGTACCTCCGGAAGAACATGATAAAATTTTGTTGCAATCGAAGCATTTTTAGTCAAGTTATAAGGATAATGGATGTGAAATAAATCTCGCTCCTGTGCCCTGACCTTTGACCCAACTTCGATAATATTCAACAGAACTGGTTCAGTATATCTCCGGAAAAACATACTAAAATTTCAAAGAAATCGAACCATTTTTTACGCAAGTTGTGACGCATAAGGGCAATGGAATGGATCCCGCTCCTATGTGACTTTTGACCCCATTTCGCCCATTTCAATACGGTTTGTTCCCAGGTGGTCTCCTACCACATACTAAAATTTCATCGAAATCGAAACATTTTTACGTAAATTATGACGCATAAGGGCAATGGAACGGATCCTGCTCCGATGTTCTGACCTTTAACCCCATTTCGCCCATTTTTAAAAGGGTTCGTCCCCAGGTGGTCCTCTACCACATACTAAAATTTCATCGAAATCGAACCATTTTTACGCGAGTTATCGTACGGACGAACAGACAGACGAACGAAGTTGGAGCATATACGCTTCTTCAAGCTACGGTTGGAAAGTGTAAATAAAAGGAACACATACACCGGGATATAAATCACGTTACAAACGTGGGCAAATGACAGGAAGGTGTGTGAAACTTCGGCGCCCAAGAGAAAATAAGATGCGAAGCATCGAAGCCCGGTAAAAACCGCCCCCTCTGATGAGGCAAAATTTAGATATCCAGTGAAAATTGAGATAGCCACTCTTCGCGAAATGTCAGATAGACTCCATTTGAGTAACAGTTTGCGGTGGGAAGCCGTTGGACAAATGGAGACTGGGCATACTCCAGCACAGGTGGCCCGGTTTCTAAGTGTAAGACGAAACACATCGGCCAGCATTGGAATCAATACCGAACCACTGGAGCTGGCCGTCCGAGGGTTACCACAGCACCGGAAGATCCTACCCTTCTCGGTAAATGGGTTTAAACTGCAGGTTGGGTATCCCGTCAGACTTCTTCATGAGCATGGACTACATGCTTGACAGCCAATTGAGCGGATGCCACTAGCGCTGCGTAACAGGAGGGAACGTGTGAGGTCGTGGAGGCGTAATGTGAAGCGGGGTCCGGGACAGTGCAGGACTATGCTGTTCTCAGAGAAGTCCCTTTGCTGTCTTTAAAATGACTCGTGTCGTGCACGATAGAGATGAGCTCGGGCCCGTGCTTGGACGGGCTCAGAATTCATTAACTACCGAAAAGCCCGGGCTCGGAACTACACGTCTTGAATTGCATTACTGTAATTAATTCAACACGTGTAATTCTGAGCCCGGTTGAATTACACGTGTTGAATTTCATTGTGGATTTGTTACCATGGTAGAAGGTTTTTCAATTTCCTAAGCTAGCTGCCATTGCAAGACAAATTTTGCTTAGCAAGACTTGCATTATGCATTGTCCAAAGCTATGTCCCAAGCAAGGATTAGTTTAAGGAGGTATGGTATCGAAAAACTGTGTTTTATTAAAAATCAAGAATCTTATCTTTAAAATGATGTATTAATTTCCAAAATTGTGCAGTAAGAAGTATTGTTATTTATTTTTTAAAATTTCCTCACCCGCGATTTTTGGGGTGACGTTGGTTTTTAGTGCAACAGGTCAAGTTTTAGAGAAAAGAAGATCAAGATGAAGTGCTGAGGCATTAGATGCAATTCTGTCTCTCTTTTTTCATGATGAACTTGATCTGGAAACTGCACACACATATGATAATATTGTGATTATTATACTATTAAGCGCAAAGCTTTGTTAATGTTACAAAATGCAGAATAATCTGGTCTGGAATGCTTTTACGTTCTTTTTCTTTTTTTTAATTTTAGAAATTTCCCTACATGCTTTTTTTATAATCTACTACATCACTCTAAACTACCTTTACCAATTAGCATATATGTAAATTATATTGCAAATATTAGTTTTCTAGAGTCAAAATTTCAAACACTTGCAACTGTCTGTACGGCGTTGTACGTTTTATAATGCAATTTATTCAAAATAAAAGTAAATTTAGAAATCAAAAAGAAATAACGAATGGAATGTTTTGTTTCTAAATGATTTTCTTTTCTTCAGCTTTTACCAAAATTACTGATTTCCCTGATACGGTCGAAGGGCACGTTGATTATTTATTTATTTTCAAATCCACATTTTAGAACATTTGGCTTTATGCGTAGCATTTATAAAAACATATTAATATTGTGAAGTGGATTATCTGAACTAAACTTTTTAAACTAATGATTTTTAAACTAATCCTTGCTTGGGCCATATCTTTGGCCAGTGTATATTGCATAAATGCAAGCCTTGATAAGCAAAATTTCCCAAGAATACGGGCCCGGGCTCAGCAAACACATGCAATCGAAGAAAGCGAGCCGGGCCCGGGCTCCTGAAATTGAGCCCGAACTCATCTCTAGTGCGCGAGTCTGAAAAGAACCGGGAGCTAGTCACTAGTCCAGAAACATCGTTGAGTGGGAAAGACATGAAGAACAAGATTTACTGGTGTGGGGAGGCGTTGCGCTCAACGGCAGCCCGGACCTGCACTTCTTCAGAAAAGAATAGTGAGAGCCGGGCATTATCCTGACGTGATTCTTAAAACGTACGTTGTCTATTTCCCAGCTGCGGTGACGTCGAACTTCCTGCTAATAGATGATAAAGCAAGACCCCACCGAGCCCTTTAGTGGATGAATTCCTAGAGCAAGAGATACTCGTGCGTATGGAGTGGACGACACGATCTCTGGATCATAATCCTATCGAGCACACGTGGATTACTTTGAGGAGACTTATTGCCGTTCACAACCGCCCTCTGCGTAACCTTCAGCAGCTGAAATTCGCCCTGCGTTAGACATGGGTGTCCCTCTCTGAGTTACCTGAATCATCTCGTTTTAGGTATGGGGCGACGTTGTCTATTCTACCTTTCCACGACTGAGGAATAATTAAGTATTGCAGGTTATCAGTAATATCCTATTTTCACTTTGCTGTTAGTTCCTCTTTTTAAAATGTATCAGAGAAGCTAACCTAGTTTGTCAAAGTAGGTCCATACACAGTAAATAAACGCCAGGTCTTTTTGAAAAAAATAAAATAAAATAAACATGTAATTTAATCGACGCTCCAAGCACCATTATTTTGTCCTGCGTGCTTTTTATTCCGTCAGCGAATAGAGAAACTTCTGCAGATCCCTTCACCGCGGTCACTTTAGCTCTTAACAAAATGAACACTGCTTTAGGAGGCGGGAACGTTTTTATGGTTAATTGGCTAGATATAGCCGGCGAGGATTCTTCAAGATCTCGCACTCCGCTGCAGAGATCTTGAAGAATCCTCGCCGGCTATATCTAGCCGATTAACCATCAAAACGTCCCCGGTCTGTGCTTCAGGACCACAAACGTCCGGCATGAACGCCTGTCGAACAACAAGAAGCCCTCTAACCGGCCAAACAAGGTTTTTATATCTTCCTGAAGTCCAGGGAGAAGTTAATATCTTAGCCTAGCCGACTATAAAGTCTTAATCTCTATTATTTCTCTATTCACTATCACGATAAACGTATTCTTACGTGACACTAAGCCCCATTCTCATCGGATGCCCTACACTGTTAACTTGTTTACAGAGGTTTCTAATCTTTTGTTGCTCGGGGATATTTGCCGTCTCACGGAGCCTGGTGAAAATGGCGCAAACAAACATTACAATCGGAAGTGAATGTTAAAACATACTTATATATTTAGCCACTAATGGCACCTGAGAATCTTACAATTTATATTTAGCTACTCAAGACGGAGTTTTTTTTGTTGTTGTTTTTTTTCATGTGCTTGACTGAGACGCTGTTTATTATGAAATTTTAATTTAAGGTGGTTCCACCTAAAATTTCTGCCGTATGTTTCCATAGGTAAAACTTCTATGCATATTTTCTTCGCAAATACTGTATGCCCAAGGACGAAAATTTGCACATCGATAAAACTAATTCCTAGTTATAGCATGGTATACTTAATACTTGCTAAAACATAATCATAATTATATTAAAAATTAATTATTTTTCTTTGAGTAATGTTCAGACCTGTTCATAGATGGCGCGACCTGTACATTGATGACGTCAGTAGACAAACAAATATGGGATTACTTAATTATGGTTATGTTTTAGCAAGTATTAAGTATCCCATGCTATAACTTAAAGTTAGTTTTATTGATGTCCAAATTTTCATCCTTGGGAATACACTAATTGTGAAGAAAATATGTACAGAAGTTTTACCATTTGGAAACATAAGGCAGAGATTTTTGGTGGAATCGTCTTAAATGACATGACATGAGCGATTGGAAACTAACTTCTTTAGCTGTTTCGTGAATAGTAATCATTTGTCATTTTTACTGACAAACGTGAGTCCAGAGCGCTCAGTGTTTTACAAAAACATCTGACGTGTTTAGAAGCCATTCTAAAATTCGTGGACCACAATTTTTTATTTATTTTTTATTTTTTTGAAACTAGAGTGACAGGTTTGGTGCTTTCAGTTGATACGGTCGCAAAATTTAATGTGGGATTTTCGGTTTTCACAGACGTGGTTATGCTTGTTGCGTGATAAACTTCTTCGAATTTCGTTTTGTTTTTATGCTGATTGTACTCAGTAAAGTGCTAGTACTTTTCCATCATGCCTTAATGCGTATAGCATTCCTGTTTCTGAATTTTTACTGATTGTTAAACTCGTTTTCTAGTTATCATTACGTTGGTCAGACCGAGTTAACCACACATTTCTGCCATCAGCCGTTGCGTTTTAATGCTCTGTACAAACTGCTAACCTCCAAATGCCTGCGCGGTAACTTTCAGGTGGTCATTGACGCGTGTGACCTTGAGTAAACCAGCAGTTTAGCTCAAGGTGAAGAACGTTACGTGCAGAAAAAAGGTTGTACAGAAGTAAAATGCACGCGCCGCTGCGGGTCTCTTTTAATATTCCACGAGCTCTTTCACTTGCTCTTTGCGCGTGTTGTTTTCACAGCTTCAATATTAATTCCATTCACATCGCAATCCGTTGAATTTTCTCACAATGAAATCCTCGTAATAGGCACTCACTCGTAAAAAAAAACAAAAAAACAGCGCTGTTTTTATATGTCAAAGACTGTGCGCACTTTTTATGTGAGCGGCAGTCACTTTTATGATCAGTGAGATTATACTAGACAGTGTGAATAAGTAAATAATAAATAAAATAGAAACGTATCACTAAGGGAGCGAACTTACAGATAATATGGACAATGGTTTTGCAAGCCAGTTTGGTTGCTAGATTTTTCTAGCTGTTATGATGCCGTCTTTTTGCTTTGAGGTCCCAGAAAAGTGCTGTAGCCTAGAGTTTTCTTTTTTTCTTTTTTTAAGAGTTACTGTAGATGACGGACCACATCTTTTTTTCTTCTACATATTTTGAAATGCGTATAAGATTACGAAAATATAAAGATGGCGTGTTTAACTTATTAAAACTTGAAGCTCTTTTAATTGATATTAGAAAGTTGAATTTTAAGTTTAATTGAACGCAATGTGGACGATTAACGCCACTAAAAGTTTCTGCATGTCCTCTTTGTTGCTTGTCGTTGAAAGTTGAAGTAATTGCTCCAGAGTAGAGCTATTCGTACATATTGTTCCTGCATTTTTTATGTTATGCACCTATCACTACAGCATTAAAGTAAATCCCAAGTAAAAAATTTCGATGTAAAGAAAACGGGTAACGGAAGTAATCAAAACCATTGTTGAAATCTGATTGTTGAATGCTGTCCCATGAAGTGGCGCAACAATAGTTAATTTCATTGTTACTCAAGAATGTATTTCCCTAAACTATCATTATTTCATCACGTTTTACATAAATGTAACAATATCTCATTGCAATCTGGGTAAATTACGAGAACCTTATTCAAAATGTCATTAGAAAAATGCCTTTTTCGATACTACGAGAACGGTGCTTCGTAGTGAAATTTAAATTTGGCTTCCTTTAGACCCCCCCCGCCGGTATGTTACCTGCTATTGACGAGGTTTTTAAAATGATGTATAACAAGATAGGGTGTAACCGTGTATATACTGTATACATAAGATATCGTAGATCAAAAGTTACCAATCCCCCTCACTAGCACACTTGCGATTAAGCTTTTCTGTCTATTATCGCCTATTTTTACACCGTTTATAAACTAAAACACTTCCTTTGAATTGCGTAAAACTCGTATACAATTCGAGCCGAGCTTTTGCGCTCCACCGGGAGGCTTCGTCTGGGCTAAGCTTTCAAAGCCTTCTTAGAGATAGCAACTTACAACGTTGTTACAATTCAAAAATTTTATATTATAGAACCAAACAGTTTCATTTCACGTTTGAGGTCAGTGTTTAGACATATCACGTGTAGAGTCCGTGTTTTAAAACGTGATCATGCGTCATGGAGAGGAATTACCTGTTGTTTTCTTGATGCTTGTTCAGGAGATTTCTCCAGGCATGTGATATCTCATAAGACAAGTTTTCGTTGCATGGATGGAGGTGGGTCATGATCTCGAGACTTTCACGCGTGGCTGTGCCAACATAGTTTGTATAGGGTGCTATTCTTTTTATCATGCTCCAAAGTGGGGTTGCTTTTTTGGATGGATGCCTTCCTTGCACAAAGCGGTTGCAGATTTTCCTTCCTTAACGTCTCTTTTATGCTCCTTGGTCCTTACGTGGAGTGACGTTTTAGTTAACCAAACGTATGACTTTGTACTGCCATCTGGATAGATGAGGGGTATGTCATAAACTTCCGCAGTACAAAGTCATACGTTGGGTTAACTAAAATGTCACTCCAGGTAAGGACCAAGGAGCATAAAAGAGACGTTAAGGAAGAGAAATCTGCAACAGCTTTGTGCAAGGAAGTCATCAAAAAAGGAGCAACCCCATTTTGGAGCATGATAAAAAGAATAGCACCCTATACAAACTATGTTGACACAGCCGCGCGTGAAAGTCTCGAGATCATGACCCACCCATGCAACGAAAACTTGTCTTATGAAATATCAGATGCCTGGAGAAATCTCCTGAACAAGCATCAAAGAAACAACAGGTAATTCCTCTCCATGACTCATGATTACGTTTTAAAACACGGACTCTACACGTGATATATCTGAACACGGACCTCAAACGTGTAATGAAACTGTTTGGTTCTATAATACAAAATTTTTGAATTGTAACAACATTGTAAGTAGCCATCTCTAAAAAGGCTTTGAAAGCTTAGCCCAGACGAAGCCTCCCGGTGGAGCGCGAAAGCCCAGCTGGAATTGTATATGAGTTTTACGCCGTTAAAAGGAAGTGTTTTAGTTTTCTGTCTATATTGAAGTCAGATGTCAGGTTACGCCTGCGCAGATAGACTTTCGTAGCTACATCACATTTCATGGGTATCAGGGTCGTTTTTAACGTTCGATATGAATAATATATAATAATAATAATAATAATAATAACAACAACAACAGTAGTAGTGGTAATACTAATAATACTAATTATTATACAGTGAAACCTCCATTAACGGACAACTCCGAACAACGGCAAGTTTTGATTGGTACAGAACAGCTGCCGTAGGATTAACATTAACGATAACCTCCAAACAGCCAAACCTCTTAACAGCGGCCAACGGACACCCCAGTCACCCCGAAAGAGATCGAACGGACACTTTGTCCTTTAGGATTTTTCGCGGTCCCTTTGGTACTTCGGCGAAAGGGATAAGATAGGAATACATAATGCTATAAGAATTAAGAATGCTACTATGCCTCGAGCTGGATGCGATGGATTATGGTGAGTACACTGGTGTACTTGAGTGGAAAGAAAGGTGTTAAAGTTTAGTTCTATGTGAGGCGAACTTCAGCTCCTGTGTATTTTTCAGTCGTAACTTTGGGAGAAGGAGGGGGGCTATAGCAACGGGTCCACACCACTTTCCTAAAATCCTTTATACCATGATCTTATTTTAAATTGTTATATTGAGTTTCATTGAGCATTCTACCTTTGGAGAAAGCTCTGAAACTGTTTTCTTTTTGCGTAAGCTTTGTACAGATATTTTCCTTTTGTTTCAAAGCAACGGACTAGCAAACTTAACCTAGGCCAAACCTCCCAGCAACGGCACCGCTCGACAACTGTTACTTTTTCCCAGGGACGTCGAAAATGGCATATCTTGAATTGGGTGGGCAAGATATGCCATTTTTTCAATTTTCTTAACTTTAAAACATAATCTAGACATTGCCAAGTAATAATGAGTCTCGTATTTTTAGTCGGGTAGCCCTACGTATATTCCCGTAGGAAGTGCGTTGTTTACTTCTCCGTAAAAATTTATCAAAATAGCATCGGCAAGGCCAGGAAAATATAACTTTTCTCCACTCTACGAAATTCTTAGTTTAAGCATTTTTTTTTTAATGTTTGTATGGCCAACGAGGATGTGAATAGGAATTCAAAGAGAGGGGGCCATCACTAATTGCCCTACTGTTTGTTTTACTAAGTAGGTGATTTCAACATGAAAATTGAAGTCTAAAGCTAAACCAGCACTCTTAAGAATGTACCGTGGCAGTGAGGAAGCGGGACGTGGCTGAGACTGCTTTGGAGGTGAGGAGTGCAAAGCAAGGTCGCTGACGTGGAGGAAGGGAGTTAAGAAGGGGAGGTGTTATGTCTGCGTACTACGACGTTAAAATTTTATTTAAATAAATAAATATTTTCTTTAAAAAATGTTCAAATACAGTACTATTTTCATTAAAAAAATGCAAAATTTTGAAATCGTTTAAGACAATGCATTCACAACAATAAAGGCGGGGGGATTCTACCTACTCTTATATGTTAAACCACTAATTCACTAATCATTGTCATGTTATCTTGTTGGTTTTTAATCAGTGGCATAATTTGTCAGATCCAGGTGTGTGTGAGCGCGCTCGCCGGTTTCCTTTGCACCCAGTAGTAAAAAGTATTAAACATTCTTTCTTTCAGTGCTTCGCTTATTGAGTTGCTATCAAACTGCCCCAGCAAAAATAATACTCGCCCACCCTGATTTCAAATTCTAGCGACGTCCCTCCTTTTTCCCGGTCCAACCAGCAACCGTTATGCGGAGGTTTCACTGTACACTGGGCAGAAAGTCATACATATTCCTGCCACGTGACTTTTTATAGGCTCTGCTTACAGACTATGTACAATCACCCTCCAACCAATCGCGTGGTAGAAATCGCCTCAATCGCGATTCCGTATACATGTTACCATTAAAGTGTATAATTCAGTTATTTCATAGAATACCTAGTTATTTCATGAAATAACTGATCAAGTTAGTTAAAGCGTGTAATAAATTAATAGTTCCACATTTTAACTACTTATTCTATGAAATAACTAGGTATTCTATAAATTAACTAATGATAGACAGTTAAAGTGTAAAATAAACAATTTGACTGAATTATACAGCATACAAAATGTTATTTATATAAAGACACAATAAAATAATTTGTTACAACAGGGATTACTAAAATGGCATTTGGATTCGATCTCTGCCACCATGCCCAATTAGATAAATGAGTTTCGTATAAAATGTCAAACAAAGAATCACTTGAACAATAAAATACTACATCTGGTTTTGCATCTGTCTCTGGGACTATTAATTTTTCTACTCCTTGAACTTTCAAGGACATCATAATGTTGAAATAACCAATAATCACGTGGCACTTTCTTATCTGATGTTTTAGATTTCTTTACATCAGCTATCAAACGTAATAACTTTTCACGGGTGGGCAAAGAACTGTTGTTCTCTTTCACATCAGGCTTACTTAATAGTGGGTTGAAAATGGTGTGCTATTTCTGACCAGTGGTTCTCACTTTACAGCCTTTTGAATTTGGGATTTATTTACTCGGTTATTGTACACTTTAACGGGGTGTAGATCGTTATTCTATGAAAAAACTAGTTAAACCATAGAATACAAGTGAGTTTTACGCTTTAACTGACTTGATCAGTTATTTCATGAAATAACTAGGTACTCTATAAAATAACGGATTTCATACTTTAACAATAACATTTCACTTATTTCACTTATGAAATAAGTATGAAATTTCGCTTATTTCACTTATGAAATAAGCGCCCCGCTGGTGCAGTGGAATAAGCCTGGCTTCTGACTGTTCCTGCGAGATGGGTGCAGGTTCGAATCCCGGTAAGGCATGAAAATTGCGTTTGTCTTATGGCACTGGCTTTTTCTCTTTCCTGGAACCAGTAACCCTAAATTAGGGTCGGGCGACTGCTTTATAGCCCATTGAGTCGCTCACTGGTTTTCGGTTAAACCTCCAAACAAAACAAAACAAAACAAAAATTTACCCTGCACTAGATGTAAACCTGTTCTCAGATTATAAAATAATGGAATTGGCCGCAAAAGCTACGTCTTTGGTACCTGCCGCACAAGCGACGACACCCTCTGAAACAAGACAAGAATTAAAGGCAGGGTAAAACATAGCTAATTGATATGCACGTATTTTGCGGTATGCATCGAAATACGTACATTGCATGTACTGTATTTTAAGATACAAATACCGCACATGTACTGTATTTTAAGATACAAATACCAGACATGTACTGTATTTGTGTACACACACGTATTGCTTGTCGCTGTTAAGTAATTGCAGAAAAAAAATGAAACATTTAATCGAAAAACATCCTTTTAATAATATATTTACGTGCATTTTTAGTATGTAGTTTTTTACACTGTGAGCCTAGGCGGGGTCAGAAATCAAACTCCCGAATAGTGGACAAACGTTAAGGTCACAGGATGTTCGCTCTTCAGATAATTTACTGTGTTACTTTTTAAATAAATAAATAAAAATTACGAATATGTTTTACGCCGCCCCGGTGGTGCAGTGGTCTAATCGCTGGCTTATGACCATTCGTCCGAGAAGGGTCCGGGTTTGAATCCCGGCGAGTCATGGATGTTGTGTTTGTCTTACAGCACTGGTTCTTACCATGCCCTCGAACCAGTGGCCCAAAATTTTGGGCAGGCGATTGCTTATAGCCCATTGAGTTGCTCACAGTGATCGTTAAACCTTCAATTAAAAAAAAAAAAAAAAGAATACGATTTACACTGGAAATGTGATTCTCTCCAAAAACATATATTTTAAGAGACATTTCATTTAAGGGGAAATTTAGTGTCGTACCCTGCCCCTCCCCTCCCCCTTTTCTCATAACTACTACTCGTACGCTTATCCCCATCCAGTTGTTGAGACATTGTATTCTAAAAAGCTTGAAATTCCGTGTTTACTCTATGATATTGTTATCTATTTGTTTTTGTTTTTTTTGTTCCTCCGTTCTCTCCCTCAAAAGGGTTTACGCGTGATGAAGATCGCAGAGTGAAAAAGAAGCGGATGACGTAAAAGTTGCATCACGACTCGGGCGCATTCATTAATTACGGCTGAAAGTCAAACTGGCAGCTCACGAGCTGGGTTTCGAACGTTCGGGTTTGGGCCGATCCGATCGGGTTTTTCCAATTAAAGCCCGTGCAGATATGATCTCTACCATAAACAGTCAAAGAAAAATTACGAAAGAGTGCGGAACTTTAGTCTTTTTAGTCACTTACGCTGATGCGTGTTTTACCAGTTATATGAATATACTGGAAAGTTCTGTAGCATCTCAACTTCTGTTCGAAATCTGCTGAGCTTATTCCGTAGCGTAAAAGAAAATTGCGACTGAAACTGTATTGATATGGCAAATGCGCCTCCGAAACGTAATTCGTATATCATGCGATAAAGAAAACTTTTCCTGCAGCATTCCATGACATGTGTGTGTGTGTGTGTGTGTGTGTGTGCGCGCGTGCGTGCGCATTGGCATATTGACACGACCAAACCAGGCCGGGAATTTTCGACTTGCGGCCCATTACAAAAAAAACACACGCACCTTCAGGGAAACATCTCTTCCCTCATAAAAAAAATAAAAATAAATAAAATTCTATTAGATCCCGTATGAAACAAAACTGTCGAAACATGCATTTTTAAACGAATTCAGTCGTGAACAAATTTTAATAACAATTTAATGGTGAAATAATTTTCTGAATTCGATCATGAATGAATTTAGCATCAAACCACACTCAAAATGGGATGTTGTAACCAGACAACTTTTTTCTTTGAAATTTTGGTTTTGACAAAATCAATAGTCACTTGGAGACTCCGGTTGCAACTTAATCACCACGAAGGTTATTATGAGAGTTGAAATGTGCACGTGACACATAACAATTTTCATACTCAATTAATTTTTGGATGTATTTGGTCGCTGGTCCCCTACTGCGTGATCAATAGTCAAATAAATCGGTATTGGTACTTACATTTGTAGTGTCGGTACCTCATCCATCAGTAGGACCCATTAGTTTGACCCATATGAACCAATTCAGTGGTAAATCGTTTTGCTTCTAAGACAAAGCGAGAAGGGCACTAATTTCGGAATATCTCTGTCGGAAAATCGCTTTGCCTGTGTTTGGAGATGATGGTTCATTGCAATGGGTACTAGTGTATCCGTCAAATTTCCAAAAAAGTGGTAGGGCCTACCAATTACCCTGGGATCCAAGTCCAGCCACCTGCGTCCAACTGTAGTTAGCTTTTGCTTAACAGTGTACTTGGTCCTGCTGCACTTTTCTTGCATAAGTGCAGCGAATTTTGCTAGGCTTTTCAGAGCAAACGCCCAAATTATAGATAGAAGGAAACGGTTCTTTTCTTAAGGAAATAACTTTTCAGATAGATATGAAGCACAAATGAAGTTACCGATTGTTATTCATACATAATAAAATAATTATTCATTCGTTAAAAAAAATTCAAAAATTCACAAATAAGGGGTTGCGGGAAAATTGGCCATTTCTCGATGTGTCCTCCTGGAAATGTCCCAGTGGGCCAATCCGCCCCTGTGTGTGAGAGAGAGAGAGAGAGAGAGAGAGAGAGAGAGAACTATGGCATTTATTTTCCCAAATTAGTAAATATCGGAGTGCAAGGTGTTTTTAATTTTCGAAAATTTTTAAGTGAAATGTTTAAATAATAACTCTCAGGAACTAAAATGATGGGTTCTCATATTATGCGTCAAGGAACACAAATGTAATAGTTTCTTCAACACTGATGACTAAGGGAATTTTTTCCGTAACTGTTTTTAAGACCCGTATATTCAGCGTAAAGTTTTGAAATTCCCCGACTTGCAGATATTGCAGGAAGTGGAGAAAAAGAATGAAAACTTAGATGTCATTTAACACAGTACCTGAGGATAAAGAATAAAAAAAAATAATAATAATAAAAAAATGACATGGTCAGTTTATAGCCATTTGCGTGAATTATAAAGCAACGCACTGGCAGAAATATTTCTCCACCCAGACAACGCAAATCGGTGTTCGTGAGTCTTGCTCATCTGCTGACTCTTCTGTCAGAGTAGTTCTGAGGCTCTCTATTAGAGACGATTTTGGCAGTGCTCCGATCCGACATTTTATTTTGCCCATCCGACGATCGGCGGACATTTTGTGGTTCAACACAACGCAGCACAACGTACCTGGGACCGAGTAAATCCCGTTATTTTCCCAGTTTCGGCTTACGATGCCAAGTATGAATCTTACTGACCTCTAATTAGATCAAAATGAATGCATATGATGTGTGTTGCTACCGAAAGACCTGACGAATATATATATATATATATTTTTTTTTCATTTTTTCTAGAGCAGAAAATAAGTGCGCGAGTACTCGGATAAAAAGCAGTTTTCTAGATACGCAAGAAGGGAATAGTTGTTGGTACTACAGTAGAAGGGGATACTGTAGGAAAGATGCTAAAGATGAATTAGCAGTACATTGGAAAGATACGAATTATTATGTTTTGAATGCTTATTATAAGCCACAATTTTGAAGGAGTGTTTTCGATGGAATTGTTATGTGCGTGACAAAGCAAGGAAACTTGGGAAGGGAAAAGTTTGTAAAAAGAAAAAAGAAAAAAAATGGCAGTTTTGTGAGTCACTTGAAGATGAGGACGTGTCAAAAGTGGGAGATTTTTTTTGGGTGATATCTAAAAAGATCGATCTCTTTGACTTCTAATGAAAGTGCAGCGGCGTGCTGGCAATACCCGCTTTGCGGGGGGGACTCACGGCTAAGACGGCCTCTAGCCATAACTTCATGCAACTGGTTAAAGAAACAGCCAGGAATTTAGACATCTTTGAGCATTAAAAAGAATAGCAGTTTTTTTTTTTTTTTTTTGTAAATAAGTAAAATCTTAAAAATAACATTTTCGTTTCTTTAGTTCATAAAAACTGGATGACGAGAAAGCAGATATTCCAAAGGACTTTGAGGTCCCTTTTCACAGTCATAGCAATAGTTGCTATGCATGCATATTAATTAACAAAACAATGTGAAAGGAAGATCTGTTCAATGAGTGAAATTTTTATACCAAAGAATAAGATGCTATGTATTCCAGTTTGCGCTTAACTACCCCTCCTTCACGATATAATGAACTAAAAGATGTGCTTTATGGAAACGAAGGATCAGAGACCTGTTTTTTTTTTTTTTTTTTTTGTGTGTGTTTTGTGGAAACGAAGGATCAGAGACCTGTTTTGTGTGTGTGTGTGTATATTTTGTGGAAACGAAGGATCAGAGACCTGTTTTTGTGTGTGTTTTGTGGAAACGAAGGATCAAAGACCTGTTTTTTTTTGTTTTTTTTTGTGTGTGTGTTTTGTGGAAACGAAGGATCAGAGACCTGTTTTTTTTGTGTGTGTGTGTGTGTTTTGTGGAAACGAAGGATCAGAGACCTGTTTTTTTGTGTGTGTGTTTTGTGGAAACGAAGGATCAGAGACTATTTTGTGTGTGTGTGTGTGTGTGTGTGTGTGTGTGTGTGTGTGTGTGTGTGTGTGTGTGTTTTGTGGAAACGAAGGATCAGAGACCTGTTTTTGTTTTTTTTATGTGTGTTTTGTGGAAACGAAGGATCAGAGACCTGTTTTTTTTTTTTTTTTTTTTTTTTTTTGTAACAGTCACGGCCGGATTAGGGGGAGGTCTATGAGGTCTGTAGCCTTCAGGCCGAATTAGGGGAGATCTATAAGTTCATTACCAGGGGCCCAGGTGGCATGCCTGGGTAAATAAGAGATAGATGGATAGATAGATAGATACATACATACATACATACATACATACATTGTAACGTACCAGGAGATGTGACGTACCTGCCAGAAGGACGCACACGACATAAAGGCAGATAGGAATCAGAATAAAATGTCCGCGTAGCTCAACTGGTAGAGTGACTTGTTCCGGAATACGCGGACTCAGGTTCGATTCCCGGCGTAGACCAGAAATGACGGAGAAATTTATTCGTTATAATGGCGCCCGAACTATCCGGATGACCCGACCGTTCAAAATCTCGCATTGGTGTGATGTTCTTTCCACACCACGAGATAGGAAAAATCAGAGAATCCCATCTCCAGCACTTCGAAAAAAAAAAAAATAAGAAAAAAATAAGGGGAGATGATGTAACGTACCAGGAGATGTGACGTACCTGCCAGAAGGACGCACACGACATAAGGGCAGATAGGAATCAGAATAAAATGTCCGCGTAGCTCAACTGGTAGAGTGACTTATTCCGGAATGAGGGGATCCGGGTTCGAATCCTGGCGCGGATAAAAATGACGGAGAAATTTACTTCGTTATAACATACATACATTGATTGATTGATTTACTCACTCCTGTCTCGTATGATTTCCATTTTGTTAGAAACAGACTGGAAGACCAACAGATTTCAAGGCAGGTGACTCACCAAGGGTAAGGGTTTCATGTTGTTGTGCATCGGCGAGACAGTTTTAGCTTAGCAGCTCCCAATTTGCGCTTAGAACCGCTAATGGTCGAAGTCCCCTATGGTTTCACATTGCATAGAAAAAAAAAAAAAAAAAAAGATGCATTAAGAAAAGTATACAATCTAAATCATAGAAAATCCAGGACAAAATTTCGGATTCTTAAACTTTTAACTCGTGTTCTTATGAGAACAATGGAAAGTACAGTGATTTACAATGAAAACTCTGCAGATAATTTATTAGTTTTTTGAAGAATGTACTGCGTGTTCATTATTACAAGCATATTGCTACAGTTTCCTGTTTTAACGGACTTTATAATGATTTCCCGTCAAAGGTTCTTTGGGGGCCCACCCAGGCCCTTAACAGAGTCCAGTGAAAACTTCTTATGTGCAAAACATTGGTTCATTATGTGAAGTGTGTTTTTTATATTCAAGAGTAAATAATTTAATTAGTTTTAAGATTTTTTGTTAATTTTTAATTGTTTCTTATTTATTTGCTCACTTTTGTTCAGAATTTTCGTGTAAACCAGAAAAGGTCATTAGACACTATCACACTGCAGTTACATGTTTTGTATGTGTGATCATAAGGCATTTCATAGAGACTGACTGGCTTTAGTTCTTTAAAAGAATAAAATTTGCATGATATGATTAACTTTGGCGTAAGTGTTTTGTAGTACTTTATCATCATCATCATCATCATTGTCAACCATTATCAATCCACTGCTGGACGAAGGTCTCCCCAAGTTTCCTCCACAACGGTCTGTCTTGTGCCAGTCTCCTCCATGTCACTCCCGCATACTTTCGAATTTCATCCACCCATCTTCCATGTGGTCTTCTTCTGGGTCTTTTCCTGTCCCTTGGAATCCAATCTAAAATTTCGGCTGTTCATCGATGGTCTGTTCTTCTGGAAGTATGTCCAGCCCATTGCCATTTCAGGGATTTAACTCTGATCATGATGTCTTCCACTCTTGTCATTTTTCGGATCCACGTGTTTCTCTTCTTATCTCTCCTGGTTACACCAAGCATGCACCTCTCCATGCTTTTTTGAGTTGTCTGCAGCCTTTGTATGTCTCTTTTAGTTAAGGTCCACGTCTCTGCACCATACGTAAGCACTGGAAGGATGCATTGATAAAACACTTTTCTTTTAAGACATAATGGCATATTGCTCTTGAAAATTATGCTGTTTCTTCCAAAAACTCTCCAGGCAAGTTTTGTACGCCGATTAATTTCTTCACCAATGTGACCCTCACTTGATATCTGCTGTCCAAGATAAACGTACGTGTCTATTATCTCCAGCTTTTCTCCATCAATCGATAAATCTTCATTTCTTGTAAAAGCATTGTACATCACTTTTGTCTTCTGAAAGTTCATTTTTAATCCCACTTCTTTACTCTTGTCAGCAAGTTCCTGGATCATACTCTGTAGCTCTGATGGGGTAGTTGCAAAAATGACTATGTCATCAGCAAAACGAAGATGGGTTAGATAATCTCCATTAATCTTTATACCTTTGTTTTCCCAGTTCAGTGACTGAAAGACATTTTCCAATGTGGCATTAAAGAGCTTCGGAGATATGGTGTCACCTTGTCTCACTCCTTTTCCAATTTTTATGTGTGTTGTATTTTCAAACAGCCGAATCTTTGCACTTGCATTTTCATAGATGTTATTAATAATATTAATGTATGCATCTTCAATACCGCAGGATTTCAGAGCCATTGCAACTGCTGATGGTTTCACCGAATCAAAGGCTTTTTCATAATCGATAAAAGCCATGCACAATGGAAGTTCATATTCCCTCGCTCTTTCAATTAGTTCTCCTCAGTACGTGGATATGATCTATTGTGCTGTAGCCACTCCTGAATCCAGCTTGTTCTCTCGGTTGAGCCATGTCCAGTGTCACCTTCAAGCGGTGTGAAAGAACTTTAGTGAAGATTTTATAAACCACTGATAGGAGGCTGATAGGTCTGTAGTTCCTGAGATCCTCAATGTCACCTTTTTTATGTAGCAAGATCATTGTAGCGTTGTTCCAATCCTCAGGAATTTTCCCTTCATTAAGGCATCGAGTGAAAATTTGCGCGAGTACTGTTTCGATTTCTCCACTTGCTTCTTGTATGATGTCTACAGTAATTCCATCTTCTCCTGGAGCTTTTCCTCGCTTCATGTTCTTGATTGCATGTGCAACTTCTGCTGGAAGGACTGGAAGAACTCTGGTACTGGTACCTTTCATGATGTCTGGAGTACATGTATCATCCCTTTCATATAATTTGGAGTAGAAATCTTTCACTCTTGTCAAAATTTCGCCTCTATTTCTTGTTACAGAACCATCTTCTTTTCTCAGTGCCATAATCTGTTTTTTTCCCTTACTGAGATGTCCCTTTGCTATCTTTAGGCTTTGGTTGTTTTCAATTGCTTTCCTTACTAGTTCACAGTTGAATTTCCTTACGTCTTCAGTGATACTTTTTCGTACTGTCTTGCATAGCTCTATATATTGCACTTTGGAAGTCACATCTTCTTTAGTTGTCCTCATCACTCTTCTTTTTTGCATCAACATTTGACACTCACCAACCCGCTTGGCCAGCGTGGTGAGTTATGGCCAAACCCCTCCAAAATGACTCCACAACTTAAATCTTGGCCCTCAGTCTCCGGCAGCTGGAATGTACCTGGCCAAGGCAGCGGCCAGTGCGACATGAAGGCAGAGGGTGCTAAGAATCCCCGGAGGACCGGACTAGGCTGCCATCTGATGCTGACCTTGGCTACGTATAACGGACGCTCCCTATCTTTTGATTCAAGGCTTCTTGAATTGGAAGAGGAACTACAAAGGATCAAGTAGGACATCGTCGGGCTAAGTGAGGTAAGGAGAAAAGGAGAAGATCTCATTGAACTGAAAAGTGGGCATCTCTTCTACTATCGTGGGACAGATACTGGCAGAACTAGTGGTGTTGGATTTATAATAAACAAGAAACTGAAGAATAAAGTTGTAGAAGTTGAAAGTTCCTCTGACAGAGCTGCACGACTCGTTATCCAACTCTCGAGAAGATACCAGGCTCAGATCATTCAAACTTATGCACCCACCACAAGTCATGCTGAAGAAGAAATTGAAGAATTTTATGAGGAAATTCGTCATCTAAATAATAAAGGTAAGCAGCACTTGAAGATAATTATGGGAGATTTCAATGCAAAAATAGGGCAACGGCAACAGAGTGAAACTTCAGTAGGTAAATTCGGTCACGGCAACAGAAACCAGCGTGGAAATACTCTCGTAGAGTTTGCAGAGGCAGAAGGGTTTTTCATCTTGAACTCCTTTTTCAAGAAAAAGCCACACAGGAAATGGACATGGAGACATCCAAATGGGACGACAAGTGAAATTGATTTTATTATGTGTAACAAAAAAATCGTCATAGAAGACTGCAGTATGCTAAACAAGTTCAACACAGGCAGTGACCATAGATTGGTGAGATGTAAGATGCACCTCAACACTAAACTCGAACGTAGCAAGCTCATAAGACAAACAAAATGTATTGACATAACCAACCTTAAAATACACCATAATACCTTCAAATTGGAACTGAAGAACAGATTCTCTGCTTTAGAAGGCCTAACCTCGGAAGAAGTGGATATTTCTGAAGTTATCAGAAAAGTAACCAAAGCTCTTATGGAAACAGCAACAAAATTAGCTGGGTCTAAGAACAAATTGTATGTGAACAAATTATCAGTACTTTATATCAGTATGAAACTAGGGCAATCAGTTTAATTACAATGTGCACATTTTTTCACGTAATAAAATGTAATATTTATGGTTTTACGAAAACCACTTTCAGGTTCTAAAGAATTTGATTTAAAATCCCCCCTCCCCCCGAGATTTTCCGGTACGCCACAGTGAAAGTGCCTGATATTTTTATTCTAGCAGTCACAAACAGAAGCCCCATGTCATTATAAAACTGGATGTTCAGCCAATATTTTGTTTACCTTAATTTTGTTTTTAAATGAAATCTGATTGTGGTTTCCATCAGCCATTTTGCTGTGCCCGAATGTAGCTGTCATAATTCGGAAACCGCCCCTTCCCCTAGTTGCAATAAGCAGCTTTGTAATTCCCTTTCTTCATGTACCTTCTGCTGTTGCAGTTTTCTCAAAAATGTGATTCATGCGCTCATTATGGTCAATAATGTTCGTTTCCATGACTCATAGGGAGTTTCGGGATGCAGCATTATGGCGTTTCCGTTACCTCTGAGGCATTCCCTTTCTTTTTTTTCTTTTTTTTTCTCTGAGTGCTGGGTGCATCCATTTGTCTGATAAAAGCTTGGCGCCTCCTCGCCCTTTCGCACGTGGGCAGCAAGCAATTACGTCACGAACAATGGGTTCTTGCTTCATTGGTTTCGTTGACGTCTAATCTCCCCATGATGATGTCACCAGTTCACACTCAGGTAGATGCTGCGGTTGTGTTCCCCCTCCTCCCCACTTGTGTTTGCGGATAGTAAATGTCTGAATAATACCAAATTAAGGAATTTGTTTTAGCGGTATACACTAATTACTCCTTTAAAAAGTAATCCCTGAAAATATCCAGTATCCTAGGAAAGTCGGCGTTCGACATAACTTCTAATGGAAAATTTCCGGGGGTTCATATGCGTTTTTATATAGGGTTGGTGATGCCACCTTCATATTTCATGTTTGCCTTTTTGGCTTTTAAAAGAACAAATCAAAAATGGAAGGAGAGATGATGACTGTAAGATTTTTGCTTTACCACATTCACTACCCTCCTCTCTTTTGTTTGGGCAACACTTTCACTATGACATAGGTGTAACGACTGGGTGGGCGAGGAGTCAGGACCCCCTCCCCCTCCCCCTCGATTTTCAGAGTTGGGGATCCCCAATGTTAAGGGCCCCGCCCCAGATTTTTCGGGAATGTAATGATATAATGCACACTTTTTTATGATGTGAACCAAATAAATTTAATAATATGAGAATTGTAATTTTTCGTAGAATGCAAACACCTGTATAATGTGTACTACTACCCTATATCTATCATAGGTTTACAGTAGTGTTTGCTAAGTTCCCTGCCCTATCTAGGATAGTTTTACAGTTGTGTTCGCTAAGTTCCATAATTTGCCAACAGAGGCGCCTATGTCGTACCCGTTAGAGCGCTATCTTTCATAGTTTTACAGTTGTGTTTGCTAAGTTCCCTGCCCTATCTAGGATAGTTTTACAGTTGTGTTCGCTAAGTACCACAATTTGCTAACAGAGGCGCCTATGTCGTACCCATTAGATCGCTATCTTTCATAGTTTTACAGTTGTGCTTGCTAAGTTCCCTGCCCTATCTAGGATAGTTTTACAGTTGTGTTCGCTAAGTTCCATAATTTGCCAACAGAGGCGCCTATGTCGTGCCCGTTAGATCGCTATCTTTCATAGTTTTACAGTTGTGTTTGCTAAGTTCCTGCCCTATCTAGGATAGTTTTAGAGTTGTGTTCGCTAAGTACCACAATTTGCTAACAGAGGCGCCTATGTCGTACCCATTAGATCGCTATCTTTCATAGTTTTACAGTTGTGTTTGCTAAGTTCCCTGCCCTGTCTAGGATAGTTTTACAGTTGTGTTCGCTAAGTTCCATAATTTGCCAACAGAGGCGCCTATGTCGTACCCGTTAGATCGCTACCTTTCATAGTTTTACAGTTGTGTTTGCTAAGTTCCCTGCCCTATCTAGGATAGTTTTACAGTTGTGTTCGCTAAGTACCACAATTTGCCAACAGAGGCGCCTATGTCGTGCCCATTAGATCGCTATCTTTCATAGTTTTACAGTTGTTTGCTAAGTTCCTGCCCTATCTAGGATAGTTTTACAGTTGTGTTCGCTAAGTTCCACAATTTGCCAACAGATGCGCCTATGTCGTACCCGTTAGATCGCTATCTTTCATAGTTTTACAGTTGTGTTTGCTAAGTTTCCTGCCCTGTCTAGGATAGTTTTACAGTTGTGTTCGCTTAGTTCCATAATTTGCCAACAGAGGCGCCTATGTCGTGGCCGTTAGATTGCGACCCAGCAACTGCTTTCTTCCTGCGCGTGTGTGTGTGGGGGGTCCCAAACTCTTATCTTATACAGTATGTATAAAATTGTATATATGTATACATATAATGTGTGTATGTGTGATCAGACCCCCCCATATTTTGAAACATGGTTACGCTTACTGCATCTTGAGCAACTCTTAAGGGTCGTAAATAGTCCCTCTTCCCTAATTTGGGCCCTCTGGTTCCAGGGAAGAGAAACAGCGCCGTGTAAGGAGCACACCACCTATGTGGAAGTCGAACCCGGACCCAGCTCTGAAACCTATGCTTCTGACACGAGCGTTATTTCCCTTTCCAACTCACACAGTGCTCAGCACTTATTCTCTTCATTACGATGGAGTTGCGCTTATATATACACCGATGAGCTATTATATTATGACCACCTACCTAATAAGCTGTATGACCCCCTGTCGCCCGCAAAACAGGGGCCATTCGGCGAGGCATCGATTCGATGAGATGGCGATAGGTATCATGGAGTATCTGGTACCATAATGTCAACAGCAGGTCTTTCAGTTCCCGTACATTTCGGGGTGGTGGTGATTTAGCGCGAATCCGCTTTTCCAAGTCGAACCACAAATGTTCAATTGGGTTCGTGTCAGCTGAATTTGGAGACCAGGGCATTAACAGAAAGTCACCAGCATGTTCCTCGAACCACTCCTTGACGATTCTGGCAGTGTGGCATGGCGCATTATTCTGTCACCAGCAGGGAACACAGTTGCCATGAATGGGTGAACTTTGTCTGCTTCGATGTTCAGATACGTGACAACTGTCAGGGTGTGTGCTATTGGGATAATGGGGCCGAAAGTGTCCCAAGAAAACATCGTCCACAGCATAACACCGCCGCCGCCGGCCTGTTTCCGCCCAACAGAGCATCCAGGTGCCATAGCCTCCCTTGGTAATCGGAGTATCCGCGCTCGACCGTCTACACGATGCACCAGGAATCTTGATTCGTCAGACCAAGCCACTCTCTTCCAATCATCCACGGTCCAATCATGGGCTCATTTGATGTGTTGTTTGGCGATGCCGTGCAGTGACCCAGGGGACCAGGCCGAGTCTTCGGCTACGCCAGCCCATGCGCAGAAGGCTGCGATGAACTGTGTGCTGTAACACATTGCCCTGATCACCACTGTTGTAGCTGCGGGTGATTTGCGCGCTGTGGCCCTGCGGTCACTGTGAAGAATGAGCGACAATCTCTGCTCTCCTCTGGCATCAATAACCTGCGGACGACACATGGCTGGATGGCGGGTCGTCGTTTGGCCATCTGTGCACCACCTTTGATACGTACTCACTACAGCGGTACGTGAACAACCGCAAGCCACGCCGTTTCCGAGATCGTAGTTCCAAGGCGCCGTGTCATCACAATTTGTCCTTTATCATACTCCGATAAATCGGCAGCTTTTCCCATTCTCACTCCGAACACTCTACTAACCGAAAACCGGTGCTCGGGTTTTATATATACTGCTGTGTGAACTTCACCTGCGCCACCGTTCGGTCTCCATGCGCGCTCATTTCTCTAGCGTGGAGGTGGTCACGTGAAATGGCTCATCACTGTGTATATAAGTTTTGGAATCGTACTCCACGCATTCTGAAAGCTCTTGGGGCTTAGCGGAATATATTTCGCCAGGGATCTGCCTACATGGAGTTATCATTCAGAGAAAACTGTACCTCTAACCGCAGTTACGGGATATCAGGATTTTTTTATTAACAGCCGATTGCAAAGATGACAGGTGTGCAGAAATAATAGTCCGTTTCTACTAGATAAATATCAGTTCTCACGAGATTTCGCGCTTCGATGAGCTTGCTCTGATCGTTTCTAGACGGTATTTTCAACCACTTTAAAACGTAGAAAGAATAAACATTAGTCCCAAGATTTGGGCTATTTTTTTTATGATCTTGTCTTAATAAACCCTTGAAAAACGCTCAACTTTGATATCTCTCCTTAATCACTTCCCGTGAAATTTTGCGGTTTGATGGTTTTGTGCTATGCTTAAAATAAAATATATAAAAAGTCCTTAAGGGATATACACTTAGCAATAATATTAAGACCAGCTACGTAATAGTGTTGGCCTGCGTTTCTCTGCAGTAACAACTTCTTGCTCCGTGAGTAGAATTGACTCATGTAATATATATAGCATATACAGCAGGTATACCATCAATTGCTGTCGGTGTAATTTGATTCATCGCAGCAAAGTAAATAAAATTAGTCCACGATGTAATCGATAATAAC
This sequence comes from Macrothele yani, assembly GCA_039090855.1. Lineage (NCBI taxonomy): Eukaryota > Metazoa > Arthropoda > Arachnida > Araneae > Macrothelidae > Macrothele > Macrothele yani. The sequence continues at coordinate 94,152,832 of CM076998.1, forward strand.
AAGCTTTGACATAAATCTCCTTCAAAGTTCGAAACGCGCGGAACTGACGGGTCGAAAAAAATAGAGCACTGCGAGTATTCAGTGATTCAGAGCGACACAACCTATTTGGATCGATCGCGCGACCATCTTCTCGGAAGGTGGTTGCTCTAACCACTAGGTCTTGTTTGATTTGTTTTTGCTCATTGCCATTCTTTTGATGGATCAATCCGGTCATGAAGAGGACGAGACTCTGGCTACAAATTCCACCTGGATCACCATCAGCCTTGACTCGACGTCTCGACTAGCTAAAAAACTTGTTAGAGGTTTTTGAACAGAGTACTAGAAACGAAGTGACATTAGGCTGAACGCCTGAACCTGGTGTCTCTCGATAGGAAAGTGGATAGACAGAAGTCAGAATGCCTAGCTACTATAGTGCTCGTCGCTGACGTCACACATTATCAAAATACACACGAGCAGTGGGGGAGAGAGAGAAAGGGGGTGGACTGTTTTATTCGGAACACTGATTGAGGTCATCTTCCTGAGTTTCGAACCTAATGGGCTTATTTATAAGATCATCACTTAGCAAATTTTAACTGTTATAATAAGGTGAATCTTATGTAGGTAGGTAATTAAATAAAAGGTGTCTCAAATACAGAGGGTGAGTAAAAAGTAATGAGCCATTGGATGGGAACACTTCAAACATATGTAAAGTACAAACGAATACAATTCAATCTTCGAAATACAAGCCATTATGTTCTATCGTCTGAAGCCACCTTTCTGCCAAATTGTGAATTCCCGCTCTGTACCACTCCTTGGGTTTTGAGGTGAAAAACTCCTGGACCCCAACTTCCACCTCATGACGGTTTCGGAAGGTTCTGCCACGGAAGAAATGTGTCATCGACGAAAACAAGTGGTAGTCACTTAAGGCAAGGTCTGGGCTATAGGCAGGATGTAGAAGAAGTTCGATTCCATCCAGCTCCCAGATCGTATCCCTCGTTGAACGGGCGGTATGGGGTGGTGCGTTATCACTCTGAAGGAGAACCTGTTTTCTGTTGACTACAGCCGGGTACTTAAGGACCAGAGCTTCGTACATCCTCTGTAGTTGTTGTGAGTAGAGCGCAGCGGAGATGCCTCGCCCAGCTGGGACGAATTCAAAGTGTATGGACCCCTCAAAATTCCACCAAACACACAACATGACTGTGTGTTCGAAGCGTCCCCTCTTAGCGACGGGTTCTGGAAGCTGGCCCTGGTTAATCTACTAGTTTCGCATGTCGGGATGACGGAAAAAGATTCACTTTTCATCAGACGTAACAATTCGCCTGATGAAACGCTCGTTCATGGAGTGGTTCAGCACCTCTCTGCAAAATTCCATCCGCCTTTGAGCTTGTGCTGTGGTCAGTTCGTTGGGTACCACTCGGGAGTTCCTATTGACCTTCCTAAGCTTGTGGAGATGGCGAACCACACTGGATTGTGATACCTCAATCTCGTCCGACAATCTGCGAGTGCTTGTGGTTCATGTTGCCTCTACGGCTTCACGCAGGGTTTCCGAATCCACCGTTGGGGGTCTGCCAGAGCAAGGCCCATCTTGAAGGCTAGTGTCCCCCTTGTTAAAGCGAACAAACCACCTTTTTCTGTGGCGTAGCTGACTACACCCACACCTTTCACTGCACAAATTTTGGCGACCGCAGCATGCGCAGATAGTCCTTTTTTCCAATAGTGACGCAACCGTACTCGAACTGCCGTTTTTGTATCCATGTTCTGAAAGCAAAAACAAAACAAAACAAAAAACAAAACAAAACAAAAAACAAAACAAAACAAAAAACAAAACAAAACAAAACAAAAAACAAAACACAATTAATTCATATTCATGCCCACCACCTCCAAAGCAAATTGAGATAGTCCATGAAATGGTCTTTCTACCTATAAACAAGTTCCAGTCCAAACAATTGTTTATTTCCAAAAAAACAAAAACAAAAAAATACGCCATCTCAAACTACCTCTCACATGGCTCATTACTTATGACGCACCCTCTGTAAAACACTCTTAAGGTGTCAGGACTTGTACAATTTACTGTATAGTGTATTTCCTCATATTTTGAGGAAATAGTTACGTGGACTAGCGAAGAAAGTTAGGGTTGATCGAGAGTGATAACGTAGAAAAGGTACAAACCAGTTGAAGGAAATGAGAGGGATATGTCAGATAGAAGAGTTACAAAACAGTTGAAGAAAATCAGAGAGAGAGAGAGAGAGAGAGAGAGAGAGAGAGAGAGAGAGAGAGATCAGATAGACAAGGAGTTATAAAACAATTTAAGGAAATTAGAGGAAGATCAGATAGAAAACGTGTTATAAATCAGTCGAAAGAAATTAGAGAGAGAGAGAGAGAGAGAGAGAGAGAGAGAGAGAGAGAGAGAGAGAGAGAGAGAGATCAGATAGAAAAGGTACAAATCCGCTGAAGGGAACTAGAGGCAGATCAGCGAGAGAAGATATACATCAGTTGAAGAAAATTAGAGAGAGAGAGAAAGAGAAGTCGATCGATCAGATAGAAAAGGTACAAATCCGCTTAAGGGAACTAGAGGCAGATCAGCGAGAGAAGACATACATCAGTTAAAGAAAATTAGAGAGAGAGAGAGAGAGAGAGAGAGAGAGAGAGAGAGAGAGAGAGAGAGAGAGAGATCAGATCGAAAAGGTAGAAATCAGTTGAAGGAAATTAGACAGAGAGAGAAAAAGAGAAAGATCAGATAGAAAAGGTACAATCAGTTGAAGGTAATTAGAGAGAGAGAGGATGATCAGAGAGGAAAGGTTGAAATCAGCTGAAGCAAATTAGACAGGAGAGAGACAGAAAAAGAGAGATCAGCTAGAAAAGGTTACAAATTCGTTGAAGGGAAATAGAGAGAGAGCCCAGATGGAAAATGTATAAATCAGTTGAAGGAAATTAGAGAGGGTGATCAGATAGAAAAGGTACAAATCCGTTGAAAGAAACCGCATTGCAGATCATCAAGATCTCTCATCGTCAAATGGAGCGTGGCCTCCATTGTGTGATTCTCAGCAAAGAACGCACTAGTTTGGGTGGTCAGCCCATTACTGGGGATTTTTATATGCCATTACAGATCGTTGAGATCCCTTGTAGCCGAATGGAGCCGTGGCTTCCATTATGATTTTCAGCCTGGAATACACCAGTTTGGGTGGCCACCCCACTGCTGGGAGAAGGGTACATAAACTGTAGGGGTCAATTCCCAGAAACGGCTTAAACGTCCATAGCCAATTTTCAAGGGTCCAATCCCACGCATTTACATTACATTCGCGAAAACCCTGGAAACCCGCGAATGGTCGGCAGCGACATTGGAACTCCAAACAGTCTCTTATCACACAGGCATGAGGCTCGAAATTTGCCAACTGCGCCACCCTGGTGGTCTTATGCTGTACTAATGAAGGCATTATTTGTTTTTCTTTTTTTAATACTCCCTCTACAGCTATAGTGGAATGGCTCTTAAGCACCTGATTTCTTCTAGCCGAAGTTGTACCAGGGGCCGCCCGTTCACAGCACGCTTGGATAAGTATGTGACATCAGTATTTTTGTAACCCTAAGCAAAGCAACAACATCAAACAAGGTACTAAAATAGATTCTGTGAAGATTTGGAAAGGTATATGGGCGCTTTGGCTGGTCTGTGTATGAATGTTCACGAGACACCGTGACTTCAAAATGAAAACATGATTTTGTACTGAAAACAAGAACCTAAGATTTTCATTTGCTTCAAAGTTTCTTTTTTTGAAAGAAATGTTCCTGAGAATTTTATAATTTCTCTTCCCATTTCTTTTGGTGGTACAAACGGGGTAGTCGAAATTTCGCATGGTATTCTGTGTGCAAATATATGTATATATTACTCGAGTGTCTGGGTTTCTTTAGCTTGAGGAATTATTTTTGGCCATGTTTCTTTCTGGTTACTCTCCTTGCTTTCTTATACAGAGGAAACTATTATCTCTACCGACAGACACTTTGCCCGAGTGAGGATGAGATGCTCTTGTGCATGTGGAAATGGAATCCACTCCGTGAGCCAGACTGGTCACGCATCGCAGGCGATGTGGAACACTCGTATTCGAAAGAGTTGGCGAAATTCCTGGAGGAGTCCGCTACAGGACAAGCACGTTCTGTCTCCCTCACCCCCATTTCCTCCTTCTCCTCCCCCTGTTTTTTCTTCGTTTGTCGGTCTATTTCTTCTTTTGGAGAGGGGATAGAAAAAAAAAAAGTCCTGTCTGGGGGCCACCGAGTACTCAACCCTCCATTCTGCGCGCGTTTTGTTCGATGTTTGTTGGTCGACCGAAACGCGGATTCCTTTCACCACATTACCCAACAACGTGGACAACTCTTGCCTGTCCAATCATGTTAAAGAGAATCTGCCCTTTAGAGGTGGTCCAGGGCCAGCACTTAAAATAGATCGCATTTTTCTGCTGGGGGTTCTCTTGCTTTTGCTTTAATCAATAGCTCCTCGTGAGAGAGAGAGAGAGAACAGCTGGGGTATTCTTTCTTTGAATTTTAGGTCCGCACAGATATCAAGACTGTTTCATCTTTTTAAGACAGAAATAATAATCGCTATTATCCCGAAAGAACAAAGTAATTAGAGCATACAAATTTGGAAGATGTGAATCCGTTTGTTGGTGTAAATATGACATGGATGTTAAGTCAGATATTATCCGAAAACTTGAAAATTTCGTCATCATGGAGCCGGAGTCGGATCCACGTCTCACGGTTAGCGCCCGAGTACGCTAACTACACCACCAGCCAGAACGACCAAGTGTCAAGTTTCCGATTAATTTGAATATAGCCATCACAGGATAAATTTGTATTGTACATTGGTGTGATCTCGTATTTCATTCATTAAAAGCTTGGTTGTTTTGTTTGGTATAGTGGTTAGAATAGTCGGGTGCTATCCGGGAGACGCGGTTTCGATTCCCGCTCCAATACGGCGAAATTTTCAAGTTTTTTGATATTATGACTTAACATCCATGCCATATTTTTTACACCAATAAACGGATTCACATCTTCCAAATTTGTATTGTACAATGGTATGATTCCGTATTTCATTCATTGATATTCTGCGCCTCCGCGCTATCACAGGAATGAATTCTAAACCTCCAGATTTGCTATATATGAATGCCGGTTGCTTCGACTAGCGAATCCTGTGATGCTTTTATTCAAATTAATCGGAAACTTGAAACTTGGTCGTTCTGGGTGGTGCTAGTGGTTAGCATACTCGGGCGCTATCCGGGAGACGCGGGTTCGATTCCCGCTCCAGGACGACGAAATTTTCAAGTTTTTGGATATTATCTGATTTAACATCCATGTCATATTTACACCAATAAACGGATTCACATCTTCCAAATTTGTATTGTACAACGGTGTAATCCCGTATTCCATTCAATGTAATTAGAGTATATTCACAATAGTAAGCTTTAACAACTGAGAAAAACAAATATTGCATTATAAATAAGTGTACAAAAAAAAATGCCCACCTCGAAAATAGGGGAAGAATGCTCGCATCTTGAAAATATGAAAATACGCCAGCTGTTAATTGATATTTTCTTACGTCTGTTAGAAATCGGCAGAACTAGTCAGAGCATTTCCCCTGCTCAACTACATAGCGTTTATTAGTATTACAATGACATTATTTTCTTCCCAAGGTGGTAGAAGAAGCTCATTGTTCAAAGGAACACGTGCATGGCTCATGCACGAACAGTAACTACGTCTAAGGCAATTCTTTTTATTTTTAGCACGTGGCGCATTACATGAAGAGCATCTTTAACTAAACTTTCCAAGTGAATCTTAGACACGTGGTAAAATCAAACGAATTCTCACTTCATAAACAAAGCATGGCATGGGTTAGTACAGGTATGAGGGTGCACCCCAGTAATAGGTCTGTATCAGGTCAAGGGCTGCATGGCGGGCGACGGGTTATGCCTGTCTGGTCTAGATCAATGTGTTGCATACTGATTAACTAAAAAAATGAACAAAAAACAAAAACGAGGCCTAGGTGCCTTGTAAGCGCATAAGGATTGTATGAAAGAATGCCCACGGGGAAAATGCCCACGGAAAAAACGCCCACTTTTCGAAAACAAGAAAAAATGCCCACGGAAAATATGCCCACAGAAAAATGCCCCCGGGAAAAATATGTGGTCGACTGATAAATTTTTATGTCTGTTATAAACGGTGTTCGGAAAACTGGTCACAGACTGCTGCATAAGGATTGATATGCTTCTCCTATCTCAATTTTAGTATGTTTCTTTGCACACTCCGTACAATTTAACTGCAAAAGTTAAATTGCATTGAAAAGTCACACGCCCAGAGATTTCGTAAGCGTTTCAAGTGCAATGCGTTCTGGCTCTTGATAATATTTTATTCCATGTTTATACATATTTCCTTTCGAACAATGATCTTCTGCCGTTTTTGGGAACACACTGTACAATCGTGGCCAAAAGTCCTGCACCAGTACACCGAATGTCAATTTTTGATGTTTGAAGTCAACTAATACAACGTAATGGTAAAGTCAGCAATACATACTGTACAACATTTTAAAGGTAATTTTATGCGGAATTCTAATATTTTTACAGAATGTTATTACCAGTAATAGAAGTGGAGTTACATGCAAAAGAGTACAGCGTCTATTCATAAAAAGCAAAAAATAGTGGAATTAGTGTACAATGTATTTAACGTAAAATCACTGTGCAGTACATTATTGAAACTTGCAGGACACTTGAAATAACTTACCAACAAGCAAAATACGCTTTAATATTTAATTGGATAACCACGGTTTCTTAGTAACAAAGTGCATCTTCTTGGCATGGAACTAATGAGCTTCTCTAGTTGGGTGATAACACGGTGCCAAAATTGCTGTTAAATGTGGCTGTGATCATTCCGCTGTCTTGCGCACCATTAAAAGAGTTGCAGAAACTGGATGTGTGGGAAACAGAAAAAGAACAAGTCGACCAATTCTGTGTACTGAATGTGATGATCGCATGCTGATTCGTCGTTCCTTAAAATCAAGGTTTAAAACAGCCGCTGATTTAAGAAATGAGTGGGAGAATGAAGTAGGCATTATTGCATCTTCACGTACAGTTTGTCGTAGGCTACAAGAAAATGGACTGACTGTACGAAAAGCTGCATCAACACCTTTCCTTACTGAACAACAACGGCTCAAAAGAATTGCTTGGGCCAAGGCACACAAGAATTGGACTATTGATGAGTAGGAAAAATGTTATTTTCAATGATGAAACAACTGTTACTATTTCCGCTAATAATCGAAATAATTATGTTCGTCGTCGGGCTAGTAAAAGATATAAGGCATGCTGCATCCTGCCAACAATCAAGCACCCACATTCGGTGATGTTATGGTCCTGTATTTCAGCCGTCTGCACATTGTTGATGGCACATTGAATGGATCGAAATATGTGGGATATTTTGGAGTCCAAACTGCTACCATCTGCACAAGACATGGGTTTGCGGAATTTTAACTTTCATGACGATAACGGGCCATGTCATCGGTCAAAGTTGGTTGACGAATGGTTCAATCGAAAAGTTATAAGAATACTTCAGTGGCCTGCACAGCCACCGGATCTTAATCCCATTGAGAATCTGTGGGTGAGATTGAAGTAAAAGATCCGTCAACAAGGACCCACATCCAAAACAGCAATAATTGAGTCTGTAAGGGTCGTATGGCACCGTGTTATCACCAATTGACAACTAGAGAAGCTCATTAGTTCCATGCCAAGAAGGTGCACTTTGTTACTAAGAAACTGTGGTTATCCAAGTAAGTATTAAAGCACATTTTGCTTGTTGGTAAGTTATTTCAAGTGCCCTGCAAGTTTCAATAATGTACTGCACAGTAATTTTACGTTAAATGCATTGTACACGAATTTCACTAATTCCACTATTGTTTTTTATGACTAGACGCTGTACTTTAGCTGGTAACTTCACTTCAATTACTCATAATATCATTCTGTAAAAATATTTGAATTCAGCATAAAATTTCCTTTAAAATGTTGTATAATATGTATTCCTGACTTTAACATTACGCTGTATAAGATAACTTCAAACATCAAAAATTGACTTTCGGTCTACTGGTGCAAGACTTGCAATTGTAGGTAATTTTGGTTGAGCAGGGGAAATGTTCTGACTAGTTTTGTCGATTGCTCAGTTGAAGTTAAGGCATTTTGCCATGAAATTAAGAAAGATCTTATGTTTCTAACATCGGTCAACAGCTGGCATATTTTCCTATTTTCGGGTCGGCATTTTTTCCTCATACAATTACAGTGATGAAAAATTTAGAAACATCTTTTGATTGGATTCGTAAATGTATGGACTTTTTTTTTTTTTTTAGTATTTTTCACCCGTGTACATAAACGATTTATTATGCATTTAACTAAAAACATTGCCAAAGAAAAAAATGAGTTATGGTTGCAGTAAACCACTAGGGCTCGCACACACACACATACGCACACACACGCGCGCACAAACACACACCATCGTAAAATAGTCAAATCATGCTCTTAGTAGCCCAAAATGTGTATTTCTGTTGAAATCCGGAAGTCGATTTTTTTGGCAATTACAAGAGAATGTAAAAATTTAAAAAGGGGCTTTGCGTCCACGAAAAAACTTTTTTTCTTTTTTTTTTACAGAAAGGTGAGCAAAGTTAAGGGCCCCAAAAATCGATGCTGCGAACAGGGCCTCGTTAACTCTAAATCCTCCACTGACGGGAGGTCACGATTGATCGAAATTAATATTTTGAAAGGCGCTGTGACTAAATTCATATAATGAACTGATTGCATGAAGTTGAGCGTTGAAAACTTTCAAAGCCTTTGCCGAACAATATTCTTTGGCATACCTGAAGCTAAGAATAGGTTGACAGTCAGTCATTCATTAGGTATTCTTCGTGAACGGAGTCTAACTGTTGGGGGAGGGGCCGCTAGCTTTGCCTATTGCGTGCGGGTCCCTTCTATTATTTGTTGGTGCCTCTCTCTCTGAGGCGTCGGCGGTTCCCGCAACATACCTCCGCCGATTTGCACCTACTTTTGGGCAAGGTGTTTGTTGCTGTAGATCGGTGTCCGACCGACATTCCAGTATCCCCCGACCTTGACCAACCGTTTCCCCACGGCCGTGTTTCGGGCGGAATGCTCGGAATGCGGGACAATTACCTTATTGGCCGAGGCGGTGGCCCACCTGAATGTATGTGTGCTGCGTGTGAGTTCGCCCTACTAGCGGCGATCCTCTAGTTTCTACAATTCCCAAGGTCTGTAGGTTCTTCTGGGGAGTGGGTATCATCTGCAGTGTCTGGGGGAAAGGGGGAGGGGAGAAGCTGTTGTTAAGATGGCATTCGTCAGCTTTGCAACCCCCCACCCCTTCCGTCCTCACGCTCATTCTCTTCAAAGTAATCTCTCACTTCGGGACAGGTTTCCACTTTCTCCAAGGATCAACGAATAAGCCAAGTTCTTATTGTGTGTGTGTGTGTTTTTTTTTTCGGGGGGTTTCCTGTGGTCGCATGTTTTCATTCATGTGTGAGCGGAACTGAGCAAGTCTTCTCTTGTTATAGCGAGATCAATTTTAGCACTGCACGAAGTTATTTTAGTTCATTAAATTGTTTTGTAATTTCGCTATGTTGTATCGCACTGGCCGACATTCCGTTTTTGTCGTAAAATAATGAAATGCGATGTAACCACCTTTGTCGTCCCGCTTTTAACGTGTATTACGTACGTGTCATATGAATAGACAGAAAAAAAAAAACGGTATTACGCGAGCAGGCTAAAATTAAAAGTAACACTGCATGCTAAAAACATAAGTTATCTCAGAAAAGGGGGCCCATCCACAAACCCTTTCCCCCCTGAAGAATGGTAACGGTGATATATATTTAACGTTGAACGTAGTTATTTATATGTCATCATCATCATCATCCATCCACTGCTGGATGAAGGCCTCCCCAAGTTTCTTCCGCAAATTTCTGTCTTCAACCAGTCTCCGTGTCACTCCAGCATGCTTTCGAGTTCCATCCATCCATCTCCCACGGGGTCTCCTTCTGGGTCCTTTCCTGTCCATCTGAATCCATACGAAAATTTTGTAGGCATCTGCTACCGCAGGAAACCTGTTTGTGGGACGGGGGGGGGGGGGGGGCTTAATGCCAAAAATGTAAAGACTGCCCAACCGGGAGCAGATTTTTAGCGTTTACAAACTACAACTCCGCAAATTTTCTGCGGGTGTGTGCTAACGCAGGAAACCTGTCGGGAGGCGGGGGCTTAATACCAAAAGTTTAAAATGTGAAAAATTTATGGTCAGATCCGGAGGTTTTCAGCGTTTGCAAACTACAACTTTACAAAATTTCTGCAAGCATCTGCTACCGCAGGAAACCTCCTCCCCCTCCCCCACACGTTTCCTACATTTTCACGTGCCCGCAAATAATTTGTTGAGCTGTAATTTGTAAACGCTGAAAATCTCCCGATTGGACCAGAAGTTCTTTATATTTTTGGTATTAAGCCTCACACCCGGGGCAGGTTTCCGGCGTTTGCACATGCCCGCAGAAAATTTCTTGAGCTGTAGTTTATAAACTCTGAAATTCTTTTGTTAAGCTGTAGATTACAAACTTTTTTTTTTATAAAGAATTACATTAAATATAGCAATTAAGAAAATACAAAATTACGGAAACTTTATGTGAGTCAGATAACCAACCTCTAGGGACGTGGCCACGGAGCCGTCAAGAACGAAATTTTTATACAGCCCCTTAAAAATTTTTGTTGCCAGTTCTCCGCTTTGTCTTTGGGCCGAAAATCATGGAAATGTCTAAATTTCTTGTGGAAAATGAAATATAAAAAAAAATGTTTTGTTAACAATAGTTGCTCAAGTAATGGGAAATATAGCCGCACGATATTTGTTTATTCAGAGCAATTTTATGGCCCTGAAATTGCAATGTGGCCACTTCTCCGTACCCGGCAATATTTAAAAGTTTCTGTTTTAGTAGGAATCTTCTACTCACAGTTCATTTTGATTTTGACAGAATTGAACATATTTTCGGAAATGGTAAATTACTACTCTCAATATCAGTTTGAGAAAAAAACACTGATTTGTCCTCATCCCACTCTAATAGTACATCATATTCATCTAGGATGAAGTACTCAGCCAGCTCCATTACTTCAGCAATACCACAGAGGCTTAGAATGATTTCTGATTCTACTTTTGTAAGATGTGAGATACCACGATTTGCAATAATAGACTGGTTTTCTGACCATCTAGAAATGGTTTCATGCAAATCATGAATAAATGCATGCGCATCCCTTTCAAATGAACCGTTAGGGGTAGGGTGCTCATTTTAGGCTTGAGGGTAGGGTATTTTTTATTAAAGGACAGACAGGGTGGCACCCTTCTAAGAAAAGCTAGGACGAACCCTGGGCATTCTGCATTGTGGCACTGAAGAGTTTTGGAGATATGGTGTAGACTTGCCTCACTCGGTTTCCAATTTTTATTAGCTCAGAGTACACCATCAGCCGAACCTTGTCATCAGCCTGTTTATGAATTTTTTCATTTTCATTAGACATTAAAAAATTCATAAACAGACTGATGACAGCAAATACTAAACAAGATAGATGACATCAAACAAAGATCTTCGCTCTTTCCACGTTTATAAGTGAGTCACGGAAAAATTCTCATTGGCAGCCACCGGGAATCGAACCCAGGGTCTCCCAGTTACGCTCCGGATATGTTTCCACTAGACCACAGCGGCCTCGAATTTCTCCAGACTCGCACACGCTAACTGCCAAGCCAATTTGGCAGGCTGCTTCTTGGAGCCCCGCACAATACTGGGGATTCACCAAGAGCAACCTGCCAAATTGGCTTGGCAGTTGGCTTGGCAGTTAGCGTGTGAGTCTGGAGGAATTAGGGGTCGCTGTGGTGTAGTGGAAGTATATCCGGCGCGTAACTGGAAGACCCTGGGTTCGATTCCCGGCGGCGGCCAATGAGATTTTTTCCATGACTCACTTATATACGTGGAAAGAGCGAAGACCTTTGTTTGATGTTCCTGGTCCACGTCAGATGTCTGTAATAAGATAGATGACACTGAATTTTCGGTTGTAATGAGCACGTCTTTTGAATCCTTTCAGAGTAGAATAAAAATTTTCCTAGTTTTTCATAGTCAGTCGAAACGGTTAAAAAAAAAAAAAATCAACCGGATTTGTACAATCGATAAAACATCCACAAATAGAAACAGCTATTTACTTCCACCAACGACTGAAAAGTATGTTACGAAAACTAACAGATGGTGCACAAAATGTTTCTCATAGCAGAAGGAGTACCAGAGACAAAGAGATTTTCAAATCGAACAGTTTAAAAGAAGAGATATTGAAGGACACATGATATAACTCTATGCTTCCTAGTGGCAGAATTTTGCATAACGAAAAAGTTGAAAATAGGCAAAAATTATTCTTCATGGTAAAAGCTCTGCTAAGGAAAAAACTTTTCAAATACAGGAAGCAGGGATGACGAATAAAAAAGTTACCTTTCCGCCCCCTAGCGGAAAAGCTGTGCATTATTTAAAGAGGAAAATGTTTCCCATCTTTATTGTAGCGAATGGCATATAGGACAAAAAGAAATTTCTCAATTTGGTTTTTAGAAGCGGAGAGACAGCTGCAAACCGACGTGCAAAAATAATCACCTAGCGACATAACTACAAAAAATTCTTCAAGCACAAACCTGGAATATTTCGCAAGGCATATTTCGGTGTTAAATGAATATTTTAAATTGCATATTTAAATGCAGAGGTTTTGAGAATAACATATTAAACATTTGCGCCCCTAACGGGGAAATTATGTATTATTTTGGGAAGGAAATAACACATGAAATGTTTTCATAGTTAGTAGTATCTGACCGAAAAATATTTTTTTTTTCCAGTATTTATTTTAGTCCCGTAGATATTGCTGCAAGCATACTGTAAATGGAAACGTGAGCTTACGTCTGCAGTGGCAAATTTTAAATTATATGACAAGCTTTCGCGCCGTAAACAGTCCCCGATAAAGAAATAATTTTTTCAAATTGGTCTCTTCAAAGCAAATACATCGACGAAAAGTAAGACATACCTCCATGTCCTCTGGCAGAAAAACTCGGCACTATTTTAAGCAGAAAGTTTTCCGTAGTGAGAGGTATCGGTCCGCGAAAGATTTTGCTGCAAATACATCAGAAACAGAAATAAACTCTTACGCTCTTGGTGGTCAGATTTTTCTCTACCAAAAATTAGAAGTTAGGTGTAGAACATTTCACAACGAGAGCTGAATCCAATGCAGAAAGAATTTTCCAAATGGGTCATTTAGAAGCAGATATATCTTAGTGATCGCTGATTACCTTTACGCCACCTAGCGAAAGATCTATGTATTGTTTGAAAAGAAACTGTACCCATAATAGCATTCGTTGTAAATGACATCGAAAGGAAGAAGGAATTTTTTTCAATCGGATAATTAGATGCAAATATATGGAATAAAATATAGTTTGAATTTGATAGCATCTGCATTTACGCTCTCTACTGGCAAAGTTGTGCATCTAAAAACAACAACAACAACAAAAATAGAAAGCAAGGATCATCTTTCCTTGAAAAACACCATGCCCGAGGAAAGTAAATTTAAAAATAAAGTTTGGCATGTAATTTCCTATACAGTATATAGTACGGTTCACTGTAAACCGCCACACAGGAAAACTGCCACATGTTTTTCACTAAGGGGCAGGGCACAAATTGCTGTTCCTCCAAGGAACACTTTGAATGTGTGGCAGTTTTCCAAGTTTCCGAATTATGTGTGGCAGTTTTTCAAGGTGCCCAACGACGAGAAGGGGCTCTTTCGTTTGTCATGCAAGTTCATACGCGCTTAGGGCAACTGGCTGCAAAAATCCAAGGGGGAGAGGGGTATAAAATTGCCGTTTCTTGGCATTATTGAGAACTGAATTGAGAACTCCAAACAAATTTCGAGAAAACGTTCTTTGTAAGTAAGCCAAGCGAGAACTGTATTTTAATTTGAAGAAATGAATTGCCGTGACTTACTACATTTCTTAAAACTACAGTGTTCGACGAAATAACGGAATTACAGCATGACTCGTGCTGTGTTCAGAAAAGGGCGATAAGGTGGGATGTTTTAAATAACGTTACAATTTTACTTAAGCATTAAATATTTACATAATATGTAAAGTTTGTAATTTTTTCTTTTACTTAATAAATTCATAGGCCCTACACCTTGGCCTTTTTAACAGCTTTTAATCCACGCACTTCATATTCATAACGTTTACGTATCAAATCAAGTCAATAGCATTACGGTTTTACTCAGATACTAAATATTAATTCAAATATCAATTAATTTTAATTATCATTAATTCAAATTCAATGTGGCAATTTTCCCAAGTTTCTGAAAGACGTGTGGCAGTTTTCCTGTGTGGCGGTTTACCGGCAACCATATAGTACAAGATAAAAAAACCCGTCGGCGCATGTCGTGCTACATTCCACTGCTAATCCCCGGAAGTTGTATTATTGTTACCGAGTGCCAAAGACAGAAGAATATTACTTCTGTAATTAAATTATGCTCTAGGTCCGGAAATTGGAACTATATGTAGTTTTGTTCCATACATGTTTATAGTCAGCGACAGGATGTATTAATCTGTTGGAACTTTCCTACGGTTTTTAGGGATATAGGGCAAAACTTTAACGAAAGGAACATCGCAGAGTCACCGAATTTCTATAATATCAATTTCATCATCATCATCATCATCAAACCATTTCATGCCAATTTCAGCATCATCACCATCTTAAAACTTAAGATACATGCTTTTGTGCATTATACGCTTTGAACCCTTAAGGTGGACGTGTAATTTTGCTCCCTATACTTCCAATGTAAAAAAAAAAAAAAAAAAAGAAGAGTAAACTTGACCTACTGATAAAAAAACAACATCCTAACTTAAATTGTATTTTGAAAAAACCTTTCCTGAACTTTTTAAACATCAATAACTTTACTTCGACGTAATGGTAAGGAAGAGTGGCGCCACCTATAAGCAAGTATCATAACTACATCCAAGTTATTTGTTTTTAATATAGTTCAGGAAAGTTTTTTCAAAAACCACCGATTGTGCAACCTAAGTTTTTTTTTTTTTTTTTATAAATCAGTGGGCCTTGAAATGTTCCCATTGGAAATATAGGGAGCAAAATTATTAGATGACCACCTCAAAATGCAAATGCAAACAAATGTAAAAAAAGTTCAGGATTGTTATCTTAAATTCATCTTTTATGATTTGTTATTTTAAAAGATGAATTTTGTTGAGCATCCAGGGCAAGTAAATAAATTTTGCGCCGACCCGGTGGGGCAGAGGTCTAAGCGCTGGCTTATGACTGTTCGTCCGAGAAGGGCCCGGGTTCGAATCCCGGTGAGGCATGGATGTTGTGTTTGTCTTACGGCACTGGCTTTCTCCCTTCCCTGGAACCACTGACCCTAAATTACGGACGGGCGACTGCTTATAGCCCATTGAGTTGCTCACGGTGGTCGTTAAACCTTCAATAAAAGATAAAATAAATAATAATAATTTTTGCAGATGCGCATGCAACTCTTCAGATAATTTTCAAGCCCTGCATAGTACAATCCAGTGTTTGGAAACGGGTCAAAACATTTTAGACCTAGACAAATCTGCTTTGAACATAACCTGGACGAATCTGTATATAAATACATTATATTGGCAAAAGTCACCGGGCACCTAGGAGAAAAATTTAATATAAAAAAGCATTTAATGACATACATTAATATGGTGTCGGTTCACCTTTGGCCTTAATACATGCACTAATCCTTCGTGACATGCTTTCGACAAGGTTTTGGAACACAGATAGGCATGCGCTTCCATTCAGTACATAATGCTGCCGCTAACTGTTGCTTAGTAGTAGGCCTTGGTTCCAAACTTCTTAAGCGGCGCTCTAATTCATACCATAGGTGCTCTATGGGGTTAAGATCAGGGCTCTGTGCTGGCCAGTCCACACACGATACGAAATTATCGTCAAACCATGCCGTAACAGTCCTTGCTTTATGGCTCGGTGCATTATCCTGCTGGTACCAACAAGGCTCAGCTCCATAGTATTGCCACAGAGTTGCTTCGGCATAATTGTCCAGAATGTCGAGGTAAACGTTCTGGTTAACCGGTTTGTCCACGATAACCAATGGGCCGAGACCATACCACGAAAAACACTCCCACACGAGTACACTACCAGCTCGAAACTTGACCGTAGGAACAGTACACTGTTTTTTACACCATGCTAAACGACGAGTAGCGTTCCGAGTGGAAATGAAAGCCTTATGAGCAGCCGCGCGACCACGGTAACCCATGGAATGAAGTTTTCTGCGAATGGTACGTGTACATACCGAGGTTCCAGCATTTTTACTCACCTGTACACTGAGGTCTTATGCAGTACTCCGTCGATTAGCTGTAACAACTCTCCTGAGGCTTCGACGTCCTGTATTACTGATTTTCTTTGGTCTGCCGGTACGTTTTGGTGCTTCAGGCACGCCATGTGTCTTCCACTTATTCAGTGCATCCAAAACAGTTGACTTGGGTATGTTTAAACGCCTCTCGGTTTCTCTTATGGACAGCCTACTAATATAACACCCAACAATCTTTCCTTTCTCGAAGTCAATTCTCTCTCGCCGCGACATTTTCACTCAACCTCACTGTGCGGTATGATCGCAGTCAGCTGCAGGCTTGTTTTAATACCGTTTGCAGCTGTACCGCGCATCTTAACAACGCAGCGCATCCGTTCATTTGCTTTTGAAGGGATGTCTGGCGACTTTTGTCAATATAGTGTATACAGGACGTTCAGAAAGTCTCTTTGCAGTGGGCATCTTAGGTTATATGGAAATCAAACAAATGTATATTCTTATATTATAGGAACATATAATTTCCTCACTTACTTACGAGAAGTATTGAAACTCTCGTCTTTCATTTCCAAAACATAACCTAACTGTTGTACACATGTTTGCAAACACAATTCCAAGAATCAAAAAGTCCCTCCGCAGTAATGTCCCACCTAATTTTGATGGCGCTACAGTTTAACTTTTTGAATTCAGCAACTTGTGTGTTTAACGCAGTTGTAAATACGCCACATTGTGAATACTCGAGACGCATATAGCGTATTAAATCAGTTTATTTTTATGGTGTAGTAAGCACAAAGATTTGCCAAGTTTTCACACTCCACTGGGTGGCTTTTTCAAGGCAATGGTAGACATAAAAATGCAATGAATTGGAACACGTAAGGAACAAAGATGATTTTTATAAATTTAACGTTGTTGTTTCAATAATGTTAAAAAATATTTCAAAATCAAAATATGAATTTTGAAATAACCACGTTATTTTCAAAAATCATCGTTGTTCCTTACGTGTTCCAATTCCTTGCATTTTTATGTCTACCATTGCCTTGAAAAAGCCTCCCAGTGGAGTGCGAAAGCTTGGCGAATCTTTGAACTTACTACGCCACAAAAATAAACGGATTTAATGCACTGTATGCGGCTCTTAAGTATTGTGTGTTTAATTTCAGTTTTTACTGTTTTCTTGATAACATATCAAGCTTCCCGAATATGTTTCACAACAATTTTATGATGAGTTGAAAGCTTCCAAAATGTGGATGATACTTTTAAAATTGCCCCTCAAAAGGACGAGACACTTTTCCCTCTGAGGACACTCTTCCTTCATATTGCATGACAAATCATTTTTCAGTCCGCGAGCACCAGTATCGGGAACGAAATACCGCAGTGCGCATTTTTCTTTCCTTTTTTTTTTTTTTTTGCAAAAGTAAAATGGAAATAAAATCGGGCCGAAATCGGGTCAGGAAAACCTTGACCCGACCCGTTTGACCCGCTAGAAGTTGTGGACCCGTGACCCGTTTCCATCTCTGGTACAGACTCAGGGTAAACGTCGAAAGCTGCATGACGTATTTCTGCGGAAACACGTCATGGAGCGAAGGTACCTCACTGATTTAACGAATTTTCATTGAACTAAATATATGCAATTTTGTGACCACTCTGCCTCAAAGAATTTCCGGCATGAGAAATAGTCAAACGTACGTACCGAGTCATGTATTTGCCAGTGACTGATATGCGTTCTTGACTTCCCTATTTGTTTGCTGGAGTCGTTTTCCTTATTTCATCGCTGTAAATTTGTTCCATCGTTGTCACGTTCGAACTGCCGCGTTCTTTCCGCATTCCTATTGTCTTAATGCTTCATGAGCGCTTTAAACAGCGAACTTATTTATGTAGCCGATGTTTCAAATTAAAGGGTGACAAGCGAACCACGAGCGGACTTTCCCGTTAGAACATTAAACATGTTCATTCACCTCGATGACTCCGCAAACATGCAGTCGCCTGTGCTTTCGTGGAGAGAGAAAGAGAGAGGGAGAGAGACTGCAGCATCTTGGAGCACAGGGATGCTGCAACTGATGCGGAGAGGGTAGGGATCTGGAATATTACCGGTTAATCTCCGTGTTATGGACATGAATTGCTGTGCGATGTTGTCGGGGGGGATAGCAAGATAGCCAATTAGGTTGGAGCTCTCGTATGAACTCGGGGAAATATGTTTCAGCCAAGCGCAAGACTACGGGTGGCATTTAAAATCACCGGAGCATGTAGAGTTATCTTGCATAACTCAGAGCAGTCTTTAATGAATCCTGTCGAATTTTCCACCGATTTTTAGTCCGATGCTTGTCATAAACACGATAGTTTAGCATTTTTAACACTAAGTGGACGACAAATTAAAAGCAAAGTCATCGGCTTACATAACCTAGTGGAAAATTAGCCAGTTCTTCCGAAGTCATCAATTATCTTTTAAATCGCTTCACGGCTGTTGTGTTCAGGAAAGTACGTTGCGAATTACGCAGTAATTGCAAGTCGCAGTTAACACTGTGAAATACATCCTCTAAAAGTGTTTTAAATCTTTCTTTCAACACTCCGAAAAGAAGAAAGCTCGTTAATTATGGAGCACAAGATTTTTCGTTGATATTTAACTAACTTTTCTGCTAAAGTATGGATTAATTTTGTGATGCAAATTTCACGTTGGCACTTTCGGAGAAAAACAGTGAGAAGCCACATATAACAAAATAACAAATCTATATTATTCGGGGAATGAAAATCTCAAAAATTGCTGAAATTGATTGTTTAGTATATAGTTTCCGGTAAACGTGTCTAATGACACAGCCCAACAACAAAAAAAAAAAAAAAAAAAAAAAAAAAGGAAAAATCTGGTGCCTCGGAAGTTAGGCCTATTCTTGGGTATATTTGAGGCGCAGAGTCCACAAATGGCATCAGTTTTGACCTATCGGCTCTAGTTTTGGAGATAGAGCATACCCACCTTATATGCTGATTCCACCTGTCATCCGTCAAATTTCAGGATCCTACATCGCATGGTCTGCTATTTTTAACATGATCTTGACAAATATTGATACCATATATATATACTATTGAAACAAACACATATTACTAAATCTGTATATTTCAACACAAGAGCATATAAAATGATCAGTCATTCAACATATGAGAAAAGTCTTTTATAGGGCTATTTTTGACTCTGAATTAGGTGAGGACATTCTCTTCAATTTTAATAAACTTGGCTGTAATATGAACATCAAGGTCCATTACCTACACAACCACCTAGATCGCTTTCGAGAAAACCTTGGTGATTTAAGCGAAGAGCAAGGTGTAAGATTTCACCAGGACATAAAAACTATGGAAGACAGATACCAGGATAGATGGGATACCCGCATGACGGCAGATTACTGCTGGAACCTTCAGCGAGACTGTCCTCATAGATCTCACTCTAGAAAGTCCTATAAAAGACGTTTCTCATATGTTGAATGACTGATCATTTCATGTGCTCTTGTATTGAAATATACAGATTTAGTAATATGTGTCTATTTCAATAGTATGTATATACGGTAGTATCAATATTTGTCAAGATCATGTCAAAATTAGTCCTATGACGTTTCTCATATGTTGAATGACTAATCATTTTTATATGCTCTAACTAGTTAACTCGAGTACGACAGTATCACCAAAGAATATCCCAGTAGCGCATGGAAGTACGACTACGAGAGTGCTTCGGTGAAATGGCATAAATGCGCATGCGTATCCACGGCGTTGCCAAACCAAAAATCTTAAATATCGCCGGAATGTAACATCAAGGTAGCGATTATGTACAATGAAAACTATAAAACAGTAGTATCGGTGAATACTATTTTTAACGTAACCGTAATGTACAAAGAGTTATGTTCTAAAATAGATGTTGCTGAAACGTTATTGTAAGATATCTCTGAAAGTGTAACAAAAATGAGAGATTGCAACATTATTGATACATATCTGAAACGTTTTGTGCTGCATGGGTGATGACCTGAAAAATTTCCTAAAAGGAATAGATAAATGAAATTAAAACAGCTGGTTGGTACAATAAGGAAATTTCTTTGTCAATCTTTTGCGCCTTTCGAGCACTTGGGTCCCAAGCTCCGCGAAACTACAGAAATCTTTCAATTGATCATAAAGAATCAAAAAATACTCTCAAGATAAATTTCTGGGGTAAATTTCGAAAATTTTTTACCCAGCAATGAATAGCTGCTGCGGAGGATGATGTATTTTTCATCTATTCACCTTTCATACTTTTCCATACGGTATGTGCGCTGTTCTCCAAGATGCAATGAAACATTTATTATTACTTTCTACTGTAAATTTTCTCTCTTTTACTAGAAATTTCCAAGGTTTTTTCTATTTTTATTGCATACACACGCGTCTAGAAGTTCTACAGAAACATTAGCTATCAGAATAAGACGTATCGCGAAAACCTGCATAATACCTTCCAAGAATAGAAGGGGCACGACCCAATTTCCAGGGGAGGGTAAATGTCTCCTCTTGCCCGCTATATGGGCGCCCATGCACCATTAATTTTTTTCAGTGTACGCACAACGATTGCGTATCTAATTTATTTCCTCTTGATATTGGCAACCTTAGCTAGCATGCATGTGTTCTTAATAGAAATGACAGCGCGGGCAGATTTAGGTTTGAATAATGTGTGTGTGTGTTTTCGGATGAGCAAGCTACATTGTTAAAAATTTTGTGGTAGGTTGCACCAAAAAGTGTTGCTACATCAGCTGCATCATTTTCTGTGAAAAGATTAACTATTGTGTGGTGCAAACGAAGCTCAACAACATGGTGCAATTTTGCACCACGTCATGGTACAAGGTTGCACCACATTATGGTACAAGGTTGCACCATTAAAAGTTAAGTTCGATTCACCGTCTGAACACGACTGCACCTTTATTAAAAAAGACATGGACAGTATTCCCATGGGAGGCAGACAGGGCGTGTGTCAGATCCCACTAAAAACTATTGATCCAGATGATGTTGACAAATATATTTATATATCTGATCGACCACCACAGGATCTTAAATCAAAGATTGAGTGAACAAAAATATGATATTAGGTCACATTCATCTAACACGGCACTTGCGAGAACTACAAGGACACCCACCTACCTGTGTGAGAAGAGACGCGGATCCTAACTAGCACTCGGACAAAAAACGATACACTTTTTACTGAAAGTCTCCATATCTTCCATAAATCCTTATTATGTTATAACGATGAACTTCTTAGGTATATACCTTTGCCCAGGAGAAATGTGGTTACGAAGAAGAAAAGGGAACCCGGTATGGAAGACTATAATGACATTACTTAAAATTATAATTTCATGACATGGATTCTATTCGATTGACCACTTGAACTGACTATACCAATCAGATTCACGTATGCGACAAACAAGAAAATATAAGACAGACGTCCTCGGCTGCTTGCTCCAGGCCAGAAGACGGACCAATAGTTGGTCCGAAAGTACTTGCATTTTAAATGTATTGTAATTGCATTTTAATTAAAACCTTTTAGCTTTGTGGATGCCGTGAGCTCCATTCTGCCTCTTGGTTAATTATTGTGCTTGGACGGATTAAGTGTCTACCCAGTCTGAACACGATCATTACTAAAAAAAGCGATTACTAAATACTTATTTCAAGTTAAAACTTTAATGCATTAAAAACATTTGCGAGATCTTTCGAAACGTCCAATGTTTAAGCCCCAGGAAAATAAATGATCAACGTATGTTTTCAAGCTCTGGTATTTATACATTTATACCAGTAGCACAACTGAGTGTTCATGACGTTTTTTAGTAATGATCGTGTTCAGACGGTGAATCAAACTTAACTTTTAATGTTTTAAAGCATGATGAAAAATCTTTTTTAAGGTTGCACCATGTTGTTGGGGTTTGTTTGCATCAACAATGGTGTATCTTTTCTCAGAAAGTGGTGCAGGTGGTGTAGCACCACTTGTTGGTGTAACCTACCACAACATTTTTAAAAGTGACCCCAAAAGAAAACTTTTAGCCCATAGACGTTACACTTTTTCATCTTGGTCGGAAATTCTGCTGTTAGAAATGTTATACGCCCCTAAATTTGTTCGACATAACGACCGACTTTCTTTCCGAGTTGCGAAAAAATGAAAACGGATTAATTTTGTAGATTTTTTTTTCTTTTACGACATCTGGTTTTCAATATGTGAAAGCAAAAACTGAAAAGAATTGTTGAGTTATTTAAATAATATCATCTTTAAAAATAATAAAGAACAAGAATCAGAGCTATTCCGGTGATATTTGACACGGAAAGCTTTTCATTTGTTAAAAAACACCTTTGCGATGCTAGCAGGCTCTAAATCTGGCTCAGAGCCACTGAAATATCGTTCAAACACTTGCGTTTGAGGCTCGATGCGAATTTATAGGTCACCGTGCCTGTTTGCAACGATGTATTCTGGAAAAGTTTTTCTTGTTTTTATAGAACCGTTGTCTTATCTTTGTTTTTCAACATGTATTTTTCATCCCTCGTGTTCATGGTAGTGCGATATCGGTGTTTTGCAGTCTGCAGGAACGCTTTGTGAGATCTTACACCGATAAGTGCCTTGTTTTATGTAATAACTTAGTAACAAAGTGAAAGAAAGTGAGTAGATGTGGCGTTCAGAAGTTAGCTCTTCCGCATATTTGTCAAGTTATTTTTTAGCCACAAAAGCGTCCTCCTAAAGGCCGATTAACATTTTTACGAGAAATTATCGGAAACCAGTTAGACTTACTGTGTAAAGCTGGATAAATTGGTTATCGATTCTTCAAAATATTGTCTTCACTCTTATATAGAACTACCCTTTTATATTTGCCAGCGGACGAAGAAATACAAGGCGTATTTGTTTAGCACTTTTTTAAAGTCTGGGATCTATTTACTCACTGTAAAAAATCTGACTGTAAATTTTGCGATTTTGATCCGTTAAGGAGATTGCAATCACAAAATCGTAAAACTAACAGTTTTGTGCTGTATTCTTTACAGATAATAAATGTGAAGGAATAGTTTTGCAGTTACATACCGTGCAATTTATTGCATATAACATTGGTATTTCACTCTGTAATGTTCAAGTATAGCTGTCTGAACTCTACACAAATCCGTCCTTAATAACTTCACTTTTAAGCGAATCAGGAGTTACTCAAATAACGTCAGAAAAGGTTACTTATTCAACAATTTTTTTTAGCACGACTCAGTCTCCAACAACATTAGTGAAAAAAATCCAATTACCTATTAGAGAACGTTTAACGAGAAATAAAAACACCAACTCTAAATACTAAGTACGCAGACGTCAAGAAACCACATCTCCAAGTACTTCAACTTCCGCAACTAATATTAGATCATCATACTAGCATCATCTGAACACACGCGCACACCTTCTGCTGCTGCTCAAACATTATATAACTTTCAGTTCTCATCGGACACATACACATGCCATACGTTTCGACCTCAAGTGTGTTGCCAACCATACCCTTGCTAGAGAGAAGATATCACGTTAAATTTGAAAAATGCTAAAGAGAACAAACTCAAATTTACATAGAGAAAGAAACTGAAAAGGAAAGTTAAATTACGACGTTCGTCACAACTCTTTAAATATACATGGTCTCTGTAGACATTAGGTTTAAACGAATTGTAATTTTTATTTCTTTGCCACAAAAATCCCACGTTATATACGTTTCGGTGAAGTTCCCAGTGATTACAAGTAAGCTTTACCACACATGACGGAGAAAGGGAAAATTTCACACAACTGTACATAACCCCCTCCGGTCGTGCCCGACCTGCGCTTCTTTTTGCCGTTCTAGCGATTATGTATATACCTTGAGTAAGCTTTGCGCCCCCCCCCGTTTTAAATAATTCGGAGCTATAACAGAGTACCACGTGATGCCAACGTCACGCGCGGCTACTATAAATTGTGCACACCTATATTCTGTACTTAAATCAATAAAAGTTCCAGTAACGGGGAAACATGGCGACGTGAGCCAATTTGACCGCTGCCACATAGTTGAGACCCGAAGGGCTGGATGCCAGTATTTCGGAAACAGCCGCACTTGTTGGCTGCTCCCGTACTACTGTATCAAGGGTGTACCAGGACTGGATTAACCATGCACAGACATCCACGAGAAGGGCTCACATTGATCAGCAACACTTGTTGACTGCTCCCGTACTACTGTATCAAGGATGTACCAGGACTCGATTAACTATTCACAGACATCCAGCAGAAGGGCTCACATTGGTCAGTCACACTTGTCGGCTGCTCCCGTACTCTTGTATCGAGGGTGAACCAGGACTGGATTAACCATGCACAGGCATCCAGCAGAAGGGCTCACATTGGTCAGCCACACTTGTTGGCTGCTCCCGTACTATTGTATCAAGGGTGAACCAGGACTGGATTAACCATGCACAGACATCCAGAAAAAGGGCTCACATTGCTCAGCTACGTACTCGCACTGCGCATTTTCTCGAAAAGTACCCATCCGTTTTATTTAACAAAAATTGTCACCTCAACGGAGTACCTGAAATTAGACAGATGTAATGTCAATAAAAAGTTTGGTAATAACTTAGTATACTGCAATCAATATGACCAAATTATCCCATCAATTGTATTTGTAACTAATTTTTAAACTTGGTAAACATACTTTTGTGGACGCCCTGTATATTTACATGAAAACTCAAGAATAACTTTTTGTTGTAGTTTCAAAGCATGTGGCGAAGGCATTCTGTGGAAGCTGCTTTGGCAACCCCTGTCACGCCCCTGTACAGCTTAAATAAAGTTAGCATCTGTGTTGAATGTTGCGCCACGGAACTTCTCCTTCGTTGTCGGAGACAACCAGAAATCGCACAGCGCGAGGTCAGGACTGTAGGCTGGCTGTGGTATGATTTCAATATCGCATTTAGTAAAAAACTGTTAAACACAAGCAGCCACGTGTGAGCAGGCGTTATAATGATGTACTGTCCACTTGCCCACCAGTTCCGGTTGCTTAATCGACATGTGTCATCGCAGACTCTTCTAGACCGAAATGTAATACTCACCATTGACAGTTATTTGCTGAGGAACGTCATGCTGGTAGACTACACCTTTAGGATCAAAGAAAATTACCATCATCACCTTCCCAGCTGATTTGGTTTGGTGGACTGTTTTTGGAGGGGGCGAACCTGTGTGTTTCCAGACATTCATTGCGTGCTTCGTGAGGGTGTCGAAATATTGGACCCATGTTTCATCGGCAGTTATTACTGTGTTTAGAAAGTTTGGATCCTTTGCAATCATTTGTTTCCACTCATGACACACCTGAACTCTGGCTAACAATTGTTCTCTCGTCAGATGATGAGGTACCCATCTAGAACACACAATGCAGCAGTAATTTGTAGCGTAGAATGAGGAATGCTGACGTTTTTGAAATATTAGTTGACGCCGCTGTGTCTTCACAGGTTATTCGTCCATCTTTTTGCAGGATTGCCAAAACAGTGTTAACAATACGCTCCGCAACAACACTTTCAGGTCGATCAGGCCTAGGAGCGAATTCTGCCGATAAACGCCCTTTTTTAAAATCATGGTGCCATCTAAAAATCGCTGACTCACCCTAACAATTATCTTTGCTAGCTTTTTTCATTGAATCAACTGTTTCTGGAGCCGTTTTACCCAAACGTTAGCAAAATTTTATCGCACAATGCATTTTACTTCTTAACTCTGAATCACTCGCTTCTATAGCTGTATGGAGAAATGCAGACGTACCTTAAACAACTGCGCAATAACAAAGCCAGAATAGTCTGCCACGGCTAATAACTGTTGCCATAGATACTTCCTTAACTCGGTCGTCTGGGTGGTTATTTTTCCCGTTCGCACTGTTGCTAACTCAAAAAAAAACAACTGTTTTTATGGAACCGCCTTTTTTTATTTTTTATTATTGAATTTTTAACGACCACCGTGAGCAACTCAATGGGCTATAAGCAGTCGCCCGTCCCTAATTTAGGGTCACTGGTTCCAGGGAAGGGAGAGAGCCAGTGCCGTAAGACAAACACAACATCCATGCCTCACGGGATTCGAACCCGAACCCCTTACGGACGAATGATCAGAGGCCAACGCCTTAGACCACTGCGCCACCGGGGCGGCAGGAACCGCCTTTGGTACTATGCATTTGAAAAATAAAGGGTATTCAGCTACTTTAAGTAATTTGGTGTGTTTTTTTTATTTATTTAATTTAATATCACTAGCTCTTTCATAATGCATATCACTTCAGTTTTCGAGG